>OY728161.1:1456234687-1457484687 GCA_963277665.1 Viscum album
TTTCCATGGTCTGATAATTTAGGATTTTACTTAAATAAATTTATCCAAATACCATTTTTAAACTTCATTTCCCATAAAGTTGAAAATGTTTATGCCTTCTTTAGGGTTTTCAGTTGTGAAATTTTAAAGTTCCTTTTAGATTCATATTTCAATGGTTGTGAAAAAAGAAAAAGAAAGGGATTGGAAGTGAAAGACTAAAATTTTAAAAACCAAATAAATGAACAAATAAAATGAAATAAATCCAATGCACCTTTCTCATTCTATTACATTACCCAAGAATAATGTGGGTTTATCCCCTCATACTAGTGATGAGAGAATAAAAGTTAAGCATGAAATACCATGAAATCATAAATAAAACAAAGAAAGAACTTGGGGAGGGCACAAAATCTCACTCCAGTCTTTGGTCTCCAACTGATTTATCAATGAATTCCTCTTTTTTGGAAAGAAAATCCTCCATTTATAGTATTTTAGGAGTTCTTGGTATGATTTTAATAGAATTTATAAATCTCCATTGAGGGCCCCAAGGTTTAAAAATTTAGATTCTCATAAAAAATCTCATCACACCATCTTCCTATGTGACTTTATTTTTCTACTCAACGATACATAAATGAAGTGTAATGTAATTTACCATTTTCTAATCTTTAAATTTATAGGCATCATGAATTTAGGAATACCTACTTAAAAAACATGTCCCTAAAAAACTCATATCGTGTAATGAGAATACACGATGTGTAATGGTCTTTCACAGTGAGAAATAGTATCATGAATTTTCTTATGTGGCACTACTTCTATTGAATAATCCATGATGTTTTATTGAATTACATGATGTGTAATTGTTCTGATCCAGTTATCAAATTGTGAAACATCCTCAAAAACATGTTGTCACACTGCGAGATTCACTCACGATGTGAAGTGTCTTTTAGATCCATTATTCACCACTTTTTATTCATTTTTCATAAATTTATTGTTTCCTACCAAAGATATTTAATCAAGTCAATACATTACTAAAATTGGAAATATTAGTTATTTTATTACATAAATAAATACAATAAAATACACTAAATTTTATACATGAAATACACTTATCAAACGTCATCCAATAATTCCATTTTTTAGATCATGTATAGATGTAACAGATAGCGTATTTTAAAATTTCATATCTCCAAATTCATATATGAAGTCAAACAATTTCTCATAATTCATGTAATTAATTTTATTTTGAAAATTAACAACATGAGGTCAAGAATCTTTTTTCTTTTCAAATAAATATGAATTGTCAATAATTTTAAAAACAAGTGATGTTTTCACTTCCTTATTAATTACCATATACATAGTTATTAAATCTATAAACACATGATCACTATAAATCAAAATTTTGTTCTGGACTCTATGATATTTCTTACTCATTGAATTGGATATATTATTTTAATTCCTTAAGTGGTAGTGTATTAATAAATCATAATTCTTGAGTAGATCGAGCCATTTACATTGCTTTATATTGTTCCATTTTCCCGAAATGATCTATTTTAGGATCTTATGGTCTATGTATATCTCTCATATTTCACCATAGAGATAATGCCTCCATATATTCAAAGAAAATATTATAAATTCCAAATAATAATCTTGGGTTGCATAGTTCTATTCAGGATTCATTAACAACCTTGATTAATATGAAATAATTATTTATTGTGTATGAGTAAAAAACAAAGTTTCTTATTTGAAGCATCACTATATATCCCGAACCCATCATTTTTATGGAACATTCAAAATCAGATCGTTGATTAATCTCCTACTCAATTGTTTGTGTAATTATTCAAATATATTTTTCCATATAAACATGACACTATTACAGGTATGTTTGGTTAATGGGTAGAAAAACCGGAAAACCTTTAAACAAATAGTTAATAGTAACCCGCCAAGCCAATAAAACTATTTACCTCAACTATGTTCATTAGTGTTAATCATTATATAACTAAATTTTTATTAATAGGATCAACTAAAATTCAATTATTTGATACAATCTATGTATGAAACCAAACACTCTCAAGCCAAAATTCAAACTTTTTAAATTTAACATTTAAATCTTTTTTTCTAAGTGCATATAGAATGATTCGAAAGTGATTCTCATTGTCCACATATCATTTTTAATTCACCATGGTATAATTAATTAATACCATATATAAATTATCAATATATTCCTTGAATAATATATACATTATATCCATAATAACATATGGTGAAATAGTTAATCGAAATGGAATTACTATAAACTCATAATGTCGATACCTTGTTTGAAATGACATCCAAATAATACATTCCTTATTTTATCACAAATGATGATACCAAGAATGAAGTTAAATATTTGAAAAATATTAAGGTCTAGTAAGCTTATCAAATAAGCAATAAATGTGAGGTAGATGATACTTGTTCTTTATCATAATAAAATTGATTTCCTTTTTATAAATGTGGAGCCTCATTGATCCATCTTTCTTCTAAAAAAAGAATAGGGGATCCTCAGGGTGAAAAATATGGTATATAAATCCCTTATCACATAGATAATCTTTTTGTTTCTTTGATTCAATTAATTTTATAGTATCTATTCTATAGGAAATATCTGATACCATTCTTAAATTTTCAAATAAACCAATGGAAAAACCCAAATTAACTATTTATTTTATTTACAATTATTTACTTCCGAAATACGTCAATGATTTTCTATACAATAGGTACATACAAAATTTTAATATTAAACATTCCATCAATAGGTTGAGTATAATCTCATTTTCAAAGAATATTATTCAAAAGAGCTACTAGGGTTGTATTTGGACATGAATAAGATGATGAAGTATCCACTATAAAGACAATAAAATTCATATCTTCATCATGAATCACAATATCATTGTATTTTCAATAAATTTTTACATATTATTTTTAATTTCAATCCATTAATTTTTTTATCAAAGTGAACCAAGTTATAATAATAAATTCAAAAAATAGAATATGTTTATGTGTCATAATGGGGACTTCCTAACACTTCTTTATTACGGTGATATTTTCACAATGATTATTGGCTGAAAACTCCCTTTTTAAGGTTATAGGTAAATATATAATTTTCTAAGAAAATATGAAATATATAAATGACTAAGAGAATGTAGAATAAAATAAAAAATTATCTAAATTTGAGTCTATTAATGTACCTACCAATATATCATTGGTAACTTCAACCTATAATGTATTGATCACATAAGATTTTCCTTCTCTACGTGTCCTATTATATTGTAGATTAACATGACATTTAGGGAATTGGTTTGAATAATTACCCATTTCATTACAGTTCAAGCACTAAATAATACCAGTCTATTAATTTCCCTTGACTTAATTATCTATATGACCCTTATCTCTTCACTTGTAACAAACTCCCATACCCTTAAATTATTTTCTAGGATGTTTCTTTTAAAAAAATTTACATGATGGAAATTTATTCATTATATTATTCTTATTTTATGCATTCTATTTTTATTTGTGTTCATATGAAATATTCTTATTTTTATTTTTCCTTGAATATATATAATCTATAAAACTCACTCTATATTTTTATGGAACATAAAACAATTTCAACATATGATGAAAACTTTGAGAAACCAATTCCCCATGAAGACTAAGATTAATCCATGGAAAGAAATATTCCATAATGCAGTCCATATTACATATATAATCCATATCATACATTTATAGTATTAGAAATCTATCGTCACACTACACAATAGTTTCTTCTTCCTTTTGATTTAAGTTAAGGATATTTCTCCACATTTTAGTTCATTACACACAAGGGAAATATTTTCTTGAAAAATGTTACTTTAAATGATGTATATTTCATGTGTTATATTTATTATTCATCCATAGTATTTTGGACCAATTAAATCTATTTACCAATATCTACCTTAAAATAGTATACATCATGTATAACCTTTTCACTTTTATTACATCCCATGTCCATAAATAACTTTTCATGGGACTTAATTCATTTCTCAACTATAACTGAATTAGTAGTTCCACTGAAATATATAGTCTTTTTTCAAAATAAACGATCTAATATAGATGTATCAAGCCATGTAACATCATTTTTCCTATATTTTAAAGGTTATTATTCATAACCTCAGTTATAGATCCTAATATGAACAAGATCTGCTCAACTCCAACACTTGTATTCTTGGATTTATTATTTAGTAAATTTCTACATTGGACTTGAGTGTTGATACTATTAGTTCTTCTAGGAACCATTTCTAAAAAATATAATATACTAAATTAACTCATATCATTATTAATTTTAAATCATAATATTTAATTCTAAATCTAATATAATACTTAACATAAATTAAAAATTAATGTATTGTTAATCCAAGAGTCATAAACTTGGTTTCTTTGCGAATATATTTAAATCATAACAATATTTCAAAACATTCAGAATAGTGTGGAAAAAATTTGAATTATCCAAAGAATATCCCTTGGGAGTGTCAAACCAGGTTTTCAGTAAGGGCCAATTCACCATGCACCATAATGATGACAGAGATATAATAAACCTACTCTTTTAAGGGTTATTACCCCTAAATGCATCTTTTATAAAAACAAATCCAGTTATAGTATCCAAAGAGAGATTCATTACTAGTAAAATGATATAATCAATACCTTACCATAAATTTTATTATATTATGGCATAATTATACATATCCCCAAAGTTTATCATAGGGTTATATTCTCTTATCCATGTTTTCCAAACATTAGTTCCAAAAGTTTCTAATAAACTTGTTTTGATTTCAACTACAACCTCCCCTATTCCAGTAACCCAAAGAAAACATATAATTAAATATGTTTCATATATAATATGTTTTTAATCCCAAAGGACTGATCATTTTATTATTCTTAGAGAGCTAGATATATAAATGATACCCATTTTTTATTTGGAATAAAATATAAAACATAACAAAAGTGAATGGTCTATATCCTTGATACACATTCAAATATTTCTAATTAATAACCTAAATAAAGGGAAAAAATAAGGGTTAAATAAAATAATAAGTAAGGTTTATGTATGGTGGAATTTATTATGAGAAAATAAGGAATAATCAACATTATAAGGTAGATAACTGGAAAAACATTCCATTTAATCTACATCTTGAGCACAAAATACATCTAGGTATAATATCAATATAGAAATTTAAAATAACTAAATTATCAATAAATAAAATGATAATATTTTATTCCATTGTCTAATATATCATTATATTTATACCATCAATACATTATGTTAATAAAATTTAATCAATGGGTAGGTACACACTAAAAAACCATTTAATTTGGCTAACTAATTTGTCTCGTGAGACTCATTAATGCATAAAAGGAAATATATAAGTAGCTCTACCTATAATTTCATGTACAATGAATTTATCATATATTAAATGATCAATTTAATTCATATATAAAATGTATTTAAAAAAAATATCCATATTGAATTAATAATAAAAAATACCAACATTTCCCATTCTAATAAAAAAACTTCTGGATTAAAACATCATATGTAGAAATGGTATATGGTTTAGACAATAATCATATAACTAGTACAATGAATATATATATTTATGATAAATTTAATTTCCAATTATCAAAATAATGTGAATGTTTCTTGATAAAGTTAATGACCACAGAATTAAAACAAGATAGTAGATGACCATAGATTCATCAGCAATATAGGTTTTGAAATCAAATCATGCCCTTTGAATAAATAATGAAATATAAATTTAAAAATTAAAATAATAATTCATTTAATATTTTTATTTGTAAAACAATTAAAAACAAATAGATAAAGAAATATATAAAAAATGGTTACGTCGGTGGGGAAGTATATTAATTCCATATATGTTAAAAAACATTTTTTTGAATCCTTGTAAAGAAAATCGATAGAGACCCTTTTGTAAAACATTAAAAATATTGCTTTTAAAAATTTTAAAAATTCAAGGATAAATTGACATGTCCTTTCTAAAAGCTTTTTTAAAATAAAAGTTTTGTTCTCATTTTTTTCGAAAATATGGTACTGAAAAAATACATGATAAAAAAAGAAATATGATCAACTTTTATTTTAAATATTTATTTTCTTGATTCAAGTGAAAAAAGCGTGGAATATTTAGAATTAAATATTGATTCTTATTAAATATCTAGAGGATAATAAAATTATTTAAGCACATTAATGATATATTATAATATTCCTTTAATGAAAATATAAGCAATCCCAAAATGAAGGGAGATTGTAAAATAAATTCTTACCTCTTTGATAACTTTTAAATTATAACACCTTAAAATAATAAACTTGAATTTAAATATTAATCATCAAGAATAAATATTTTTTCATTGTAGATATATAAAAGGGGTAGTATATACACCACATAAAAGTAAATAGGTGCATAATAACAAATATGTGTCAATGGGGTGTAAATTAAGATGAAACCCCTTACCTCATGCTTCACTTCAGTTGAACATGTTTTAACATCATGTATAATGTTTTTAAATGATTTATTAATTTAAAAAAGATAATATTAGTATTAATCATATTATATATGATCCCGTTATAATATCTTATAACCTATTTTCTAATAATGTTTCATTATTACCATCGTTTCAGGTGATAAATAATTTGTTATCTCATGTATGTTTTACTAAAGAAGTTTCGATTATTGTACATATGATATAGTTCCATAATCTAAAGAAAAATATTAGTGTTTTAAATATCATATTTATTCATTAGGTACATATTTAGAATAAATTTTTAATTTTAGAAATGGAAAATTAATCACATCGCTATGTGGATATGGTAGGTCATACACACGCATGAGCTACATATTTTTTTAGTTTCTATGATCAATGGTAATATAAATGAAATATAAAAGATAATAATAATAATATTTTTCCTTTAAACAAAATTTTTATTTTTCACTATTTATATAACATTTATATTTGTTTTTTTTCTAAGTACAAATGTAAAATAAAGTCTTTATTTCTCCTTATCAATCATTGATTTTGATTAGCTCATATCAATAGAGTTTGGATCAATTTGGTGCAATAATGTTTTCTGGTATCACACACTCTTATATATAAAGGTAATAAATATTATGATAAGAAATCTTGAAATACTCTTTTCCATAAAGATAAATGTTTTTAAAAATTATAAAATTTTCACTTTTTTATATACTAAACCTATTTGATAATAAAAATTACTTAACATAAAATTAATACTATGCAATAATTATTTATTTTCTTTAGGAAATAAAATATCTCAAAAAATTTAAAAAAGTTGATTTTTGTATAACAGAAAAATGAAAACATTGGATAAAATAATTTTCATATAAAATCACCATCCAATAATCTTTTAAATACTTCAAAAATTATAACATTCTTTAATTAATGGATTCTTTAAAAAAAGTTCCTTCTTTAAATTGCCATGAGAAAAGTAAATTTTTTATTTCTAAATATACCAAATTCATTTTCACTAACATACTGATGTTGCATGTGTTGAACAAATGCATGTTGAATGCATGCTTCAAACATTATCATGAATGCCCTCCTTAAAAAAACAAAGAATTTTATTTTTTAGTAAATAATTTTTTTCTTAATATTTAGGTGTAAACCTTTTATTTACAAAGAGAAATCTCGATATACGTTACCCAATATCAATAAGAGATGAAATCCCACCTTATAGGGTAAGCGGGTAAAATTGAACTAGTTAAAACAAATGAATTTTGACACACCCATATAATTTATACATAATTTCTCAAATACTCTGTATAATATTGAAATAAATATGTTTATCAAATCATATTTATTACAAAAAAAATTACATGAGTCTTTCAAACCGCTTTGGCGAGAATGTCAAAAAGATTCCATGTAGTTTCTTTCTAGCCTAAAAGGGAGTTTTTATTCTCATAATTTTCTAAGTGACTATAAATTTCAATATTCTTAGACCACTCATAAAAAATAGTTGAAGAAATATTAGTAGTTATCTAACTATTGAAACATATGTGTGAAAAAATATGTATACAATAATAAATCCAATGTAGATGATTTTTCACTCATAGGATCTTTGTTGTTATGTGTGTCATAACCTGATAATTTGACTCAAGAATTAATCACAATATTATGGACTACTATTTAATTTTCTAATATATAAAATTAGTATCAAATAAAAAAAATATCCAAACATGAGCAATATAATGTATAAGAAACATAAATAATAATAAAAAAAATGATTAGTCATGTCTATGATAAAATTACAATAGTCCAAGTCCAATTATCTCTATAAATAAATTGAAAAAATACATCCCAACATTATCTTGTAAATTAGTCCATGAATTTACACACTTTACTAAAAAAACATGAAATTTTTGGTTGATCTATGGTTTGATAATTCAACATGATAACAATTTGAAAATATTTGTTAGGTGAGTTAAATACATCACTCTATTTATATATCACCTGATTTGAATGGGATGTCACTAATTTATATATGGAAAACACCCTATTTTATATATTATACAATGTATAAAAAATATTCATTTCAATCATTGATAACTTTTGTTCCCAATAAAATACTTCATAGGAACCAATCCTTAATATGAATACGGTGGTGAAGGGCTTGTGATGATTAATCCTTCCCGAGTCGCTCCTCATAATCAAAATATAATTCAAATAAATAACGAGTAGAATACTCTCTACAACTGATTTCTGAAATATAATTGAGGAATATTTTAAATTTTGAAAAAAATTGATCACAATTGTATAAAAATGACAAACCATTCCTACAAATATTGTTCGAGGACACATAAATATCATCAAAGATGATAAATTTTAGAAATATCCCTAAAGAGAACCAAGATGAATATTTCTTTATTATGCATCATTTCCATAACATAAAATTTTCATCTCACAAATGGTCCCAAAATACAATGAATGAAAGGTTTAGTGTGTTTAGGAATAATTATATAAATAACTTATTTTGTGATACCTATGAACATTTTCCAATAATTCATCCACACTAGACTCCCTTATAGAATTTTCATACGATATAACCATGTTCATAACATGAAGAATAGAAACATAAGAAATGGGTGAAATAAAATTCATATTAAGGGGAAAATATCATCAACATGTCACTAATGTTTATATTATAAGAATAGTATAGTACAATAGAAGAGGAAATGAATAGTGAGGAGGTTACTCTGGGAAGAAAATAGATTTATTTTGGGTGTTGCAGGCTTAATGATTAGTGTGTTAGGATACAAATTTAGGGAGAATCACCTTTCAAAGATACATTCTTTCTCTTCTTCTATTAGTTATTTTTTCATTTTCTTCTTCTTATATATTTATTCTCCACCATTAATACTAACCCATTGTAATTCTATTAGAAAGCATAGAATTTAAATGATTTATCTCTCTACTTCATCTATCATAATAATTAATGACCTTTAAAACCATCCCAAGCCCTCTGTAACCCCCATTTTTCTAACCCTTTAAATCAGAGAGTCATTAGTTTAATGGACCCATTAGTAATTAATTACAATATTTTAAAAAATATAAAAATATTGTAGATAAAAATTATATGGTCAATTTTAAAAATTATAAATATAAAATTAATTTATTTCATTTATCATATATATATATATTTAAATAATAATTGGACTTTACTATTCCATTTTACGATAAGACACACAACAATGGAATATTTGATTCTATTCCATTCCATTATGTTCCATTAATTTCTATCGTATTCTATCTCATAAAAATATTGAAACACATTCTTAATATTTGGGATATATGTATCATGTGGTTCATGAGTTGGGTTCAAAGTCATATAGAGTTAAAAATCTAAGGAGAAATAATATTTTCGCCATAATTTGTGATTATATCCAAAAGAATGTGTATCTAAGGGACCCAACATTAAATATGGTGTGATATTGATGGATAAGATGGAAAAAACATAAAATATGGAGACATTGAGTTGAATTTAGTGATTTGGGAGGGGTGAATAAATGGTGTGATATGGAGTCTCCCCCTTAAAAACTTATGGTGGAATATTATTAATAAAATACGTATAAATAAAGATAAGATAACTCCAAAAAATTGTGAGTGGGTAAATAGGGAGAAATGAATAAAAATTTCTCTTGGAATCTATTTAGAAATTTAATTTTTATTCTATGAAACATAATGTAGTTTATTGGGATAAAAAACCATAATTTTATTGCTTTTTATGAGGGAGTGAGATGGTCATCAATGAACTTTAATTCCATACCTTCCCCTCCCAAACCCCCATTTATCTGACCCTCTAAATTGGAGGATCAGTAGTGGAGTGGGATGATCATAACTGATTTTAATATTTTAATTAATATAAGAAATAAATGAAATAAAAATTATGAATATATTTTCTCTAATTATAGACATAAAATTAATTAATTTCATTTGTTTTATACATTTTCAAGATAATAATTTTACTTTACCATACATTTTTATTATAAAACTACAATAATTGAATATTTAATTCCATTTAATTTCATATCATTCCATTTCATTATGTTTCTTTAATGACTGTTTATCTATTAAAAACATGAAAACAAATTCTTAGTGTCACAAACCAACCCAGGGTGACCATGAAACAATCACCTAAGCTGATCTGTGGCAAGGCCCAAGAAGAATTCCTAATCCTCTTGGGATGGTGACAAGCACCGGGGCATCAAAAGATAAATATGGGAATTATTTCACCGAGTGAAAATTAACTAAGAACGAGCAATAAATAGAATATGACAAGATAAATATATTTAACGAAAAAGAATGAATAATCAAAAACATGACTAACCTGACCATGACTCTACATAACTCCATGGGTCACTCTCCAATACCGAAAAAAATGTCTCCCAAGGAGATCCAAACGAGAGTTAGAACCTATAAGAGAAACTAAAAACAAGAAAACACTATATGCATGAGTATTAAAATACACCTAGTAGGACAACTAATCTATTCCTAGGAACATCATTTAAATAATGAAAACATTGATTAATAGGTTTGAAATATAAAATATAAATATTGGTTTTACACACATTACATTTTAAAACAACAAACATAATCTAAAAAACAAATGCAATCCAATTCACTCTTAATTTAAGATATGACCCATGGGGAAAAGTAAAAGATTACCAAGTAAGAGAAACTTATTTTTCTCAAAAGATAGGGATGGTAGTGTACTTATTCTTTCCAAAACATTCCTTATTGAAATCCTTTATAACAAAAAATACATGTTTATAATTTACCAAAAGAGCCCCAAAACCGAACACCAGATCACATTTCTTCATAGTAAAGGAAATGGAACTAAAGGTACTAGTATCAGAAGAATACATGAATACCTAAGAACTCATATGAGAACTAGAACATACTATACATGTGACTCATCCTAAAGGGATTCCATACTCAATGACATCATAACACCCTAACACCCGATCTTCGCCTTACCTGGCTTGGTCAAGGGTCCCAATCCCATAACAATAATATTGAAATATCCCCCTTCTGTGGGCCACTATCCATTGTAAAATCTAAATTAGTGTAACAATCGTTATCAGTATACCTCTTTGTTATTCTAGGATCCCATGTACATTTCACCAAGGGGTGTGCCATACAATTCAAACAACAAGTCACATACATTTTATATGTATGTCACCCAATTGACACCACCATAACCACATCAAAGGTGGTCCCTTTCCATCAAAAATTCGTTACATGGGGGAGATCCCATACCTAGGACCCTCCCATATCATGGTTCAACATCTAATAAAGGATCCCAACCTAATAAGGGTTATCCAAAATCCATTTCAAAATGTCAAGTGGGCCTTTAGACCTAGAATTCACCAAAAAGTTCCCAAGTGCATTTTTAAACATAAGTTTACACACACGAGGTATACGAAAGTGACAAATAGGTTTTACATCAATTTGAAAAAAAAAATTATTTCATAAATTACCGTACACTAACCACTTCCACAACCAAAAAAACATTTAAAAACCTGTTTCAAAAATCCAACCCACCAATATAAATCAAGAGCACATTTACAAGGGCCAAGGACCATATAACACGAATAACATAATGTGAAAAACCAATTTAAAGATGCAAATAACTACATTGAACATCAAAAAATTGTTTATAAAAATAAACTAGGCCATAATAATACACTAGTCATTTTAAAGATCTAATCTGGCCATTTAGAAAAAAGACTTGGTGTGAAAAACTTGACAAAAATGAACCACACATTAGAATCCACTTTTAAAATAACACACACCTCAAAAAATTTCCAAAACATGATTCGAATGACTCACATTATTTAATAAACCATTTAAAATTTTATAAAACAATTTTGAGAAGTATACTACAACTTTACACAAAAAACAAACTCAAACTCCCTCTTTTGATCATACACACACCCGTGATATACCAATGAAAAATGCGCTACACTTATATAATGCATTAAATAATATAAACTAGTTATAAATTTTTTTAGGAAACACCAATCACAATTTAAATTTAAAAATATATTTTCAAATGTCCAGAAGCATTTGGATACCAATATCATATATATGTAAAATCAAAAACACTATTTTCAAAAAATTGAACAAACCACAATTTCAAACATAACATTCTATAGAACATATTTGGCATAAAACCACATATGCAGAAACAAAGAATACATTAAAAACCCATTCCTAACATGTTCAATGAAAATATACAAAAAATGACAAATTCAATAAATAAAGGATATTAAAAAGCTACGAATGATGTTTGAAATTTTATTGAAACAACCCAAGAATAAATAAATTGATTATAAAAATTTTAAACTGCAAAAAAGTTCCAACCGGACTAGTTAATCCTTTGCATTCAAATATTCATCAAATTCATACCACATATTCCAAAAAAATGTGCAAACTACCTCAATTCACATAAATCAATTATTAAAAAAATTAAACTTCACTAATTAACCATCAAGGAGGCTGTGTAAATAAAGATATAAATGAAATCTTGAATTTAAAGTAAATATGAAACAAATCCTTTATCGACTAACGATGAACTCCCTGAAGCCAATGTGAAACCTTGTTCGCACCACAACTAAACTATTGAGGTTCAAGAACAAACCCTAATCACAAAATTTGATCTAAAAATTTAGGAATCTAACCCTAAAGTCAAAATAGTATCCATGGTAGAATGCTAAATTGAGGGGAGAAGGAGAAAACGTGTATCATAGAGGATGCCACACTAGGTAGGGTCTCTGGAGGAGGTTTGTGCATACTGGAGGGGTCGTGCCCGCTGGTAAGGGGTGTAGTGATGAAAAGAGGCGCCATATGGATAGGATACTTTTCGAAGGAGGGTAACATGACTGGAGGAGTATCGATCAAAGACATTTTGCATCAATGTGGGGTCATGCCGGAGGCCACATACAGTGTTGAGGGATCTCACTGGTGGAGGCGAGCTCACCGAAGGGAATCCAGCCAGCTGTTTAGAGGTCAAATGCACACTTGTTAGGGGAGGAAAGAATATCAATGCTAGGGCACCGGGGGGGGGATGGCTGTGCATAGTAGGAATATGGGAAAAGAGAAGGGGTGGAAAAAATAAAATAAAATATATCCCTATAAAAAATATATTTAACATAATAATAATAATAATAATAATAATAATAAAAATATTATAAAAATAATCATAATATAATCACCATAATAATAAGATAATGATAATAATATTAACTAACATACTAAACGCTCTTGACTCTTAGCTCTCGGCGGTGATGCCCTAACGACAATGGAGATGACCTCGGCCTCCCCCTTCCCATCATTGGGAGGGGGGAGGATCACACCCATCCGTCTTCGAAGCACCGCCCTTTCCTTGCTTCCACCAATCTTGATGGTCGCCCTATTTTTCCTGCCATTTCACTTATCCCAAAGGCCCCCGAGCTATTTGAAGGTGCACCTCAACATAGATGATCACTCTTGGAGTTCAAAGAAGCTTCAAACCTCTTGAATCTGACCCTAGTGGCTTGTTTCTCTCATCGACGTCCTTCGGTAGATGAATTTGACTACTTCATCTTCAAATATTGGGGGTTACAAGGGTGCACAATTGTTGGTCTTCTCGACAAATTCCACCTGATGGTTTAAGTCACCTTGGAGGAAGATATGGTTTGTGCGTGGTCCAGTGCTCCATGTAAGTGCATCTATCTTAGATTTTTCATATTTCACCGGTCTTTTGATTTTCATATGATTTAGGAATTCTCTTTAGTTGTAATCTATGTGTCTTTCCCTAAGCTTACATTGCCATTCCAAAACCCTGGAATCCTCCAGATGCTAGGGAACATGGTTGGAAGTTATCTGTGCTCTGACTACAGGACTATGTCTGTCTTCCATCCGACTAACCCGTGGATATGTGTAGAGGTTGATGTCTCCAAGGCACTGGTTGAGTGGGTATGTGTTTCTGTTGGTGAAGAATTCAGGTGAAAGAAATTGGTCTTCGTAGAATCCTAGATGGAGTATTGAAATATGTGTAGGCGGCTAGGGAATCTTGATTCCAGTTTCCAGAGAGGAGCTAGGTGTGGGGGTGTTGATCCGATGATGGATAGAGTTGAGGGAACGGCTCAGGTGGGAGGTAATTTTGTGGTGGAATTATAAAGGCCTACAATCAAGGTTGTGGATATTTTTTCCCACTAGAAGAATGATCTAGGTGATTGTAAGCAGACTGAGCATGATCCGCTGGATTCAGAGAAGGCTGAGGAGGCTCGTGTTAATGAATCCTTTGACATCAGGTTGCTTTCACCTCATCCAAAGGCAACTAGTTTTCAAGGGGTCATGTCCTTAGTGGATGTAGAGGAATACATATGTGACAAGGGTTTTCCTGTTGGTGATTCCAGCAAGGAGGCCGAGCCACCTGTAATGTGGCAGGGGAAAACCTTCTAGCTTGCTTCTACATAACATTATAAGGTCCAAGGAAGGTATAATGGGGCTAGTGTATTGGGGCCCTTGCAAACAAAACATTCCCATTTCTATGTCCCCATCCTTTAAGAAGACTGCGATTGGGGAGAAGAATTTTAATAGTATGGAGGTTAAAGGAGGAAATGTGGACTCTCCATGCAGGCTGCAACCTGTCAAAGAAGGCCTAGGGGTTGAGTTAAAAAACCGTTTTTAAGGTTTGGTGGTTCAATAACAAACATTGACGTATGAGGAAGACGATTCATGTGATGACAGTTGCATCCAACATTTAGTGTAAAATTTGGACCATTTCTATGGGAATGGTCCCCACAACCCAAGAAGGAAGAAGGGGAAAAAGGAAAGCATGACTCAGGGAAATGCATTGTGTTCTTGGGGAAAAACCCCAAGGGACACAAAGACTATTCTCACATACCTAAACTGATGGAAACCAGGTCAGAGAAGAAAAGTGGAAGTAAGAAAAGTAAATAAAAAGGAGGGGAAAGTGGAGATCAAAGGAGATAACTAAGAGTGATGGAAGAAGAGGTATGGGAATGCATGAGGCACATATTCCACTCGAAGGAATAAATGACTGAAAAAGTCCTTCGGCCCAATGCTTGAGATGAGGATATTATAATGATTTATGAAAGAAGGTTGCAGGTTGAGGCCACTGAGGAGATAGAGGTGTGGATAGAAAAACAAGACTAAATCATCGCCCGAGGCTTCAACCAAGGAAAAATCCTCTTGGAGGAATTCATCCAGATAATGGAAACCATGGTTTCTCACCTTGAAAAACTCATCAAGGAGAATTCAGACACCGAGGATAGTACTCTTCACGGGGAATTATATAGAGTGGATAATTTAGATAACCTTAGTATGGTGTTTAATAATTTTTCGAGCTCTTTCAGCATGTAATGGTCCTTGTTTTACAAACTATGGTTTCCCACTTTACCTTAAAGTTTCTTAATAAAAATTTATATTTGGGTGGATGGATTGATTAATTAACATACATAATTATAATAACAATAAGGATAGTAATAATTTTAATAATATTAATATTAATATCAATTTTAATAATAATAATAAAAATACTAACAATTTTGATAATAATAATATCATTATCCACAATAAAATTAATATTATTATTATGGTTGAAACTCTCTTTTGTTTTGTTTTAATTTTTATTTATTTTAATGTTACAATAGCACGACTTCCACAAACAGTGTTGTCCCGCACACTAGCCTAAACATTACTAATAATAATAATAACAACAAAAAAATGTTAAAATTATTTAGAATTCTTATTTCATTCTTATTAAAAACATTTATAACATATTTAATAATTTTGATAATATTAATAGCACTATTAGTAATAAAAATAGTAATAATCATTTCCTTTTTAATAGTAATAATTTTAATAACAATGTTAATAATAGTAATAAGTATTAATAAAAACCAAATTTAATAATTATCATGCTATTATCGTTAATAATAATAACTTTATTATTATTCTTAAAATGCTCGGCTACTTTACATTATTTTAACACTCATTTTAACTTCTTTTCATTATTCATTTAATTTTTTAATTTATTTTGCAAATCGAATAGGCCTCACGGTCTCCAAACCGTGCCCTTCCTGTGGGCCCAGTGCTGCTAAGCCCAAAACACACATTTTTCTAAATAAAACACACAAATTTAAATAAGGACTCACCCAAAACTCGACCCGAGCTGAAACCAAGACAAAAATAAAACTCAGGTGTGACACTTAGTATCAAGGATGGAAATAACATGTGGCACCTAAGTTTACTAAAAACATAGTTTTAAAAATCAATGTAGTAACAATGATACACCCTTTTTTTGTGAGTATATTTAAAGGTAGGGTACTTAGGAGATAAAAAAAATATTTGGTGTAGGAATGGTGGGTTTCATGGAAATATAATGGAATGCAATGGCCTAGAGAAAAAGTGTTTTATCTAAGAGTGATGGGTAAATGATGTGATATCAAACACAAGAACCGATGATGGAAAATTATTGATAAATAATATATAATTAAGGATAAGAACACTCCAAAAAATTGTGGTAATATTGGTCCTATTTAATGGAAGGCTATTAAAGTAGTTGAATTTGACTTAAAAAATTGAATTTTTTGTGTTTGAAGTTAATTTTATTATGAATATATATGTATGTGGATGGATATTTTTGGGAAAGTAGAATTTGATTCATTAGAATGAAGTTGAATGTTGTGTAAGTTAAACTTCTGTGATCAAATGGTTGTGTAAGAATTAATAGTGTCGACATAAGTGCAATTATGTTTTTCAAATGGATATGTACGAATGAAGTTAAATTTCATCTGGCTGTGTAAAAGTAAATTTTGAGAAAGTTTAATTATTTATTTGATAATTTTAATCATAACTTGATGCGTAAGTGGTAAGGATGTATATGTGATGTTGTGTAACATTGAATCAAGTTCTTCAATTCTAATGTATGTGATATCTGATTCTTCTTAAGGGAAAACCAAACATTCTTAAACACATATAAGTGGGACCTGAATTTGAGGAATTATTTAAGTGTTAATTGAGTAATGTAACACCCCAGGATTTTATAGTATGACTCTTTTAATGTTTAACATCTTTGATAGTTTGTGCTTCCTACAACACTAAGTTTAAACCACAATATACTATTAAATACGACTCTTAGAATTGTAATGTAACCATTAGAAATAGTTATATAACCAATATAATAGTAACATCACCTATTAAATTATATATAAAATTGAGTTTTCTTATGAATGAAAATATAATATATTTATATCATTAAATATGTAAATAAATAAATTAAGTATTTGTATTTTTGTAAAATGTAAAATTTAATTCAAAATATAATCATTAAAATAATTATTTAAAATAAAATTTATATTCATGAAATATATTCCTAAAGAAATATTTTTTTTCTTAAGATTATAAGATAATTTTATGAGACCTTAAATAATATTTAAAATTGTCATAAAAGCAGTTAAAATATTAAAATTGGTATTTTTCGAGTTAATGATTCTTTCATTTAAAATAAATTTACTCATAATTATAAAATTATTTTCATAAAATTGAGTCCATTTTTGAATTCTAAATTTCAAAAAATTGATATTGTTATTTTTTTGGTATTTTTCTAAAATACATTCATTTTTTGGTGAATAGTAAAATATAATGACTTATGATATATATATATATTAAGTTAAATATACTATTTGTTGAGTAATTTATAATGTAACCACTATAATATCTAACAAACCTTCATTATTTTAATTTATTTTGTGATAATTATCAATCTATTCATAGTCTATACCCAAAATAATAAACAGATGAATAAAATATTCAAAAACCCCTTCTCGTCCACTATAAATACTGCCCCTCACCACATATTCTACTCACACCTACAAAGACTTGAAGCTTTTCCAGTTTCTTCCCAATTCCTATCCAAAACCTCCCCCTCATTTTATGGTCTTTATTTTCTCACCCAAAAAACCATTTCAAATTTCCACAAGGAGGATCTCATGGAGGGGAATTCAAGTGGTAAAATCTCCTTTCATTCAATTAATTTAATTTAATTTTATTTTATTTTATTATCCTCTCTTTACCTCCGTTTTACAAATATGAATGATAAATCTAGTATCTTATATATATTTTAATTTTATTATGATTATGGTATATACACAACCAATTATTTTCTATTCCACTTGTTATTCTAAAAATGAAAACATTTTCTGTGAGGTGCTGGTTTACCGCTTTAGCAGACAATGAATTATTGTTTTAAAAATTTTCCTTCATGGATGGTAATATAAATATTTTTTTGGTTAAAAAGAATATAATTTATGCATTAAATATTATTTAATGTTCAATAACTATTATATGTACTGAATATTAATATACAATACAAAACTAGTTAGTGATGATTGAAAAACCCCAAAATAATGTAAATGGTTATCATTAACGATTTATTTAATGAACCATACTCATATTTAGGAAAATAATATATGTAATACCATTAAATATTCAAGAGGTTCATTAAAAAAAATATTTTCAATTCTATATAATGATTACTATTTCACATGATCTTTCGTACATGTATACAAGTCAACAATCATGAAAACCAAGGAAATAGACACTTCTGAATAATGAAATTGAATCTTCTAACTCATCAAGAAGACCATAAATTAAATAAAAAAATTATGAAAAATAAAATAAAAATAAAATAAAATTTTAATTAAATTATTCATGAATCTAATTTCATTATCCAGTACATTTAGTTTAAGTTCATAACGCTTCAGACATAAGGTAACAATTACTTCCTGAAACTATATTCTTCATTCAGGTTACACTCTCTCTCGTCATCCAAATTAAATTCTTAATTATTTTATATAATTATTTCTAATTCGGTTAATATGTTCAGAAAACATGTATATAGATTATTTCATATTATTTTGATGGGATAATACATGTTTTATATGGTTCCCATTTTAATTCCTCCAAAAAAGAAAGCCCAGTTAAAGGGTACCTTCCAATTTATTACCCATATTCTACTACACTCCATAATAAGTTCTAAGACACTAATTTTTTTTAATATAAATATTTTTTATCCTGAAAAACTATATTATTTAATTTCTGGTTTTATGTAAAAAATGATCTTTTGTCTGCTTTAAAGACTCATATATTTCCTCTTAAACCGCACTAACGTGGCCCATTTATAAAGTTTCTTAAAGTCTTTTTTAAATGTTTTCACTTCAGTTGGACATCATTTATGTCTAAAACATAATTTTATTTTCCTTACCCATTCTTTTATGGGAAATACATATTTAAAATATAATTTTATGACAAATAAAAATTATTTTTCCAAAATAACTCTTCTTCAAAAAGTAAAAGAGTATTTCTCTCAAGAATTCACTGATGATTTTATTAGAATATTTTCATCAATTTCAAAACCATCTATTAAATCTCATGATTAAATAGAAATGATATTTTATTCTATTATATACCATGATTTATTAAATGGTTTATGATTAGTTTGACTATGAATGTGCGTTCTTCATACCATTCACCATATTACTCAGAATTGTTAGTGATTATATTTTCTCAATGGGGAAGGTTATATATATATATATATATCATTTTTGTTTCACCCATTCATATGAGGAATTAATTAGACTTATTATGTGATGGGTGGGGTCTGCTATATTTCTTATATTCATAGGTAGGTATCATGATACAAAATAGATATCGATTTTGCTGAGACCTTAACCATTTATTTTCCGATGTCTTGGATGAGGCCTCAAAAATATGTATCTAATATCCATAATTATGTATTCTATAATTATGATATTATTAATTGATAATACATGTGATTATTTAGCTGGTAGAATATCCCTTGTTAAGTTTCATTCTCATGTCATTATGGAATTATTTTGATCATTTTTATTATTTCCATTATATGCTCAAGATTATGTTTTAATGGAATATGAATTTACTTATTTGATTTTCATTATTATTTATGTTTATATTAGCTTACATAGTATTATGTACCCCTAATTGAAATCTGACATCACCCCATTCTTATGTTTTATTTTATCCAGGATATGAGGATGTATATTATCAATGACTTCTAGGGATAATCTATGAGTTTATGGGTGTTTATAATGGAGTTTCTATTTTATATTTCGTTTCATGTTTTAATGTAATACTTATGTTTGTATCTATTTTTCAAATGATACAAAACTATTCCACCATCTAAGATGTGACTTCCTTGTAAATTATACCAATGTAATAATGTCAGAAACCATCTCTAGGGTAATAGGGTCAGGGTTTTATAGTTGGTATCAAAGTAAGTTTAGTAAAAACCTTTGAAACTAGATTAGAGAATATAAAATTGATATAGACTTTGAGGATAAGAATTAAAAACATCATATAATTTTTTTGAGGTAGATATTATGTGATTATTCATAGAAATACATCTCGGTCTAGATACACCCATTGTAAGTGATTCTAGAATAGATGTACATAGGGGTAACAACTCCAATAAGATGCATCAGGCTTGACTCGACATAACCTGGTAGATGATAACAAGCCTTACTACACACATTGTTTGAAACTCCCACATGATAATATTGGTATAATTTACATTTTATTTACATACAATTATAAAGGATTCAAAATTAAACATGACCTCAAAGAGATAATGTTTATTAAAAACATTATAGTTTATGTTAAGTATTTTTCTACTTCCAAAATTATATATTATGATTCGTAATATAATTTTTTGAATTATTTTTTTAGAAATTGAACCTAGTTGAAGGAATAAAAATATCAATGCATGTGTTCCATGTAGGGATTTCCCTCTTATTCAAGATAATGATGGTAGAGTGGGAGATGCAACAGGAGTTAATAAAATTATAACTATACATGGAAAAATTACTTAGGTTATGAGAAATAAACTTACTCATATGTAAAAACCTGATCCACAATGAAATTTAAAAATATTATACCACTTTATGTGACAATAAACTTCATCATTCAATTGGACTATAAATTCATTTTTATATGATAAATTGATAAGTTAATTATAAAATGTATTTCACTCTTTGGGAATTAATGAAAGATAGAAGGTTATCATGATAGTTTATCATCTCCTAGAAGATGTTGATCAATGATGGTTATTGATTCAAAACACAAAGGAGGAGGAATAAATTGAGAATACATAATGGAATTATTTTATGGAAATTTTCTTGGAAAACAATTTCCCTCAGAAACAATGAGCAGATATGGAGAGACTATTCTTGAGTTTGAGAGAAAAATAAGATGGAAAATTTTTTAAGTATGAATCCAAATTTATAAGGTTATCATGACATGCTATGGATTTCATATGTAATCCAAAGTGTAGGTTTATTCAATTAATTGACGGGTTAAAACCATTCCTCTGAAGGGTATCGATATTCCATACATTCTCATCATATGAAGATATAGTCTCATATTCTATCAAGAGAGTGAAAGAATTATCAAAGCCTTTTGAGTCTATGGAGGATACAAAGAATAAGAGGGTGGAATAACAATGAACGGATAAAGGGATGGATAAAAGAGAGAATTTTCTAATATGTGATACTTGTGGAAGGAAACACCCTGGAGTCATCTTAAAAGAAAAAGTAGTTTTCTTCAAGTGTGGTGAGAAAGGATATCATGATCACATTAAAAGGGAAATAAAAAAAGATACCAATGTTCAATGAAAAAATTATAGGGAGATGGGATGCTATGAAAATGATTGTCTAAACTACTTAAGGAAACATGCCTAAAAAAGGCATAGGGTCAAGGAAAATCTTATGTGATCATAGAAATGAAGGTTGATTTTTCTAATGATGTTGTGGTTGGTACTTTAATAATCTCATCAAATCTATATAAATATATTTTTATTATGTGTCATCACATTGTTTTATATCTTTCCAATTTTCATTAAAATTAGATATTTACAATTCACCTTAACAAGGGAGTTTTCAGTAAAGAATCTTAGAGGAAACCTTATTATAAAAAACATGTGTCAATAAGTTCCTATTATGACACATAAACATTATCAACTATCTGATTTTATCAACATACATTTGGTTTATTTTTATATAATCCTTGGTATGGATTATATCTCAAAATACAGTGAAAATGTTTTTTTCAATGAGAATGAAA
Source organism: Viscum album (assembly GCA_963277665.1). NCBI lineage: Eukaryota > Viridiplantae > Streptophyta > Magnoliopsida > Santalales > Viscaceae > Viscum > Viscum album. Next base: position 1,456,257,422 of record OY728161.1, read on the forward strand.
TAATGATTCGTGATGACAGTATAGAATTTACCATATTTAGAGGGGAAACATCATAATATGATTCATATATTGATCCACCTATAGTAGATCATCTAAATAAAATTATTAGGTAAGAATAAAAATAATCATCATGGATTAGGGAAAAAATATTCAAATTAGTGAAAAACCCATTGTATAATAATATATTGATGTATTTCTAGAGGATTCACCTGGATATCCTCTAGAGAAGGAATTTGAGTTTTCTATTGATTTAATCCTTGATGAAATACCTATATAAAAGACTCCCTATATAGTGGACATAGTGGATTTAATATATTTAATGAAACAACTAGTTTGAATTTATTAACAAGGGATTAATATTCCCATGTGTTTCACCTTGGGGATCTCCTGTTTTTTTGTTAAGAAGAAGGATGGATCTATGAGGCTGTACATTGAATACAGGGAGATCATTTCTATAGTAATAAACGACAAGTATATCAAAACTTACATTAATTAATTGTTTGATACACTTTAAATATATCAATATTTTTCAAATATTTATGTTTGATGTGGATATCATCAATTACATGTAATGAAGGAAGATATTCCAAAGCCAACATTGAAAACCATTTATGGACATTAAAATTTTACAGTAATTCTATTTAGGCTAACTTTTTCACCTTATCTATTTATATATCTAATGAATAGAGTGTTCAAATACTATCTTGATGATTTTTTGTGGTATTTATGGATGAAATATTGATATATTCAAAAAGATATGTGAACCATGAGAACCAGTTTATGATTTTTTTAGAGACTCTCAAAAGAAAAGAGTTATATGGGATGTTTAGAAAGTGTGAATTATAAATTCAAACAATTTGTTTTCATGGATATAGTATCTATAAAAATGTAATATTAGTTGATCTTTTGAAGAAAATGTTAGTTCAGGAATGGACAAAACTAAAAAACATAACTGAGGTACATAGTTTCACTAGTTTAGCAGGTCACCATTAGCATTTCATTTATAATTTTTCTGATTATCTAACCCATTAAAAAATATTTCTCATAAATGGATTATGTTTGTATGAAAAAAGAATGTGAATAATTTTTTTATGAATTGAAGGGGAGATTAGTGAATGATTTGATCTTGACTTTACCATTAGTAAATGTGTGATTTGTAATTTATAGTGATGAGTTAAAGAAAGGACTTGGCTGTGTCATTATACAGAATGATAGAATTATTGCATATGCATCAAGGTAGTTAAAAAATCATGAATAGAACTATCCAACAAATGATCCTGCATTAGAATATGTAATATTATCTTTGAACGTATAGAGACACTGTCTCTATGGATAAATATGTGAGATACATAATGATTACAAAATATTGAAATATATATTCTCATAGAAACTTTTCAAAAAAAGGAAAATATTATGTATCAAGATACTCAAGGATTATTATTATTTGATAAAATACTACCCAAGGAAGGTGAATAAGGTATAAGATGCATTGAGAATGAAGGATCATAGTGTTCTGAACAAAATGAGTATTGATAAGAATAATGTGTACATGGATCTAGAAAAATGGATATGGAAATTATCATGGATGGTGAAACATCATTACATTTTTAATTGGTTTCCTAACCATCTTGATTGAAATGTGTTAAAAGTTCACAATATAATGAAGATAATTTTCAAATGAAAACTAATTCTTTGAATGATGTGACACTGGAAGACTTCATATATGAGGATAGAATTATGAAATTTGTAAAGAAGATTTGTGTTCCCTCTATAAACGAGATAAAAAATAGTTATTGGAGGATTACAAAGAATTTAATTTCTATATACACCATGGTAGCATTAAATAGTATAGATATTTGAAGGAGCATTTATGGTGGGATAATATGAAGTGGGAATTTGCGGATTATGTGTCAAGATATTTTGTATTTCAATAGGTGAAGGATGAAATATAACATCCTAGAAGAGTCATGCAACCTATACCTATTCTTACATGGAAATGAGATGAAATTACTATGGATTTTTCAATGTATTAACAAAAAACAATAAATATTGATGAAATATGGGTAATTATTGATCAAATTACCAAATCTTCACATTTTCTCGCTATAAAAGATGATTTTCCATTGGTTCACCTTGAAAGACTCTATATTAATGAATTTTTAACACTTCATGGTGCACCAATTTAAATTATTTCTGACTGTGATCCATGATTAACACCAAAATTATAGTAAAGTATTTAGAAATATTTTGACAGTGATCTTCATTTGAGAGATGCATATCCCCCTCAATCTAATGGGAAATCTAAAAGGTCCAGTAAAATATTATAAAAAAAGGTTGATGTAATGCTCACTTGAATTTCAGGGTATGTGTTATCATTAATTACCTTTGATATACTTTTACTATAATAATAGTTTCCATTCAATTATTAAAATGGCAGTGTATGAAGCATTTTTTGGAATGAGATTTCATACAACAACTTGTTGGGATGAAGTTGATGAAAGGAATATTATATTCCTAGAACCTATGGATGAAACAACAATAAAGGTAAGTACAATTCAAACCCATATCAAAGTATCTCAATGCAGAAAAAAGAACAATTATGATAATCGAAGGAAGGATTTATAATTTCAAGTGGGAGATCATGTCTTCTTGAAAGTATATACATGGAAGGGTATTATAAGATTTGGAAAGAAAGGGAAACTGAGACATAGGTACATTGAAACTTTTAAAATCATGGAGAGAATTGGAGCTATAGTTTATCATTTGGAGATGTGACCTAGCATTTATAAAGTACAAAATGTGTTCCACATCTCTTTGTTAAGGAATTACATGCTAGACCCAACCCATGTACTCACTTTTAATGTAATAGTATTGGAGCAAGATTCATCTTACTATAAATAGTCTATCTAAATTTTGGACACTAGAGAACATGTGTTGAGGAACCATATAAATAATATAGTAAAGGCACTTTGGGAAAATCAAAAAATTAAAGAGGTGATGTGGGAACCAGATGAATTCATGAGGAAGAATTTCACAAATCATCTTATGAGGTGATATTCTAGAAATTTTGAGGATGAAATTTTTTTGAAAGCAGGGAGAATGTTTCATGCTATGATTTTATGGCATGACACTTTTAAAATTTATTATCTTCGATAGTTTATGCTTCAGGAAACATGAAGATTAAAACTGTAATATATTATCAAATACAAATGTTGGAATAATAATGTGACCATTAAGAATAATAATATGACCAATAGAATAGTAACTTCACCTATAAAATTATACATAAAAAGTGCGTATCTTACAAATGAGAATATGTTATATTTATATTGTAGAATAAATAAATAAATAAATAAATTAAGTTATATTTACTGTGAAACATAAATGTCAATTCACAATTTACTAATTAAAATAATTATTTAAAATAAAATTTATGTTCATGAAATAGATTAATAAAGTAATATTTTATTTACTTATGATTATAAGATAATTTATTGAGACTTTAATTAATTTTTGAAATTATCGTAAAATTTGTTATAATATTAAAATCAATTTTTTATGTAAATGGTTGTTTTATGTAAAAATTAAATTTCCCATAATTATAATTTTTTTTCATAAAATATAGTCCACTATTAAATTATACATGTCAAAAAAATTATGGTCAAATTTTGAGATTTTTCTAAAATAGTTGATTGTTTTGTGAATAAATAAATATAGTAATTTACGGTATATTTAAATTCTATGTTAAATACACTATTACATGAGCCATTACTAATTTAATCCCAATAATATCAAACTACCCTTGATTATTGTAATATATTTAGTTATAATTATCAAAATATTCATAATGTATAGCCAAAATAATAAACAAATGAATTAAATATTCAAAAACAACCCTCTCCTCAACTATAAAGACCACCCCGAACCACCCCTTCTCCAAACACCTTCAATGCCTGGAATATTGTGAAATATTTACCTAATAACTCTCCAATTCATATCCTCTTGTTAAGGTCATGTTTTTATTACCCAAAATACCATTTCAAAGTTCTTTACAGAGGTTCTCGAGGAGGGGAATCCAATATGTAAAATCCCATTTTGTTCTTTTATTTTTTTTCAATCTATTTTATTTATTCATCCATTACATAGATACTCTACTCAAAAATAAATGATAATTATATTATATATAATATAATATAATTTTATTATGATTATGGGAAATCCACCATCAATTCTTTTCTCATCCCATTATTATTATAAAAATGAAAACACCATCCATGAGGTGCTGATTTTCCACCTTTGCAGATGATGAGTTTTTGTTTTGAAATTCCACATCTAAGGCAAGTCATAAAATCATTTTTATGGTTAAAATAGAATATAATATATGTATTAAAAATTATTTAATTTTATGGAACATTTATATATAGATAATATTAATACATAGGATAAAAATAGTTCATGATTGTCGAAAAAACGCCAAAATTCACTATACTGTTATCATCAACACTTTAACTAATAAAACACACTAATATATGAAAAAATGATACATAAGATTATTAAATATTCTGAAGTTTCATTAATAATAAATAACTACAACTCTGGATAACTATTTCCATTTCAATTTATCTTTTGTACATGTATACAAGTCAACTGATCATGAAAACCAAGGAAACAAACAATTCCAATTGATGAAATTGAATCTTATATCGCTTAAAAAAACGTATATGAACTTAATAAAATTATAATAAATTAAAGAAATGTGTAATATGTTATTAATTAAATTATTAATGAATCTAATTTCATTATGATGGACTTTTACCACATGTGCAAAAGGATTTTAGATATGAAGTAAGGGTTTCTTCTCGAACCACCATTTTTGGAATCTAGTTATGCTTTCTCTCTCTATACCCTAATGTAATTTTTTATTATTTTTTTCTAATAATTATAAATTTTATGAATATGTTTCAAAATCATGTTTATTGATCAGTTCATCTTTCTTTTGTGTGAGAATACTTGTTTTCTAAGATTCCCGTTTGAATTACTCATGATAAGAAAGCCCAATTAAAGGGCATTTACTAATTTCATGCCCATTTTCAAGTACAATGCATAAAATGTTTTAATCCACCAATTTTTTTAAAATAAATATTTTATTATTAAAACCTATCTTATTTCAATTCTAATTTTATGTAAAAAATGATCCATTTTCCACTTGAAAGTCTCTTATATTTTATCTTAAACCGCACTGATGTGGCCCATTTATAATGTTTCTTTAAGACTTTTTTTTACATGCTTTCACTTTAGTTAGAAATAATTTGTTCCTCAAACATCATTTAATTATAATTACCTTTTACTTTATAGTATATACATATTTATAATCTAATTTTATGACAAATAAAATTATTTTTCCTATAGAACTCTTCTTTGAAAAGTTAAAAGGGTTATTTCTTAAGAATTCCTTACTAATTTTATTAGTGTATTTTTATAAATTTTAACACCATATGTTAAATCATATTCTTAATTGGGATTGATATTTTATGATATAATTGAAATTTTTTATTAAATTTTTTATTATTATTCATAATGTGGATATGATATTTTGATACCATTCGCCATAATACTCATAATAGTTAATGTTTATGTTTACTAATTAGGAAAATTCATATATATTTTATTTATGTTTCAACCCACTCATATGAAGAATGAATTGGACATAGTAAAATATAGTTGGGGTCCACTATAGACCCTTGATTCATCCATAGGTCTCAAGATACAAAATAGATATAGATTTAGCTGAGGCCATAACCATTCATTTTTAGATGACCAGGCAGAGGCCTCAGCGATATGTTTTAGATGTCCAGAATTATTCATTACATTATTATAATATGAGTAATTTATATTCCATGTGATTTTTATACTAGTATAATATACATGGTTAAGATTAATTATCACATTATTGTGAAATTATTTTGATCATCTTTTATTCATTCCATAATATGGTCAAGATTTTGTTTTATTGGGATGTGATTTTAATATTTCACCTTGCTTTATTGTTTATGTTTATATCATCTTCCACTATATTAATTACCCTTACAGAGCATCTGATCTCACACCTTTCTTTTGTTTTATTTTTCCTAAGATGTGATTATTTATATTATGAATGACTTATAGAGATAATCAAGGTGTTTATGGGTGTTTCCATTGGAGTTCCTATGTTTCATTTAATTTCAAGTTGTAATGTAGTACTTTTGTTTGTATCTATTTTTACAAATATTATAAAATATTTAGTCCTTTTGGATGCAATTTCCTTGTTAATTATGACAATGATGTAAAGTAAGGCTTTGGATCCGGGCTACTGGGGTCAGGGTCTTTACAAGTAAGATCAATATAATTATTTCAAATTATTCTTAACTGATTTTTGTGGGAAAATAAATGAACAAAACCATGAAATATTTGAAAAATATATTTGAGTGAAATTTATGAGAATTGAAAATGTAAGGTTTAATATACAAAACATGTAGATTGAAGCTATGAAATTTATGGAAGAATATAAACATAAAATTTGGAATAACTTTAATGATTATTTTATTTTTCCATTTTCTATAGAAAATATTAAATCGATATAATATGGATTCTTATAGTAAAAAGTTGGTAATTATTTATGATATATGATATAGGAGAAGAAGATATAATTGGTGATTTTTCTTTTCTCCAAGGACTTGGTATTATTGATATTATGTAATCAATGAATTTGAAGTTAATTGTGAAATTGTAACGAGGAGAAATACCATTTATATATTCTTGTTTATTATAAATTTGTCTATTATCATCATTTAGCCTGCATTCCAATCTACTGTTTGAACTTCTCATCGAATTTGAGATTTTCTATTTTCCTGAACATCTGTAATTCTAGATATTTGTGGTCAATGAACATGAAGTTCATTATGTTGTTTTATTAAATTGATATCTCCCTTGATATATTTTGGTTTATTCTAAAGTTTTTTGGGATAATTATTTTTCTTACATGCTAATCTATTTCTGATCTTCTCAACAAAATGCAAGGAAATATAAAGAAAAAGTGACTCTTCTGGAAGCATTGTGCCAACCCATAATTGTAATGGAAATAAACCTAGGTGTGGAGTTATTTTTCATGAGTTTTTAATTATAAAATTAGTTAGATTTTGTTTGATACAATATGAACCTAATTTTTTTATGCTCCTTGGATGTAACAAATATCTGGTGAAAATTTTAAATCCAATTTTTTTCTATACTTGTTGTTTCAGTTATCTAGGTTGATATTGTGTATAAAATTTGTGTGTGATAGGTGGTTTGTTATGTGTATCCTTTAACAAGGAATCATGAACTATTTTAAAATGTAAATTTTAGGAGAATGTTTTGATACATAATTGAATCCCCATCAAGGTATCATAGATGGACTTTGAAACTAATAAATGGTATCTAGGCCAAAAAGGTTATTCTTGGTTAATCTGCCATAGGATAAATTTTCTATTATGGGGAGTTATGTTAATGAAAAATTATCAAATTTTGAAGCTATGGATGAAATATTATATGTTATTTATAAGGATTTATTTTCATTATGGTTCAATATATGATGAATACACACTTTGACTGAATCAGATAGAATGAAAATGAATGATGGAACTTAAGAATATGATACATTGAACAAAGCTATTTTAATAAAATCTATAGGATAGTTGTGTATAAGGCTATAGTCAAGTAGGGTATCCTAGTCCTTGAGCCTCATTACATTAATTCGATACTCGATCTTGGTTGGATTCTTGATCACGTATCAATTTCCAATTTTGATCTCAACATCAACATGGGATTGATTGAGCTACTCAATTTGACTTGACTCAGATCAATTAAATTATTTTACCATAATTTTAAATATAATATCGAGATCATAGCTCAAATTTGTACTTCAGATAAATAATAAAGATAAAAAAACATATACATTGAATAAAAATAATATATTAAAATATTCAATACTTAATTATGCTTGTGAGATACGCAATTAAATTATTCTAATACTTGAAATCATATCAATTTAATACATGGGCATCTTGAGCTCATGATTTTCTTGGAAAAAATTGAGTCGAATTTAAGGATTTTTTTATCCAAGTTCAAGTATCATGAAAAAACCTTGCACTCATTTACATCCTCATTTATGGCCTATAAATATTTTAAAGATATATAGGATAAATATCCCACATATATAATTGGTGTGGTAATGAAAAAAAAAGAAAATATTAAAGTATTAAGAAACTATTAAGGAATTGGATGCTCAAAAGAATACAAATAGGGAAATTGGATGTTTATTTAAAGAATCATATGAGTTTTTTTGGGTGCCTTCCTAGTTAGTGCTCCATGTAATGTCTCTTCAATTGTATCACCACACTATTTCTATTTTTATGAGGTTTTTTTATTACAGGCCAAGATCGTATGAATTAATTTATGTGGTGTCACACTTTTAGTGTAGAGAAATTAATTGATATAGATTATTTTTCTTATATAAGGAGGTAGTGTAAAGGAATTTAAACAAACACACATCAATAAAACTGAGAGAAAATCCCATTTGGTGATCACCTTTATTTGAAAATCATCTTTCTTTCTCTCCACATTTTGATCCAAATGTTTATTCTTTCCTATTAATTTTGAGATCCCTTCCATTTTGGGAAGTCTCTTCTGTGTACCTCTTGATTTTATTATACCCCTCTATCTGGACTAGGTCACTTGGTTTTTCCATTTTGGGGTTTTACACATAAAAATTTAAAGTTTCAACTTTATTTTTTTATCTTAATTTTGTCACTGCACATCTGTTTTTATTTTGGGTGGGGGAAGATTTTATTTCCACTACACGTTCACGTTTTCTATTATTTTCCCATTCATCAGTTTCCTGTCTTTACCAAAATATGGCATTAGAGGGTTTGGTTTTTATTTCATATTTATTATGGTGTACAATTACAGTAAGATTATTTTGTTGAATGGAACCAACTACCTTATGTGGTGACTTAAAATGAAGGATCTTCTTTTTTTCAAGTGAATGCATATTCCAGTGTTTAGTACCCAAAATCCATAGAAGATGTTAGAAAAAGAATGGGTGTTCAAACATGATATGTTTTGTGGATTTATTTACCAATGGGTCAAAGACAACGTGATGAACCACATTGTCAACATCTCTCAAGCTAGAACTTTGTGGGAGAATATTGAGATGACCTAGGATTCTAAGATGGAAAAAAACTAATTCTTCTAAAAAATGGATGAACTTCAGGTACAGATAAGGTACTTGTCTTTTTGATTATTTATGTGAATATAAAAGATGTTTTGATTAGTTGTTTGGTAGGGGTATCAATTTTAAAGATGAGGTTTTAGATTTTTTGATGGTTAACACTTTACCTGATTCATGAGAGAATTTATGTGTTACTCTAACCGGTTATTATCTTATTGGTTCTGTGAAATTTATTTTTTTTCATGTTTCATATTTTAAATGAAGAGGTCAAGATATTTAGTCAGGAGAAATCCTTTCCAGATCTTTTAGTCACATAGAATAGGGGAGAACCGAGGATTGGGGGCAGAGCAGTCGAGGTAAGAGTAGAGGCAGAAGCAAATCCAGACCGAAGAAGAGAGATTTTGAATGTCATCATTATGGTAAGAAGGGTAATGAAAATAAGTTTTTTATAAGCTGAAAAGAGTGAAAATATTGAAGGAAAATCCATAGAAGAAAAATAGTGATGGAGATGATCATTTCGGCACTACTACAAGGGGTGATTATGTTATTTTTTATGACTCCATTAACATTTCTTCTGATGATTCTTGACAGGTTGTTAATAGTGATGGCTTCTTTTACATGACATCGAAGAAGGAATTATCTACATCTTTTTGGGATTTTAAAGATGGGAAATGATGTTCATGATGACGTTGTAGGCATGAGGACTGTTTTTTTAGAGACCAGTATAGTAATTAAGCGGATTTTGAAGAATGTTCGACATGCATCTGAGGCTTGTTAGAATCTTATTCCTACTAGTGTTCTTGATGATAAAGTGTTTATCAGCACTTTTGGTGATTGGGAATGGAATATTTCCAAGGGATCTTTGATTGTGACTCAAGGGAATAAGCAATCAATTTTGTACTGGACTAGAGATTCTATTTCTTTTGATACCTCTTGTGTTGTTGAGTTTTGTGTTTCATCTAGGTTGTGGAATAAGAGGATCAGTAACATCAGTGAGAAATGACTTGTTTGTTTGACCAAGAGAAATATTCTTCCAGATTTGAAGAGTGTCAAATTGGACACATGTGATCATTTCCTGGATGGGAAATAGTGCATAGTGAGTTTCAACATTCATCCTCCACACAAAAAGTCACATGTACTTGAATTGGAACATTTTGACATTTTTGGTCCTTTTAAATCTAATAACTTTAGTGGGGGTCTTTATTTTGTTATATTTATTGATGACTACTAACAAAAAACTGGGTTTATGTTCTGAATGCCAAAAGTTAGGTGCACAATTTGTTTAAGAAATTTCATGTTTTTGCTGAGAGGGAATCAGGAAAGAAATTGAAATGTATTAACACTGAAAATGGGGGAGAGTCTTATGGTCCATTTGATTAGTATTATATGCAGGAAGGTATTTGGCATCAAAAGACACTTCCCAGGACACCTTTGCTAAATGGTGTAGCTGAGAGTATGAATAATAATTTATTGGAAAGAGTTCTTTGTTTTCTTTGGGAAGCAAAGTACCGTGGACATTTTTGGGGTGAGGATTTACTTACTGCTACTTATATTATCAATTTATCACATGAGGTTTCTTTGAAGACAGACACCCCTGAAAAATTTTGGTATGGAAAAGAGATTAGGTATGATTACTTGTGTGTTTTTTGTTGGAAGGATTTTGTTCATGTTCCTAGAGATGAGAGACCCAAGTTAGATGGAAAGACACACCATTATATTTTTACAGGCTATGGAAACGATGAGTTTGGGTGTAGGTTCAATGATCCTATTTTGAAGAAACTTGTTAGAAGCCACGATGTAGTGTTTAAGGAGGGTCAAACTATTGCAGATATTGACAAGGGAGAAAAAAAACTTCTCCAAATTTTAATGGTTTTGTCAGTATTGATCCAAGTTTTGATTAACACATACGTTATATTGTTGATTCTGATGATCACGTTGATGTACAGAATGATGCTCAGGGTGAACTGGTTGGATTTGATGTTTCTAATGCACCCTTTGTTTCTGATGATCTAGTTCCAGAGGTTATTAATGAACCTGCAGTTCTACTTCGGAGGTCATCTCAACATTGAAATGTTTCTACTCGATATTCACCTAATGTGTATGTGATCCTCACTGATGGGGGAGAACAATAATTGTTTAATGAGGAAATGGAAAGTAAACATAAGGGAAAATGGTTTGTGTCAATGGATGATAAGATGACATCATTTCTCGAAAAAAATACTTTCGAGATGGTAATGTTACCAATAGGTAAGAGAGATTTTCAAATTTTGTGGATTTATTAGATTAAAAATGAAGAATCTAGTTATGTTCCACAATACAAGGCAAGGTTAGTAGTCAAAGGATTTCATTAGAATAATGGTATGGATATTGATGAGGTTTTCTCAACTGTTGTCAAAATGTCTTCCATTTGGGTTATTCTTGGTTTGGCTGCTAGTTTGGACCTGCAGATTGAGAAGATGGATATAAAGACAACTTCCCTCCATGGAGATTTAGAGGAGGATATTTATATGGATCATCCAAAATATTTTGTTGATATAGGTAATGAAAATCATGTCTGTAGGTTGAAGAAGAGTTTGTATAGTTTTAAGCATGCTCCGAGGATGCGGTATAAATGTTTTAATGTGCCATTTCTCATCAGTGTTCCAGGAAGACATATTCTAATCATTGTGTATATGTTAAGAGATTATTTGATAATGATTTTATTATACTGTTTCTTTATGTTGATGATATTCCCATTTCTGGCCATGATACTACTAGAATTGAAATATTGAAGAAGGATCTTTGTTAGTTTTTTTCGACGAAAGACTTCGGGCCAACATGACAGATTTTTGGCATGATGATATCCTATGACAGGAAGGCCAATAAGTTTTGGTTATCTCAGGAGAGATACATTAAAAAGGTTATTAATAGATTTTCTACGGATATAGTGAAAGTGGTTAGTACTCCTATTGATTTACATTTTAAGCTAAGAACCAGTTAGTAACCTTGTACAGATGGAGAGAGAGAGAAGATGCAACAAAAACCTTATTCATCTTCCATTGACTATTTGATATATGAAATGGTATGTACTAGACCTAATATAGCTTGTTCATTTAGTGTGGTTAGTCATTTTTTATCAAATCTAGGAAGATAGCATTAGAGAGCAATGAAGTACATTTTTCATTATCTTCATGGAACTTCTGATATGAGAATTTGTTTTGGAAAAGGGGAACCTATGCTTTTTGGATTTACATATTCAGATATGGTAGGAGATATCGATTCGAAGAAGTATACTTTAGGATATTTGATCACTTTTATAGGGGAGCTATATCTTGGCAGTCTAGATTGCGGAGATGGGTTTCCTTATCTACCATAGATTTAGATTTTATTCCAGCTACTGAGGCCTACAAAGACTTGCTATGGATGAAAACTGTTATTCGAGAGCTCAATTTAAATCAGGATAGGTTTTTTTATTTTTTTATAGTTAGAGTTCTATTTTTTTGGGAAGGAATTCAACATTTCATGGCAGGTCGAAACATATCGATGTTTGATATCATTGGATATGAAATGTCATTGATTCAAGACAGTTAGATCTTGCGAAGATCCACACTGATGAAAACAGGCCAGTCATGTGGACCAAGAGTTTACCCAAAGGGAAATTTAAGACATGAAGACTGATTATAGGGTTGGTAGGGATCCCCACTTGAGTCGAAGGGGGAGTTTTTTTGGCACCTTTCTAGTTAGTGCAACGTGTAATGCCTCCTCAATTAGAGCACCACAATGTTTCTCTTTTTATGATGTGTTTTTAATACAGGACGAAACTGTTTGAATTAATTCATGCGATGACATACTTTTAATGTAGAGACATTAATTGATGCAGATTCTTTTTCCTATATAAGGAGGTATCAACAAGGCATTTCAACACACAGACATCAAAAACACAAAGAAAATCCCATTTGGTGACCACCTTTCTTCGACGATCATCTTTCTTGCTCTCTCCCTTTTGATCCACACTTTTATTCTTGCGTATTAATTTTGAGATCCATTCCATTTTTGGGAGTCCCAACATGGTACCTCTTGAATTTAGTGGATCTCTCTTTTTAGACTTGGTCCCATGGGTTTTTCGTTTTTGGTTTTTTCATATAAAAATTCTCAGTGTAAACGTTATTTTTCTACACATAATTTTATCACTGTGCATCTGTTTTTATATGGAGGTGAGATTTTATTTTAGTTGCATGTTTTCCTTCTCTATTGTTTTCATGTTCTTCGCTTTCACATCTTTCCCAACAGTTTTTGGCTGAAGTTAAAGTTGAAATTACAAGACCAGAACATGTAGTTGAAGAATAATACACTTGTTAAGAACATATCAGTTGATTTAAAACTGAAGGTGGAAGTGAAAGCTAAGATAATAGATGAGAATAATTCTTATATTAAAAAAATTTATGAATATTTATTAATATGAATATAGAGTGGTTTCCATGCTAAAAAATTTGGATGTAGAAATAAAACATGGAAAAATTGGAATGAAGTTTTTCCATTTTTATAGTTTATGAACAAAATAGAAATATGAAGAAAGTATACTAATATTTTATGATGTATTGAGAAGGAAAATTAAACTTTTTTGGATTAATTTGAACATGGATACAACGGAAAATCATCAAAATATTCTATTGTGAACATTAAAAATAGAAAATTTGAATGAAAAAATAAATAATGGAGTCAAGGAAAATTATTAGTATAAATTATTGAGAATATATTAAAATTAAGAATGATTATTTGAAGATATAATAATAAATAATGTGAATATATATTTGATAATAAAATTTTAATTTTGTGGCTATCATGGTCACACATAGATAGATTGTAATGAATCTTGACGTTATTTTAGTGGAAAATTGTTGAGAAGAAGAAAATTATAACAAATGATTATCCATTTTGTGAAATAAAAAATAAATTTAGAGGATATTTCATTAATTCTTCTAAGTTTTTCTATAAGTCCTTTAATTTCAATAAGAAAAGATTTGTTACTGAAGATAGTTTTAATAAAAGTGAAAATATGGAAACTATTTATTTAAATAATAAGTTTCCTAATCTTGATGAAGGTGATAATGATAGTGAAAATTTTGTGGAAGAAGATTATAATGATGAAAAAATAAAAAATTTTCAAGATATTTCATGGTGAAAAAAAGGAAAAGACAAATCTAATAGATGTTTTATTTAAGAAATGTAAAATTAATAACACTTGTATACTTTTGGAGTGATTTTTTGAATAGTTACTTCCAACAGGGGACCTCACTATGGAGGTCCAACAAAAAAATTTGGCCTCTAATAGGCATTCTGGTCCTCTAGAATTCATCCTAATATCATTTAAAAGGATTGGGCTACATCATTCTAAGGAGAGTGTATAACCTCCATAGGATTAATCAGAGTTGGATCATTTGGACATAAGGAGAACCAATAGGGGGAACTGATCATCATTGGTCCAAAAAACTAAATATAAGAAAATAATAATCAAATGGTGGTACGAAGCTTATTCCACCTGAATTGACCTTGCCCCCATGATGCGTGTCCTACTATTTTCTATGAAAAAATTATTTTAAGAAAAACCAAACAGCAGTGGCACACTGGGATAAACTTGCAAGAATATAATAAAATTATTTTCGAGAATTTGTGAGTTTTAAATTATTAATTAAAATTTGTTTAATTTATTTCAATTCATAATAAATTCATGTGTACAATTATTTTCAAATTTAATTTTGTCATGCTATTTTAATTCATGTTGACTAATCACGAGTTAGACCGTCCAATGTCTATTTTATGTTTATTTATTTATTTATTGTAATATGGAATGTTTTTAATAAGTAATTAATAAATAATGATATAATCATTTTTCTGCAACCACATCATATATATATATGTTTTTTTCCTATGAGAGATATTTTTTATCCATATAACACATTCATGAGATCCTCTCACCCATGACTGAGTATTATTGCACAATGAGGAGGGTAAAAAGAGATAGAGTTAGTTCTAAGCCTTGGTGTAAAACTAGACACGACTGAATTACATTGGAGAGGGTAAACATTATAACTCGAGTCAAATGAAACACAAGGAGTTACCCCTATGGTCTCAGTAGATCCTTTATCCACTCGACCGATCAAATATTAAAAATATCTCATGTTTTTTTACATTTGTTCATATATAGAGTTATTAATTCTATGTTTGTTTAGTGATATATGATTGTGTATAATAATAAAATAGCATGAATAAATAAATACAAACCATCTAATGAAAAATGTTTTCTATTTATTTATAGTTAAGTTAATATTTTTATCACATAGTAAAAAACATGTTAAATATAAAGATATTTAATTTGTGGAGGAAAAATAATAACATTAAAAACATCATAGAAAATATTAAGACATAAAAATATTCCACCTCTTGAGTTATAATGAAACCATAGTCTGGGGTTCTCGTTAGAAATTATTGATGATGCATACTTCAATCATAGATTTTTAAAAATAGTGTTGAGTCTATTTAAATAATTTTCATCCAAGAAATAACCATAGATAGATTAGTGAACTTTTAGAGGAAAGTGTTGAGAGAATATAATTTAAGGATTCATTGGTATTGAGACTCCACTAAAAAGAACAAGTAAGAATGAGATAATTAAATTGGCCATCAAAAATCCCACCTTAGACTCTTGGAGTTGTTAAGATACCATATCATGGGCTACAAAGATTTCAAGGTCAGAATGATGATGAAGACACAAGAGGATGTTGAGTTCCATCCTTTTAGAAATAATTGAATATTATATAATCGATCACCGTTTGTAACTTTGAAATTAATGTATTCCACGTTTCATTAATAGAATATATATAGGAAATAAAAAATAACGATACACAATAGTTTTATAGTGGTTCTAGAAACAAAAAACCCATATTAGACTCCACAAAACTCTCTCCGCGAGCTTATAAATTTTCACTAGAAGATACTTTTCCAAGGGATCTCTATCATGGAGTTTAAGAAAAAAAATTGTTACAACATATTTTACAAGGAAATAAACAGGACTAATAGTACTCTATGAAACACTCATCACCAGAGTGTTCAAAACCAAAAGAGATTGTCCTTTGATATTTTTGTCCTCTTTAAAATCATTAAAATGAAAATGATAAAACTTATCGATGAATATATCTTCCTAGGAATAAATTAATAACATCAAAGCATTATCCTTATGAAGTATCTATGAACTTGATATAGAGAATATATTTAGACTACACAATAGCAGCTATAAAATGTATGTCTCCAAGGTGTAGTCTTGAAAATCTTTAACAAACTATAATTGATGTACCATAGATAGAAATTATCATTTTTAACAAAATTATAGTATCTTCTATAATAAAAAGGACCCGACATAGTTTTTGAGAAATATATTCATATTTTCTAGAGTATTAAATAAAAGAAATCATTCTGGAAAAATTTAAAATTCACTAAAGATATATCTATTTGATAATTTAATAACCTTCCAAATTTTATTATCATCAAATATATCCTAAAATGTTTCTAGATATATTAAGATTTAAAAAATGAATAGCGTGTTAAAATTTTAATATAATCATTTAATAAAAAACAAAAATTCCTTTAGAAAATTTAATTAATTAATTATTTCTTGAAGGAATAATGAAATTTTCATTATGTTTCTTTAATGATAGATTTAATCCATCGAAATAATAACATAAATATTGGAAATAAATTCTTCTAAAACCCATATCTGATTGGTTTAACATATAGTTTCTTTTCATGAGGATAACTCCAAAAAGTATAGTTTACAACATTTAGTTGATACCACATATAGAGTTACAAATTATGGATTATGGTAAAAATATAAAAAAAATATGTTAGGTATATAATATTGATAGGTACTCAAGAATGAGGTTCTTTTCCAAAATATATATTTTCAGATATAAAATTCAGCACAAATATGGAGTTCCAAATGTGGAGTTAAGTACTAAATTGTGAATTTCATTTTTTAGAATATTATTCCTGATCATAAATTTCAGCCCAAACATGGGGTCGAAAATGTAGATTTTAATATCAAGGTTAGGTAAAAACATCACTATTTTTAATAGTGGCTCTATAATTCTTCAAAAAGTCCATAATACATTACAGAATGTATTTTACCTAAAGTTAAAGATCAAACAAAATAATTTAAAAATTATAAGAAATATAAAATATTTATTCAATATAAACTTAAAATACACTTAATGTTAATTTATTAGTAAAAAAATTATGGTGTTTTTGACAATCAAAATTAATAATAAATTAATGAGAAACTATTTTTGGATTGACATCCTTACACCCAACAAAGGGAGGTTTGATGATATTTTCCCACTAGAACACTTAAATGAATGATTATTATAGATCTAATAATAAAGGGATACCATGATTTCAATAAAATAGTGGGAAACATTTAATATTTTTAATTACATAATTTATAATAATAGTAATCATGATATGAGTAATCTTCTACTAATGTTTAATTTTGTACAAAATGGTAAATAGAAAAATAGGAACACTACGATCAATAATGAATAATGAATACATCCTTACAAGCACTATTTTCCAAAAGTATAACAAACAATTGTGTATAATACTAAGATACGAGAAGAAATTATGTATGTTGGAGTCCTCACTACTTGAAGAGTCTCCTCATGTTGCAAGTGAGGCTGAAAAGGATTCTTTAAGAGACTAATGAATGATTCACATGATGTTTAAATGATAATGTAATCATCAATTACTAGTGAGTTGTGAATGCAACATGAGGACATGGTTGGTTATATGATGTTGTCTCATCTATGAGAGTTTTTTGTGGAGAAAGTGAAGCAAGAAATGAATGAGATTATCATTACACTAAATATGTGTAAATTGAAGGATGTAATTAAAAATAGTCCTCATGTACACAAGATGAGAGAGTACATTGATCAATAAATAGAATCAAGAATCATGTTGTGTTTGGATATTTTAAAAAATCTCATTTCAACAACCTTATCACCTAGTTACTCTAATTTAATTGAGAACTATAAAATGTATAGTATGGAGAAGCTAATTTAGTATTTTTGTGTAAGGTTTTTTAAATGGATAAAAACCTAATGGAAATTAAATATTTAGTTCTTATGGTGAACAACAAGATGGAAAATGTGAAAATAAAAATATAAGTTACAATGTTAAAGAAACCTTCATAATGTATTTTTATGAAATGCATGGTAAATAGGGAAAACATTGGACAATAAAATATTTTCTTACCATGTGGAAAGATAGGTCACTAGAATAGAAATTGGAATGATTTGAAGAATAAGTAAGCAGGCGATCCTAATTTAGGTATATTCATATTTTTTTGTAATATTTTTGGTTTACTTCATAGGTATTGGATACAACAAGTGAATTTTGTATTTTTAAAAAAATACATGAATCATAGAAGTGTAGAAATATTACAAGACTGAAATGGATCTTCAAGTTGATGATATACAAAAACTCTATTGTCAGCTACAAAATATTTTGTCCACACCTATGGTGGGGAATTATTCCTTTATTTGTAAACTATTATTATTTAATTTGTGTTACAAAAGGAATTATATCATGTCATGTTTAGACACAATGTAATTTTATTTCAATTTTGAAATAAAATTTTTATGGTATATGATAATTAATTAATAAATTAATTATAATTGAATAATATATATCTTGTATTAGAAATTAAATATGAATATAAAAAATAGGACTCGTATAAAACCTAGTTATGGTAAGATAATTCTTGGTCAAGTAAATCCAGAAGAAATTATCTAGGCAACACCAAGAAGAGTGTTTAGAATATTTTTTAACTAAAACTATTAGGCTTTCATCATGATTTATTTTAAGGTTTAAAGTGACCAATACACCTTTTCGTATTAAAGGTGATAAATCTGTAAAGATTTTTTAACTAGTTCAATAAGATACATGTGAACTATTTCAATTTGAATATTGTGGTAAATTCAAGTACTTCATGATATTCTATTAATAAATTTTATGAGTATAAAAGTGAATAGAGGAATATTCTTTATTGGATATAAGATATGAATCACATTAGGTGGGTGTTCCAAAGGATATTTTAACTAAGGATTCATCGATGATTTAAATTCATAGTAGAGTAATTCCTAGAATGACATTTCCTTATACAAATTCGAGATATAATATAAGTAAAATGAGAATTGACAATGAGTATTATAAGTTTTTCAATTTTTTCCATTATATTTCGATAAATTATTCACATATAGTACTATAAATTAAAGAAATGGATTGTTGGGATGTGAATCCTGTATAATTTTACCAAACATAGTCTATTATGAAAAGAAAATTTGGATGATGGTTTATCCTGATACACATAGTAGCACCAACTAACATCATCACTGTGTTGATATGATGATCAAATAGTGTTGTTCTTAAATGGATGTGTATTGTGTTGTGGTCATGTTTAGTAGATGGTGTGAGTGAATGTCATCACCTTTTGTAAAACTTTCTCAGTTCACTAAACACTATGCATAGTGAATACTAAAGCTTTAAACACAAAATTTATTGGAAATTACCACATAAAATTGATGTACCATAATATAGGAAGTTAACACACCCTACTCACCAATCCATGTCACACAACACATACACACACTCTATAGAACTAAACATAAGTTTTAATGTGAGGACATAAAAGAAAAAAATAAAACTATTTTGTTTTATACAGTTTGTGAAATTAAGTCCTATATCCATGATATTAAATGTAATATTACCTAAACCCATTTTTACATGTGATGCATTTTGGTGACAACAACCTTAACGTTACATTGGTATAGAAATTAATCCCAAGCAGAACCTTAAGAAAAAAATTAATTATATATTGGAAGCAACATATCCTTCAGAAGATTCCCAAGGATACATTGGATAAACATACTATATGGTTTTAAATATTCATAATATGATACTATTATCTTTAATAATTTGTTGATAAAATGAAAAATGTTAATATTAAACAATTTCTTCCACATTGTCTACCATTTAATGGATTTCTACATAAGTTGTCATGAAAAGGGAGATGCATTCATGATATATGATGCGTGAATTTTCCAAGGATTTAACTCCTTAGTTATAACAAACGAGTTAATGAATTAATCACCTAGGATTATCCTAACATTTATATAAACCACTATCATGATATCAGTGTTGGTGACATGACCATGATTCATTCTTTCTCCTACCTCCCTGGCATAATTAGATACTAGTACCCCATCGGGGATAAAGAGTCCTACCCAAATGATGTGGGATCCAACCAGTCAGTGGATACCTTATGAGGTGGGATACTTACGTTTTCCACTTCAATGATCAATATCAAGAACATCCAGATGTTTTAGAATGAGTTGTGGTGGAATTTAACATATAAGGTTTGCTCATTTTACAGTGTTCTTCATTTTACTATTTATGATTTTCAATTTATCAATGCATGAAGATCTTGGGTACACTATTTCTAAATCAAATTCAAATCCATGAGTAAATGTTGTCCATACCCTTATAAACATAATGCTGGAATCATAGATACTATGCATTTTTATTCTTTGAAATATTGTTTTATTGGATAAAATCAACCAGACTTTTGTTTAGTGTTAACATAATTTCAACACATCCTTAAGTGTGAGATTAAGAATATGTTACTATCATATAATTAAATAAAATATCTAGGATATATTGAAAATATATCCCTGAACTTGATCCTTGAGTTTAAATTAATTTGTACATATGATGCGTTGTCACAAAAGTAACCTTATGAAAAATCATGAGGATAAGTTTCCAACGTAGCCCTCTGCAAAATCATGAAACTATGTTGCATCCAATATAGTCTATATTCTATCCCACTAAGGAATTCTTTATAAAATTTTTATATATAATAAGTGATAATTTATTAATTATAATAATTTTATAAGTTAATTTGTCATAAATAATTTATAATTTGTTAATTAAAAGGTTTGTTAAAAAATTTATTAATAAATATTCCATACTATAAAGAGTTAATATTAAATAATTCTTCTAATATTACATGTCATACATAAAACATGGATATTAATTTTTTATATTGAGATAATACGTGTGATTTTTAAAGGGGTTATAAATTATAAAATTACGATACAATATAAAATGATTATATTTTAAAATTACGAATCATTTTTAATATTCAATTTATAGTAGTGCTGGTACTGTAGCAGCGACGATAACTATATAACATACTATATTGATGGATCTTATAGAGACCCTATCCATTTACACATAAAATTACATGATTTTATTTATAGTTTTACATTTGAATACAATCCATAAATAATGAGGTCTGGTGTCTTTCTGAACTAGGTGAATAAAACTGAAAATATGAGACTAAAAAAACACTTCTTTGTTTAATATTTATAAATAGATCCTAACTTTATTTGAGACCTTCCATCTGAAAAGGGTATCATGGGGATCACATTAATGAATGCAAGAGCTAAAATCCCAGTAGGGGAAAACATAGTAATAAAACCTTTCCACATGGTTTAGAAGGCGTGGCATAAAGATAATTAAAGGCATGGAACACATGGAATCATGACATATAAATGTGGGATCCAATAAAAATGAAATCATAGTAATGTAATAGAATAATAAATCATGACTTAGCATGACTCAAGGTTATTTTCACATATAGGAGCACAATTCAAGGTTAATGACCACGACCATTGCACATGGTAGCATATGTCAAGGATAACCGCCAAGACCGTTGTAAATAACATCTCATGAGACTAAAATTTACCCATTGAATATATAGAGATATCTGGGAGAAACAATATTAACATTTTCATGAATATTTCTTCCACATATAAAATCATACATAAACATTCATAAACATAATAGAACCTGTGAAAATAAATGGGTATCATAATCATTTCTTAAAAAATGAATGGGCATATCATAAAAGTGCCCAAGAATGAAAGGAAATAGAACATACATGGACATTGATTAGGTAAAATAGGCATATATCACTGTATGTTATGTCAAATATAAGTGAAAACATGTAAAAATAAAATTTAATAATTTTTAGCATTAAAACATTTTAGTGCGGTTTTATAGAAAACACTAACAAGAATTTAAAATAGAAAAGGGAATAATATTTTGTACAAAACCATAAGTGATCTAATAATGACTTAATAATTAAAACACTGGTTTTATAAGAAAAATGATTTCTTAAAACATATGGTAGATGTTACTTGATATTGGGTATAAATTCTAGAAGTTCCCTTAAAACAGATTTTGTTATCGAGAAGTATTGATGAGGGAATCATTAAAAAATATGTATATCCCCAAAAAAATTATGAATGGATCTTGATACATGAGTTTTGAGAGTATAAAAAAATATATATGATGTAAATAAACATAATATATAACTTAATTTGGGTATAAAGGAATATAGAGAAACCATAAGAAATAAAGGAGTTTTGGGTAGAATCTCTTACGGAATATCAGCATGGTATCAGGTGTACTTAGGAAGGCTTAATGAGAGAGAAAGGGGTTCATCAACTTTTATAAATCATGATGACAGTATGTTAAAGGTTCTAAATCATACCCTATCATTAGTAATTTAACATAATAGGACATAACATAGAGTATATTCTTGAATAATTGTGATAAAGAGAGGATCTCTTACCTTAAATCCGATGGTGTTCCCCACTTGATATTAATGACATATTGATTTAGTCTTCCTTGAGAGCCTCTTAAAGTGATAGGATTTAGTATTTTGAGGAGACCAAGGGTTGATGTTGGTGGTCTAAGAGCTTGGGAGGAGATTTGTTCAGAATTTATGAGTGGCACAAGGCTTGAGAGGAGTGAAGAGAAGCGAGGAGTGTGGGTGGTTTTTATATTGGAGGGGAGGAGGGTTTTCTTAATATTTTAATCATTAGTTTACTATTTTTCCATAATAGAGAAATATTAATGATTATTATGACCAAAAATAGTATATAGTTTATGTGAGTTTGAACCAACATCTATTTGCATCATCCATGTCTGAAACATGATGCATAAATTCAAGTTTTAGCATTTATTGTAAATTATCATATTTTAGTATTCATAAAAATTCATGTATGTTAGAAAAATATCAAAAATTCAACCCAATTTTTTATTTGATATTTTGAATCCAGAAATGAAATCCATTTTCAAAAATACTTGTCTAAATACGATTAATTTATTTTTTATTTAAAATCTTAATTTACTTGAAAAATACAAATTTTAATACTATTACTGGTTTTATAATGCATTCAAAAATTACATAAGGTATAATAAAATTATCTTAATACCAGAGAAAATAAAATTGTTAATTTATAAACATGTTTTAGGTAAATATGTTTTATTTTAAATTAATTCATTAATTATAATTGACTATTTATGACTTAAAAAATACCAATACTTTTACAATGGACACATTATCACTTATAAGATGCCTAAATTTTATTTATACATTCTTGGGTGAGTTTAGTATTCTGTTGAATGATTTACTATTCATAAGGGTCATATTACAACTCATAAGGGTAATATTTCTATTTATAAGGGTTAGTTACTATTCACTAAAAATTGTGTTTATCTTAATAAACTCGAGGAATCTTACTAATTGAAATCGCATATGTCAGATTTTTGAAATTCAAATTATAGAAGTGATTACATTATGTTAAGAGGTCCTATAATTCTTATTAGTTAATTGTGTTGTGATTTCTTATGATTATATGCCATAATTTTAAGAAGGAAATTTTCATTGATAAAACATTGGTTCATTGCATTATTTCCACCTTATGAAATTTCACCCTTGAAATTTAATTTCACATTATAATCCATAAACAGTTGCGGGTAATTTTCCTTCATTTCCTCCTTTAGTTCCCATGTTGACTCTTTGTAATTATGGTTCCAGAATAGTACATTGACCAGGTGAGTAGTCTTGTTACGTAGAACATTATCTCTATGATCCATGATCTCAATTGTATTATCCTTGTAAGAAATACCATTCTCCAAATGAACCACTTATAAAGAAATTACATGCGAAGGGTCTGGTATGTACTTCCTTAAGAGGGATACGTTAAAGACATCATGTACGTTGGCCATAGTAGGTGGAATTTCTAGTCAATAGTCCACAACCTTGACATGATTAAGAATGTAGAAGAGGGCAATGTACCTAGGACTTAGATTTTCTTTCACACCAAACCTCATGACCTTCTTCCATGGAGATATGTGTAGAAATACTATGTCTCCAACTTTGAACATAATGTCTTGTCGACAATTGTCTACATAACTCTTTAGTCGAATTTGGGCTATGTTGATGTACTGCTGAATGGTTTTCACCTTCCCCACCATTTCCTCTACCATTTAAGGTATTAATATCTTATTCTCACCAACTTCATCCCAAAAATCTGGTGTTATGCACCTTTTCCCATAAAGGGCTTCATATGGCTCCATTCAGGTGCTCGAGTGGAAAGAATTGTTTTAGGAGAATTCAACCAGTGGAAGATATTGGTTTTATCCTCATTTGAAGTTCATATATTATTATCTTAATAAATATTCTAGTGTCTGAAAAGTTCACTCTGATTAGCCATCAGTTTGAGGATGATAGGCTGAACTAATGTTTAGTTCAGTGCTTAGAGTATGCTGGAGACTTTTCCAGAACTTTCAGGTGAATCTCGAATCCCTAGAAGATACAATAGATAGTGGTACTCCATTCATCCTTACCACATCTTTGATATATATGTATATATATGTGTGTGAAAGTTGATAAAATGAGAAGTCCTCTCGAATTTTGATAAAGTTATCTGTCATTGTAAGATGATCCATAATTACCCATATAGAATTGTTTCCTCTGGATGTCCTTGGAAGTCCAGTGACAATGTCCATGGAAATGTTCTCCCACATCCATGTTGGTATAGGTAGTGGTTACATCATCCCTTGGACTTATTTCTTTTATCTTTCACTTTTGGACATACCAGGAACTTGGATGTATAATCAGAAATCTCCTTCTTCATATTTTCCACCTAATGTTCTCCTAGAGATATCAATACATCTTTGTGCTCCCTCTTTGAATAGAAAAGGTTGAGCTATGTGAATCATTAAGAATATCCTTCATTATATTTGGATCAGATGGTACTCATAATCATGATCCAAATCTAATAACTCCTTCCACATCAATCAGGAACTCAGAGAATTTCCCATTTCTATTGGCTTCCACCCTTTTCGGAATTTTCACATATTTTCTTTGTGAATCCTTTATTTTATCAATAAGGGATGGTAGAGAAATAATTTGAGAATATATTGATGATGTTACTCTCTTAATGATCCTCATGTCCATCCTCTGAAAATCTTGGAAGATCACATCCTTTTCAATTCTCATCATTGATAAATATGTAAGATCATTTCTATTTAGAGTATCTGCCACCTTATTTTCCTTACAGGGATGTTAGTGGATTGGGAAGTCATAATCCTTGATTATATCTATCCAAATTTGATGGTGCATATTAAGATATTTTTGTGTGAATATATATTTGAGACTCTTGTGATCATTATAATTCTCATTGTCACATACATGAATTATTTTTTAAGTTAAATTTCATTTATTTTCCTTTCATTTTTTGTTTTGGATGGTTTCCAAAGGTTTTATGGAGAAATAGATGAGTTTTCATGAATTGGGCCAAATCGCGAGCCCAATTCCATATTTAAAAATAAAATTTGTTTCCTTTATAACATTTTCATTTTTTAATATTTTTCCTTCATTCCAATTCCTAAATGGTATCCACAGACCTATTAACACCAAAATATAAATTTGGAGCCTTTATAAATCCAAAATCATGGTGGATATGGGTTTTTATTTAAGATATTGGGCCTGCCCGAAGGCCCATTTCCTGCATTAAAAATAATTTTTAAATTTTTTTATCTCCTTCAATATTTGCGTTTTTTCGGTGATTCCACCTCCCACTCGACCCTATGAAACCCAGGCGCGCTCCCATTGCCTTCCCCCCCTCCTTGGATCTCTTTGATATAGCGAATTAGGGATGATCTTCATAGAGTGTCTCAAATAGGCCAGAACTGAAGAGGTAACTTCATCCCTTCTTAACTCTCTCAATTATTACTTTTTATCCTCCATTCCACTTCCCAAATTACCTCCTATATCTTGTTCGAAGAATACCTAAATTTTGTCTGTTTTCAATTTCAGAAACTATTGTTTTTGGAGTGATTAATTCAGGATACTTCAAGTAGGTGAGTCTATTTCTTTCCTCATTCAAATTGCTTAGGGTTTCTTCCCTAATTCTTGAATTATAAAAAAATTCCAGAAGTTAGGGTTCGTGAATAGGTTCTACATTACTGTATTTTGGGTGAAATATTGAGGTTTTAGGTTTCTTTTAACTTCCTTGAGGTGCGGCGGTCATGCGGTTGATGTTTCGTCCCAATATTTGAGGGTTTCGACACATTCGGTAGGTGATTCCGTGGGTAACCATTTAATGATCAGTTAGTTTGCTTGATTAAATAATTTTTCATGTTCCTTATGTGCTGTGCATTATGTGAAAACCATTTTTGGTTGCAATAGTAAAGCATTTGTTTTTAGAGTTACATTTTTCCTTGAAAGTGTTTTATGGATTTGTGTGTTCTCATGGGTATCTTTTGTGATATTATTCAACGTGATTATATAACATTTGAATGTGGATTATTTCATGTTTATTGGGCTTCCAATTCTGTTTTGGTAGGGTCTTTGTGTTCTTTTGGCTTAAAAAGAGATTTTTGAAATGGATTTTATGTGCAAAGTTTGGGTATACTCTTTATAATTGTTTTATGAAAGTTTTGAATACTTTATTGGGTTGTGTAATAGGTGAAACTATATCAACAAACTGTTTTGGTAGGAGTATATTTTTAAAAGGTCCATTTCATTTGTGAAAAGGATGCTATGTGATATGTATCATATTGGAAATATTTTATTAAATTGTTTGAAGGAGATATTTTGGAGTGAAAGTGATGTGAAAGTGATGTGGAGTGTTTTGTGTGAGTGTGATGTGAAAAATTGAATTTTTGAATATGAAATAAGTGTTATATTCCATTTGTGTGGGCTGTTATATGAGTTTAAAAATCTCATAATTGTTTTATAAAATTGTTTAATGGTTTTGTGGAAGTGTTGAAGAAATGTGAAATGTGTTGTGGGCTATTTTGGTGTGATTCGGATTTCAAAATCATTTTGAATGAAAAATGGATTTTTTGTGACTTGTGTGGTATACATATGGGCTTTTTGGTGAATTTGTGATGTGGAAATGATATTTTCATGTTCAATGTACATTTCTTGATGTGTTGAACATATTTGAGCACAAGGGGAAAACCTGGGTATCTAGGTGGGTGGACGTGTACTAGTATGCTAGTGAATCCGTGGGGTTTGGCCTCAGTTTCACTTAGCAAGATTGACGCTTAGAACTCTAACTAAACTATGATGATGATGATTGGGGACCACTAGGTTATGAGTATGTTCCCTACTAGTGGCTCGTGCACGAAAATGGATATTTGTGATGGTTACTCTCACCGAGATACGAGGTACCTGGGACCCACAGCTAGCTAGTGCCTAGGTGTTACTTCCTATTTCTTGTGCTCATTGTTTACTTTGTACTTACCGTCGGCATACGGTATAGTTGTCTGGAAAATTCAGTAGTGTTGAATTTTTTTTAAAAGTGTTGATTCTTAATGATAGCCCACTTGAAAACTGTTTTTATTCAAAGTAGCATCTTTTAGAAATTGTAACTAGCTTTTCATGTTTTTGAAAACTTGCATGATTTTCGTCTTTAAATGTTTATCACATGGAATCTCTTAGTGGTAGTATCCTACTGGGCATTGGTTCACACCCTACTTACACCCTTGGGTGTAAGTAGACATGGTTTTATTTGTTGTCGCAGGTTGGGTACAGTTTTTTTTTGTTCCAGTGGTTCCGGTTTCTAGCAGGTCCTTGGTGGTGAAGTCTTGTGGAGGTGGCTTGTGGGAGGTGCCCCTTGCCATGAGGGTTCTTGGGCTGTCCTTATTTGGATTTTTAACTTTGGTATAGACCTTTTGAGTTGTTTTAAGCCATGTAATTCAGTTCTGAATTTTTGTAAAAGATTGTTTGGTTTGAAAAATCCAGATTTGTTTCATTGGATTCTTTTGTTGTTTTTTGTTTATAAACTCGGGTAAATCGTTCCCAATTTTAATTTTATGTTACCCAGGCACTTGTGCCAGCCCTTGGGGATCGGGAACGCCCTTCGGGTCTTTCCATGGACCGGGTCGGGTGCCGAGTTTGAAGGCGACCAGATTCGGTTCGTGACAAAATGGTATCAGAGGAGGTTCAGGTTAACTCTTTGGGTCATGTTATTTGGGGAAGAGTCAGGCTAGTATGGAGTTAGGATTGTTGGGACATGGAATTCTAGTTATGGGTAGTGTGA
This sequence comes from Viscum album, assembly GCA_963277665.1. Classification (NCBI taxonomy): domain Eukaryota; kingdom Viridiplantae; phylum Streptophyta; class Magnoliopsida; order Santalales; family Viscaceae; genus Viscum; species Viscum album. The sequence continues at coordinate 1,456,286,162 of OY728161.1, forward strand.
CTGATCACCACACCTCATAATGGGATTCAAGTTTCCAAGATAAGTCGGTATTTATCTAAGTCCTTCGGTTTTCTTGGTTCGATGATGATTAAGGGAAATGAAAAGAGAGTTGGGTTAATGGTCCTAGTGAGATCACAAGGCCAGGAAATCCATGTGGAGCCAAGGATATTCCCTAGAACACTCTCTGTGACAGTGATGTGATTGGAATAAGGCTGCCAACCATCTTTCCAAGTCACCCACTGAAACTAGTTTCCTCTTGCACTGTTTTGTGCTTAGGTTTTGAAACCTTAGCACTTTGGTTTTAAGAAGTGTAAAGTTTTTGTGAAATGATTTTCAAATAAAAAGGGAATGGTTTGGTTTATGAAATGGCGGAACTTAATTTTCAGAATTGTTTTGAAATATAAAATGGTGTGCTTACACCTCTTTGAAAGTAGGAACTATATTGATGATTGGTTTTGAAAAGTGTTTCCAATAGAGTATTCTAAACAATCAGAGTGTGTTTTAATGGGATGAGATGTTTTGAAATTGATGTGAATATCTTGAAAGTGAGTTATTTTTCTAAATGTTTGTGACTTTTTGAAAATTTTTGCAAGATGTGAGTTGGGATTTTGATCTCATAGTTAGCAGTTATGAGAAAAAAAGGATGTGTTGGTTGATCGTTTTCGTTTTGAAAAGTGGAAAGAATTTTTGTTTTAACCTTTGGTATTTCCATTAGCGACCACATGCATGGGGTTATATGGGATGATGGATGGTTGATGGCACAACTGGATGAGTGCCGGGATGGATATGAGGAGGGTGTCCGGTGTGGCACAAAAACATGCATGTGTGAGGCCCATGGGGTACCATTGGTGGATATGCTTAATGCTAAACTGTTTGTTCTCAATGAATTACTTTTAAAGAAAAACACGATGTCTTGATGAATATTTTTGTATGGTTTGTATTATGGTTTTTTGAAAATGTTGATGTTGTGGGATGTTTTGATTCCAAGAACCACTTCTGTTTGAACTGTATTTTGGGTTTGTGTTTGGTCGGTAAGCTGTGTTGTAGGGACGGTTAGTGGTCTCTTTTGAAAAATGTTTTGGTATGCCTTTACGATAGTTCCATTCATGTGTTGGATCTGGTTTATGGCTTGTTTTGACCAATGGACCAGGTTGGTTGGGTCCTTGGGTTCTCCCATTGGATAAGGTACACCCCCATTAAAGGTTAATGAATAACTGAAGTGCAACCCAGATTGTTTCTCCATTGGAAAATCCTCCAGTTGATCAATATAAGGAATCCATTTCATGAGATTTTTAGATTGAGTATACACCCTTTCCTTTATTGGTTTTGTGTATCCTCTTATAGTGGGAGATTGATTATGGATGGTTGAAAGTGACCTTAGCCTCTTAAGTTTCCTAATTTTTCGAAGGTGGAAGTGTTCTGGGTTTGTTAGAATGGATGAGTATTTGGATAGTGTCTAAGAGGAACTCTCGGTCCTTCATAGTCTCTTTGAAGAAGGAGTTTATTTTAAACTACTATTGTGGGAAATCTGGTCATGAGAGGATATTATGGCCACTTTCTAGAATTGTGTGTTGTTTTGGGATGTTGTACAAGTTCCCTCTCTATTCATTGTTTATATCAGTCGCAATGGTCATGTTTGGTGATTCCTTGTGATGGCATGTGCTCGATTGACTGTAAAGGTGAAAGTTGGGAAATCATCTGAGAGTCTCTATTATGTTGGGAGAATGTCTCCCTTGAAAAAAAAACATAAAAAAAAAATTCCATTTTAGAGGATGGTGAGTATAAGTGTTCTTTACTTCTATTGTTTCTCACCCGAACAAACAAGGTATGATGTGTGTACATCTTCTAATCCCTTGTTTCAGTGAAATATAGAGTTAGGGTAAAGTGAGTTTGGAATGTGTTATGTCTTGGAAAAAAAACTTATCGGGGGGATTGCGGTGTAGTTGTTGTTTGCAATGAAAGATGAATTCTCATTCAGGTGGTTTCCAAAGCCTAACTGCGAGGCTGAAGATGCTTCAATATTTTGACCTCCAGCCATAGGTCCCGGAGAGAAGCTGGCGCGTAGTCAGGGGAAACCCCTGTGTCATTTAAACCCTTGTGCAAAGTCCTATCCTCAATATGAAAGATAATAAGAGTTTAAACCTATGGTGTCATCATATTTCTTCAGTTGTTCCCGTTCAGTGGAAATAGGTGGAGGGTCTTGTACCCATGTCATCACACAATGTTATTCCCTCCCACTTTGGTTTCCATTGAGTCTTTAGAGAAAGGTATGAAGTTTGGCTAGACAGGTTGACCACACGGTTTACACTTGGTTAGTAGTGACCATGCCCCCCCCCCAAAAAAAACCATGTAGATAGAAGAATCTCCACTGTTAGTTCATGGTTTCCCAAACCATGAAGACTAACCATGTGGTCGTCCCAACACTTTATATTTTGGGGTCTTTCTGTACCGGCCCATGCTGGTCGATTATGATTGTTGGTTCTTATGGTGGGGAGCCTTTTTTTTCGTACTGATAACTTAGATTTATCCATGGTCAAGGATTAGTGGTATGTAGTCTCATTTGGATCTATCAATCTACCTAAATCTTCCTTGAGTAACCATTGAGATTGGAGAGTGCCCAATGGTTTAGTTATAGCAAGGTAAGTGTAACCTTGTTCGATGTTGTTGTTCGTTTGAGTAAATTGCTTGAGTCTTGTTCTGATAGTGTTTGAGGTGTTTTCCTTTGGGATAAAGCCTGAATGTGATTGATCATTTCAGGAAAGTGGTGTATAATTTTGTTGTGAATTATTCCTTCTTTAATTGATCAATGGAGGTGTTTTGGCCTTTGGGGGCGAAACCTGGAAGGGGAGTACATCTTGGTTTATCAGTTCGGTTTGGCTTTCGTATCTGGCCTTTCTGTAGTTTTCCGGGGATGGAAAGTTTTCATGGTGGGGAGAATTGTCACATACATGAATTATTTTTTAAGTAAAATTTCATTTATTTTCCTTTCATTTTTTGTTTTGGATGGTTTCCAAAGGTTTTATGGAGAAATAGATGAGTTCTCATGAATTGGGCCAAACCGCGAGCCCAATTCCAGATTTAAAAATAAAATTTGTTTCCTTTATAACTTTTTCATTTTTTAATATTGTTCCTTCATTCCAATTCCTAAATGGTATCCGCAGACCTATTAACCCCAAAATATAAATTTGGAGCCTTTATAAATCCAAAATCATGGTGGATATGGGTTTTCATTTAAGATATTGGGCCTGCCCGAAGGCCCATTTCGTGCATTAAAAATAATTTTTAAATTTTTTATATCTCCTTCAATATTTGCGTTTTTTCGGTGATTCCACCTCCCACTCGACCCTAAGAAACCCAGGCGCGCTCCCATTTCCTTCCCTCCCTCCTTGGATCTCTTTGATATCGCGAATTAGGGATGATCTTCATAGAGTGTCTCAAATCGGCCAGAATTGAAGCGGTAACTTCATCCCTTCTTAACACTCTCAATTATTACTTTTCCCCTCCATTACACTTCCCAAATTACCTCCTATATCTTGTTCTAAGAATCCCTAAATTTTTTCTATTTTCAATTTCAGCAACTATCGGTTTTGGAGTGATTAATTCAGCATACTTCAAGTAGGTGAGTCTATTTCTTTCCTCATTCAAATTGCTTAGGGTTTCTTCCCTAATTCTTGAATTATAAAAAAATTCCAGAAGTTAGGGTTCGTGCATAGGTTCTACATTACTGTATTTTGGGTGAAATATTGAGGTTTTAGGTTTCTTTTAACTTCCATGAGGTGCGGCGGTCATGCGGTTGATGTTGCGTCCCAATATTTGAGGGTTTCGACACATTCGGTAGGTGATTCCGTGGGTAACCATTTAATGATGAGTTAGTTTGCTTAATTAAATAATTTTGCATGTTACTTATGTTCTGTGCATTATGTGAAAACCATTTTTGGTTGCAATAGTAAAGCATTTGTTTTTAGAGTTACATTTTTCCTTGAAAGTGTTTTATGGATTTGTGTGTTCTCATGAGTATCTTTTGTGATATTATTCAACGTGATTATATAACATTTGAATGTGGATTATTTCATGTTTATTGGGCTGCCAATTCTGTTTTGGTAGGGTCTTGGTGTGCTTTTGGCTTAAAAAGAGATTTTTGAAATGGATTTTATGTGCAAAGTTTGGGTATAATCTTTATAATTGTTTTATGAAAGTTTTGAATGCTTTATTGGGTTGTGTAATAGGTGAAACTATATCAACAAACTGTTTTGGTAGGAGTATATTTTTAAAAGGTCCATTTCATTTGTGAAAAGGCTTCTATGTGATATGTATCATCTTGGAAATATTTTATTAAATTGTTTGAAGGAGATATTTTGGAGTGAAAGTGATGTGAAAGTGATGTGGAGTGTTTTGTGTGAGTGTGATGTGAAAAATTGAATTTTTGAATATGAAAGAAGTGTTATATTCCATGTGTGTGGTCTGTTATATGAGTTTAAATATCTTATAATTTTTTTATAAAATTGTTTAATGGTTTTGTGGAAGTGTTGAAGAAATGTGAAATGTGTTGTGGGCTATTTTGGTGTGATTCGGATTTCAAAATCATTTTGAATGAAAAATGGATTTTTTGTGACTTGTGTGGTATACATATGGGATGTTTGGTGAATTTGTGATGTGGAAATGATATTTTCATGTTCAATGTACATTTCTTGATGTGTTGAACATATTTGAGCACAAGGGGAAAACCTGGGTATCTAGGTGGGTGGACGTGTACTAGTATGCTAGTGAATCCGTGGGGTTTGGCCTCAGTTTCACTTAGCAAGATTGACGCTTACAAATCTAACTAAACTATGATGATTATGATTGGGGACCACTAGGTTATGGGTATGTTCCCTACTAGTGGCTCGTGCACGAGAATGGATATTTGTGATGGTTACTCTCACCGAGATACGAGGTACCTGGGACCCACAGCTAGCTAGTGCCTAGGTGTTACTTCCTATTTCTTGTGTTCATTGTTTACTTTGTACTTACCGTCGGCATACGGTATAGTTGGCTGGAAAATTCAGTAGTGTTGACATTTTTTTTAAAAGTGTTGATTCTTAATGATATCCCACTTGAAAACTATTTTTATTCAAAGTAGCATCTTTTAGAAATTGTAACTAGCTTTTCATGTTTTTGAAAACTTGCATGCTTTTCATCTTTAAATGTTTATCACATGGAATCTATTAGTGGTGGTATCCTACTGGGCATTGGCTCACACCCTACTTACACCCTTGGGTGTAAGTAGACATGGTTTTTTTTTGTTGTCGCAGGTTGGGTACAGTTTTTTTTTGTTCCAGTGGTTCGGGTTTCTAGCAGGTCCTTGGTGGTGAAGTCTTGTGGAGGTGGCTTGTGGGAGGTGCCCCTTGCCATGAGGGTTCTTGGGCTGTCCTTATTTGGATTTTTAACTTTGGTATAGACCTTTTGAGTTGTTTTAAGCCATGTAATTCAGTTCTGAATTTTTGTAAAAGATTTTTTGGTTTGAAAAATCCAGATTTGTTTCATTGGATTCTTTTGTTGTTTTATGTTTATAAACTCGGGTAAATCGTTCCCAATTTTAATTTTATGATACCCGGGCACTTGTGACAGCCCGTGGGGATCGGGAACGCCCTTCGGGTCTTGCCATGGACCGGGTCGGGTGCCGAGTTTGAAGGCGACCAGATTCGGTTCGTGACACTCATACTTCTCCCCATAAAAATAATGCCACTAAATTTGCAATGAAAATCATACAACCAACAACTCCAAATCATATGTAGGATAGTTTTTATCATGGATTTTTAGCTGCCTTGAGGCATAGGCTATCAATTTATCATTTTAATTAACACACAGACTAATACCTTCATTCAAGAAACAATGTACACCATAAATATTTTTCTACTTGTTGGGAGTGTGAGTAATGGCACACTGATAAACCTCTTTTTCGACTCCTTAAAGCAGTCATCACCTTCTTTATTCTAGAAAAACATTACTCCATTCCATGTCATCTTGGTCTTTGGGTTTGGAAATCATGATAAGTTCTTCACATATAATTTATAACACCCAAAAAGATCTGAGAATCTAAAGATCTATATTGCAGATGTTGTCCTATACCACTCTTCAATTTCCTTTATCTTTGAAGGGTCCACAAAAATCCCTTTGCGGGTGCTAACATTCCCAAAGAATGATACTTCCTCCATCCAGAACTCACATTTACATTACTTTTCATAAAAATTCTCCATTCACAAAGTTTTTAATACAGTATTCAAATGCTCAACATGTTCGTCCATGGTCTTGGAGTATATCAGAATATCATCAATAAATACTACCAAAAATTTGTCAAGGTATTCTCTAAAAACTCTATTAATTAAATCCATGAAAATTTATGAAGTATTACTATGTCCAAAGGGAATAATGATGAAATCATAGTGTTCATACCTCATTTGAAAGGTAGTCTTGGGAATATCTTCATTTCACACCTTTAATTGTTCATATCCTGACCGAAGGTCCACCTTAGAGAAATAATAGGCCCCATGAAGCTGATCAAAAAATTAATCTATCTAAGGTAGGAGATTCTTTTTCTTTATCATGATTTTATTGAGTTCATGATAATCATATAAGATTCACATTGATCCATCATTTTTATTGATGAATAGTATTGGCGCACCCCATGGTGAAGCACTCAGGCATATAAAACCCTTCCCCAGATTCTTTTGTAATTGATTCTTCATATCTTCCAACTCAATGGTTACTGTTCTATAAGGTTTATTTGATATAGGCAGAGGTACATGAATAAGTTCCATTGAGAAATCAACCTCTCGATATAACAACCTGAGATTTTATAAGATATATTATTTTTATTTTCATTCATGTCTTCTATTGTACGCTACACCAATATTATCTTGCACTATACACTACACCGTATTAGCTTGCAGTATATGCAACACTAATCTTGGATCGTGTTACACACAATTTCAGGTTTGTTTGATAGTAGTTATTCTACGCAAGATTGAGTGTGTATATATATATATATTCAATGTATAAATGAAATATGGTTGGATTTTGTTATATTAAACAACAAATGAGTCTTTTACTACACACAACCCTAACTTGGCTTGTATTACACACAATCGCAACCTTCCTCGATAGCGTGTGTTGTACGCAATATCGGGTTTCACTAAACAATGATATATTGTAATAATATTATTATGGACTAGCAGTTATAAATATTATTAACTAAATTTTGAATTTTATAACATTATTATTCATCTTACACATTTTCTAAAACATGTTTTGTGAACAAAATAAATTTTTGGGTAAAATAAGAATTTTTTAAAAAATGTAGTTTTTCCACCATTTGATGGCACACCCACTTTAAATATAGTTTTTGACATGTTTATAAGTTCAATTTGACAAAATAAAATTCTTCTTTGTGATCAGGATATAAAAATTTACTTTGGATAAAATTTTCATATTATTCTAATAACTTTCATATTTTAATGAATAGTAAAAACATGCAATATTTTAATTAAAAACAACTTTCTTCATCATAATAACTTATATGGTTAAATTATGATATCTAATGGTTTTAAAGTATAAATAGAATATATTTTTACTATTTAATATAATGTATGTCATTATCATTTATTTTACATTGAATTCATAGGTAATATCATTTCAATTGTTTGCAATGTTTTAACTTTTAAAACTCATTTTCCTAATAGCGGGATTAATTTTAAATTAATTACTATAACTTATGTGTTTTCAATTTTGAAAAATTGATTCCATCTTTGGAATCAGTTGGTCTAAATTATGTTAATAGGTTACTGTTTTTTGGGCACTATGAATAGTAACTATGGTAATTTTTATTTACTTCAGTTAAAGATAAATCAGGTAATTAAGGGTAAACCTAAGATTATAAAATTACAATAACACATGAAAAAATTATATTGGATGAATAAAAGTCTACCAATATCACCTAAGTGTCATATTAGATTCATTTTATGGACTTTTGACCATGAAAATAATTTAATTATTATTATTACCAAAGAAAGTGACAACATGTCACTCTCTTAAAACTTATAAGTATAATAATTTTAATTTACTGATAAACTTCATGAAACATCAAACATTAATATTCTCCTGAAATCTAAAAAAATTATATACATCCTGAGAATTAATTTATAATTTTTAGGGATTAAATAATTTTCATTAATGGTGACACAATAGTGATGCAGAAATTGTTTATTTAGTGAAAAATCAATAATATAGTTTCTATTAAAATAACAATACCTATCAAAAGGATCCAAAACTTGACCAAACATTATTGGTAGAGTATATCTATACACTAATCATCCATGGGTCGATTTTTCGACCATTTAGATCCTTATAAAACCGATTATGACATTTATATTATTTTATTTTAAATGATGTCAAAGATGTCACCTTGATAATTTAACAAATATAACAATTTAAATGTTTTTATTTTAAGATTATAAATTCATGTAAGAATATTATTATGAAAGATATTATATTTATCTTCATCATAGGATTTTATTTTAAATTTTTATGCAATAAATAAGTATATTAAAGAATTATACAATAATGTTGTAGTAATTAAGAGATATACCAAACAAAATATTTTAAAAATATTGAATTAAATATTATATGAACTATTTAATGTTATCCACTAATTTTATAGATAAATATGACATGTTATAAATCTATTAAAGCTTTTAGTTTGAACATATCTTATGTATATATTTTATTTAAATTCAAAAATATGCATAGTGACAAAATTGACACTATTGTTTTTTTATAAAAATTACATATTATAAAATTGTTTAAAAATCAAAGAAATATTTAAATATTATAAATTAAAATTTATATAGTCTAAAATGTCATAAATTATCAAATTATGGAAATTAACAATACATAAGTTATTATTTATAACCATTTAAAAATTATAATTTTATTACCACAAATAAAATTAAATAAATTAAATAAGGATAAATCCAAATGATAAAATTTAAAATAAGATCAAAACCTGTCTAAATTTGATTGGTTTATGTTATTACAATGATATATCATCTAAAATTCCAATTTAGTCATTTTTGGAGGTTTTTATGTGGGGTTTGAATTTATATTAAACTAATATTTTTGAGGATTCCAAAGGTGCCCCTATCCTCCCTTATAAAAGGGCACCTCCTCCCTCTCCTCCTCACACAATTTTGAGCCTTGAAGCTTGGACAAACTCTACCAATTTCACTTCCCCACTTCCTTATAACCCTTATAGAGGTACTGGTCTTATCAAACGACCAACTCTAGTCCCCTAAGAGGAAGTTCAAAGGAGTCACTTCGAGTAAGAGGTAATACCTTCTACAGATTCATTCAAGTTTCTTTCTTCTTATACTTATTCTTATTTAGTGGTTTCATTATGATGTAATAACATCAGTATCCCTCATATATTGATATTTTATTATAAATATGAAACAACCTCATTTCACCTTCTATCCATCCTATGGAAAATGACATCACCGCGCGTGCATACGTATGGAATACCGTCTCCATGCTGTGGTGTAATCTGTTTTTCCACCACCACCTTACATGGATGGGTATAATGGTGTAAAGAATAAATGCATATGATTATTATAAAATCATAATGATTCTAAGATATTATATCATTCACTCCAATTCCATTCAATAAATATGGGAATGATATCATCGCTCGTGCGTACATACGGATTACCGTCTCCACGACGCGACGAGATTCATTCTCCATGTTAACCACTCAAAAATGATTATTAAGTATATGTAATGAATAATAATGAAATATATGACATGATAATGCTACATGATCTATGTATATATATATTTATGTCATCTACTTAATTCCATTCAATTCAATAAGGAAACGAAAACAACGCTCATGCGTACGTACGACCTACCGTCTCCATGAACGGTGTATTTCATTCCATTTATCGATCTATTATATAAATGTAAATTCTGAATATATATTATATATAAATCATATTTTATATTCTGGAATTAAGTAATCATGATCTATTTAATCATATGAATAATTACAAGTCAAAACACGGACGACAAATGAAATGATTTTACCCAAGACACTCTTTGACATGGAATTTACAAAAGAACGGGTAATATAAAGTCATAAGTAAACCATATATGATATCATTACAGTGAATATGATTCTTTAATAAGTTAATGAAATTATTTAAATCATTATACAGGAGGTTTAGATACGTACAAAGCATATCGGACCTAAGGTAAGGGATAATTATTCCAATCTCATTTTTATCTGATATTTTTTATTCGTAAGTATTTACTGGTGTTATGTTTATTATAAATGTCCATATGTTCACAAAATGTTTTTATAAAATTTTTACTTTTCATCCATGTATGTTTAAAGTCATTCTTACCCTTTTTTTACTTTTACCACATCGTATGGAAGGAATCATTCTTTTGTTTACCATACGAGGTACTTATTGACTTTTCCGACAAAAGTATGAGAAGAATGTTATTTTTAACTTATACGACGTGAACAGATTTTTTCAGTTTCATAACACCTCATTTTAATGAAGATTACTCTACAATATTTTATGGCTATTTTCAAAAAAATACTTTTCTTTTAAAATTGCAAGGAATTTTGTGAAAAGAAAATGATTTTGAAGAAGAAATGATATTTTCCTCAAGAATTCATTTCAAGTGTTTTATCAAAACCATTTTCCATCTAAGATGACATTATTTCATATGTGTATGTTTCAAGTATAATGTCTCTATGATTTACATTGTTTCAATTTTCTTATGATGAAATGATATCCACTTGTTTTATATGGATTATGTTATGATGGGATGATGTTTATGAAACCCATTTTTTTCTTTGGGTTATGATGAGTGATTTATGTTTATTTTGTGGCACAAGTATGAATGATTTCATTATGAGATGGGTGGGACCTATATATACCTCTAATGCATTGGGTAAAGATTTATATTTCATGAGATAGACATGTCTGGAATGGTAAGTTAATCCAGTTCAGTATTACAGGATTGGAACGAAGAGTAAACTCGATTCAGAATGGGAATTTGTCCGCTAAGATGGTCTTGGCAGCAATGCCTTGGATACTATGGAAATCATAACATGTACTTAATGGATTTCCCAATTACATGTTTTATTACAATTATATTTTATCATGATTAATGTTCCTTTATGATCTATGCCTTGTGTACTTCCAAGATTTATGTCGTTGCTCGTGATTTTGATGTTTAGATTTTATGTTCATGTTTTTGCATTCAAATGTTAATGGATTGTTTTATGTTCTCTATGCTTACCCTTAATGAGAATTTGAGATCACCCTTTATATGTTTTCTTTTCCCCAGGATTTAAAGAATGGTTTTAGGTAAGAAAACAAAAAGTTTAAGATCTTTATGGGAGTTGTTGAAGATCTTTCACCATGATTAGAAGATTAAATTCCGAGTTTCCAAAGACACTAAACTATTACGGTTTTTGTGTGTCTATGTTTGTTATGTGTTAAGTATTCAACAGAAGTAATGTAATGTCCATGTATGTCAAGAATTGGGTCTCTACAGTTGGTATCATAGGTTCATTTTAGTCAACCTTTAGAAACTAAGATGCGAGAACTTTAGTGAGATCCCTAGAGATATTTCTAAGGTATATCATGGGATGTCCCTAAGGTTAAGTATAAGTATAAGTTATAGTCATAGAATTAAGGTAACGATATTATAATTAAACCTAAGATGTTAGATATTGATGTTAATCCCCCCTTGATTATGATTTTGGCCTCTCACACTATTCTTTTTGGGTTTTAGAAAATGGCTGGAAACAGGAGGATTCATGACAATGGAGGATATGATGGAAAATGGAATGAAATTCTTCATGAGCTACCAAATGAAATGGAATTTGGAAGGCAAAACATCAGTATTATTCCTAATCAGAATTCTCATAATATGATCAATAATCTCAACTTTGGTATGATTCCTGACTCAGCTAATAAGAGAAAGATGGAGTTTATTGATGATCATATAGGAAAGAAAGTTCAATTTCCCCCATGTAAGTCATGTGGGAAGAGGCATCAAGGAGAATGATTCAAAGGAACTGGAAGATGATTTGGTTATGGAAAAGAAGGACACAAAGCCTGTAATTGAAAAGGAAAAGGATCAGTTAACACCATGGACAAGGATAATGGTATTGCTAAGACATCAACAATGGATAAATGTTTTAAATGTGGAATGTACGGGCATTATAGAAACCAATGCCCTAAGGGAAAGTCTCATGAAGGGAATCAACATGGATATATGGGTAGTATCTATGTTGTTGATGATGAAGAGACTAGAAATGATCTGTGAGAGGAAATAATTGTTGAATATCGGTCAATGGTTTAAGAAGGTAGTGGAATGATTTATGTTGATAGGTAATGGTACAACGGAATAAAGACACATATAAGGATTGTAACACTATTTTTTTCCTAAATTATTTGAAAGTATATTTTATCGATAACCATGAAAGGTTATTCAGATATTTTTGGAAATTAGATGACATCCTCTTAATGAACGGATAAAAAGATAATGAGATTTTTGATAGTATTAATGAGCTCATGACTGATATAAGGACAAAGTTATATCATGGTTTGAGTATATATAAATTTTGGAATTTTGGTATGTGGAAAGACATAACTTTTAACATCATTCATGTTTTCAATAAGGTTCAATGAGTATTCATTTTTCAAGAGAATACACGATTAAGGTATTCAGATGTTTGGAATGTGACCAACAAGAAATATTTTACGATATATGGGGCATAAATGATGGTATTCACATGCTCGGTAGATGACATTTCTAGTAATTTTTTTCTTTATCCCATGAGCTTGGACAGAAGTATTTTAGATAAGCCTAATTATTGGAAGGAATTATGTTGGACATAAGTTAATATTGTTTAAGGATAGAATTTTTTTTCAATATTATTGATGGAATGTTATAATAGTGTAGTTTAAGAAAAGGGACAACATGCAGAACAGACAACAACCCTTCGTGATGGACAAGGCTGTGTGAATCGAACCCACAACCGAAGTGCGACATGCCTTTATCGCCTACCACTAGCCTACATGAAGTCCCTGGTTAATAGAAGCGAGTTTTATTATATTTAGCGGTATGATATATGAAGTATAAGTCCATTTTAGGAACCATATACGATTAATCTCACTATATATCGACTTATGTATATTTAATAACTTTTACTATCCTTTTGTTTGAGACAGATGGAATGACCTATCATTATATCACATGATCTGCTAACACTTCATGAAAGACAAGTTCAACTTCATTTCATTAAGAGATGATGTGGAAATTGTTCAAGGCACAAACAATAGTAAGATTTTACCACAATCAAGTAATTATTTATTTTAAACAATTCTTCAACTTTAGGGAAATGATCTTGAATATCAATTTTTTTTTGTCCTAGTGTCCTTATATCCAATGAATCACATGGTACCTTAAATCATCACAAATTTATGGTTTTGTGATTGTTGGCTTTTTCATAGCCATGTTCTCTACCACTCTTTATCAGAAAATTATAGTTATATTTCTCTTCCATATCCATATTTTCACCTATGTTCTCCGATGTGGAAACCCAGTGATTAGTTACTTTGGGTACACTTTATGTTTCATACTTTAGTTTTTAAAGATAATTTTTGGTATTCCTTTTTACGATGTCGGTTTCTATTAAAGAAACTTTCGAGTAGTAAACCATTTATAACCCCGATGAATTTCGAGCGTGAAATTCATTTTAAGGGGGGTAGAATGTAACATCCCGAGATTTTATAAGACATATTCTTTTTAATTTCTTTCATATCTTCTGTTGTACGCTACACCAAGATTAAGTTACACTATACACTACCCCGTATTAGCTTGCAGTATACGCGACACTAATCTTGGATTGTGTTACACACAATTTCAAGTTTGTTTGATAGTAGTTATTACACAACATTGAGTATATATATATATATATATTAAACATATAACTGAAATACGTTTGGATTTTGTTATATGCAACAACAAAGGAGTCTTTCACTACACGCAACCCTGACTTGGTTTTTATTACACGCAATCGCAACCTTCCTCGATAGCATGTGTTGTACGCAATACTGGGTTTCACTAAACAACGATATATTGTAATAATATTATTATGGACCAGCCTTTATGAATAGTATTAACTAATTTTTTAATTTTATAAAATTATTATTCATCTTATACATTTTATAAAACATGTTATGTGAACAAAAAAAATTTCAGGTAAAATAAGTATTTTTAAAAAAATGCAGATTTGCCCCCTTTTGATGGCGCACCCACTTTAAATATAGTTTTTGACATATTTATAAGGTAAATTTGACAAAATAAAATTCTTCTTTGTGATCAGGATATAAAAATTAACTTTGGATAAAATTTTCATATTATTCTGATAACTTTCATATTTTAATGAATAGTAAAAACACGCTATATTTTTATTAAAAACAACTTTTCTCATCATAATAATTTATATGGTTAAATTCTGATAACGGATGGTTTTAAAGTATAAATATAATATTTTTTTACCATTTAATATAATGTATTTCATTAGCATTTATTTTACATTGAATTCATAGGTAAAATGATTTCAATCTTTTGCAATGTTTTAACTTTTAAAACTCATTTTCTTAATAGCAGGATTAATTTTAAATTAATTACTGAAAATTATTTGTTTTAAATTTTGAAAAATGGATTCCATATTTTTAATTATAGTTCCAAATTATGTTAATAAGATACTTTTTATTTTTGGGCACTATGAATAGTAACTACGATAATTTTTATTTACTTCAGTTAAAGATAAATCAGGCAATTAAGGGTAAACCTAAGATTATAAAATTACCCTAACACATTCCAAAATTATATTGGATGACTAAAAGTACACCCATATAACATAAGGGTCTGATTAGATTCATTTTATGGACTTTTTACCATGAAAATAATTTAATTTTTATTATTACCAAAGAAAGTGACAACATGTCACTCACTTAAAACTTATAAGTATAATAATTTTAATGTAGTGATAAACTTCATGAAACTTAGAACATGAATATTCTACAGAAATCTAACAAAAGTATCTACATCATGAGAATTTATTTAGTATTTTTAGGGATTAAATAATTGTTATTAATGGTGACACAATAGTGATGTAGAAATTGATTATTTAGTGAAAAATCAATAATATAGTTTCTATTAAAATAACAATACCTATCAAAAGGACCAGAAACTTGAACAAAAATTATTTTTAGAGTATATATATAACCTAAGAATATGAGGGTCTATTTTTGGACCGTTTGGAGCCTTATAAAACCGATTATGACATTTTTATTGTTTTATTTTAAATGATGTCAAAGATGTCACCTTGATAATTTAATAAATATAACAATTTAAATGTTTTGATTTTAAGATGATAAATTAAAGTAAGAATATTATTATTAATTTTATTATATTTATCTTCATTATAGTATTTTGTTTTAAATTTTTTTGCCACAAATAAGTATATTAAATAATTATACAAAAATGTTGTAGTAATTAAGAGATATACCAAATAAAAGGATTTAAAAATATTGAAATAAATATTATATGAACTATATAATGTTCTCCACTAATTTTATAGATAAATATGATATGTTATGAATCTATTAAATATTTTACTTCGAACATATCTTCTTGTATATATTTTATTTAAATTCGAACAAATGCATAGTGTCAAAATTGACAGTATTATTATTTTATAAAAATTACATATTCTAAAATTGTTTAAAAATCAAGAAAATATTTAAAAATTATAAATTAAACATTATATAGCCTAAAATGTCCTAAATTATCCAATTATGGAAATTAACAGCACATAAGTGATTATTTATAACAATTTAATATTTATAATTTTATTACCACAAATAAAACTAAATAGATTAAATAAGGATAAATCCAAATGATAAGGTTTAAAATAAAATCAAAACATGTCTAAATTTTATTGTTTGATGATATTACAACCATATCTCATCTAATATTCTAATTGAGTCGTTTTTTGTGGTTTTTATGTGGGGTTTGAATTTATATTAAACTAATAATTTTGAGGATTCCAAAGGTGCCCCTCTCCTCCCTTATAAAAGGGCACTTCCTCCCTCTCCTCATCACACCATTTTGAGCCTTGAAGCTTGGACATCCTCTGCCCATTTAACTTCCCAACTTCTTTAGAAACATTATATAGGTACTGGGCTTCTCAAAAGACCAACTCTAGTCCCCTAAGAGGAAGTTCAAAGGAGGCACTTTGAGAAAGAGGTAATACCTTCTACTGATTCATTCAAGTTTCTTTCTTCTTATACATCCTATTATTTAGTGGTTTCATTATGATGTAATAAAATAAGTATCCCTAATATACTGATATGTTATTATAAATATGAAACAACCTCATTTCACCTTCTATCCATCCTATGGAAAATGAAATCACCACGCATGCGTACGTACGAAATACCGTCTCCACACCGTGGTGTAATCTGTTTTTCCACCTCCACCTTACTTGGATGGGTATAATGGTGTAAATAATAATTAAATATTATTATTATAACATCATTCTGATTCTATGATATTATATCATTCACTCCAATTCCATTCAATAAATATGGGAATGATATCATCACTCGTGCGTACGTACGGATTACCGTCTCCACGACGCGATGAGATTCATTCTCCATGTTAACCACTCAAGAATTATTATTAAGTATATATAATGTATAATAATGAAATATATGAAATGATAAAGCTAATTTATTTATGTATATATATATGTATGTCATCTACTTAATTCCATTCAATTCAATAAGTAAACGAAAACATCGTTCATGCGTACGTACGACCTACCGTATCCATGAACGTTGTATTTCTTTCCATTTATCGATCAATTATACATATGTATATTATGAATATATATTATATATAAATCATGTTTTATATTCTGGAATTAAGTAATCGTGATCTAAGTAATCATATGAATAATTATAAGTCAAAACACGGATGACAAAAGAAACGATTTTACCCAAAACCCTCTTTAACATGGAATTTACAGAAGAACGGGTAATATAAAGTGATAAGTGAACAATATATGATATAATAACAATGAATATGATTCTGTAATAAGTCAATGACATTATTTAAATCATTATACAGGAGGTTCAGATACGTATGAAGCATATCGGACCTAAGGTAAGGGATAATTATTCCGATCTCATTCTTATCTGAGATTGTTTATTCGTAAGTATTTATTGGGGTTATGTTTATTATCCATGTCCTTATGTTCTCAAAATGTTTTCAGAAATTTTTTACTTTTCATCCATTTATGTTTAAAGTCATTTTTACCTTTTTTTACGTTTACCACATCGTATGGAATGAATCTTTCTTTTGTTTACCATATGAGGTACTTTTTGACTTTTCTGACAAAAGTATGAGAAGAATTTTATTTTTAATTTATTGGGAGTGAATGGATTTTTACAGTTTCATAACGCCTCATTTTCATGAAGCTTACTCTACAAGAATTTATGACTATTTTCAACAAAATACTTTTCTTTTAAAATTGCATGGAATTTTGTGAAATGAAAATGATTTTTAAGAAGAAAGGATATTTTCCTGAAGAATTCATTTCAAGTGTTTTTTCAAAACCATTTTCCATATAAGATGGAATTATTTTATATGTGAATGTTTCAAGTATAATGTCTCTATGATTTACATAGTTTCACTTTTCTTATGATGAAATGATACCTGTTTGTTTTATATGGATTATGTTATAATGGGATGACGTTTATGAAACCCATTTTTTTCTTTCGATAATGATAAATGATTTATGTTTATTTTGTGGAACAAGTAAGAATGATTTCATTATTAGATGAGTGGGACCTATATATCCCTCCAATGCATTGGGTAATGATTTATATATCATGAGATAGACATGGCTGGAATGGTAAGTTAATACGGTTCAGTACTACAGGACTAGAACGAGGAGTGAACTTGATTCAGAATGGGAATTTATCCACTAAGATGGTCTTGGTAGCAATTCCTTAGCTCCTATGGAAATCATAACATGTTCTTAATGGATTCCACAATTACATGTTTTATTACCATGATATTTTATCATTATTAATGTTCCTTTATGATCTATGCCTTGTGTACTTCCATGATTTATATCGTTGCTCATGATTTTGATGTTTAGATTTTATGTTCATGTTTTTGTATTCAAATTTTTATGGATTGTTTTATGTTCTCTATGATTACCCATACTGAGAATTTGAGCTCACCCTTTATATGTTTTATTTTCCCCAGGATTTAGAGAAAGGTTTTAGGTAAGAAAACCAAAAGGGGAAGATTTTTATGGGAGATGTTGAAGGTCTTTCACCATGATTAGAAGATTAAATTCCGAGTTTCCAAAGACATTAAACTATTATGGTCCTTGTATGTTTGTGTTTTTTATGTATTAAGTATTCCACCAAAGTAATGTAATGTCTATGTACGTCAAGCTTTGTGTCTCTACACTTGATCAGGAGGAAGACTAGGGAACTATTCAAGGAATACATTAGAACAATCCCTCATGATGGGCATTTATTCAAGTATTATTCTCCCCTTTTCTCAATAATTTGAGCTAGACATGCTTACTCATAAAGAATTAATTTCCACACATGAGACAATGAGTCTAAAGGAAATTCATCTTCCTCTATAAAACTTGTAATGAATTGGATGATGCTTTGGGATGTGAAAAGTGATCTCTCTTTCCCGAAAAAAGGTGTGGTATTTGTATAAAGATAGCCAATCCATGCCCAAGATAGAACCAAACTCCACTAAAATAAGTATGATGATATTTTATGGGAGGTTCAATCCACAAACATTAACTAGGTAGGATTTATAAACCTTGGATGCAATAATTTCCCCATTTTCCATTCTCACAGATATCCTATCCTCTAAATTTTATGGTGGTGTTTTAATAGTTTAACTAAACTTTCAAGATATGAAAGAATGTGTAGAACTAGGATCAAATAGTACATTTGAAATTTATGAATGAATAAATAGAGTACCTATCCCCAAATTGATGTCTGAATCCACCTCAATAGTAGTGATAATATAAACCCTTCTTTGTTTCCTTGGAGGTTACTATTTATTTCCTCTAACAACCCTTAGCTTAGGGAAATTGTTTTCATAATTCCCATGTTACTTTTAGTTGTAACACTACCCTACTGGATGATCGTTTATCAGAACATTCATTTATTCTTCCACATTAGCATGATTTTTCATATCTCTTCAGCAGTTTTTAGCACGATGTCCTAGCATTCCACATTTTAAGCAATTCTTGGTTCCCTTTAGATAGTTCCATGGATGATTCTTCCCACAATTTTTACTTGTGGGATTATCGGGCTTATTTCCATCATGAAATTTATTTTTGGAACTACCCCCATTAGATTCCATTTCCCCCTTCTTGTCATAGGGACCATGATACCACAAAGAGTCTCTGATCTCCATTTCAACCATAAGGTAACAATAAACAATTTATTCATAGCTATAAAAGTCTAGAATCTTTAATGCTTTTCATTGACTTAGATTTAGGTCTCTAAAGATGAAATACACCTTGATTTTAGTGTTCTTGACAAATTTGGAGGCATATATTGCAAGCCTTGTGAAGTTTGATTCATATTCCCCAATGGACTCATATCCATTCTACTTGATTTTTTGGAACTCTATTTATATCTTGAGATAGAGGATTTAGGGAAAATATTTATTGAAAATCATTCTCTTGAATTCCTCCAAATCCATGAAATCAATTTCTTCCTAGGGATTTATAATATTGATTTGTGTCAACAATTGATTAGCTTCCCCATCAAAATGATAGATCGCCAGCACAAATTTCTCTTCTTATGAGAACTGGAGGATATAAAATACCTTTTTAATGGAGTAACTCCACTATTCCATGACAATGTCATTGGAAGATCCACAAAACATGTGAGGCCTTTCCTTCATGAAGGATTCAATGATAACTTTCTCTTTAATTGGAAGAGGGCATTCCACATGATTCATGTTATTATTCATTACTTGAGATAGACGAGTAAGTACCATTATGAAGTTTTGAACACCCATTCTCATCATATTAGGCTTATAGTTAGGGAAATATTCACATTCTTTGTCACATTTATTTTTGGAATGTGTACTTCTATTTATCACTATCAACTATGAAAAATAACATACAATTAGAGGGATTGAATACTTATCTATTGAGAAAAAAAGGAAACTTTGTACAGAAGATGATAAAATTTTAAAGGACAATATATCATAACTTGTGATTACCTATGTTTCATTCTAGGTTATGCTTGATATATTTCTTAACTTATATTCTGATGATATTTTTTTCATTCCCTTAATAATGTTTTTTACTAAGTTCAGGAATTTACCAAAGAATATCCCATGGGAGTGTCAAACCAAGAGTGAAACAAGGCTCGTTGTCAGGAACCAGTTCCCATTTGAGTCTAGATCAAAGTAGTGTTTTTGGTTTTTACCCCAAGATACATCATTCCCAGCTCCACTTATACATATTTGTATCTAGACAAAGATTTATTTTCTTGATAAACCACATACTCTATACTTACCATAATTTATGGGTGTTTTCTTCTAATTAGTCTCATCCATAAGGTTCATACTAAAGTGATCTATTACTAATCCCCAAAAATAACTAGATCTCCCTTTGATACCAACTATAGATACCCTAGCCTTTTACACAAAACATTACATGATTTAATGCGTAGCTATACATCAGAATACAAACCAAGGATCGTGAAGTCTTGTGTCTTTGAAGACTAGGTACATAAAACTGAAAACATGGGACTAAAAAACACATATTTATTTAATTTTCATAAAGAGATACTAACTTACTTTGAGCCCTTACATTTTCAAAGGGTACACTATGGATCAAATTAACAAAGGGATGAGTTAAAAGCCCATTAAAAGAAAAAACACAGTAATACATCTTTAATAGATGGGTTAGAAGGCATGGCATAAATAAAATAATAGGCACAAGACACATGGAATCATAACATATAAACATGGGATCATATAAAAATGAATTCATGATAATGTGTCATAAATATAAATCATGACTGAGCAAGATTCAAGTCTCGTTTCACGTTGATGAGCACAAGACAAGGTTAACCACCAAGACAGTTGCACATAGATGCATGAGTCAAGGCTAACTGCCAAGACCGTTGCACAAAACGTCTCATGAGACTAAAATTTACCCTATAAATTGGATTTCTATCTAGAAGCACCCATTTTAACATGTTCATGAATATGCTTTTTACATATAAAATCATACATAAACAATCATAAACATAAGGGCACCCACAGAAAGAAATGGGTATCATAATCATGTCATAAAACAAAATGAATGGGAATATCATAATTGTGTCCATAAAATAAAGGAATTAGAACATACATGGACATTAATAAATTAAAATAGGTATAAATCATGGTAATTTATATTAAAAAAAAGTGACAACATAAAAAACGAGTATTTAATAATTTTTAGCATTAAATCATTTTAGTATGGTTTTAAGGGAAACACTAACCAGAATTTAAAATATAAAAAGGAATAATATTTTGTACAAAACTTGAAGAGATCCAAGAAGGATTCCATAATAATTTTTTTTATAAAAAATGGTGGAATAAAACATATGGTATAGTGGACTTGAAATTGGGTACAGATTTGATACGTTCCCTTAAAACAAGTTTTCTTATCATGATACATGAGTTTAGAAAAAATAAATAGAATCAATAATATGTACATCAATAGAATAGATAAATTTATTTGGGAAGAGAGGATGATAGAGAAACATGAAGGAATAAAGGATGTTCCAGTAGAATCCCTTATGGAATATCAGCATGGTATCAGTTTTACTTAGGAGGGCTTAATGAGAGAGAAAGGGATTTTTTATCCTTTATAGATCATGAGAGAAGTATTGGAAAAGTGAAAAATCATACCCCATAATTATTAATTAAATATAAAAGGACATAACATAGAGGATATTCTTCAATAAATTTGAGAAAGAGAGGATTCCTTACCTTAAATCCGATGGTATTCTCCATTTGATATTAGTTATGTCTTGATTTAATCTTCCTTGAGATCCTCTTAAGTGTAGAGGATTTTGTCATTTGAGGATACCAAGGGTTTTTGGAAGTGGTTTAGGATCTTGAGGAGATATTTAGTAAGAATTTGGGGAAGGAATAGGGAAAGATAAGAGTGAAGAGAAGAGGGGAGCACGGGTGGTTTTTTATAGTGGAGGGGAGGAGGGATTTCTTAATATTTTCAACATTATTTTATTATTTTTCCATAAGACAACCAATAGATATGATTCTTGTGACCAGAAAAAGTAAATTTTGTCTTTTAGTTCAAACCAAGGGCCATTTACATCGTCCATAACTCAATCATGATGCATAAATTTATGTTTTTATCATTTATTGTGAATTATTGTATTTTACTATTCATAAAAATTCAAGTATTTTAGACAAATTAATAAAAATTCCCCAACCATTTTTCCACATGTAGAATCCAAAAATTAAATCCATTTTTCAAAAATAATTTTTCAAATATGACTAATTTAATTATTAATTAAAATCATAATTTTCTTGAAAATTACAGATTTTAAAACTATAATTGATTTTTTAATGCTTTGAAAAATTACATAAGGTCTTATAAAATTATCTTAAAACCAGAATACATAAACTTGTAAATTTATTAAATAAACTAGTAAAATAAATTTTATTTTGAATTAACTAATTAATTGTAATTAAATATTTATGACTTACAAAATAAAAATACTTTTATTATGGTCATATTATCACTTATAAAATGCCTAAATTTTATTTATTCATTTATGGGTGTGGGTAATATTCTTTTGGATGATTTAATATTAATAAGAGTCATATTACTATTCATAAGGGTAACATTACTATTCATAAGGGTAAGTTTATATTCCCCAAAAATTATGTTTGTCTTATCGGACTACAAATATCTTACTGATTACAACACTGTATATCAGATTTTCAAAATTTAAATCACTAATGTGACAATATTATTTTTAAAGGTCACATAATAATTATTTTATATTATTTTGTGATTTCATGTGATTATATTAAATAATTTTAATAAGGTAATTTTCATTGATAAAAAATTGGGTCGTTACAGTGCTACTATAGCAGGTACAGTAGAAACCTGGGTACTGTAGTAGTACTATTCATCAGAAGGGACATTAGACTAAAAAATAGGCTTTCAGGCCTAAAATTAGGGCTTTCAAGTTATTGGTACATTATTTCATGTTCATTATCCACATGGACATGGGTCTATGGGCTTTGTAATGGGTCTCCCTACACCAGACTAAAATAGGTTTTTGTTTTCAAAATAAAAATAGGATTCAGCCCCAAACTTTTAAAAAGTAAATTATATATAATGAATAATATAAAGAGTAAAAATTATGAAATGAATAAAATTTTTTTTATTCATGATTATGGAGTGTCTGTAATGATTATAAAAATTTTAAAATTTTTTAATTATCTTTTTCTTTATAATTTTCAATCCATGAATTATGTAATAGGAACAAAAATATAAGATCTAGTTTTCATTAATCTTAACCTCAATGTATTATTTGAGTTCTGATATTATGAATAGTTATTGAATATAATTTGTTCATATCATGTTTTAGATATATTATTAGTTTAATTTTCACTTGAATAATGTTTCCACGGAGAGAGGTAATTGAGGTTACATTTCCCACTATCCTGGTGGCGATTCCTTGTTCTAAAAAGGTATGTCATGACTATCTGTCACTCCATACTTACTCATTAAATATTTCCAATCTAATATAACTCTAAAACATTACCTGAAACGTTCAAGTACCTTATGCATGATATTTTTTCAGATATGTATGAATATACTGGGATTCTATTTTTGGGTAAGTAACAAAAACATGTTAGCTGTGTATAGAGTTTCCCTTTAATATGGGTTGAACATATTGATTTGGTGGATGAAATATGATCCCTAAACAAAATTTATAAAATAATTTACATAGAAATAAAATAACATAAGATAAGATGGAAAGATTAAATCCCCTTCAAATATCATGTGTTGGATTCCATTTAAAGAGTCTCATGTCAAGACTGCAATCATTAAACTAGGAAGGTCATACTAATGTTGGGTTCCCCTAGACTATCTTTTATAAGGAAAGAAGGTAATAGTTAACTATGTATCAATATTTTATATGTTAGGATAAAGCTTTTTTCCCATGAATATATCCTTTTAAGACTATTCTGGGAGTTTGTTTTAAGTTACACATAGCTGGCAATCCCTAAAAGTTAGTATACTAAAGGGATAGAGTTGGGTTTATCCATATGATAGATTGGATAAGGATTTATCCATTTTACTATCCAATATTCATATATTATATGGTAATGATGAATCCCTACCTAAATAGATAAATAACAAGAGATATGCTAAAGATACCTAGAGATTAGTTAAATACGGATCTTGTCCTACTAATGAGTTTGATGTATTCAAAAGGGTTGTCATTTTAGTGGGATAATATTCAATAAATATCTGTTTGAAATGGTTATAAAACATGGAATTCAATATATAAATTCTTATTTTTTATATAATTACATCATCATAATCAAAATTGACTTTAAAATTAATCCTTAAGAATGAAAATCTTAATGCAAGCAACTCTTAAGGATGATAACTTAAGAAAAAAATACTAAGTAAAATTTTAATGTGTTAGAGCAACACCTTTCTGAGTAACCAAAATTTGATGTTATTAAACATGTTAATCAAGATTGTAATGAGAAATATATAATGGTTAACCTATAATTTTGAATACATAAGATGCTAAATGACCAAAATAAATTTATTCTACACTCACATATTAAATATTATTTTATGACTTTGAGATAATGAAGGGTTTTTATAAGGATTGTTCGGGTTAATGGATTATTTATGTTGTTAATAATAGAAATTTTCCATGAATATGAATGAGTTTAATTATTTTTTTGGGGTTTTGAATCCTTTTCATGTCACAAAATTAAACTTAATAGAAGGAGGAACTCCAAAAGATAAAATTGATCTTATCAAGATAACAAAAATTGATGACTTCATCATGGACATAGATGTACCAAAAGATGCTAAAAATACAATGGTTTGATGGTGAATCACATTATAGGTTTAACATATGCAGTGTTTGAGGCAATATAAAATACAAGGAATCAATGTTGACTATCTTTAATAGTGGGTTGAATACAATCTTCAGTTGATTATGAAACCTATTTCACTGGATGATTATCTCTTTAATGTATAGGTGGGATCCGTTGCAAAATTGTACTTGTGAATTTCAATTTAAATTTATTAAATATATATTTATCTAATGTGATTTATATTTTGTTTTTGGTGAAATAAAGTGTTGGCAGTGTCTCCCATGGACATATGATGAAATTATGAACCATGTAATCTCATGTGTCTAATTTAATTTTCTTATTTGTTTTTGCACTTTCATTCTTGATATATTTTTTAATGAGTGTGAGGAGTGTGGCTTAGTCTGGTGAGTGTGATTCCAAGTATTCCCCTATTTTTATACACTAATATCAAGGGAAGTTTTGGTGGTTTGAATTTCTAAGAATAGAGCCACTGGATTGTGTGATCTTATAGTGGATTGAAGAGTTTTATATTTCAATGGTAACATGGATGGACCTTTTCCAACAAGAAATATCATATATTAGTGGCCCAAACTCACCTGATAACTTATGTAACATTCACACATATTCAGTTTGATGTGATCATAAGGAATTTGAGTGAAAAATAATGTGAATGAAATAAACTTGACCAAGAGTCATCTTGAAATAGTGAAAGGTACTTTTATGGACTATATATGGGAAATCCCAATGTTTTCATCTTTACCAGAATATTTGGATGATATGTTCACTATGGAATTTAAATCACAAGGAAAGATAGATATGGTGCTCAAATCAATTTTTAATTCGATACTCAATGAGGAACTTTAGAGAAAAGAGGTACAAGAACCTTCAAATTGGGATCTAAATGTAAAAAAAAGGAGATGCTCACCTTAGGAAATAATACCATAAATGATGATAAGATAAGTATAGGGTAAAGAGAGAAAGAAATTCAATTGGTATAGGTCTAAATTGTTGTAATTATTAGAAATTTGGACATATTTAGAAGAATTGAATGAATAATAAAAAATTCATCAGAAGGACAAATTCTAGAAATTAAAATTTCATTAAGATAATAGGGGGAGGAAGCAATATACTACTCAACATAAAATATTCTGGTAGAGTCATAGGTGTATAACTACAGGGAATCCTTACACTCAATGGAATATCACAGGTGTATGATCAAATATGTATATAAAAGATTTCTGAATGGTTATCCAATGGATGATGATATTTTTTAAGTGATCAGAAAAGAGATGTAAACCAGAAAATGAGTAATTATAATTTTTTATGAATGAAGGAAGAGAGACACTTTATAAGTCTCTATAAGTACCTCATATCTATGGGATAGTTGGAAGATGTTGTGTATAAAATGAACTTTTCAAATAGAGTCTATAAATTGACACTACAATTAATGGTTTTATCATGAGATGTAAATAATATTACACACTACATGACAATAAATTCAAAAAGAAATTAAATGGTTTGAATTTTAACCTTGAAATATATGGAGGCTTGGAGTTGTAGACTTTGTCACTATAGTGAGAAGTATATAAAGGTTCTAGTTGGGAAATTAATTCTAAAGATCAATTACACAAGAATTAAAAGTTGTTAGAGCTGTGTTCTTGGGAATAAAAAAAAGTTTTATTTAAATTGAATAGACGAATTCCCAAATTGAAGGTTCAGAGGTGTAGTGGAAGCAGGTTTGGCTCATGCCTAAATATTTTCCATAAATTTATTTATATATCTCCTCAGAACTAGACAAAATGTGTTCTAGGAATCCAAAAAATACAAGTTATTTTCACATGTAAATTAAAATTAATTTATTTAATGACATAATTTCCTTTCATTGAATTATTTATTTATTGATGAATTAGTAACCCAATCTTGTTGTATCATTGCTGTGTTAGAAGAATTAAGTTCAAATTATCTCTAATAGTAATCCAAACATTCTCCATAAACCACTTTTCATCATTTTAGATTTCTCTATGGGTGGAACATATGAAACCGTCGCTTGTGATGATTGATGTTGATCGTAACTGATTCCTTTAATGGATAAATTGTTCACTCTGGGTGAGGGAGAATTTCACTACATTATTCGAATAGTTTTTGTGAGAGACCTCTCTATAGGTTGATATGATTTTCTCTAGAACACATTGTTCATAATGAAAAACACATCTCTTATATTTTCCAAAATGTAATTCCTAGGTTTATCTAGTTCTAAGGATAGAAAATAACTAATTTCATAAGATAATTTAATAATTTTCTAATTTCTAGAAAACCCTATATATAAATAATATAAGTAATATTATTTACTTGACATGAACTAAACTAGAAGATAAAATAAATATTATTTTATTGAATTAATAATAAAATATTTTTTTAAATAATATTTAATATGACATTTCTCACCGAACCATTATCCTTGTCCACCAATCCACCTCAATATTCACCGGGCTTTGAATACTGACTAATTATTTAATTAAAAATCACCAATTCATCTTTCCCCAATATATATATAAATACTATATTCATCAAAACTATTGAAGAAATATTTATTAGATATGCACATAACAAAAATAAATAAATATTCTTTACCTTATGAATAAATTAGAATAAATAAATATTTTATATTCACGTAATTAAATCACTACTAGAAATTAGAGCTATGAAAATAAACCTATACAAATAGTTTGGACAAAACCATTGGTATAAGTACCTTAGAAAGACCCTATACCAATAGTTACCAAAAGTTTTGGCCAAAAGTATTTATATAGGTCACTTGTAGGGACCCCATATCAACATTTGTTCCAAAACCATTTATATTGGTAACTTATATGGTCCTATACCCATGGATTTGGATAAAACCATTTGTAAATGACACTTATATGGACCTATACCAACGGTTTTGATAAATCCATTGGTATAGCTCAAAAAATCATGTTACCTATAACAAGAGTTCTGAAAGCTATTGGTATAGGTATATACCAATGATTTTGAGAACCATTGGTATATGTATAAATATTTTTTAGTGATTATTTTATAAAATAAAATTAAATACATTAAAAGTTAAACTAACTATATACATATATATTTACAAAATTTTGTTCACAAAGGTCATCTTTGGTTAGTGATTAGTTTTTTGGATTATAAATGGGAGGTTCTAGGATCAAACCCAAGATGAGTTTTATTTTTAATTTACCTATATCAATGGTTCTTAAAAACTATGGGTATTGATTTTTTCATATGACCTATATTGACACCCTAACAGCCAACAACCCTTTAAACTGTTAGTATAGGCTGTATCAATGGTTTGTAGACTAATACCAGTTATTCCAAACCATTAGTATACAATTTTATCTAGTAGATAATAAATAATTTACAAGTGAATAAATATCTAGTAAATATTTAACTCACATAAATATTCTCTTGCATAACTGTTGATTGAAAGTTTTTTGATCAGAGTAACATGAAAAATTATTAAACCACATACAATATTAATATATATCCAACATGTTAAATTCATATAAAATTTAACCGAGGTTCCAAATACAATTATTGTGGGACCCTATAGGCTCATTCCTAAGTGGCATGATGATACACTAGCTAAATTACATGGTTAGTATCTATAAAAATGTTAAAACTCCCATATATAAATACTTTAATAATACAATGACATATAACCACCTGTGAACTAACACTATGTAATATAATCTCTTTATCTCAATATCTTTAATCAAGTCGGTTTTATGTTAGTTCCATTAACCAATATACTTAATGTCTATTTATTTTAATATATAAAAATAAACTTACCATGAAAACATAAAAGGCCATATAAATATCCATTCCCATAAAAGTTCCTAAGATAACTAATTCTATTACAGAATGAATGGTATTAATCCTTTCTCACAATATCCATTAATATGAAATTACTTATGATGCACCCGACATATCTGACCTCACCAGGAGTATATGTTGTCATGATTTTCATCAATAAATCAAACTACTTGAATTGTGACATGTATAAAAATAACCTTAAAGTATAAGTATATTTAAACACATATGCAAATATGAATATCAAATAAAACAAAAAAAGTGGATTTTCTTATTGGCAGGCTATGTTCTCATAATCATCTGCATTGAAGATTACAAAGGGCATACACCATGAGAAATTATCGCAAATCCCTATGAGTATTGAACCCTGATAGTATATATCATTTTTAACCAAACAATTATATTATCCTACTATAGAGAATATATTTACGAATTCTTTTGTGACACCTCTAGGTTCTCATAATAAAGGGGAACTACTATGACCTTTATGTGTGAAAAGTACACTTAGGACATAATCACAAACTATTATACACAAATAAACAATCATGATTTGATGATATATTTTATAAATATTTAAATAAATTAATAAAGGTGACCAAAAACTAATTTGAAGTTGGTTCGTAGGAACCAACTCTAATATAGAGACCAAAATATGGATTTAGTTTACTCATACGTATAGGGACCAGCTCCAGTTCGGTTATATAAGGATCTATTTACTTATTCACATTCATTGAAATTATGAAAATTAATCTATGAGTGTGTTTCCTTAAGAATAAGTCCATCATTTTCAGTGGTTTGTATAGTGGGAAGTAATGAAGAATGGAAAGTGGGTGGAATTTAAAGTTCCCCAAGTGAAATGCCTTGTGAAATTCCTTCAACCCTAACATGTTTCCGAATTCAATTCAATCCTATAAGACCCAATACTGAAAATTAATTTATCTATAGTAAGAACATATTTAGGTTAATAATTTTTAAAAATAGTTCATGTAATAACTGATCACAAAAAAATCCATTATAAGGATCCTTGTTTTGTACCAAAATATCATCAGCGGAAAACGCTATGTAAAACACTTATTTTCGAATGAAATATTAATTTTTCAGACTCATATTTAGACAATGATTCATGATCAATGATAAATTTACATCTAACAATAAAACACCTCTTAGAGTAAAACTTCACTCAGTATTTTTTAGTATCCATAATGGATACTACCACAACATATATGATGTCGAAACACCCGTGGTGAGATTTTTTTTCACAAAAAATATTATATATCTATCATTGATTATATATTGAATGACTTAATTTTTACTACATGAAATATTATTATGAAAACGTTATTTTAAACTTGATTGAAAATCAAAATAACCACAACACTTTTATTCTAAAAAAATCATTGTCAAAATCCTTTATTCTTATAGAGATGTCTCCATCAGTGGTAATATTTTACTATAAAATTTTATATACATTTTAGGCTTAGAAAAAAATATTAATAGCATAGGGTAATTATATAATGTAGTACAATACTTGGAATTTAGGAATAATATAGATTTTATAACCAATTCATAAGGAGATCAAATATTATTAGAACATTTATATGAAACTTTTTATATAATAAATTTAGAAGAACCAAAATTCTAGAATATAACATTCCTTTATATTATAGAAATATTTATTGGATATTTGTTGGAGTTTAATATAAAAAATGTATATAATTTGACTAATCTTGTGATAATGAACTTTTTTATGTATATACTAGAGTTTAAATTTAATTTCTTTAATGTATATGATACCCGTTAACATAGAAAATATTATAAATTTTTCTTTAAAATGGTAAATAATTTTGAAAATTATAAACCAATGTAGTTAATTTAAATATTTCTTGGCTAATAAAATCTTTATGTGATATAGAAAACAATATGTTTATTTATTTGTTGATCACTATACCAGTTATATTTTGTTTTTTAGATTAAAATACATAAAATGTTTGAAAATGTATTTCATATTTAGTTTAAATTAAAAACAACTTAATAATAATAAAATTCTATAATGAACATCATCATGAGTATTTAAATCTTAATTTTGGTGATTTTTAGTTTAAAATTTATTAAATTGTTTATGATCAAAAAACACCCTATGAAAATTGAGAAGTTAAATGAAGTAATAAATCACTTCAAGTGATTATTCAAAAAATGATGTATTAATGCAATGTTTCTAAATAACATTGGAATAAGGATATAAATACTCTCTTATACACAAAAAAATTGAGTTTTACTTCATCATGTTTTGAATAAAACTCATTAATAATTTTGGAAGGTTAAGAAGATAAAAAAAAGTACTTATGCTATTTTAAAATCAATATGTTTGTTTAGAGTACTATTATTTTATGCAAGTAAAGAAATTTGGGGGGGGGGGGTGAATTAGGGTTTTTAAAATTAAAAAATTACCTTGATATGATCGTGTTTCATGATTAATAAAAACTAAAATATTTTTCTCCCTTAATGAAAAAAATCAGCAATAAAGCATAAAGCGAAAAAGTTATTTTAATTTTTTCACCCGAGATAGACTATGCTGAAGGAGAATACAAATGATCATGTGATAGTGAACCAAAATTAACTCTAATATTATTAAATTCTTATGAATTCAGAGTGGAATCACTATCCCTATTGGTTTATAGCCAGTAACACAATTGATAACTCACTCCTCTCAAACTCAAGATGAAAACTTTTCTCTCAAGTGAAAAAATTTTATCCTCATAAATAAAAAATATATAATACACCTATATTTATGTAACAAGTAAAAATCACATTTATTAGGATGCGTTTTTTGACACATGGTTTGTACAAATGATATGAAAAAATATTTTTCATGTCTGTTATAAAATAACTGACATGATATTCACGCTGGTTTTGTTATCTATGTTACTTATCTAGAAGCTGCCATTGAAAATTAGTTTATAACCTCAGTTTCTAAATAATCAAAATGGCATTCCCTCTTGTTTTATTATCTATAATGGTTATGTAGAATCCAATCATGAAAATTAGGTTTATCATGTCAGTTTCTAAATAACCAACATTGAAATTCATTTAATATCATCAATTAGGTTTTACTAATATAATTTTTTTTGAACACCAATTTATTAATAATTGACATGATAACCCTTTTAAAATTTACTTTCCCCTCACTCATTTAATTTTAACAAAATTTTTAACCTTTATTCCACTCCTCCAAACCTAAAAATAATAATATATTTCGTCTTATCTTACAAGCCTTCTCTTATTTACTCACATCACGACCTCCCCGCCTCTACCTCCCAACCTCCGGCTTCCCATAATCCCAAATCTATATCTGTTCTAGGGTTTCCTTCTTGGTTATTCCGATTTTTACCTCCATCATAGGAGATCGTTCATATAAACTCCTACATTGGTGCCTTATTTTTTACGTTGGTAATACGTTCATATTCAACTCTGAAACTGGTTGATGCGTCATATAAATTTTCCATGGTATGTTTTATTATTAACAATCAACCTACCATCACTAAATTTTCAAAACTGTTTATCACTTTTTTCCTTTATGTCGGGTAAAAGGAATAATCATGTTAGTTTATCTTCTATTTTTTCACTTTCCTTGGACTCACTAGCTCACTAAATTTATTTAACTCTATTCTCAAATTTAATCACAACCCCCAATCAGTTCCCTATTGCATCTCTTATGTCACAATGA
The DNA here is from genome assembly GCA_963277665.1 of Viscum album. Classification (NCBI taxonomy): domain Eukaryota; kingdom Viridiplantae; phylum Streptophyta; class Magnoliopsida; order Santalales; family Viscaceae; genus Viscum; species Viscum album. The sequence continues at coordinate 1,456,319,052 of OY728161.1, forward strand.
AAAACATGTTTTGAAAAATTATAACTTCATCATATATTACAGGTATCAATTTTATACAATATATAATCAATCCTAGATAATCAATTTAATTTTTTTATGTAGGTTGGTTTTAATTTTATTTAAAAATTATTTTCCATTATAACCTTTCTATTATATTTTCATTTGTTTATTTCTCTGCAACTGACTCTACTAATTTAAAGTATTACATATATTCAAGATATGCTTCTAGTATTAACCTTTAATTTAATTTATTATCATTATAGATATGAATTTTTTTCAATCCAATATTATATTTAAATTTAAATAGAACTTTATATACTAGTTTATATTGATGATTTATTACATTTACATGTTATGGAATTTTAAATCAATTTTAGTTTCAGAAAGAAGTTTACAATATTTTTTTATTGTGTTCTCTCTTACCAATGTTAGTGTTCTCTAATATCAAAATTATATTTGATTTATTTACTATTTCCTTTTTTATAGTTCATCTTAAAATTATTTAACTTATGAAATCAATAATTTTTAAGTGTAATTATTCAAATTATTTATTTGTACACATCTTCTTTTAATTTAAAATTTTTCTTATAGACTTCACATTTATTTTTTTTCATGTATCTTTTCATGTTTAGGAATAAGACTATTGTGTTCTTTGAATTACATACTTTTTCCTTCGTAATTTATTAAACACAAAGGTGAATAGTCTAATGTGATGAATTTGTTGAGTACTAGTTTTATCAAAACATTTGGGTGGATTAATTTTGTGGTATTTATTTCTTATAATATAAATCTTGTTTCTCTGTCGTGGAATCCCTAAACCTTTATTTCTTCAAACTTATGGACTCTAATATTTAATTACCATATTCATCCTCCCTCAGTTACCATCAGATTCCACTTATGATCACTTTGTTCCATATTTCCATTATTTTCATATCCCCATTCACCCCCATTCCATATAAATTTGGGATGGGGTTTATATTTTTGATTCTACATATAATAAGGTATGTTTTAATTGATGAATGTTGATTTTATCTTATTACTTGAATCATCCACTCCGTTATTAATTTTTTTTTCATCTCTTGGATATTTTTATTATCTATTTTTTGTTATTGATTCATGTGAGTTATTTTTTAATTGATGTAATTTGTTTTGGCATATGATTATATGATTACTTGATGAAATATTTTTATAAATATTTTTAATTTAATGAATGATATATATCTAAGGTATATTTTTATTTTAAAATGTAATGATCATTTTTATTGTTTAAAAGATTATTATGTTTGAATATTTTATGGTGATTAGGATAATTTCACAATATGTTTTAATTTTTTAATAAAAGAATGATAATTAAAAATTTTCAAGGTGATAGTTTTTATCAATTATTTTGGATCATTTCTTTTTTTTGTGAAAACATTTATGATATTTTTTTATTTTTATTTATAAAATTATATTTGTAATTATAATAACTTATTTACAACATTTTAAATTTTTTATAGATGACATTGAGTCAAATTTAGATTACTAAACTCTGAATAATTGATGAATATGAAGAAGTTTTTGATGATTTTTTTTGTATTTTTTAAACAAAATGATCCAAACAATGACATGTTTCTCTATCCATTCCTGAAATATTTCAATATGAATAAGTTTCGAAAAATGGAGATTAAATATAATTTCAAATTCGTAGTTTTAATCTGAGTTACAACTCTTTGATTTGGCATGGTTAAACTGGGAAATTTTTTGGTTCTATTGATGATGATGATTTGGTAGATGATTAATATGATACAATTAAAGAAATGATTCATGATATTGAAGTAGAGTTTATTTAAAAGGAACTATCAATTGAGCATCTATAGGGTGATTCTAAAAAACCATTATTTACTAGTTGTATAAAATTTATGGTTTTATCAATAGTGCAATGATTGATTAACTTGAAGGTGAAAAATGGATGGGGTGATAAGAGTTTTACAGAGTAGCTACAATTATTGGAAGACATTTTTTCAAAAGTAAATGATCTTCTAGATTCACATTATAAGGAAATTAAAATATTACGGATGATATAATTTCTGTATAAGAAAATTCATGTCTATCTAAATGAATTTTTTCTACATAAAAAGGGATATGAATTTATTTTAGAGTGCCTTAAATGTGGGACATCACAAAATAAGTTGAAATAAAAATAGTAAGCTGATTTAGCTGTTATAGAGACACCTTATAAAAGATTATTTAATCTTCCTATAATTCCTCATTTGAAAAATTTATCAGAAAATTAAAAAATTGAAAAAATGTTAAGATGGAATGTAGATGAGAAGATATGTGATTGAAAATTATGACGTCTTAATCATTGGCCATAATGGAAGAAAAATGAACATATGTTTCCAATACTCATAATAACAGTTAGAAATATCAGAATTAGATTATACGTAGAAGGAGTAAATTCTTATCAAATCTTTAGAAGCCCACATAGTTCATGTCCTATTTTATTTTTTAATTTAAAACATATCTAAGTATTTTTTCTGATGAAAAAATATTTCATGTCGAGTTTAATGATTTATTGACTAAAATAACATAAAAATGATTTTTATATTTTCTTTTCAACATTAATTGATTATTTAAAACTTTTTTGGGAGGAAGGTATTTGGTTGTATGATTATTATAAAAAAAATATTTTCCACTGCATAAAATTATTATGTTCACAAAAAATGTATTCCCAGTATATGGGATTTTTTTGGGATATAGTTTTAAGGGGAATAATGCTTTTCCAATTTGGGAATAAAAGAATTCATATAATCAACTACAAAATGGGAGAGAAATTGTATACATGGTTTATATAAGGTTGTTTTTCCTATTGATCACTATAATCAATGATTATGAAATAAATTATATAGATCACAATAATTTAATATTCCTCCAAAACCTTTTTATACAAATAATTTTTTTTTCAGAGGGTGAAAATCATTGATGTCCAATTCACAAAGGCAAAAACATATGTTAATGATAGAAATATTTGTAATAAACTATAAATATTTTTTGAGATACCATATTGGAGACATCATGAGGTTAAAAATAACATCGATGTCATGCATGTGGAGAATAATATCTATGATAACTTGATTTTAACATTATTAGATATAAAAGAAAAAATAATGATGGGTTGAATGAATATTAGAATCAATTTCAATGGGAATACCATTGCTGTTAGCTCTCAATCCTGATGGAAGGTGAACATTACTGACCTGAATTGTTATAAATTATACAAGAGGGAGAAAATTATATTTATTTAGTGTCTTAATGATATTGAAGTGAAGCATGATTATTATTCAAATGTAAAAATTTTGTTTCTTTAATAGATTTTAAGTTGATAGGTATAGTATATCATGATTTTCACATCATGATGTAACAACTACAACCAGTTTCAATACATAGAATATTGACCATCCATGTCGTAATGACTACCATGATGATGTGTTCTTTTTGAAATTAAATTTGTAATAAGGTGATTGATCTTAATTATTTGAATTTTTTTTAGAATGGTGTAGTTTCTATACATTTCCAATTGGAAATTTATTTTATTCCAATGTTTTTATATCATGATGCATTTAATGGTTTATTTTTTTCAAGAAATAAATATTTGGGTCCTATGTAACACCCTAAATCCATGATGTACTTTTATTATTATGTTTTTTATTTTTAATAAATGTTTTTAATTCATAATAATTAAAAAATTAAGAACAATCAAGGAATAATTTTATTAATAAACCACTAATGAAATTATATTTTTACTAAATGATGGTCTTGGCTGATTTGAAAAACTTTTTAAATGTCCTCAAAACACTATTGGAACACCTACAATCAACTCAATAAAGAAAAAAAATGTATCCCTCTTTCCTTGGATATTCTATAATAAGAGAATAAATAACAAGAAGAATAATGAAGATGCTACAAACCAAAGGAATATACAACACCATTCTTAGATGAAATAAATGAATGTTGAGATTTTTTTCGAATTCCCTTTAGACATGAGTGATTATAAAGACCTTTTGTGACCATTGGGAGAAAAAATTGAAGCCATTATATTTTTTAATAATTGTTATGAGATTCAAAAAATAAAATAAAATATAAGTGAATTTTAAATTATTGTTGTAAATTAATAATATGGTATTTATGATAATGAAATTTAATGAGATTTTTTTAATTAAAAGTTAAATTTTCAAGGTTTTGTATTATAGCATGAGAATTTAATAAAAGGTAAATTCCATATGAATAGTTTCAAATAAGAATAAAAAACTATCATTTTAAATTGTATAATAATATAAATGGAATTAGTAAAAAAAATACTTATATTTATATATTTTCCAACTTACCAATGTTTTATAAAATCTATTACTAAAATAAAAATTTGGCGAAGTATACACACCGCAATCCAAGGGAATCTCTTAAGGGCAAGACCTTTTGGTTTAGTAGAGGCAATATAAAATCCAAATGAATCAACCAGATGGAAAAAACTGTGTAGGGCCGCCAGTTATAGTCTAATCCTTGTATGGTGTGGGCCAAGGGAGCACATATATAAGGATCCATGTGCAGTGTATGCATGCATGCATGTGTGTGTGTGTGTGTTCCATCAAGGGGTGGAAGAAACATCATGGCTTACAAAGGAACACTCAACAGACCACCCATTTAGATATGGGATGATGCTGGATTTGTTTTTGACCATTCTATCGAAGTTTGGATCAACTAATCCATCCATTCCTTTCTTTGATCGATCTACCCTTTTCTATATTTTTAAAATTCTAGGATTAATCCAAGTAGTTTGATCAATATTGGATGATATAAACCATTCAAGCCATCCCAAATCATCTTTCTCACTGAATTCCCATCTCACACCTCGAACCAGTAGGTCAAGCCAACATACCACATCTATCATTGAAGTACCCCTCATATATGTACCATCTCAGTTTCATCTTCCTTCTAAAATGATATAAATAGTTTAAAATAAACCCAACCTTAACTATTTCATCTCCTTTACTTCTCCTCCATTGGCTTCCCATGGAATCCATATATAATACATATATACATACATATATATATCCAATCAACCCTAGAATGATTTATTGATTATTTATTAAAATAATTTAACTTGTGTCCTTCAGTTTTTCCGACCCATGAAATCCATTTTTTTATTTTTCAAACCAAGAACCAAGACACTTGGTTATTATAAATATTTATACTTTGAAACAATCCAATTAATCACACCACTAGAAAAGAAATCATTGGATACACGTTTCCGTTTCCACTACAAAATATCTGAGAATGGTTTTTTTAATATACAATCTTGATATATATATATATATATATGTATGTATGTATAACATTCATGTTTTCACACCCAAACAAACACTATTACTTCTCCCAATTTTCTCCTCCTTCAAACTCCTTTGTGTTCATGAAACAACAACACTACTCTTATTTTTTCAAATCTAGGTAAGGGATATTTTTGTTTTTCAAATTTATACATGTATATAGATATGTGTGTATTAATTCCCTAAAATTCTATAATAAAAGACTATAAAGGATCATTTTGAATTTATTTCTAAACCTATCAATTTATGTTTTGAAGGGATTATTTTTATTTATCATTTTATGTTTTATTTTATGGTATTGTTATGGGTTAATTTTATTTTAAATATATCAATTTATATTCAATTTACAAAGATATATATATATATATATCGACTAGTTTTAAGAATTTATAATGTAAGGTATTTGTTTTAAATTTAGGTTTCTAAGGTATTTCTTTTATTCCTTCAAATTCATGTTGTTTTAAGGTGTATATTTTTTATTTTAAATATATATATCTAATATTTCAAAATTTACATTGGAATCATGCAAGGTTTTCCATAAAATTTATCAATTATATATTACGAAAAAATATTTCTATTTTTTAAAACATATAATAAAATAAAACTCTTTTAAGAATAATTTTAATTTATAAAATGAATTAAAATTTTGAATAAGTATTTAATAAGATAAATTAAAAAAAATATCAAGGCTTTGTTTTGTTATTGTTAATTTTATAAATAAAATCTTCATAAGATAAGTTATCATTTTAGGATTATCATTTTACTTGTACCTTTTATTTACATATGATCAATATTATCATTTTTTTTCTAAATATAAATATGATTTGTTATTTTAGGTTAAAACACATCTTTAAACCTCCTTGTATGTCAGTCATAATTTAGATATAGACATTATCTAATTTATCATTATGAATCAATGCATTTTTATTGAAGTATTCATTTATATTACAATACATTTATTTTTATGTATTTTAAATAAGAAACTCTATTTATAAGAAGAGATTTCACATAAATATGATTTTAGAAATTATAAAAAATGATTATTCCATGTTAAGAATTATGTAAGATCATTTTATTTTAACTAAAATAATTAATATATGTATTATTTTAGAACATTGTTTGGGTTTTTATTGAGAAAGGAAAGGACATTATATTTTTTTCTTAAAATTAGCACCAGAGTATTTAATATTAAGTTACGGTATGGGGAGTGAACCCATGAACTTAAGGGGAAATTATCCTATATGAGATACGACTCAATGACCTCATAGTTTTCTTTTATGACTGCTGAGTATCTTGATTAACCCTTAATTTTTTTTTATTTTGAAATAGAAAAAATACAAATAATCATTTAATGATATTACTAATTTGGAAATTAAAAGTTTTAAAATATATGAAATAAATAAATCTCAATGTTTTGAAAACCAATTTCTACGTATTTATTTATTCAAAATTAATATTTTTAATGAAATTTCCAATGTTTGTGTGAAACCTATTATCGTGAAACTTTATACTCACCCTATATTTTAATTTTATTTCACAGGTTTAGTAGAATTTCTTTATGATGTAAACTTAATCGAGGATAAAACATGCATGACGAATTTTTTTTGTTAAATTTTATTTTATACAATTTTTTTAAATTATAATCTATGAATATAATTCTCTAAAACATCGACAATAAAAATCCCTAGTATGTTAACTGATCTAAATATTTTTTTGTTTCTTTTTAAAAAATAATCCACAACATTTTTATGTGCTGAACCCATATGTATGGGTTCATGTCTTTATAGTTGGAATCAGAGAAACGATCTAGATAATTTTAGAAAATTAGAATAAATTTAAAAATTTGTTATACATCTTTTAAAAAATTATTTTTCATTAATATTTCCAAATGGATGAAAGATTAACATGGAGAATTTGTATTTCTCTTAAATATAAATTACTTGAGAAGGTAATTTTCAAATCATTCATGAGTTATTTTGAATACTTTATGAACTTTATACTATCATTCAAATGCCTTTACATGATGTCCAATAATCATGATATACTCTGATTCTTTCAAGGATGGAGTTTTGTTTATTTTTTCATCATGCATGCACAATTTCTATTCTATTCACGTCAAGAAAAATATTTTGAGGGACTCTTTAAATGCATTACCCTCTCTGAACAGTTAGAGACTTTAGGGAATTTTTGGGAAGCTACAAATGATGGTGACCTCCATGCTCCTAACTTTTTTATTTTTTTACTTAATTATATAGGGGAGACTTAATTTGTTTTTGAAATATTAGGAAATCGGATGATTCAGTTATTTTATAAAAATAAAGTCCACTCGTATGTCTCTATGAATTATATCCCTCAAACCAGTATCACAAGATCCCATTGATTGTTTTACATGATATTGAAACTAGTTTCTTGAGTTGTGTATATGAAAAAGAAATTGAAGAACTCAAATTTATATCTAGGATTAGTTTGACTGGAAGAAAAATATCATTTAGTGAGCATTACTAACATTAAAAATTCCGGTAAAAGGTATGGATTAATTATTATAAAACTTTTAAATAATCCGTTAAGATAAAAAAATGTGTATATGTAAGAACACCATGTTTGGAAGAAGATGATGAGGTATGTGTGTACCAGCGAATTGTGAGGGCACAATTAAGTTGGGTGGGGAGTATATAACATCCTAAATCCATGATGTACTTTTATTATTATTTTGATTATTTTAAAAAAAAATTACAGAAAATATTTCAAAAAATTAGAATAAACAATAATTAATTTTTTTAATAAACCACTGATAACATTACATCTTTACAAATTGGAGATCATGAATAACTCATAAAACATATTAAAATCCTTAGAAACACCACTAAAACACCACCCATCAAGGAAATAAGGTAAAATGTTTAACCCTTTTCCCTTGGATATAATATAATAAGAAAAAAAATATAAAGAAGAATAATGAAGATGCTAAGAACCATAGGAATATAGAGAACCATTCTGGGATGAAAGAAATGAACGTTGATATTTTTATTGAATTTACCTTAGATATTGGTATTTATAATGTCCTTTTGTGGCCATTAAGAGAAAAAAATAATCCACTGAAGATTTTAATAGATGTTAGGGGATTTAAAAAAATAAATTTAAAATGATTATTGTAATTTAATAATATTTTATTTAAGATGATGACATTTAATGAATAATTTTAATTAAAAGGTAAATTTTCATTTTTTTTATTATAAAATGAGAATTTAATAGAAGGATAATTCCATATAAATAGACTGAAATAAGAATAAGAAATTAACCTTTTAAATGGTGTAATAATATTAAGAGAATTAGTAAAAATAAAATATTTATATTTATATATTATCTACTCCAACTATGTTTTTGAAAACACTTTACTAAAAAAATCGGCAAAGTCCACACATGAAAAACAAAGGGAAGCCCATAAGGCCAAGCCCTCATGGTTTATAGGAGGCACTGTGAAGCCTAGATCGAGTAAATAGATAGACTGACTCTTCTAGGGATGCAAGTCAAGGTATTTTCTAAGTATGGTGTGGGTTAAATCATTGGAGAGAGCCTATGTATAAGGCTCCTAGTGCTGTGTGTGTTGTAATCCTAAATGAATATAGTGCATACCTATGGGTAAGGACATTGGGTGTATTGGCGTTATCCCACATTGGTTAATGTAGGGGTGTTTTGCATCATATATAAGCCCCAACCATCCCACTACCATCGCAAATCCTTTTCAGAAGGGGATGACAGTGATCCACTCTGGTGAGAATTGAGCCCTATTAAAGAACCAACCCATGAGGTAGTGAATCAAAGAAGAAAAGATTATGATGTATATTATTTCAACCCCAATATAGATCATATAGTATGTCATCAAGGGTTGGAATCCTTATCTTGGCTTATAAAAGAATACTCAACAGACCACCCATTTCATTGTGGAATGATGTAGGATGTGTGTTCGACCATTCAGTCAAATTTTTTCTCATTAGAGATGTTTGTTCCTCTCACTGATCGATGTATCCTTTCCTTATTATTTTAAATTCCATGTTTAATCCTAGTCATCTGATCATTCTCGGATAATCTAAATTGTTCAAGCCATCCCAGTCTATCTTCCTTGCTGGATTCCCATCCTAGGCCCTGAACCAATAGATCATGCCATCAAACCTCCTCCATCATTAAATTCTACCTCATATATAACCCATGTCAGTTTTTTATTCCTTATAAAATGAAATGAATGTTTTAAAATAAACTGGACCTTGACTATTTTGGTTCCTTTACTTCTCCACCCTCGACTTCCCAAGGAATCTATCTATTATATATATTTATTTATAATCAACCCTAGAGTGATTTCTTTATGATTATTAAAATCAGATAACTTTCCTTGTTTGGTTTTTTCAACCCTTAAAATCCCCTCTTTGATTTTTCAAACCTACCGAGAATATAATTGGGTTTTATAAATACTTATATTTAGCAGCAAGACAATTAATCACACCACCAGATAAATAAATAAATCATCAGATACACATTTTTTTTTCACTAGAACAAATTTGAGAATGAATTTTAATATAAAACATTGATATATATATATATATGTGTGTGTGTGTGTGTCTGTGTTTGTGTGTGTGTGTAGTACTCATGTTTTCACACCCAAAATACAAAATTCCTTCTCCCAAGTTTGGTATCCTTAAAAGTCATTTTTTGTGTGAAACAACACCAATTATCTTCCTTTTTCAAATAAAGGTAAAGGTTATCTTTGTTTTATAAATTTATATATCTATATTTATATAATTTTATTCTTACCCTCAGATTATATAATAAAATAATGTAAGATACGATTATAAATTATTTCTCAACATATCAATTTATGTTTTCTAAGGGATTTTATTTATTTATTTATTTATTTTTTATGTTGTGATATTTGTAAGGGTTTAATTGTATTTTCATTTTATCAATTTATGTTCAAATTACACACACACACACACACACACACACATATATATATATATATGTATATGTATATTTATATATTTTTGTTTTATGATTTTATGATGTAAGATATTTTTCTAAATTTATGTTTTGAGAGATTTCTTATATTCATTAAAATTTATGGTGTTACAAGGGGTATATTTTTATTTAAAAAATATATATATATTATGTATATATTGTTATGATTTCAATTTTTATAATGAATTCATGTATAGATTTTCATAAAATTTATCAAGTCTATTTTAGAAAATAAAATTTATATTTTGTTTTAAAACATAGATTTAAAATGAAACCCTTCTAAATATACTTGTAATTCATGAAAATTATTAAAGTTTAAAAGTATAATTTCTTAAGATAATTATAAATAATAAGAAAACTTTGTTTTTTTATTTTTTTATTTTAATTTAATCTTTTAAAAATAAAATATCTATAAGAGAAGACATAATTTTATGATTATCATTTAATGTGTACCTTTTTGTTACAAATGAATAGTATTATCATTTTATGGGCTAAATATAAATAAAATTTATTATTTCAGGTGAAAAAATGTTTATTCACCTCTTTTTATATTACTCGTAATTTACATATGGTCATAATCTATGTTATCATTAATATTCCATGTAGTTTAATTCAAGTATTAATTTATTTTATTATGCATTTAAATTTGTTACTTTTAAATAAGAACATTTTTTTTATAATCATTGGTTTATCATATATATGATTTTATAAATTCTAAAATAATGATTATTCCATGTTTAGATGTATGTAAGATTATTTTCTTTGAAATAAAATAAATTAGGTGTATATTATTTTGAATTTTTTTTGGGTTATTATTGAGAAAGTAATGACCATAAAACTGATTTTTTAACATTGGAACTGGAGTATCGAATGTTATGTAATGGTATACGGATTCACCCCATTACATTAAAGGGACATTGTACCATATGAGATATAGATATGTATAATTATAGTTTTTTTGGTCCTACTATGTATCATTATTAACCGTTAAAATTTATTATTTTAAAATGGAGAAATATAAAGAATCATTTCAAAATATTATTACTCTGGAAATTAATGATTTTAAAAATTATATGAACTTATTAAATTTCAATGTTTTGAAAACCGATTTCTAAGTACCTATTTAACAAAAATAAATATTTTTAAAGTACTTTTGGATTTTTTAAAACCCATACATGAAAAATTAATACACACCCTATGCTTTAAATTTATTTTTTCACAGGTTTAACATAATTACTCTATGATGTGTATTTTATTGAGGAGGCACTGAGCTCAAAGACATTTTTTATTAAATTTAGTGTTATATAGTTTTGTTAAATATTAAGGTATGTATCTAATTATATAAAACCTAAACATAAATAAGACATAGTACATTAAATGATTTTTTGTATTTTTCATTTTCCTTTTCTAAAAAAATACACCGAATTTTTATGTACAAAACCTAGAAGCACGAGTTCAGGTCTTCGCAAACTATATATCTATGTTGGATGTATCCCTATAGAATTTTGATTAATATATTGAAGGGCTATGTTAATAATCCATATCGACTTGAAGCCTTTATTTTTTAGAATTATATTTTTGAGGAGGTTGATGATTTTTGTCCATGCTACTTTTCTACAGTGGAGAACATTGGTTTTCTCATATCATGACATAAATGAGACAACTATGGGAGAAAAGTGATATGTGTATTGAATGTAAAACCATTGATAGGTGAATAGATAAATAATGTATATTTATAAATATTAAATAACATAGATAATTCTCAACCATATATAACATTTTATATTAATGTGTTGAAACAATGTTATCCAAAGTAGAAAGATATGTTTATTTTGAATGAGAAGAGGGAAATTTGTTTCCTTTGTTTATAGAGACAAGGATTTATAGATCATATAAATCAAAAAAATTGAGATAGTAAGTGGTTAGTTCAAGTTTAAATTTGATAAAATGGTTTAGGCGTGGCATTTGTAGGAATAAATTTCATATAAAAGATTTGGACAATAGAAATAAAGATCAAAATAGAGGTGTATTGGTGTTTACAAAAGCAATTCATTTTTCCAGTGCAAAAGAAAAAAATCCAACCTCAATATCAAGTTCTTATTATGGATCCATTAAAAAATATGAGAGGATAATTACAGTAAATTTGAAGTTCCAGTTTTTAAATACAAATAGTTCCTTAGGAATGTTGTAAATTTTCTAGTGTAACGCCCCAACCCCAGTTACGCAGAGTCGGTGCATTATTTTAATACATTTTCATGATTACAAGGAATCAAGTCTTGAAGGGACAATCAGTTTAGCAGTCTTGGAAAATAGATTACATACATTAATGTTACATTACACTTTATAATATACAAAAAAACATAAATAATCCTTTATGAATGCAATTATTCCCTTGGATTAACCCTGCATATCAATGAAAATACACTTCTTGGAATCATGGTAAAAATAAAACATTAAAAGGGGTGAGATAATATGATATGTAAGGATAACAATACAACTAAAACATTCATAAACAAGCATAAATATTTAAGGCAATGTATAATTAAAACAAAATACTTTTTAAACATGAACTTCAGCATAATATGGAAAAAAATAAAATGAAGTAATGCCATTTAATTATTCACATGGATATTCTACTAGTCGAATAATCACATGCAATATCACTAACCACTTTTATAATGATGGAATGTTTAATTCCAGACTATAATAACCACATATTCAAGGCCTTGGCCAAGAATAAAAATAATATTTTTTCAAGGCCTTTTGCGACGACACTAGTTTGTCTCATGAGAACTAACGATGCATCGAGGAGCTATAGCGGTCTCCACCCGTCACTTACTAAGTCCAATTCATTCCTCATATGAAAAGGTTTAAACATTAGATAAACATTAATATTAAAACTAGAATATGAAATGTCAATAACCCATAAACTATGAATGGTATAAAAAAACACATCCATAGTCAAACATATCACAAAACCTTCAATACAATATAGAAGTTTGGTATCATAATAAATAAACTTCAAATAAGTTTAAAATCCATCAAATGATGTTGATATAGATGAAAATTATTTGCAAAATTCTTTGAGAGAAATATACCTTTTTAATAAAAATATTTTAAAAGTCACACAATTTATAAAGGAATACATTTAAATTCATTTTTGAATAAAAGTGTCCCATACCACTTTGTAACATTTGAAAGGAATTAACATTTTTAAAGCATTCATATCCATATAAATATATCCTTAAAAACCATTTTGAAAACTTGGACATTAATGAGAATGATTTAGAAGAATAAAAATTTAAAACATTTAAAATGATGTTTTAGAAAACAATATCTTTAAAATATTTCTTTTTAGAACTCTTTTATGAAACATGGACATGGATAATAAATATGTCCCTGTAGATACTTACGTAAAAACAACCACAGATAATAAAGAGATTGTGAAATTAACCCTTACTAATTTGGTAACTTATGAAACATACACCCCATAAAAGAGGTATTATACAATGAATATGTAAATACACATAAATTGAAGTCTATTACAAAAATAATACAATTATGTATAGTACATACACCACACAATAGGTAATAGTGGAAATATGGCTCGAATCGCACGGGAATAAGGAGTGAGATGAAAACCACTTACCTTGCACTTTACTTTAGTTGAGGGTACATTTATCCTCCAGTATGAAGACCTTAGTATGTTATTAAATTATAACAGAACAATATTAATATTTAAGATATCATATATTATTCATTTATTCCTTTTTTACTACACATTTAATAATAATTTCCATGTCAAATTGAAATTTCGGGTAATAATTGCTTTCTTTATCGTACGTGTTTTTACTTGTTACTCTTGATTGTATCACTTAGATCATGATTTAAATAATTCATGAATATAAAACAAGATTTATATATCATATATATTTAGAATATAAATTTGTATAATAGACATATATATGAAATGAAAAACACCGTTTATGGAGACGGTAGTCCATACATACGCATAAACGCTGTTTCTGTTTTCATATCTTATTGAACGGAACTAAGTGAATAATATATATGTAATTACATATATATATAAATATATATACCTATAGTAGAATTTTTTTAATATATTATATAATTATTAGTAATATATATTTTTATAATCGTTGATGAATGGTGATTGTTGAAATGAATCTCATCATGTCGTGGAGACAATAATCCGTACATATGCATGAGTGACAATATCATTTCCATAAAGGTGTTGATTTGGATGGAATATTAATTTTACAGAGACATTATCATGTTATTTTAATTATTTATATACATATTACTCATCATTATATCCATCCAAATATAATAGTGTTGAATAAGAAATTATACCACGACGTGGAGACGATAAGCCGTACGTACGCACGCATGGTGACATTATCATTAATAAGATGGATAGAATAATGAATATAGTTGTGAAATAATTTTAATAACATCAAATTATATAGAAGATACCAGATTTATTATTTTAGAATGGAAATAACAAATAAATAATAAGTGGAAGAAGAAAGGAACTTGAAAGAGGGTGGTGAAAACATTACCTTTTCTTCGGGTTCTTCCTTTTTATTTGATCCAAAGGGCTCCTCATGATGGATTTAGGACTAAAGTAAGGCATCTCAAATGAATTTAAGGAAGTTTATAGAATAATTGGGCATGGTTTGACCAAACCAAAAGGCGTTTGAGGTGTGAGTAATTGGTTAGAAGTTGTGTCCTTTTATTAGGGGAGGAGGGGCTCTTTAGAAAAGATTGAAAATATTATTTTGTTATATAATGATATTCAGTTTTTAAAGGTCCAAAACTCATTAATGTTGAATATAAGAAGACTAATGATCTAAATGAACTCATCTAATAAGAATTGGTCATGTTTGGGGTATTATTTTAGTCTTTATAATCTTATTTATTTAAATCATTTATTAATGAGGTAAACACTACATCATTATTGTGTCATAAATAATTTAGTTTATTAGATGTCTAAAAATTATAAAAAAAATAACATGATGTATGGAATATATTTAGATTTATAAGGAATATTTATAGTTGAAAAGATAACATACAGAACCCTATGTAAAAGCTGTGTTCTTAAAAGATATATGCTTATGTCATTATTGTATTTACTTTATCTAAATTAATATAAAGTGTCATTACCACTTACAAGTGGCTCCATGAGGTCCCAAAATCGACCCAAATATGCCCATGGTCGGACATGTATCAACCAATAGGGTTATGAGACATTTTACTATAATTTAGTATCATTATAATATTATTTTTTACCCTTATTTACCAGATTTACCCTTTAACCATGGTAAATAAAATATTTACCAAGTAATTATTCACAATTTCTAAAAATAAAAGTTACCTAATTACACAATTTGGACCTCCTGATTATAAATATGGTATCAATATTTCTAAATTAAAAAAACATAAGTGGAAGAAATTAATTTAAAATTAATTCTCATTGTCGAAACAAAAAGCGTGTTTTTAACAAATAATAAACATCAAAAGATTGGCCCTTTCTTATGTCCAATTTAAATATGAAATAATGTATAATGACCAAAATTGGATTATATGGTAAAATTATAATCTATATATACTTTAAAATCATGCAAATTGATAATTTTTCACTATTAATTATTTCGATTAAAAAAGTTGTTTTTAATTAAAATTTATTAATTTTCACTATTCATCAAAATATGAAAGTTATCAGAAAAGTACCAAAATTTTACCCTAATATAATTTCGATATTCTTAATCCAATAATGAAGTCTATTTTAACAAATTAAAAAAAAATAAAGCTGCATTTCTTAATTTAAAATTAATTCTTGCTTTCAAAACCAAAAGGTGTATTTTTATGAAATAATAACTATTAAAAGTTTGACACTTGTTTATGTCCAATTTCAAAGTAAAATTACTTAAAATGACCACAATTGGATTAAATGGTAAAATATAACCTATTTATACATACAAACCATTAAAATGTAAAATTTATCAATATAAATTATTTTTATTAAAAAAGTTGTTTTCAGTTAAAATATAGTATTTTTCACTATTCACCAAAAAATGATATTTATTATAAAAAACACCAAAACATTATTGAAACTAAATTCTTATGTCCCTATTATAAATAAAAGGTTTATTTTGTCAAATTTAATATATAAAAGTTTCAAATATTGTATTTAAAAATGCTTCCCCATTAAAAGGCGGCAAAATTTCATTTTTTGTAAAAATACTTCTTTTATCTGAAAAAAATATATTTTTTCTTAAATTATGTCTAAGAAACTCATAATATGGATTATAACATTATAAGGATTATATAAAGTTCAAAATTCGGTTAATACTATTCATAACCGCTTTTGAACGACTTGTTTTGTAAGTCATGGTGTGCTAGAACTCGGTGTTGCGTGTAGTGTAAGTTATTGAATTACTTTGAAGAAATAATGTACTAAGAAATCTTGGGGTGTTAAATCTAGTATGGATTCACCATATCTACATTACATAGACCACCTTAATCTAGTTTTTTCTTGGGATTAACCCCCTTTTCGAAATAAAAAGGATAACATTGGAAGGAAGTAACAATGGTTCCAAACACGATGAGTTTGGAATAACACTGATTAATGTAAATTTATTGGAATAAACATGTAATTGTTTTAGAATGAACAAACATGAAAAAAAGATTATATATTGTTGGTCAATTCGATAAATTGCAGTTTATTGTATTACAAGGAAAATAATTATAGGTTGGTGATAATAAACATAACAAAGATGCTTCTTTATGTGAGATTACCACTTCTATGAAATAATTAATAGATATTATAGATAAGTACATCATATACTTGGTTTGTTACATATTTAACTATTATGATGAAGGAATTTGGGAAAACAATCCATTACTATATTCTTAATATTATAGGTAATATATGTTTATTTCTTGTTTACCTTTTTTAATTTCAAAAAATGTTAAATATTTAATTTTTATTTTCTTTAATAAAACATGTATTATAACTAAAAATTTAAATTGTTTTTTATATTAGTTTAGTTTTGTTTAGTTTACCATGTTTACCCTTATATAACTTATATAGGTATTGATCTTTTTGTAATTTTTTTTAAATATAATGTGTTATATAAAAATAAAAATATTGTATAAAAGGCTATATTCCAAATATATTATTTTTGGAGAAAAAATAATTGATTAGGTTAGATAAGTTTTACTACTCAAACCTCATATTTGGATTTTTGTTATTTATTTTATGTCTTTTCACCTCCCATTAATGTTATAAG
This sequence comes from Viscum album, assembly GCA_963277665.1. Classification (NCBI taxonomy): domain Eukaryota; kingdom Viridiplantae; phylum Streptophyta; class Magnoliopsida; order Santalales; family Viscaceae; genus Viscum; species Viscum album. The sequence goes on from OY728161.1 coordinate 1,456,336,741, forward strand.
AATTTTAGTTAAATACTCTAACAAATAAAAATAAAAATGTTTTTAGTTTAGTTTAAATTTTATTAGATCATTCTTCATACATTCAATGAATATTATTGTCAATGTAGAAAATGGTGTTATACAATGGATAATTTTTATTATTCACACACCATTTTTGGATTTTTTTTAATTCATTTATGTCATTTAATTTCTCATTAAAATTTTTAACATTATATTTAACCATAAAAAACATGTATAAAAATGTGTTTAGTTTAGTTTAGTATTTGTTTGATAATTTTTCATTTTTATTTATACTTTTATATAATAGTTGGATTTTTAAATAAGTTTACTAATTTTTTTTCTTTGATTTATTGGATATTGACAGATCAATCATCTGATCCACCACATACATATGGAGATGATCTCATATATATCTAATGGGAGAAACGTAAACACTCTCTTTTTTATGAGACTCCTCATCCTTCTTTATAAGAAACATCTATTTCTACAGGGTAAAAAGAGTTCGAGGGTTTGTAAAGGTGGAATCACACATTTACCAAAATTATTAGTTTCTAAAAACTAATACTTGAGTATACTAGTATAATTTTTTTATAATTATATTCCAAGAGGTAAAAATTCAATGAAATCAAAACTTATATTATAGTTCATGTCAAAATCTAAGTCTAAATTTTGATTAATGATTGGAGAAGTGTTGAAAAAATAAAATATCTCACTTATGGGAGATCATTTAGATAAGTTTGTTAGTAATTATTTTACTTATTAGTGAAGTTTTTATAGTGATATATATTTCCCCACATTGTATTATATGAAATATCATATACCTGATACTGGAGGATTTAGGAGGAAATTGTTTTCATTGGATAATAGGACAAAGAGGGATCTTAAATCTACCCTCACATCATATTTCATATTTGGGAATAGACCACATCATAATACATGTGATATATATCCATTTATATATGAAGATACATAGAATAACATTGATTAAAGTAGATGATAAGAACTTTCTTTTTTAAATAAAATGTTATCTTTTATAATTTATTTATAATATTGTTCATATTACATATTTCATTATTCTTAATTTATAGAAATCTTGGATATCATATTAGGCGATCCATTATAGAATCTTATACCCTCATACTTTACCTTATGGAGGGTTTACGTTATTGGAGGAAAAAATGATAGTTTAATTTTTTTTTAAATTGATAACTAATTCTTCAAGTTCCATTGAGGTTGACCTTTCATCCACCGTGCTAGACATGAAAAATGCAAGAGTCCTAAAATGATAAAAATAGGAAAATATATTATTGAAGAGTCAATGGTTTTAGTTGAGAGGATTGTAAGATGTTTTAGTTATTTATTTATTCGAGCTAAATAAATTATATATATATATATTGCGATAAACTAAAATTTTTATCAAATACTATATATAAGAATATTTTGATTTGAAAAGCATACAGGGGTTCTTCAAATATAATAGTAGGAAGGAATTTTTAGCTACAATATTGGGAAATCCCAAACACATGGGTCTTGTATAAGGATACCCAATAAGTGTATTGGTATAAAAAGTATTTAGACATTCAGAATATTTTTCAGTGGAGTATGTTTATAAAAAAATATAATATTTAGAAGTAATAGTTTAGGATATCTGCAAGACAATGACAGACATGATTAGAGCTTCTGTATAGTCGATATTTACAGGCATATAGAAATTTTAGGCTGATAATACCACTCATCCTCCTCAATTTTAGATCTCACTTTTAATACTTATCCCACTCAACCTCCTCTTATAGTCCCCACTCCTCCAACTTATCATACTATGACACCCCCTTCTCTTGAGCTTCCTATTTATTGTGTGTTATATATTGATGATCCATAAAATCATTTTGTTTTGTATGGGATGATATGGTATATTAGTTATACCAATCATCATCAATAGATACAGATATATAATCATAGGGTCACTATACAGGATATTATAAAAAGATCAGCAAGAATACCATTTTATACATATGAAGTCTGTACAGTTGGAAAAAGTATCAACGATTTTTTAGTTTCTTTATCTAGACATTTTCGACTAATTACTTGAGAGGTATGTGTATATTATATCATTTATTTATTTTTTCAATTAAAAAAGTTTAATCAATTTAATGTTTATATATTTATCTATTTTTTGATAGGAATATTTTTACGGTAAATAAATACTACGTAGATAACAAAAAATATAAATTATTATTAGTTTAGATAAAACTTATACTAGTGTTTATAGATTATCAACATGTTCAAATTTTTTGTTGGATATAAAAGATATTCCATTAGAAAATGGAATTCCTAGGTGTGAAATTACAATGAGTTTAAGAAATATATATTATGGAGTTTTTAACTAGACAATAGTTGGCCATAAACATGATGAATGTTATTTCCTTGTAAGTCCATTGATATAAATATTTCTATTATTTTAATGTATTGAAATTTTATAATTGGGTTGTTATTATATTAGGTATATTTATAAAATTTTTATAAATCATGACATGTCAATAGTATATGGATTTATGGAACCAAAATTTATTTCACCTACAATGAAGACAATGATTGATGATGAAAGAAAATTTTAATTAATGAATGATTTTAGAAGAATTCAATTATTCAGTGTTGCATGCTTCCCTATATTCAAGTGTATGAAACTTATATCTCATAAATTGTTATATATCTTTTATAAAAATAACCACTAAAATAAAAAAATTTATATTTTAGTCTCTTTTCGATGTTTTTGTTTTTTCTCAAACGGAGAGCACATTATACTAGCTATACTCTATTTGGGGAGAAGTGTGAGAAAATTTTAATACTTTATTGAACACATAAGTTTAAATATTTTAATAATTTGTTATATTATGAAGAAATTTAAATTTATTTCATTCATGTGACTTTCAAACAGTTTATGGTATTTATTTAGTGAGGCAATAAGAAATAAGAGTTTCGAGATCCAATATGTAATGGAACGAGGAACTTTTCATTTATAATTACTACATTTTTAATATATTACTTACAAATTTTATTTGAAATAGAGAAATTATTTTAAATAGTAGTGTCATAAGTAGTGATGAGTAATGAAATGTTGAAACTATTATATAGGATTTATGTAAGAAATAATTTCAACTAGAACAGTTGAGATATTCGAGAAGGATAGATTTTTTAATAAAATTTTCCTAAAATTTTTCATTTTTTTATTCATAATACATGTTCAATGATTTTTTTATATTTTAAATAATCATTAAACATTTACAATAAAACATTTTATACGACTAGAAATTTAATGGTTGGATACTTTAATAGGTTTTACTATATTTTAGATCAATTATAATATACATTGTAAACTTGGAAATTGATTTTGTAAATGTTTGTGTTTCTGCTTAGTTTCTGCTAATTTTTTTTATATTATTGTATTTTTTATCTATTACTATAATATTGTGAGGGGAATAAATAATTGTGTTTTATTAAAAAAAATATTTTACACATTGGTTAATAAGTAAATAATTTGAAAAATTGAAAATCGATATTTACTTTGTCAGTTTTTTAGAATAACTGATGTCAAATGTCGTTTTTTGGGTCAATTAATTCATATATGAGACTAAAAGTATAAAATATTTTATTTTTTCTGTTTTTTTTGATAAATGACTAGAAAAATAAACCATGGAAGAATTATTTAGGTCAGTTATGAATTAATTGATATGATAATGGGATTTCCATGTAGGTTAATTCATAACTGATGTGAAAAAATATTCCATATTATATTTTCACATCAAAATCCATATAAAAAATATAGAATACTTTTAAACATCAGTTATGATTTAACCAATGTAGAAAAGTGTTTTCCATATTATTTATTCTAAAAAACCTATGTGTTAATGTTCTTTCTAAATCGTTCACATCAGCTATAAAATAACTGATGTGAAAAGCTAAAAAAATGAATTCATTTTGTCCATATTTATTAATTGATATTAAAAACATAAATATAATGTCATTTTCAATAGTTTCACCTAAAAAATAACATTAAAAACTACAAAAACCAGATGTTAAAAAGCCTAATTTTCACTAGCATGTAGAAATATACTATGTCTTAATTAGCATGGTGATCTATATTCCCTCTTTGTATTAATATAGAAATCATATAAAAAGACCTTTTATATTTCTAAAAAGAATACTCTATATGGAATTCACTTATAATATAATCAGTTCTCACACCCATCTCCCAGTCTCTTTGATATTCAGTTCTTATTTATATGAAAACAAATTTCTCTAAAATCCTAGAGAAAATATCTTTGTCTCTCTTTACTAAAGTCATTATTTTAAAATAATAGTAAAATTCATCCAAATATGTTTTCAAAAACGAACTCAAAATATCTTTATTTAAACCAATAATCTCTTTCTTTAGATAAAAAATTTGAAATTGATATTTATAATTAACCTAACAAAAAATAATGTGTTTGGAACCTAACCATGATGTTGTTAAGTTTGGTCAACCCTTTCACTCCACAAACCATGATCAATCAATCATTTTTGTCCACAAAATCCAAGTATTTCCAAACTTCAAATATTTATATCTGGACTAAATCATGTTATGGACGTTTCTAAACTAGGATGTTTTTTTATCCCATCGCATCTCCAGATAAAACACCAAAACAAATACCCATAGTATTTAATTATTCAATATATTTAGTCACACCATGACATCACTCATGGTTGTTTTTATCTACTTATGTTATACATAATTTTTTTTTCAAAATTTGACCAAAATTGTGATTGTAAAAAATCAACGAGCCATAATCAATATCCCAATTTGAGTAAAATTTCCAAGGAAAACACTCAATTTTAACCCATGTCCTATTTTTTCATAAAAAAACACTCATCACCAAAATATATGAACTATTTTGATTTTATTCACCTCATATAACCATTTTATAATTAAATTTAACAACCATGAGATAACTATGACATAATAAAAAGTGAAGGAAGATAATATTAGGTGTAAAACATATATCTAGAACCCCAATGACCTATTAAAATTACTTTTTTATGATGTGGTACACACCATGACCTAACAATCATATACCATGATATAATTTTGGTATTATATCCAATCACCAGCTAAAATTACTTTAAATTTTCCCACAATTCAGATCACAACATATAATGAATCTTCAATGAAAACATAACGTGTTTTGTATGATTCCACTTTAAATTTTTTAACTAAAACAATCCCAAAATTGCTAAATTATTTTTTTCTAATACAATCTACTTTTTATTTATTGATAAAAAATCAAAATATTCCTTCAGTACCATCTTTCATCTTCTATCAGCATAAATTAGAAATTTTACACAATGATCCACATATCATAAACTCTAACCCCACACAATTCATACTTATAATGAGGGATAAGAGATAAATGAAACATTAATCAACGAAACACATAATTATCCTCATTATTTAACACCTTTTATTGATTCAATGAGTATTCTCACCCTAACTACAAATTCATACAATCTCCTCTAATCATTCTTCATAAATTAAATCCACCTTGGAGAGGAAAACTTTATATCTGTGTTTATTGAGGAAACTATACCATTAAGTTATTTTCAGTAACTCTCCCCTTTATCAATGAACATGAAGAGAAATTATTTAAATCATGTAAGATATTATTAGTAATTAAATAAATCAATTCATGAGTGAAATTTTTTTTTTAAATTATTTCTAGAAACCAAATGTAAAATTATCACATTAGGGAAGATGGGGTTAGCTATCTAAACTATTTAAGTGGATGAGTGTGGTTGAACTACATAGATTCGATCGAGGCTGTCCGTAGGGAACATGAGAATATTTAGAGGAGCTTTTTGTGCGACTGATAGTGGTCGACGTTTCAAAGGGTTACCGCGACCACCCCCAAGAGGTGCACCCCAACCCTAGGGAGCAGGTGGAAAGCGGAGAGCTCGACTTTAGGAAGCTGAGGCATACGATCATGGAATTCCAGAGATGATTCGAGGTACGATCTGTGTCTACTCCACCATAGATACAGTAGTTATAGACACAGGTGTCGGTCACAATTTCATTGCCACTGCCCTTGTTCAGAGCTCGAAGATTTTGACAGAGCTGTTGGATCGATCCTTACGGCTAGAGACGCATTCGGAAGCAGATTCGACGAATACGCACTAGTTCTGGTAGTGCGAGCTTACTTTAGGAGGATAAAGCTTCAGTTGGGATCTCCTTGTAGCAATGTCGAGGCCTTACAATGTCATCTTGGGTATGGACTGGTTATCTACAGTCCATGCTCAGATTGACTGCATTAGGCCCAAATTACGGTGTGTCTGCATGGATGGGACTAGGTTTACCTTCACCGATGAGAAGGGAGCCTTTGTAGCACAGGCTGGACTTTCTCGGAGGATATTGAAGCTAATTACTCATCAGTTGGCTATCCTTACCCTCAGAATGGTTGATGAGGAGAGTTCGACTTATCCTGTAGTGGTGGACAAGTATGTGGATGTTTTCCCTGAGGATGTCTCAGGTCTACCTCCTTGCAGAGAGGTGGACTTTTACATTTAATTGTACCCCGGGATGACACCGATATCTACTCCAGCATATTGGATGGCTCCTGTGGAGCTTCGTGAGCTGCGGGAACAGTTTGAGGACTTGAAGGGGAAGGGATTCATCTGTCCCAGTTTTTCTCCTGGGGTAGCCCCAATTCTGTTCTCCAAGAAGGCGGATGGGAGCTTGAGGATTTGTGTTGACTATCGACACCTGAACCAGGTGATCGTGAAGAACCAGTACCCACTGTTGAGGATTGATGACCTCTTCAATCAGCTGAAGGGAGCTTGGTGGTTCTCGAAGATACACCTTAGATCAGGCTATCACCAGCTCAGAGTTCGAGATGAGGATGTGAAGAAGATGAATTTTAGATGTCGGTACAACCACGATGAGTTCTTGGTTATGCCTTTCCATATAACCAATGCTCCAACAGTGTTCATGGGACTCAAGAACATGGGTTTTCAGCCATACCTTGATCTATTTGTAGTGTTCTTCATCGAAGACATTATGATCTACTTGGATACTGATGAGGAGCATGCCTATAATTTTCGAGTTGTACTGGACACACTCTGAGACCACCAACTTTTTGTTAACCTCTCGAAGTGAAAGTTATAGATCAGAGAGGTTCACATTCTAGGACATGTTATCTCGAAGGATGGATTTGTAGTGGATCCAGTGAAGTTTGAGGTGGTACTTTCTTGGGAGCCACTGAGGAGTGTGATGGAGGTATGGAGATTCCTGGTTTAAGCTGGTTACTACTGGAGATTTGTGATAGATTTTTCTAGAGTTGCAGCACCACTATCATCCTTGACGAAGAAGGGTAACCCTTCGTGTGGTTGGAGAGATTCCAGCAGAGATTTTAAGAGGTGAGGTAGAGGATGAATAGTGACCCCATCTTGAGGCTTCCAGAGGAATGCGTAGGGTACGTAGTCTATTGCGACACATAAGGGACTGGACTCGGATGTGTCCTAATGCAGGAGAAAGTAGTGATTGCTTATGGTTCCCGGTAGCTGAGACAGCATGAGAAGAACTATGCTACCCATGATCTGGAGTTATTAGTAATGGTCTTCGCCATGAAGATGTGGAGATACTATCTTATGTGAGAGAATTTTACTGTGTACTCTGATCACAAGAGTCTCAGGTATATCTTCTCTCAGAAGGACCTGAACATGAGATAGTGATGTTGGCTTGAGTTTCTCCAGGAATATGACTTCGAGATAGTCTCTACTCCTAGGAAGGGGAATGTTGTTGGTGATGCACTCAGTAAGAGATATGGTATAAAACTTCTACGTGAGGCGATAGAGCAGCTTTCCACTTTATAGATCTCCTTTGTGGATAGATATGGAGAAGACTTCCATTAATCTCTTAAAGTCACTCCTCCACTTCTTCAGTGAGTTAGTGAGGCGCAGCGTGTAGACACTAACTGCGTGACACGACGTGCTCTGATATCCACTAGACATGCACCTGATGGATTTTATGAAGGTGGGGAGCATGTCATTATTTTCAAAGGACGTACCTTGGTAATAGTGTCACTTCAAGAGGAAGTGTTGAGGGAGTTCCACACATACCCTATAGCGGTACATCCAGGAATAGAAAAGATGTATCAGGACCTCCGACAACAACACTGGTAACTGGGAATAAAGAAGGAAGTAGCAAAGTTTGTCTCCCAGTTCCTTAGTTTTCAGCAAGTGATGGCGGAACACCGGGTACCAGCAAGATTGGTTCATCCTTTAGAGGTCCCAAAGTGGATGTGGGATGGTATATGCACGGACTTCGTGACATGAATTCCAAGTTCATCCAGGGGACATGACTCGATTTGGGTGATCGTATAACGACTCACCAAGTCGGCCCACTTCCTACTGATCAGAGAGAAGGGTTCAGTAGAGATCCTGGGATTCCTCTATGTGCATGAGATTGTGTGGCTACATAGAGTACCTTCGACGATTTTCTCCGAACGTGACACATGTTTTACTGACCGACTATATAAGGGGTTGCAAGAGGCTTTTGGGATGCAACTTAGTTTGAGAACCGCCTTCCATCCTCAAACGGATGGCCAGACTGAGCGGGCCATTCAAACTCACGAGGAAATGGTCTGTCCATGTGTCCTTGACTTAGGTTACAGCTGGGAGGATCAATTACCTTTGTTGGAGAGTGATCCTTTTGAAGAATTATACGGGTGACCTTGCAAATCAACTTTGTGCAAGACTGACCCTAGGGATTCAACACTTGTGGGACCAAAGATCGTTCGGGATACCATAGAGAAGGTGCAGATCATCTAAGAGCAGATGAAGACTGCACAGAGCAGGCAGAAGTCGTATGGAGACCGGAGACGGAGACCACTATAGTTCAAGGATGGAAACCATTTATTTCAATGGGTCTTACCTCGATGAGGTCTACAGAGATTTGACTGAGGCGGAAAGTTGTCTTAGAGGTACATTGGACCTTTTCAGGTCCTCAACAGAGTTGGAGAGGTGGCATACCGCTTAGCTCTTCAACCTCAGTTGCACTGGGTGCACGACGTCATCCATGTATCCCACCCGAGAAGATACATGCCCGACCCTTCTCACATCATCAACCATGGAGAGCTAGATGTCGTTGATGGAGCGACATTTATGGTGGTTTTAGAAGAGGTTGAGGATTGAAAGGTGTGGGTCATTCATGGATGGTTGATACCTTTGGTGCGCGTTCACTGGTAGCACGGAAACCTCCAGGAGAGCACATGGGAGCGGGAGGCTAAGATGCATTCTTAGTACCCCCACTTATTCCCTTAGTTGACTTATGGATTATAGGTATGTATGGCCCTAAGGTGGGGAGAATTTAAAGACCTAGAATTTCCATGTATTTTTTTTAATTAAATTGGAATTTTATGAGTCCAAGAAAATTGACGGTGTGTGATTCTGAGGCCCGATGTGCTCTGAACCAATTTCTAAAGTTTTGTTTGGCTACGCTCAGTAAACGTACAAGCATGTTATTCTAACTTTTGAACCGGTACTCGTAATTGAAATACAAGGGCACCATTGAACTATAAGTGTTGGTTTTCGTTTAAAAAGTCTTTCACTTCGACGACAGTTAGTCAAGGGTGAAAGTTAGTTTTTGGATTTTTCAAGGCAATAAAAAAATAAAATAAGCGCTTGTTTTATTTTATTTTATCTATTATAACCACTCATGTGGAAGTTAAATGTGGGGACCAATACACCTTAACCTCCCATTAGAGGTTATGGTGGTGGGTCCCACCTGAACCTAACCTCCCATAAGAGGTTATGGTGTGGGGACCACCAGGGACTAAACCCCCCCCCATTTAATTGAAGAAAACCTCTCAACTCCCTTATAAATGAGGGAGAGCCTCTTGACATCCTCTACCATTAATGGTACCCCCCCTTAATTAATGTTTTCAACCCTCCCCTTTAATTAAGTGAGTCAACTCATTTAATTAAATGATACAATTTGAATTTTAAACCCAACAAACTAAATAATAGATAATCTATTATTTGGAGGGGCTACCTGTTCATTTGTTGGAAAAAGGTTGGAAAAAAGGATTAGAGATCTTGGGAGAAAAATCTCCAACAAAGAACGCTTTCACCAGAAAAGAACGCTCCACCGACGAAGAACGTCGACCTCGACTTCAACCGTCTTCCTCAAAACTCCTTCCGACGTGAGGCGTCCTCGTCTGCAGAAAATTGATGTCCGTCTTTTTCCCAATGGGTTTTCATCTTCCCTGCGACCCTGTCAACGAACAACAAACAAGGTAGGTATTTTATATTAAGTATGATATTAATCCATTGATTCTTTTCTTCTAAAATAAAGAATGCAGACCAACTTATTATCAAGATTATCTGTGGATGTTATTCCTTGTGGGTTGGGAATATTTTTTTAAATGAGGGATTACGGGAATTGATGTTTTTAAGATATCTTCCATGATGTTCTTTGCTATGTTCTGATGAACCATATTCTACCACTCTAATGGCGGAGGGTGTGGGTCAAACTAACATGGCCTGACCCCCCAATATTCTTCCTGGTGTTTGTCAAAATGGAGAAAAAGGTAATGAAGGCAACGACCGTGCCGCCCGCGGCCTCCGCGGCCCATGCTACTCCCACGATGTTCTGACTGCCGGCTGAATCACGCCCCACGTCCCGGCTGCACCGTCCCTCCGGTCGCACCATGCCCCGACCACACTGCCCCTCCAGCCGCCCCATACCCCGACCGCGCTGCCCCGCCAGATGCCTCACGCCCCAACCGCACCGCCACGCCGGCCGCCACGCCGGCCGCCCCGGCCCGCCGCCTACGCCGCCCCACCGGCCACGCCGCAACGCCCACTACGCCGCCCCTCCTGCCTCCCTGCCCCGCCGGCCGTGCCGTTGGTCGCACCCCACCTCCCACCACCCTCCGCACCACCCTGTCGGCTGCCCCACCCAAACGGCCACACCGTCGTACCGGCCACGCCGTCCCACCCGCTGTCCGCCACCCCGCCCCGCCGGCTGTGCCCCTATGCCCCGACCGCACTTCCCCCAGCCGATCCTGCCACACCCTCACGGCACTCTGAGCCAAACTAGATCCACATCACCGGGTCGAGAAGCCTACACGGCACCCTCCGGGCTGAACCTCCCCCACAGACTGGTAGTCTAGGCCCAATGGTCTGGGCTGAGCATGAACCAACGGGTCAGGCCAAGTTGACCCGAACCGGGTCAGACCAGACCCGTGCCCACTATGACCCATTTGCGCTTCTTTTGGCCAAATCTCTGGCACCAGACATCCGTTTGATTAACCATAAGTGACGCTGGAATTCATGGGGAACGACAGTCCCTTTGAGTATACCCCACTATAGTTTGGGGTACAATAGGGATATGGTCAGGTTGGATCATGCAAGAATCCAACTGACCCCCATGGAATAGAAGGCTAATAAATCAAAGACCAGGCGTCCGATCGATGTGTCGTCAGTTACGTTGAGACCTCTATTGGGATACTTCTTTGGGGGACATCTAGGAATTCGGAGCATCATCCATTAGCTTGTGAAGGGCATCTTCCAGAGAAAAGTGAGCATTTGTGCGGGAACATAGTAACTGGCTGAGACTTGACAACTGCTGACTGATTGGCTCAGAGTGACTCGACTTGCCTAGTGGGGAGCACCTGGTTGGGAAAACAGAACCATGGTAGAGGAGTTCCTGGTTGTTGTGGCAAACCTGCGGTACTCGACAGGAGGAGTACCTCTATAGGCTATGAGGGGGAGCTCTTGGCTGTGGCGGAAGACCCATGGTGGAAAGTGCCTCTGTGTGACGTAGTAGACCCATGGTACACGATAGGAGGAGTACCTCAATAGTCCAAGGTTAGTGGGAAGTTCTTGGTTTTGGCGGTAGGAAAACTGTACTTGTTAGAGGAGGAGTTCTCCAGCAGCCAAGGGTTTGAAATGTTTTACCCCTAGAATAAATCCTGGTTTGAGCTGAATTATTTTTTTGTGTTTTCCTCATGATTGAGATGGATCACTTGATAACATGGTTATATATATGGGAATATACCTAAGTAAAGATATCTGTTGATTTATTTATGTTTTATCCTTGTTGGATTTTGTGAGACTTGGAGTGTCTCGGGGTCCCTGCTGATTATCATTATACTCACCCGTGCATGGGCTATACTTACACATCGTTATGTTAGATATAGACGACAGATAGTTCTGATCGAGGTTAAGAGTAATAGGATTGGATGGTACCCAGAAGTGGACCATACGGTGAGTTAGTACACAGAGAAGATGGACGAAAGTGGAGTGTTGAGGAGGCATTCTCTACCTACCCTTCAGGTAGGACCCTCAGAGGATGTCCCAATGGCTTTTTTTCATTTCATCAGTTATACTTTCAGTTCCTTGTACTTTACAGTTGGGATTGTATTTCTAGCCCCTTTTTAATTTTTAGAACTCTGTTGTTATACAGTTTACCCAGTGTTTTGTATCCAGCTATGTGCTCTATTATGTGAGTTTATAGGTTATAAGGTATTGCCTTCCCAGTTTTAGGGAATTACACCTTTGGTGCTAGTCACCAGCCCTTGGCCTATGGAAGGCGAGCTTGGTGTTGTCACAGCACGAGCCCCGGTAGATGGGTCATGACAACACATCTTCATATTATAAATTTTTTAACAGTTAAAATACAAATATTAAAAATAGAAATTTGGTGTCATGTGAGATGCCTCATTGAGATCCACTATATGTGTGCACTACATTAAATGATTTGGTAAAAAATATTGATTGAGGATTCAGGAAAAATCCTTTTGAAAAAAAATTTTGTGCTATTTTTCGGGACATAAAGACATTCACAAATTTTTTTTCATAAAGAACACAAAAAAATACAAAATTAAGAAACCGTATTTTGTCTACGATGTGTTAAAATTGTGAATATTATGTATGGACTAACTAATCTCAAGTGAAACAAGAATAAGAAATTTAAAAAAAATTGATGGAATAACTTTGAGATAAAATATTGGGAATTGAGAAAAAAAATGGAATATCTAACTAAATATTTCCACACAACTCAGGAGAAATAGTTGGAGCTAAAACAAAATCTTGAGAAAGAACATTAAGAGATGAAAAAATACGTACAACTTGTTTTCCCCAATTTTTCAAATGAAATACATGTAGTTGAGTCACAACATGAGGAGTACCAAAAACATGACCATTTGAGGAACCATATCCAAGATGAGCATGATAAGCTAGAGTGGATCTATGATGAGAAAGACTTGCCTGCTAAGCTACATGTGGAAGATCAATAAGATCTGGGTGAATTTTAGAATGTGTGTGAGGTTTAACATGATATCATCAATCCCTATAATGTATAGGATCCAGCACTATTTCTTTTCACTCTATCCATGGAAGAGGAAGACACCACCCTTGTGGTGGAACATGAAGAAATGAAGGAGGATCCGAACTACCTACCTACATAGACTGAGATCTATCTTTAAGAGGAACTTATTAATATAAAAGTGATTGAAATAGAACCAAACCACAGAGTCAATTTTTTCTTAAATTATATAATTTATGATTTCATTAAATCTAATTTGAGTATCAGTCCTTATGACTTTAAAATTTCAGAATTTTTCAATCTTATCATTTCCTTAGAGGATGAAGAAGAAAAACGATCTACACTAGTTGAGGAATATATGGAGCTCCCTAGACATGTTGAATATTTTTTTTAATGAAGTTCATGAGGATATCCAAGTGGATTTTACTATGGAAACAAAGATAAAATCTACTTACACTGATGAGGATGAATTTGATATTAATGATTAATGTTTTAATTCTATTCAAATATATTTACACTATGACTTCTTATTTGATTATTATTTTGATGCAACATACCTTGATCAACCATTGTAATTTGATGAAGATGTTGCAAAAGTATCAGTGAAGAGGAGGAGGTTTCATACTTTATTTTACCCCCACCATGAATTATTTTCCTCATTGAGAAAGGGGATGATCTGATGTACTATATACCTAGAATCCTCCACAAAATTAATAGTGAAGTGGATGCTATGAAAATCCACATGTTGTGGTTCAAGTGAATGAATCCCCAAAAACCATTAGACATTGGATAAAATCATGTACTACCCTATGGAGAGAGTAAAAATTTAGGGCCCACTTGTTGGACTATACAAATATGTATCATTATGTGATTTATAGGGATTTAGATTTGAATTTAAGTATTAGGAAGTATTTCAGCATGAATAACACTACCTCATATCTTTTTGAGCTTTAATTACATGATATTTTTCTTAATTGAGTTATTTTATTTTATAGGTTTGTGATGGAAGAAAGAATCCCTATCTAGAGAAGGAGAAAAACTAGGCTTCATGAGAAAGGGAGTTCAATTTTTTATTATTATCTTATAAACTCCATATAAATTTTTTCCAAAAAATACTATAATGAACTTTAAAAAGAATATTTCATACCCACACTTGAGTTATTCTTTAAATGACTAAACTAAGATACATGAGTTTCCTAGGAATTTTGTGATGTAATTTTTTAAATTTAAATGTTGATATAATTAAATGATTAAAATGGAGAATTAAAATTTTAATCGGAAAAATCTATACTAAAAAGGATTCATGATATGAAGGAATTAATTAATTCCGGAAAATGAAATTCCCTAACCATTTTTCATGCTTCGATTTTCTAAAATTCATGTGAATTGATTTGTTATTATTAATCAAGCCTCGAGTGACTATCCCAAATCATATGTCCTATTCCTAAGAGGATTTATAAACTATGTAATTTCTATTTTATCTTGATCATATTTCTCGAGTGATCTTGGGACATGTGACCTTCTAGAACATGAATTTGAACATATCAAAGTTATGGCTATAAAAAACCACATTTAATATAATTAAGGAATTTTTTAAAAGATATTATCCTTAAAATACCACCTTTAAATTCATAATCATTTATAATATAGATTCCATGAATGACCTTTATAGGGATGATCCATGTCTGAGGACATTTTTATTTATTCCTACCCTACTCTTAGGGTTTACATGATATTTTAATGTTGGAGTGTGGGGGTAAAGGGAATCATGGTAAATGGGATAAATTACAATGTAAGTAAGAATTGTAAAGATTCTTATTTGGGTAATTTTAAATGGTTGTGGAATCAATCATTGTAATATATTGTTTTACCCCTGTTAAATAAAAAAAATATAATTGAAAAAAATAACAAAAAAATGAGAAAAATGGGGTTTGATTTGGGTAAACCAAAAAACACAATATATAACTGATGATTTCTATCAAATGTGGTTAGGTAGGTGATGTGTGGTTTATTATAAAGAATAAATTTATAAAAATAAAAAAATTAAAAGGTTTTAGAAAAAAATGAATAAAAAATATTCAACAGAGGTAACAAATCATTCATTATTATTAAACTGATCATGATGTTTACATTGATACTTAGGGAAACATGAGAGTTGATACAATTTTAAAGGGAAAATTTTCATTGAAATTTTTTACTTTGAATATCATTATTTATACTTTAATATTTAAACCTCCCCCTTGAGCTTTAATTGTAAACATCAAATCTTATGAACCTCAAGCCTCAGAGTCATTAAACCTTAATTACATGTCCTCATGATTTTATGTTCTTTTATCTTTAAAAATTGGACAATGTATTTATTTTATAAGATTATGTACAATGAGAATTTTCTCATGATATGAGAAAAATTATACTTCAATTTTATCATGAGTGATGAGAGATAATAATCAAAAGTGAGGTAAACCATGACTTGGAATGTTTGATAAAAAGAATCGAGGAGCTTGAATTAATAAAAGGAGAATTTCCATCATTTTTCAAAGGGGAGAATTAAAATACATGAATTCATTGTTTCATGGAAAAATGGGAAATTTAAATTATATTTTATGTGGAATTTGAAAATTTTGTTTGATATTGATAATTGTCTGATTATATTTTATTGAAACATGAATGTTGATAACATTGGTGCCCTCTGATTTTCAATGTTGAGAATTTATAATTGAGGAAAAGAATTGTTTAAGTGTGGTATAATTGGTAGAGATAATATTTTAATCATTATTACATGTATTTAAACGATTTAATAAAATCTAATTTATCAATATAATGTTATTTCATAATTTTTTTGATTTATAGTTTGTTTGGAGAAAAATTGTGAAAATTGAATACTTCTGGAAATTTAACAGATTTTAGTGGCACAGATATTTTGAGAATAATATTAAAATTATTAATAAAATTTGAATGATATTTTGGATTCCTTGATATATTTTCTTCCTCTTTTTCTGTAGGACCAAAAGCAAATATGAATATATAATGGCCCGAAAAAAATCCATGAAGGTTGAAAATATTCTAGGTGGACGGTGTGAGCCCCACCTCCATAACTGAATCATAACTCAGGATACACATATACAAGTGAGACAATTATACATGAAATTGAATGAAAATAGATTGTATGGTTTCTATAATTAATTTAATGGAGTTAACTTAACTGTTAAAATGGAAATTTAATGAAATATATTGAAGGAAGATTCCTAGAAATATCATCTAGAAAAAATCATTCCCGATAATAATTATATAAAATTTAAAATACAACTCAAATCAAATTTAAATTTGGAGCAAAAATAGAAAAAAATTTGGAACAACCTATAATAAGGGACCTTTGGGTGATTTGAATATATAATAAACAAAAAAGGAGACAACTTTCATGAGATATATTCTGAATGGTAAGAGACTGCACTGATTTCTTTTCATCTATTATTTTTTTATTATTTTAATTTTAGTTGTATTTTGATTTTAATAATATTTATTTTAAATAATTATAATTCATTCATGGTTATTAATTTAGTGTCTTATTTCACACAAACCATTTTTAGTTTATTTTATTATCTTCTCTTTCTTTCTCATTCAACCCTGTTCTTCTCCATTGTGATCTTAAATAATCATGATTATGAGTAACTAACCCAAGGATATTCCCATGGGATTAATCTATTTTTGTAACCAAGTCATTGATATTTATTTATGGATATTTTTTATTTTATCAGTGTTACAATTAGGGTTAACATAGTGGGTAAGGTGCCTTTGTGTCTCCACTTTCCCCCAGAGGATTGAATTTCTCTTTTGCAATATTTTCCCTTAATCAAGGAGGTTGATGTGTGGTCTCTAAGTGATCATTGAATGAAATATATATTAAAAAACGTAGGTATAAGAGGATATTCACACATATGATGAATCATGATTATTATATAAATTTGAAACCAATAATGAGATGATGAAGGTTACCTCTGGGAAATATCTTTGGAGGATATCATTTCTATCTAACATCATTCCAGCTACATTAATTTTTTCAACATTGAATTATATATATATATATATATATATTAGGCATATTCAAAACTACATCTTCATTTTATTTTGTTTTCTATTCATTAAAATATTAATAGTGATAATAATAATTTTGTGTAATGTGAGATACCTCCTTGAGACCGACTCTAGGTGTGCACTATATTTTATGCTTAGGTAAATAAAATTTTGACTAGGGATTCAAGAAAAATCCTCATGAATCAAAGGGTCCTTCAGTATTTCCATTGTCTTTTGGATAATCTTACTTGGTATTTTTATATCCATTATTACATGGGAGTCTCCCCCCCACACATTTAGTGTTGGAGTGTCTTATAAATATGACTTCTAACACATTAGGGATCATAGTGGTCATAGTTTTTGTGAAGTAAGAGCTTAGTGGTTCTTTTCAGTGAGACTTTCTGTTAGTGTTCATGTGAGGAGCTGGTTTTTTCAAGGAGTTCCCTATATTTAGTTGCCATAGTTTGGATTTCATATGGGTTGATGTGATTATAATTTCCCCCCTACATTATAGTATTACATTTTTTATACTATAGGAATGATCAGTTCATTTACATGTATTTAGTATTTTGGAAGTTCACTTCATTTAGTTCTATATGATTATATTCTACTATTCCGATTTTTGGTTGTATTCAAGTTTGGTAGTATAAAGACTCCCATATGTTTTCATGCCATCATGGTGTTAGTGACCATCCCATGGAATTTTAGTGGAGGTATTAGGGTGGCATAGTCAACTTATTGCTAGCTTTTGAGGGGTAATATTGTGTCAGGTCATGTTAGACTGTAAAGAGAGTAATCCAATCTTATGGAAAATGTTTTAAGTTAGAAGTCTTATGAGGATATTTTGGGAATTCAGGGAAGTGGTGTCATGACCCCCATCCATGTAACGTCTTGGTACATTATTGTAGGTATTTATAACCTCTCTTGTTGTATCCCTATTTGTTTGGGTACATTTCAAAAAATTCGAGGAATGAGATTTGTTTTGGGGAAAATGAACTAAATTTCAGGGATGTATGTTTTTTTTGAAATAATGGAGTCTGGGTATAATTTATTATTTTATTTATATGGTTATATATAGGTTTGGAAATATTCATTGGTGGGTTGGTTATTATCTACATAATCTATACTGTAGAGTTCCTACTTGATAGTTTCATGTTATGAATTGGTTACATGATGTGAATCTATTTCTAGAAATATTTCTTTTACAAATTCAAAGTATGATAATTTTACAAGCCATTAAATTGGTTCAAATCATGAAGAGTTTGATTAGTGTTATTTTTAATCTAAGGTGAAACCATTTTATGCTTATCCTATAAATTTCTAAATTCACTTCATGAATTGGGTCCATTTCATGAATGGTTTAGGGATAATGGTTTTAACCTTATTTCACATATTATATTATTTTATTTGTATATAAAATGTTCTCCCTCGAAACCTAGTATCTTTCCCTTGTGATTTTGGGGATCTTCAATCCTTTTGGATGATTTTGTTTAGAAATGGATCCTCATGGTGGATGCAATGTGTCTCTCTAGGTATGTGATGATTCTACTTATTCATCTTTTTTGGTCAAAACAGTTTAGATACACTACATTTTCAAATCTATTGATCTTGTCTTGATTTTATTATATAACTTTTAAAGATCTTAGATGTGATTTTTTTAGGGGTTGGCACTTTATTGGTCATGGTGTAACAATTACATTTTTCTATGGTATGCGTGACCTAACTGATCTATGAACCATGGCTGTTTTGGAATAAAATTATATGGTGTGGCAATCATTGGTAGGGCCTCCATTTTTTGTAATAAATTTCTCCCAATGGTTTTTCCTCTAGTTGCAAATGTGGGAGACCCAATGTGGTGTTAGGTGGTTCTATTTATAACTAGTGTTTTATGAACCTTGATTATTCTGGTGATACAAAATTTTTTAAAAATTAAATAGCATTATTTATTAACTTATACTTGTTTTAAACATTTTTTTTAGAAAATATGATTTTTAACCTTTTTTGGTAAAATAAATGGTTAATTTTAAAGAATTTTTAAACAGGTTTGTGACATGGGTTTCAAGAAGGGTTTTGAGAAAATTATTTTTAAAATTTAGAAAACAGAAAGCCTTGGGTACTTACGTGGAAGTTGTAGTAATAGAATCATCCATTGATACTATTTGGGCTTTCACTCATAGGTTATTCCTCCACTTCCTAGGCCCATTTTTCTTGGAACATCTTAGACATTTTTAGGAGGTTCATTTTTTGTGGTGTTACTCTGCTACATTGATTTTATTCATATGTCTAGGAATTTTATACACACAATTTTTTATTTCTATGTATGAGTGTTTTTGATAGCATGGCCTCTTGTGATCCTTTGAGTGATGTTATATGTTATTTTGAGTTATACTTCTGGAATTTGATTACCTATTTTGATATATGTGATATGGATTGATAATATTTCAGATAGATTATTTGAAACTATGTAAAAACAAGAATGTATTACCCTCATTTTGATATGAAAAAATATTTAAATGATTATCATTCCTTGTTTTCTTTAAATTTGATTATGTATATATTTATTTATGGACACTTGTTATAGAACACCATGGTCAGATACTAATGATCATGTTATCTCACACCCTTCACACCCCTTCAGTAGTGCATAGACCTTGTTATGAATTTTGATGTAGGGAAAAGAAAAGAACAATAGTGAGGAAACATGTTTTTTACCATTTGAGTTGGGTAGTTGGTTGTGAGATAACAAGACATTGTCCTCTTATCACGTGGAGTATATGTTTCTCATTTTAGTTTTTGTCCTTTTTTATTGAAATCATACCTTGAATTTTGTTTTGATACTTTTGGTTCGTATCGATTCTATAGATTCATTATAGTTTTGGAATATATTTTAGTGGATATCTTTTGTTGTTTCATCCCAATGTTGTGCACTATAGTTTGGGTGAAATAATTCCATCTGGTTTTTTGATGCTTTAGTTCTAGTCATCATCACTTGGGGATCTGTAATTTCATTCGAATATGTGATAGGTTGGATTAGGTAGAAGTATTTTTTTGTATCTAGGTCAGTTTGTTATAGTTTTGTATCAGACGTGGGTTTGTGGTTGGTTTTGGAAGTGGGTGTACTAGAGATATGATTTTAGTTATTTGAGGGGTAGGTTGCAGGGAGTGCCTATTTAGATCTTTCCATGATGAAACTCCTATTACCATGAGTTTTTGGAAGGATTGTATCATATTTTTTAGTTCTTGATTTTAACATCAGTTTTTTATTATGGTTTTATGGTTTTAATATATATTTTTTCAATAACTTAATCGATACATATTTTTTTGGTGTGTAGTGATACCCCTTCATGATGTATTCCATAGGCTCCATATGGGTTAGAGTTAATGATCTTCAAGGGAATATGACTTTGGATCATAATCATATAGATTCTATCATTCAAGTAGTTCACTCCAAGGATTATAATTTTCCTAAAGTCTATAACATAGTTATTGGGATATATCCCGGAGCTTAATTTGAAAGGGATTGATCAAAGGAGTTCTTAAATTAGAATCCATCATCATTTATTGGTATTAATGGAACTTAATAAGTGTAGGATTGGATGGGCTAGATTAATCGTATATTAAATATCCTGGAATGGTTGATTGAGTAATGGCGTCGTTATCTCTCGACATGCTCTCCCGATCTCGCTTCTCTTCTCCCATCTCTATGTCCTTCCACCAACATTGGGGAGTTATCTTGGCCTTTAATTTATTCTAACGATCTCCCTAGAGTGATCTCGTTCCTTATTACTATGGTTTCATCCCATAATTCCTTTTTGTTTAGGGTTTCATCCCTATCCCCTCTTCAGCTTTCCCTTTTTTTCATCTTCTTTGGGTCTCAGTCCCATGTTCGCTTTAGGGTTTCAATCCCATTTTATTCTTCTTCATTCCATGGTGATCAAGGGTATCGATTCTATTCTTGTTGGGGTGTTTCGATGGATCTAAGTTCATTGGTTTTCTTGTAAAGGTTCGTCGTTGATGTTTTATGATGAGTCTAGTGTTTCCTGGGTCAGGGATTTCTATGGAAGTCCTGCCCAATTATACTACTCTCTGGACTCTATATCCACTACTACCTTCGAGTTCGGTCAGGTGAATTGGATTTCAAGTGGTTTTGGGTTTTGTTGTGCACTGTAGTGGTGGGGGGGGGGGTCCAGGTGGCCCAGCCTGGGTTCAGGAGTCAGCGGGGCTTCAGTTTAGGTGGGTTATTTTGGCAAAGATCTTGACTCCCTGTTAAGACTCCATACATCTCCTATGCTACTCTGTCTTTAGGTATCACCTCTCCTATCTTGGTAGGTCTATAAAGGTGGATATCACACAAGAATATAGAGGTGATATTCGAGTTGTTATCAGTTTTCTAGGAGGGAAAATCTGTGTTCAGTTGATTCCTTTTGTAGTTTCTATATAAGTCTGGTGATTGGGGATGAAAACTTGATGATGTTAATGTGCATAAATTTTCCATTGTGGGTTTGATCAATGACGATAGTGGTGATAGGGGACTGAAGTTTATGATCGTCATGGTGAGGGAGGCTCTGCAAGATGACGACAATGGTGTGCAGGTGGTGGAGGTTGGAGAAGAGGTCGGTGGTGATGAGACAATGAGGATGATGTCTAAGGTGTTGTGATGATATGAAGGTGGTGACGGTTCTAAGAGGATATTATGGTGTGGTGATGATGTTGGTGAGGTGTCTCTTCATTGGTTGGTCTCTTAGGATTCTCACATCCTAGGATTTTTCTTTTTCAAGGTTTGATGTGAATTTTGAAATTTGAATGTGGCTTTTGGGATGTGGTTTTCAATGTAATTGTTTATGTGGGTGATGTGTAGAACTGATTTCTGGTTTTTGTGAGGTTCCCACTTAGCCAAAAAATTGTTTTTTTAAATGAAGAAAAGGATTTAGAGGTCAAACATTATGGATACATATGATAATATCAAGGTGATGTGTGTGGTGTTCATACTCAAGGGTCCCAACAAGCGATGGTGGGATTCTATAGTACAGGTTGATATACATGTGTGCCTAGACCAGAAGGATTTCAAGACTCTCTTCTTCTAGTTGTTCTTTCTGGAGTCTCTGATGATTCCTTAGTCATAAGAATTTCTCTCCAAATAGAAGAGAGAGTTTTGGGTGTCATAATACATTAATCAGTTCATAGAGATGGTTAATTTTTCTCTAGTGTTAGTAAAGAAATATCAACCAAAGGCTCATAATTACTAGTAGGATTTGTGACAATATATTAGATCCTAACTATTTATGCTAAAAATTTCTACTTATATAGTTATAGTAAATAGTTTTATAATGATAGACATGGATATGGAAAATAGGGTTGGGTATTCTTACCCTTATCTTCTTCATATGGATAGCTTCAGTGGAACACATGAATAGAAGATGAAGTAGAATGAGAATCACAAGAATGGTGGAGATAGTTCATAACAATGGGAATCCTCTGTGCCATTAGTTATATCTAGTACAATTCTTCTAATTTTCTATTAATATTTTAAGGTTAGACACACCCATCATTATTGTCCCGCACCTATAAAGATGTGTAATGGTTGTAGATACTATATATATTTACACAAATTCTACAAGGCCATATATACTCCTCATTATGGTCAAGTAACATTAGATCCAATTTCTAATGTGGAATAGTTATGTGCTTTAAAGACTACAGGTCTCCACCCATGTGACTCAAGTCTGAATATCCATCATGTCATAGATGAGTTTCTAATGGAGGTTTTTGTGGGCCCAACAATAGTAAGAGGTACCATCAGTATTGCATATTTTATAACGATTTCTTTATTTGATACTGGTGAATCTCACTCATTTATTTCTACCCATTTTTAATATTCTTAAACTTATAATGAATATCATGTTATTTTTTATGGAGTTCACTACACCTATTTGAAAGCGTAAAGAGTAAGGGTTTCAATGTCCTTGTTCGCTATTGATAGCTAATGTAGAGTTTGTATGGGATTTAATTATTCTCGATCTACATATGTTTGACATCATCACCAAGATATATTAAATTATATATCATCGTGAAGAGGTTGATTTTTATCTTTAGTGTTTTTCATTCCATGATTCTGATGGAAAACCTCATGAGTTTTAGGAAGAGTGGGATCCATGTCCTAATCATGCAATACCTTTCCATCCAGATCTTTGAGGATTCCATTGTCCTTCCTCTAGATAAGATGGTATAGTTAAATATTGATCTAGTACCAGGTATGATTCCAATTTCAACACCCTCATATCATATGGTAATTGTTTTCAAAAGATCTCAAGATTCAGTTGGATGGTATGATGTCAAATGGTTTCGTTTTCCCTAGTGGTTCAAATTAGGCTGCTAGTATTCTTTTTTCAAAGATGGTAGATTCTTTACTCTGATTGTGTGAACAATATTAGAAGTTAAATCATGTGAATGATAATAATAATAATCCTTTTCCCCATGTGAAATATTTTTTATATTGTTAATGGGGGGAAAGTTGTATTTGAATATTGATCTCTGATTGGGTTATCATTGGCTTAGTGTTTGGGAGTCTGATATACCAAAGAAAAAATTTATAAGTATGTATGGCTATTATAAATAATTTTTTATGCCTATTGGTCCAACTAATTATATTTCAATTTTAATAGATTTGATGAACCAAATATTTCATTATTATCTTGACACTTTTTTGGTAGTTTTCATGGATGACATTTTGGTTCATTCAAGATCTAAAAATGGTGATGAGAACCATTTGAGTTTTGTTATGGATGTCCTAATGAGTCACCATTTGTATAAATATATTTATAAATGAAGTTTATGGATTCAAGAATTCATGTTTATGGGAGCTCTAATTTTTTGGATTGGATTCTCTGTTTATCTTGAGAAGTTGATGGTTTTATTGTCATGGGAGGATATATGGAACATATTTGAGATTTGGGGATTCATTATCCTTGTTGGATACTATTTTTAGAAAACAAAGGATATATAATGGATGGATTCACCTTTTACTTCTCTTACTTGAATAGGGGAGAAATTAATATGTGATAATAAATGTTAGTCTTATTTTGATGATTTGAAATGACTTCTAACATCAGTTCCTATTTTTATATTACATATGCTCAGTAAGGGGTGTGTGGTGTACTTTGATGATTTTGGTGTTGATATGGGTTTCATGATTTTTTAGGATGATCATGTTTCGGATTATGGATCTCATCATATTTAGACACTTGAATGGAATTACCCCAATCATGATTTAGAACATTATTTTATAATGAGTGTGCATAAGTGTTGGGGGCTCTATATTTTTGGGAAAGATTCCCATTATTTTCTGATCATATGAGTTTGAGATATATATTTACTGAATATAATTTAATCCTAGATAGGTATAGTGGGTGGAATAGCTTTATCCATTTGACTTAGATATCACCTACACCATGGTGGAGTGGAATTTCATTATAGACACTCTTAGTAGAAAGGTACCATCACATAATGCTTTGGAATTAAAGGAGGAGTTGAACCATATGAGTCTCCTTGATCAGTTGCAACTAGATTCTTAGGAGGTCATTTTAGGTATGGTTATAACCAGTGTTTTTTTCATCATCTCTCATTGAGTTTATTCTACAAGGTTAGATATATGATGAAGAGTTGAGATATATTCTAAAAACCCCTTAGGGTGGGGATACTAGTTCAGGTTGGTCTCTCCATTCATCTTGTATTATTTGTTTTGGGGATTAGTTTTTTATCCAAATATCTATGAGGATATCATTTTTATATAAATTTCATAGTTCTTAATGGGATACTCATTCATTAACTATAAATATGTTTTATTACATGAGACAAGAATTCTGGTAGTCATGTATAAAGCATGAAATTACTTATTATGTGTCTAGCTGTTACACCTGCCAACAGATAAAGATAGAGCATCTGAAACCTTATGGGTTTCTCTAGGCATTTATCGTAGTAGTTTGAAAATGAGACAAGGTTTCCATGTATTTTTTGTGGGATTACCATATACTCCTTGATAGAATAATGATATTCGGGTGTTGATTAATTTATTGATGAAATAATCTCTTTAAATTTTGATGAAGGAAAAATTAAGTTGATGTTTTGGGTAAGATATTTTTTTGGATATTGTGAGTTTTCATAGGGTTCCATATGCCATTGTTATGGAAAAGGACTGTAGGATTACTTCAAGATTTTTTATGTTTCCCTATGAGATGATAGGGGCTTAGGTCAAGCTGATTAAAACTTACCATTGATAGAAAGAATGTTAGTAATAGCGTTATAATCACATATTAAAGGATATGATCTATTCTTGAATCATAGATTTTATTGGATCAATGGATAGGCATCTAGGATAGGTTTTGTTTTTTTATAACAAATTTTATCAATCATAAATCAGAATTGATCCATTTGAGGATTTTTTTGTCACCCATGTAGGCCAACTCTTTGTTGGGTAGTGGTGGAAAATAACTATTTGGTTGGACCATGTTTTTTTAATAGATATTAATAAATATTCAGAGTATACATTAGATTCTGGTTATAGTTCATAATTAGAATAAATCATATTCAGATCAATGAAGTAATCTTGGGTAGTTTTATATTGGTGATAAAATTTTCTTAAATGTTTCTCCTACATTGGATCATCATAATATCAGAGAATATAGTAGGTTGGATATGTGATATTTTGGACCATTTGAGGTCATTGAGTAGCTTGACACAAATTATTATGGGAAAGGATTATTGGATTAGTTGATGGCTATGCATGATGTTTTCCACATATCTCAATTGAGGAAATATCATCATGATCCATATCATTTTATGAGTTGGTAAGATATTGAGTTAGATCTAGAAATTTCTATTATGGAGAATCTAGTGGATATCATTTAATCTAAGGTGAATGTCATGTGTGTGGTGTCTATCCGATTAGTCGATTGTTATTGAAATAAAGATCAGATTATCATGAGAGTTAGGAGAATGAAACATCAATGAGGAATTAGTGGCCTTACCTTTTTTTATAGATCCAATTCTCTACATGAATTATCAAGGATTAAAAGCCTTATGGTGGATGTATGTAACATCCCATTACATTATTTTATGTATTTACCATATATCTTGTTCTCTCCACTTTCAATTGGGTGTATTTTAGGAATTTTGAAGTTAGAGAGTGTTTTTTTGGGAAAATTAACTAAAATTAATGGTTTTGTGTTTTTTTGGATTAATCAAGTAAGGGTATAAATGTATTAAATCATTTTGGTGGTTATCCCTGGGTTTGGGATGCTTCAGAGGTGGTTATGGTTTTTTATACAGAATATGGAATCTAAACTTCTTGCTAGACACTTTCACATCATGAATTGGTCACATGATGTGAATATGTTATCGGGAAGATAATGTGAATAGGTATAGGGAATGAAAATTTTATAAGCTTTGAAGCTGGTTCACATTGTGAAAATGTTGATCGCTGTTATTTTTATTCCAAGGAAATACATTTTTCAATATATCTTGTAAATCATGAAATATACATCATAAAAGGGGTTCATTTCATGAATGGTTTGGTGCTAATGGATTTAACCATGACACATGTATGATTATATATTCCTTGGAAATATAGGATTCTCTCTCTAAACATGGGAGGTCTCCCATGAGATTTTGGGCATCTACAATCCTTTTGGATCATTTTTTTGGTGACTGATCTTTATAGTGGATGACCTACATCTTTCTGGGTAAGTGATGTTTATGATTCTTCAATTTTTTTGTCATAAAAGTACTATTTCACAACATTTTTAGATAGTTTAATATTATTGTAATGTTATTCTTGATCCTTTCTAGATAGACCATGTGATCCTCTTTTAGGAATTAACACTTTGTTGGTCACAGTGTGGAATGTACCTTTTCTTTGAGTTATGTGTGACTTAACCTCTATACTAACCTTTGATTTTATGGAATAAAATGTTGAGGTGTGAGAATCATAGGCAATGCCTCTATTTTTTCATGTGTTCTTTCTAGTTTTTTTGACCCAGTTGTAGGCTTGTGTTACCTGATATTGAGGAAGATTTTCATGGATCAAATATTATTGATCTGTATTTATAAATTGTTTTGTAAATAAAATTGAATGATTGATTTATTGATTTGTGTGTGTAAATAATTTTTTGAGAAAATATTATTTTCCCCTTATTTTGGTAAAATAAAATAGTACATTTAAGGCATTATAAAATGGGGTTTCAACAAGGTTTTCATTATTTGGTTTGATGAAATTATTTGGAAAATGAAGTACAAGGGAACCCTTGGGTACATAGGTGGAAGGAACAATAAGAGGAAACAACCATTAATATCCTTATGGGGATTAATCATGGGGTGTTCTTATTATACCTACACCTATTATTATGGGTACTTTTTAGATACTATTTGGAGGCTCACTCATGATGTTCACTTTATAATGCTTATCCCTAACATCATCTGTCTTGATCTATCTCCCCACAAAAGAATCCAGTCTAAAGACACCACTTCTAAGAATCTCAACATGTATATCATGCACCACATCATATCATCATCTTATATTACATCTACATATAGTAACCAGGTTGCTTCTAGGATAATCCACAACCCATATTCCATTTATTATAAATCATGTATTATGCCTCAATCCATCACAAACCATATATTGAGTATTTGACGTTAATTCATCACAACCCATGAACATCAGACCTATAACAATCCTTAAGATATTATATCAAGATATACATGTGTATGAAATAAATACAATCCATTATATCCCTATACACACATATATGTATAAAATAACCATCGTGTATACCATTACATAGTACTACAAAGATAAGAAAGTAGAGTCAGAGGTGCAAGTTATCTACCCGCCCTTCGTTGATATAGATTTTAGGGAAGGAAACCTCCCATTGTACACTAGGTATTAATCAAGTTACCAACAAGGTTGGGATAGCTTATAAAATCACCAAACATATAATAAATAATATAACTCAAAACCATGTTATGAGCATTAACATTCTCTAAGGCTCAACTTCAACTATCATCACATGGACACCCGACTGACACCACTAAGAGCTATATATCATATAATCACACAGGATTTTAAGAATAATTTCATGAAATTTAAACATTCCTTTTTAACAATCTCATTAACTTTAATTAATTCACTAAACATTAATTAAGATTGTTTCAAATTATATTACATTAATTTTCAGTGTGAAGTTCATTCCTTCCATGAAATGTCCAACCAAGTGCATTGTTCTCCAGATTGTAAAAATATGCAATACTACAAGAACCAACCCCAAGGGTTAAAAATTTATTATTCTTTAACTATTATATAATTCTAGGTACTAATGGAAACATCCAATGATACCATAAAATATATGTATAACCATGAACATTTAGTTACCTCAAGTAGTTGGGAAAGGAATGAAAATAAAAAAGAAACTGAACTATCCATCATTTAAATAGATTTTGTTAATAAATAATCCCATATTTATGTAGAAGAAATGGTAAGACCAACTTTACACCAATATATCAACTCTATTTCCACCTGTGACACCTTCATTCTTATCTCCAGGAATCTCTCTACCATAGGAATCAACTATTACCAAAAACTTAGGATTTTCGGCCCATATCTCACTAGACATACTAGAATCACATCACACCACACAACATGTATAAGGAACTGACCTTATTACATGATATAGTCATGAATTTAGTCAATAAAACACTTCCATTTACATTTGGGATCTTTTAAAGTTTAGATATTTATAGAATTGGGGCATAATACATTCATAACATTACAAATTGTTACAAAGTGGATACCATAAAAATAGTTTCCATTTTTTTCAATATTTAAAACATAAAAACATAAAACACGATTCCTTGAAATTTCTTTCAAATTTAACATGGATTACTTCTTTTTCTAACACATCCATTAACCAATGAAATTCATTTAAAACTTGGGATGAGCACAAAAACTGAGTAAGGGATATAGAAATGAGGAAATAACATATTTTTTCGTGCATAATTATAACGTATGAAATCATTTCAAAAAGACATACTTATCACCTTTATATATATACATAAATTTTGAAACACAAGATTTAAACAATACATAAGAACATAAGTATAACATTAAATATATATTTTGGAATTACTTACATAATCTTGTAACCCTTTCGACTACCTTATTATTTATAACCCTCATGGATACCTTACTATTTGTGTAACCATCGCAGTTACACTTGGAGTAACAATATGACCGACCACCAAATTATACATTACCAATGCATTTGAGGAAAATTTAGGCCCCAAAAATCATCATAAAAAATTCCCAAAAACTATAACATAATCATAAAAAATTAATAATAGCATAAAAACAATACTTTTGAACTTTGTAAAATAGAATTTTAAATGGAATGTCTAATATAAATATCATATAATTGAAGTAAAACTTAATAGAGTGGATGGAATATGTATAAGAACTGTAATGTAACACAATTCAACATTATATAAGCAAAAAAAATCACACAATCAACTTTTAATACCACATAAATAATGCAGTAGAAGATTAACCCAAAGAATGGAAATCAGGTTAAGAATTCCCTTACCTCAGGATTTTCTTACTTAAACCTTGTTTAATCTTACTGTATAATGGATAATAAAGTGTTATTATCATTTTAAATAAACAATTTCTTGTTTATAACATCTTATATTATCATTTAATAATATTATTTTACCCTTTAATTGTTAGTATTTTTCTCCTTGCACTGTTTTTGGGTGAGTTTTTACAAGATTTCCATGATTGGTTCATGATGAATTTTCTTGTCGATTAAAAGTGAAACTCCAAAATAGTAATGGAGTATAATTTACATAATTCTAGTACTATAAATTATAAAATTTATTAATTTTAATTCTTACATTAGGATGATTCATAAGTTAAAACATTAATGATGTTCTTTTAGATCATTTTAGTGGTTCTTTGATAATAACAAACTCATTTTGTTTTATAAATTAAAAACATGTGTACAAAATAATTCAATAACCATGCATGAGACATAATTAATATATTATAACATGGTTAAACCATAAAAATGGATTCATGATCATATTTTAAGTATTTAAAGAAATATTAAATCACATCATCCTTGATGTCGGTAATTCGACACATCATGGACGATGTTTTTAATTCTTTGATTAAGTGGGAGGGGAGAAGAATAGTGATGATGAATTTTCTATGAACATGAGAAATACCAGAATATACATGATTCTAGATCTCTCATTCTTATTGGTTAATAGGAGTTGAGGAAAGAAGAAGAAAAGAATGAAATTTAGAAATAAAAGAAAACATGAGAAATTTCTCATGAAAATTTGGTAGCCTAATAGCGTCTCTTAAAATTTCATAAAAATAGTTTTATGAGAGAAATTGGATATATCATCACTCTTATATAATATGTACAGTAAGGGGGGATATGGAATGACATGTCCAAAAATAATCCAAAGGTAAAGGAAGATAATAACATGAAATGAAAGAAAAAAAAATTAAAGAGGATGTTTACCTCTTGATCTCTTCTCCTTGAGATCCTTCTTAAGGGCTTTGGTATTGGTCTTTTGGTGAAGAAATAAGATCTAGAAAGTGGTAAATATCCTTGGGTGTAGTATTGGTCAAAACTTAGGTATAGATCAAGGCTTGAGATGTTTTGGAAGAAGTGGGGAGTGAGGGTGGTATTTATAGTGGAGGAGAGGGAGAATTTTTCATTATTTTTATCATTATTAGAATATCTATTCCGAAGATGATGAACAGTCATAGTTCATGTGACCTCAAATAGTAATAATCGATTTTTAGTTCTAACCAAGTGGCCTTAAAAAAACAATTATGTCATAAATAGTGTATTTTACTGATAATTTTATTATACTATATTTTATCGTATTTCCCTATTCATAAAAAATTAAAGAATTATATAAAAATCCCAAAAAATTACCGTAACCATTTTTTTATGTGTAGAATTAAAAAATGAATTCCATTTTTCAAAAATAATTTTCTAAATATTATTAATTTTTTAAATAAAAGAATTATTAATTAAAAAATTAACAATTTTAATTATATAACAACTTCTATATCACGATTAAAAATTAACCATGATGTTATTATCTTAAAGTATTAAGAAAATAAATTAATATTAAAATGTACTATTCATTAGGGTTATATTACTATTCATAAGGGTATGTTACTATTCAGAAAAAACAATTTGGTTTCATCAGACTCCAAATAACATACTAAACACAATTATAGATGACCATTTTTTGAAATTAAAAACATAAAAGTTGAATAATTATGTTTAAAGGGTAGTTATAAATATCAACTTAAAACAAAGTTCCATGCATTTCTATTTAATTTTATAAAAAATGGGGAGTTACATTATCCCTACCTTCTAGAAATTGCATCCCCACAATTTTATTTTCTTATTAACCAAATGAGGGTACTTTTCCATCATAGCATTTTCAGACTCCCATGTTGCTTCTTCCACCATGTTGTTTCTCCACAAAACCTTTACCGGGTGGATTACATTATTCTGCAATACCTATTCCCTTCGATCAAGAATCTGAATTGGTTTCTCTTTATAAAAAATGTTCTATTCCAGCTAAACTGCATCCGAGCTCAAGGCATGTGATGAATCTGGCACATACTTTCTCAACATCGAAACATGAAAAAAATGTGTACCTGAGAAAAACCAGGAGGCAAAGCTACTCGGTATGCAACTATTCCAACTTTATCCAATATTTCAAAAGGACCAATGAACCATGGACTTAGCTTTCTTTTCCTACTTACACACATCACACTTTTCCATGGATAGATTTTAAGGAAAACATGGTCACCTACATTGAAATATAAGTATTTCCCTCTTTTATCTTCATAACTTTTCTGCCTGCTCTAAGCTATCCTCATGTGTTGTGTGATCATCTTCACTTTCTCAGCCACTTCTTCTAAAAATTTTGGCCCCATAAACTTTTTTTCACTAACTTCATCCCAAAATGATGGAGTTTGATACCACTTCCCATACAAAGCCTCAAAAGGATCCATCTGTATACTTGAATGAAAACTGTTATTATATAAAAACGCAACTAAAAATATATGTTGATCCCAACATCCCTGATAGTCCATTGAACAAGCTCAAAGCATATCCTCCAAAGTCTGAATCATTCATTCTGATTTCCCATCTGATTGAGGATGAAAAGCTGTACTAAAATTTGATTGTATGACAAACGACTTCTGAAGTCCCTTCAAAAAGTTTAAAGTGAACTTGGTATCTCATTTAGATACAATGGAAAGATGAAATCCATGTAACCTAACAATCTCCTTGAGGTACAGTCATGAAAGTTGATCCAAAGACATTATATCTCCAATTGAATGAAAATGTGTAGATTTTTTCAGCCGATCAACAATAACCCAAATTGCATTGTTACCTCGAGAAGTCTTTGGTAGTCCCAGCACAAAGTCCATGGATACATTCTCCCATTTCCAATCTGGCACTAGAAAAGGATGAAGCACCCCCTTTGGTAACTACCACTTTGCTTTAACCTGTTGACATGTTAAGCATTTCACTATAAAATCAGCAATATCTCTTTTTATTCCATCCCACAAATAATAATCCTAAAGGTCTTTGTACATCTTAGTACAGCCAGGATGAACTGAAAATGGAGAACTATGAGCTTCACAAAAAAAATCATTCTTCAACAGAAAATCACTAGGCATGAACAACCATTTTCCAAATCTTAAAACACAATCTTTATCAAAGTTAAATTATAGAAACTTACCGATTTTGAAAAATTCAATCTTTTTCTATAGCTTATGATCTTCCTTATCTGGTTTCTTAATTCTATATGACAATGATGACTACACTGAAACCTAAAAAAATAGATGTATTTCCACTACCAACATCTTCTGAGCCAAAATTCAACAAATCATTAATCAAGGGATCATGTTCCAAACATAACATCGTTAATGATGCATGACGTTTCTGACTCAAGGCATCCTCTAATTTTTTTTCCATTCTAGGATGGTAATTGATTTTTCAATCATAATACTTTATTAGTTCAATCCATCTTTTCTGCCTCATGTTTAATTCCTTTTGAGTGAATATATACTTCAAAATTTTATGGTCAGTATATATTTTAAATTTGATTCTGCATAAATGATGCCTCCAAATTTTCAATGAAAAATCCATAGCTGCCAATTCCAAATCATGTGTGGCATAATTTAACTCCGGAGGTTTTAGTTGTCTTGAAGCATAAAGAATTTTCCCGATCATTCTGCATCAAAACACAACCAAGTCCCATTAAAGAAGCATCACTGTAGATAACAAAATCAATATTTTGAGAATTCAAGGCCAAAACTGGAGCATTCACCAATCCCTTCTTCAATTCCTAAAATCCAACATCACATTCTTCTTTCCAAAAAAATTTAACCCCATTACATGTTAACATAGTTATCGATCAATATAACCATGAAAAGTTCTTAACAAAACATCGATAATAACCTGCTAATCTAAGAAAAGTATGAATCTCTGTATCATTTTTGGGGCTTGGCCATTCATCATCCACTTTTTTTGGTAGGATCAACTGTTATTCTATACTTATTTACAATTTTCCAAAGAAATGAAATATGTAGCAACTAGAAACCACACTCGCTGAATTTTACATACTTTTTCTTTTCTTTTAAGGTTTGTAAAACAACCTGTAGATGTTTTTCATGCTCCTCTTTATTTTTAGAAAATACCATAATTTCAACAATAATCAAAACCAAAAACATTTCCAATAACTCATGAAATAATATATTCATAAGATTCATGAATAAAATGGGTGCATTAGATAATCCAAATAGCATAGAAAAAAATTCATAATGCTCATATCTAGTACAAAAGGCTATTTTCGGGATGTCATCCTCCTTCTCCTTTAACTTGTGGTATTAGGATCTCAAGTCAATATTGGAAAAGTAATGAGCTCCCTAGAGTTGATTAAACAAGTAATCTATATGAGGAAAAAGAATTTTTTTAATAGTGATGTTATTCAAAGCTCTATAATCAATGAAAAGTCTCATGGAACCATATTTCTTTTTAACAAACAAAATAGGAGCTCCCCATGGTGAAGTACTAGGATGAGTGAAGCCTTTATCAAGAAAATCCTACAACTGATTTTTCAATTAAGAATTTCTATTTGATCCAAATAATATGGGAGTTTTGAAATTTTATTATCATCAGGAACTAAGTGAATTTTGAATTCAACTTCCCGACTAGTTATGAAACTGTGTAATTCATCAGAAAAAATAGCAAGGTATTAATTTACCACTGGCATATAATCAATATGAAAAGTTCCCTTATTTTAAAAAATATGAGAAAGATAACTTTCATTTCCATCATTCAATAGCTTCTCAGATTCGTGATATGTTATCAATTTTAAGGGTTCATTCTTGTATAAAAATTGAAAATATTTTCAAAAAACACCTTCCTTAGCTCTACAGTCAATCATAACATGATGAACAGAAATCCATTCCATTCCCAGAATCACATCAAACTCGTCTAAGGGAAAAAAAGGTTCTCAAGTAAATTATTTCCACAGACCACAATAGAAATATTATTATAATTCTTATATTCTATTGCATTTCCCCTAGTGTTTTAGCAACTAGTTCTAGTTTCAATTGTCGAGGTGATATTTCAAATTTTCCAAAAACATTCTCAGAGATGAAGGAATGTGTAGAACCCATATAAAAAAACATTAGCAAAATATTAGTAAATAAACAAAGTACTTGATATAGTTTTATTGGATGGTCTGAATTCAGCTGACGTGGTTATAAAGGATCTCACTACACCTTTCTGCTTGTAGTCTGGCTTCTTTGGATCATTCAGATCGCTCTTAGAGAAGGCATTTGAATAATTTCCCATCTCACCACATTTAAAATACTTTACAGTTTTCTTATCAAGATTAGTCTTTGGATCATTTTCATTTCAATCTTACGCCATATGTTCAAACTTAACACATTTAAAACACATTCCAGTTTTTCTAAGACTTTCCCTAGGGTGTTTCTTTCGGCAGTTTTCACAAACTGGAAATTGGATTTTCTTACCATCAGATTTATTTCGTTGATTCTTACCAATTTCTCACCATATGGTCCTCTTCTTTTACTTGTTTCCATAATGCACATGATCATTATAAAAATCCATATCTACCCTATCAACACATCTGAGAAGATTCTCATAACTTTTGAATTCATGGGAGGCCAACGCCCTTCGATAACATGGATTCAGTCTTGAGTAAAAGTGGTTGATTTTGTTATCAAGATCAACAATAAGATTTGGAGAATACCTCACCAGTCGAGTGAAGTTTCTTTCAAATAAGGCCACTGAATCATCCTCCTTTTGTTTCAATTTAATGAATTTCTTCTCTATCCTAAGTCGCACCACCATAAGAAAATATTTTTCAAGGAAAATACTTTTAAATTTAACCCACTCTAAGGCTTAAAAATCCTATCTATAAAAGATATTCTTTACAATTGACCACCACTGATCAGCTTCACCTTCAAAATTATAAATAGAAAGACATTCCTCTCGATTTATGAATATATCATAACATCGAATGTCTTTTCAAGGGCTTTAATATATCCTTAAGCCACTACTGGGTCAGAAGATCCATTGAAAGTAGAAGGGTGTTACCTCATAAAATGTTCCACTATGGCCATGTTTTGTTGTGGAACCTCTATTTGTTCTCTTACATGGATGTCTCCACCATTTATTTCTTATGTCAGATGATCCATTACAATCACAAACTAGTCAGTTCTAATCCCTACCATTTTGGGATGAATATTCGGAAGGATGTCGATCCATCAGTGCCTCTCCTATTTATATTCCCAATTTCTTCTATGGACAACCATTCTGAACAAATATACCATAGAAAAAGTGAAATGGTAATCTTTAAATTATATAACATTTCAAATTAATCATAGAGTAAAAATAACTTATGGTATTCTTTTAACATCATCCTAACCCCTAAATTTATCTAAACAATCATCTGATACCAACTATAAGGAACCAGCCTTATTACATTACATATTCTTGAATTTAGTCAAAAAAAAAACTTTCTTTTACATTGAAGATCTTTTCATGTTTAGATCTTTAGAGAATTGGGAAAAAATACATTCATAACATTACACATTGTTATATATTGGATACCATAAAAATGGTTTCCATTTTGTTCAATATTTAAAAAATAAAAAATTAAAACATGATTCCTTGAAAATTATTCAACATTTAAAATGGATTACTTATTTATCTTACACATAAATTAACCTGTGAAAATAAATTAAAACATGTGATGAGCACAAAAACTCAGTAAGGGATATAGAAAGAAGGAAAGAACAAATTTTTCCATGAATACTTGTAACGTATGAAATAATTTCCCAAAGACATACCTATCACCTGTATATATATACATAATTTTTGAAACATGAGATTTAAAAAACACATAAGAACATAAGAATAACTAAAATGGTCTCTTGTGGAATTACTTACATAATATTGTAACCCTCTAAATAAACTTATAATTTGTAACCCTCACGACTACCTTACTATTTGTGTAACAATCGTAGTTACACTTCGAGTAACCATATGATGGAACTCGAAATTACACATACCCCATGAATTGGAGGGAAATATAGGTCCCAATATTCATTATAAACAATTCCTTTTATCTAGATCATAATCATACAACATGAATAATAGGATAATAACATTAATTTTGAACATCATACTACATAATTTTAAAAGAGGATTTTAAGAGGAAAGTCTATTATAAATATCATATAATTGAAGTGAAGCTTAATAGAGTGGAAGGAATATGTATAAATACTATATATACAAATAATTCAGCATAATATAAGAAAAACCCACCACAAAATGAATTTTTAATACCACATAAATAACGAAGTAGAATGTTAACCCAAATAATGGAAATCGGGTTAAAAATTCCCTTACCTCAGGCTTGTATTACTTAAATAAAGTTTAATTTTTCTATATAGTGGGTTAAAGAGTGTTATTAGCATTTTAAATAAATATGTTCATGTTTATAACATATTATATGATCATTTAATATCAACATTTCACCCTTTAATTATTCGTATTTTTCTCCTCGCACTATTTTTGGGTGAGTTCTTTAAATGATTTCCATGATTGGTTCATGATAGATGTTCTTGTCGATTGGAAGTGAAACAAAAGAACTGGAATGGAGTAGTATTTAAATATTTTCAGTACCGTAAATTAAACCATTTATCATTTTTAATTATTACATGATGATGATAAATTAGTTAAAACCTTAATGATGTTCGTTTAGATCATTTTAGTGGTTCGTTGATAATAATGACCTCATGTTGTTTTATAAATTAAAACCATGTGTTAAAAAGAATTCTAAAAAATGGATAAGAAATAATACATATATTATAACCTAGTTTAACCATAAATTTTTTTTCATGACCAGAATTTAATTATATAAATAAAAATGAAATCACATCGTCCATGATGTCGGTAATTCGACACATCATGGACAATGTTTTTAATTCATTGAATAAGTGGGAGATGAGAAGAATAGTGATGATGAATTTTACATGAACATGAGAAAATATAGAATATAAATGATTCTAGAGATTTCATTCAACTTGTTTAATAGGATATGATGAATGAATAAGAAAATAAATGAATCTTGAAATAAAATAAAACAGAAGAAATTTCCCACGAAAATTCGGCAGCCTAACGACTTCTCTAAAAATTTCATAAAAACAGTTTGGTGAGAGAAACGATATATCTCATAAATCATTCATAATATGTATAGTATAGGGGGATAAGTAATGAAAAATACCAAAATAAGACAATTTTAAAGGAAGAGTATAACCTGAAATGAAAGAAAAGAAAAACACTAAAAGAGGATGTTTACCTATTGATCTCTTCTCCTTGAGATCCTTCTTAAGGGCTGTGGTTTTGGTCTTTCGGTGAGACCAGAACCTCTAGGACATGGGGAAGATCCTTTTGAGAGTATTATTTAGAACATAGGCATGGATAAAGGATTTAGAGGTTTGGGAAGAAGAGGGGAGTGTGGGTGGTATTTATAGTGGAGGAGAGGGGGTATTTTTCATTATTTTAATGATTATTATAATATTGTTTCCCAAGATAATGAATAGTCCTAATTAATGTGACCTAAAATAGTAATAATGGCATGTGGGTTCAAACCAAGTGGCCTTAAATTACTTATGATGTCATAAATAGTGTATTTTACTGATAATTTGATTGTATGGTATTTTATAGTATTTCACTATTCATCGAGAACTCATGAATTTCAGAAAAATCCCAAAAAATTACCCTTACCATTTTTATTTTTGTAGAATTCAAAAATGAAGTCCATTTTTTGAAAATAATTTTCTAAATATTATTAATTTAAGTTTAAAATAAAATCATACATAGTTAAAAAATTAACAATTCTAATTCTATAACAACTTCTACATCACGATGAAAAATTAACAAAGATGTTATTATATTAAATCCTAAAGAAAATATTATAATAATTAAATTTACTATTCATTATGTTCGTATTACAATTCCTTAGGATATGTTACTATTCAAAAAAACAAGTTGGTTTCATCAGACTGTAAAAAACATACTGAACACAATTGTAGATGATCATTTTTCAAAATTTAAAACATAGAAGTGGAACAATTATGTTTAAAGGCTAGTTATAAATATCTACTTTAAAAAAAGTTCAATGAATTTATATTTATTTTTAGAAAAAATTTGGGTGTTACAACATGAATCACATAAAGAGAAAGAAATAAGGTATAAAAAACCAACGAGGTCGATAGAGAAACTGATCTCTAAAACAAGGTATTTAGCCTTTACATGAAAATGGGATCTCATAGCCCCAACCAAAATGCATCTAGACCTCATAAGAAAATATTATCATTTAGAAAAAAACATTATCCTTATTAAACAAATGATTTCATTCCATATTGAATTATTTAATTCATTTATTATTGCTTATAACTATGGTAAACTTATGACATCAAAAAGTACAAGCTTTTATTTATTTAAAAATTCTCTTTAGAACAAAATTCAATATCAAAAAATAGTGAGAATAAAAATTATCATTTAACTTGATATTTTATTATTATCCATAGAAAACATTGAAACATTAGATTCTTTATCCAATTCAATAATCACATGGAATGATAAATTCAATTTAAACATGCATTATGCATCAATTTGATTACCATCAAATTACATATGCCTCTTAATTATTTATCCAATAAATAATTACAAACTTTATGTTATTTACCAACTACATCAAAACAAAACATTCTAACCAAATAATTCCAAACATGATAATCTAGCATATCATAGATTTCAAACTATCTAGAAAATAAAGGAGAAAACGATTATCATGGTAGAAAAAATGACATGTGATCGCTAAAACAAAAAATCATTTCTTTTAATTTTTTTCTTTCTACTTTGTTAGTGATAATTCCACTACCACATGAAAAGATAAAGAATGATAACATTATACTTTAATATAAATAAAAGGATATTAAATGAATCCCCTAAATCAAATCTTTCAATGTTATTTAAATGGAAACATAATGTCAACCTGGATATCAGATCACCTATACCATAATGAAACTACGATCTCTCATGGTCATAGTTCCATGAATTCACCTAAAAAATAGTTGAATAATATCTATTAGGATGATTTAGGTAAAATTAAAAACATGAAAAAATAATTTGGTGGTAATTAAATCAAATAAAGAATAAACCACAAGAAAAGAGGAAGAACTCACCTCAAATAAAAAAATATCGAACATAGGAATCCGATGATTGAATCTAATTTAAAGGGGATTCAAATGAATTAAAAAAGATCTCCAAGAAACATGATATTCAAGAGGTAAATTTGGGATAAAATTTTGTTTAGAGGGAATTTGGGTATTTATAGGATAACATAAAAATAGATGACCACAATGAAACCTCGTAGAATACGCCTCAAATTTGTTTGACATATGGAGGACTATATCATAACTTAAGGTACCATTCCACAACCTAACCGGTCAAACCATCTCCAAGATCCATAATATAGATCCATAAAATAGATTATATAATTCAATGTAGGTACTATGGAATTGCCAAAACCACCATGCCACATGAACTATTTTTCATGATAGGGACTAAACTAAAACCTACTGATAAAAATGAAGTAGCCCTTAATTTGGGAGATTATCCTCAAACCTCTATACTACAATAAGGATTCTCAACACTATAGTGCTCGACCACTAGGGACGGTCCTTTACTATAGACCTGCCCCATGGAATAACCATTCAAAAAATAGTAGTGGCTCTAAAATCCACATTCATGGGACCCTACACTGCTACAAGACCCACTACACCACAATGACCAGGCTTATGATGAAACCTAATGATCCATGGACAACAAACTTATTTCATGATGACATTTCAACATAACCCCCATTTTTACTGTCAATAACACCTCAGAACCATCTATAGATGCAGAAACACTGAATAATAAAAATGAAAGGGGAAAATAGGGTATAATTCCTTACATGATATACCTTTAAACTATACTTGTACTCAATAATATAAAAACAAATCCTTATAGAAAGAAAAAAGGGTTGTCTAAAAAACCACCCCAAGAAATACCTCTCAAGAATCTCAGCATCACAAGAGCCCCACCAACTCATATAGAGGAACCAATTGTAAACTGGAACACACAAAAAATGATCTATTAAAAACACTCAAGGATGAGGTTCCTATCAAATGAGAGAAATGTAACAAAGAAAACAACCAAGTAGAGGAAACCATATCATAAAATAGAAAAGGTCAACATCAAAAAAATGAGATGTTCTATAAGAGAAGATCTAAAAAACAACTGAAGGTAATTGGAATGTATCTTTGAATCATGTTCCCTGGTACTCTCTTCCACACCAATATGTTTCCAAAAAACCCAAACTACAAGATTATCACACCCACGCTAGACGATCTTGACTCTCCACAAGCCACTCCTTGAAGGACAAATCATCACCAACATTAACCTCACCACAATAAATGATGCGATAATTGTTAGGAAGATAATGATGAAGATGTGAAACATGGAATAAGTCATGTTTATGTAACATCAGTGAGGTAATTTCTCTTCGATACAACCCAAATTCAACACAATAAAATACATCGAAGGGCCCAAAAATTGGGGAGAAATCTTGATCATAAGACTAAACCTTCACTAACCCTTAGGAAGTGGTTCCTTTAAAAACATATGATATCTAATTTCAAACTCCAAAGGTGTACTCCTATGATCAGAACAGGCTATTTGTTGAACTTTTACATATTTCATACCTTTATAAATTACCCAAATCATCTCTATTATATTCTATATTCATTTTAACCCAAGAATTGATGAATATATTATTCCAGTACTACATAGTAAGGAATGATAAGTTCATCACTACATAGATTCAATTGTTCCCATAGCAAATTTAGAGGGAAAATTATATTAGAATAAAATTTTATCAAAGGCATGTTCTTCATCCATGAACCTCCAATGTATAGGACATAAGAAAAATTTATTGAAATTCATAATTTTTATTTTAATATTCTTGTTCATGTTAATTAATTCATGAAGAAATAATTTACATTATATCAAATTTAATTTCATTAACCATCAAAGTGAAGCCCATTCCCTTAATGAATAATCAAACTAATTCCAAGGATCTCAAGATTTTCAAGATCTTCATTCTCACAAGAACTAACACCATGTGTAAAAACATTTATTATTCGTTTACTATTCCATAATTCAAGTTACTCTTGGAAACATCATAATATAATATAATAAATATTTATAACCAAGCACATATGGGTACCCCTTGATGTTGGGAATGGAATGTAGATAAAAAAGCAACCTAACTATCAATCATTTAGATAGATTTTTTAGGAAGTGAAACCATATTTTAGAAAAATAACAGGTAAGAACAACATCAACCCATTCCATCAATTGTGGTGCCACCTACAACACCATCAAGAATATCACCATAAATATCATCATAAAAGGAATAAAATAATTCAAAAAACTCATAACTCCATACCCATATCTCATAATCCCTAATAAGTTCACATAATAAATCATTAAAAGTTTGACATCCATAGTAACACAGAATGTAGAAATCAACTAATAAGGTCAATAAGGAAACTAAACTATAAAATAAGGCATTTATACTTTACATTAAAACAGGCTCTCCTTGCCCCAACCACATGGAATCTTTCCTTCTTAAGAAAAATATATCACTTATCCCCATAAATTGTATTTATGAAACAAGAAATTTTAATCCATCTTGTATTAAAAAATTCAATTATTAGAGGTTACAAATATGGGTATCCTATGAAACTAAGTATAACAATATATCATTTATTAAAACATGCTCTATAGAATTAAATCCAATTTCAAAAAATTGTGAAAATATCATTTCAAATTTAAATTCTTTATCAGTTTCTATTTTTTTCAAATTTATGTTCTTTATTAAATTCCTTTAGAATGTTGACGAACATATTAAATATAAACATTAATTAAGAATCAATTTGGTTAACATCAAATTAAACATGCCTCTTTAATTATTTATCCAATGAACAATTAATGACTTTATGTTATTTAACAATTTTAGTAAAAAAACACTTGCTAACCAAAGAATTACAAATATGATAAAAAATGTCCTAGATAACATAACATCTATAATATCAAGAGGAAAATAGTTATCATGATATAAAACAATGACATATGATTACTAAAAATAAAAACCAATTATTTTCATTATATAGTTTATCCTTTAATAGGGTTTATTCCACTTCCCCTTGAAAATACAAAGCATGATAACTTTAAAATTTTACATGAGGAAAATGAGAAGTAATGAATACCATACATAAAATCTTTATATATTCAATAAATGAAAACAAAAAAACAATATAGATCATTCACCACCT
Source organism: Viscum album (assembly GCA_963277665.1). NCBI lineage: Eukaryota > Viridiplantae > Streptophyta > Magnoliopsida > Santalales > Viscaceae > Viscum > Viscum album. The sequence continues at coordinate 1,456,380,255 of OY728161.1, forward strand.
CTCTAAAAAGTAAAATATAGCCTAAAAATTTCATTATTCCATGAACGCATGAAAAAAATAACAAAAGAATATCTATTTGGATGATGGAGAGAAAAACCCATAAAATGTAAAAAATAAATTGGAGGAAGTGAGTTATAACAAAGAATAAACCAAAATAAGTGATAATGAACTCACCTGGGATCACAATAAGTCAAACACGAGAAGTTTTGGATTGAATTAAATTTAAAGCGTATTAAAAGGAATTCATTAATATATCTAGGAAACCTATATTTCAAAAGGAAAGTATGTGATAAAAGTGGGTTTAGAGGGGATTAGGTTTTTATAGGTCAACAAAAAAATGATGACTATGATGCAGTCTACTAAACTATGATGCATAATTGGATGACATAGGAAGGACTATAGAGCAGCAAAAGGTACCAAAACACAATCTAACCGATCAAACAATGTATGAGAACCACAATATAGAAACACAACATAGATCCTATAAATTTGGGAAGGTACTATGGAATGTCTAAAACCACCAGGCTACATAAACTGTTTGTCAAGAAGGGGAATACACTAAAGCCTTCATCCCTAGACACAACTCCCCCAATTTAGCAGAAACTCCTCAAACCCCTATGATGTAACTAGGATTATCCGCACCATATCATTCAACCATCGGATAAAGGGAAATTTCCAAAGACCATATCCATGATACAACCATTACAAAATTATAAGTGGTACTAAAATCCCCATTCTAGGGATCCTAAACCACAACCAAATCCACTACCCCATAATTACAGGGCATACAATGCTACCTAAGTATCCACGATATAGAATCCTATACTAAGATGATATTTCATCTTAACCCTCCAAAATCCTTTTCAGAACACCTTATTACCTTCTACAGACACATCCACACCCAAAACAAAAAAATAAAGGGGCTTCTATGCCTGTTTCCTTACATGAGATACCCCAAAAATATTAATTCCCTCATTACTTAAAAACCGAAAAGAAGGTAGATATGGAAAAAGGGGTTTTCGAACAACCACCCTATGAAATACCTCTCAAGAATCTCACCATCACATGAGTTCCAACATCTCACTTAGAGAAACCAAGTGTAAACTATGAAACACTAACTATGAGCTCCTAAACACTATCCTAGGAGAGGTTACTCCCAAATAATAACAAAGTCACTAATAAAACACCACAAAAGTGAAAACAACCTCATAAACTAGAAAAGGCCAACATCAAAAAAATAAGAAATTTTATAAGATAAGAAATAAAAACAAATATATCATGGTATTGAGCATATATTTTCAAATTTTGTTACTTGGTACTCTAATCCAAGCCACCTTGTTTTATATGAAACAAATATGAGGAATAAAATTACCACAAAACACATTCACATAACTGTCTTAAATCTCTATAAGCCACTCCTTGAAGGTTACGTCATCATTAGTATCCATCTTGGCCAAATAAATGACATGGTAATTGTCATAATGGAAATAAGGAAGCTATAAAACATGGAAGACATAATGTATTTGGATCATATGAATGTGAATTTTTATCTTATATTCCACAACTCCAACATATGACCATACCTTGAAAGACCCAAAAAATCGAGGATAAAGCTTACTCTCAAAATCAAACCTTCACTGCCCATGATGGTGTGTCATCTTTAGTAACACATGATCTCTGATATTGAACACCACAAGTATCTTTCAATGATAAATATGTAATTCTGATGAAATTTCACTTATTTAATCCTTTTATGAATTACAAAACCATCACCTTTTTGTTCTATAGTAGCTCCAACTAAATAATTGATGACTTTCTGAACCCAGTATATCACAATGAATAATGAAAAGTATAGCCGTACAAGGTTTCACATGGTTCCATAAAAGTTGTGGGAAAAATTATTGTAAGAAAACTTAATCAAAGATAGGCTCTTCCTCCATGAACTTCCAAATTGAAGGATACAAGAACACAATATATCCTCAATAGTGGATAACACACTCTGTCTGAACATCTATCAATGGATGAAAAGTAGTGATATGGAACAAATGAGAGACAAAATCCTGATAGATATCTCTACATACCTTAGATGTTAAATAAGGATCAATATTAGAAATTATTATCCTCAAGAATCTATGGAGTCTCACCACCACCTCCAGATATTTCCTCGATTTTTTTACTGATCAAGAATCCTTAACATCTATAAAGTACAATGATTTCATCAAATGACCCATCACTAACCACATATAATCCAAGCCTCCCTACGATTGAGGTAAATGGTATCAAATCCTATAAATATTTCCACCCACTTAAACTGAGGAATATAAAGAGGCTAGAGAAAACCATCAAGGACATGATACTCAACCTTCACCTTCTAGAAAACCATACATCAAGAAAAAAACATTACAATTGCACACAAGATCCCTTTCCACAAAAAATTCCCTCTTAAAGATGAGTAAATATTTCTCACACTAGTATGTACCACCAAGGGTTAGATATGGATATAATAGAGAAACAACTTACAGATCACCAAAATAATGATATTCCTTCCTTGAATCCACACCCATTGCTCTTCTTCTTCAAAAAAATCATCGAGGAAATCTCCCAATAATACTCAATCATTCCATAAATCCACCTCACAATACCTCAGCAGACAATCCTTGACTCACTAAAACATATATGAATATAAAAAAGAGAAATTTTTCCTCTAACCTCTCTCATATAAATATGAAATAATGAGATATCTTCCATCGTTCTTTAAGAATATTCAGATTCTCACATGACATCATTACATGACATTCTGCTCAGTGCACCAGCTATACTATTTCAATTCCCTAGTGTTTATTGAATTTTGAATTCATAATTCTGTAATAATTCTATCCATTTTCACTACCACATGTTTAAGTCAAAATATGGTGTGGCATATGTCATACTATTATGATTGGTAAAAATATAACAAGACTCACGAAAGGGGTAATATCACCATAACTTCATGGAAAACCACGCTTCTTATAAATTGAGATCATGGGTAGTATTTTTATACTCATGGGGATGTAAGTAATGAGATCCATAAGAAATTACCAATATTTAATGAATTATAACACAACCCAAACCAAGATGATATACATCATAGAAAAAATCAAATTGAACTACCTTTCATGGACAACAAATGACAAGAGAACTAAATAACTTTTCCTTCCAGTAATACAAAGCTATATAGAACTAATTAGTCTACAATAATGATCGATCATTTCTAATAAAATATATTTGAGGAATCAGAACCCAATTTAATTAGGTTAAGTACCTCATATAATAGCCTGAAAGACTAAGGAAACTCCGTACCACTGTAACAGTCTCGGGGGATACCTAAGAAAAATCATCATCAATATTCAAATGATCCAAAAATAATCCTCATTGAGACTTTACATGTGCCAATAAATAAAAATCACGTGACCAAAAATCATACTTTGACACCTTTAAAGACATTTTATGATGATGAAGAACCCCCCAAATGACATACATAAGCTCTTCACATTCCTTCTTAGACACGAAGTACATATGGATTTCATCAACAAAAAACACCATGAACTTATCCATGAACTCTATGAATATTTATTTAATCAAATCAATGAATTTTAATAGGGTTAATATAATAAAAAAATATCATAATTATCTTATAATTCCCATGAAAACATCAGTAGCGGTCTTTAGAATATCGTCATCATTCACCTATATCTGATAATATCTGGATTGTAGATCAATCTCTGAGAACCAACTAGATATTTTCACCTTATCATATAAATCATAAATATGTATAATATTGTAGTCTTTATTCACTATAACATTATTCAAGAAATGATAATAGATACAATGAAGAAAATAATCATCATAATTTTTCATGAACAAAATCGATGCACCCCAAGGCGACACACGTAGCCAAAACTCCTTACTGCAATAGATAACCAATATGTACTCATATCTCTTGTAACATAGAAATAAATATCATTTATGGATACATTGAGAAATTGGAAATTTATAGTTGTATCTAATTCTAAAACATGGTCGCTCATTGAGGGGGAATTTCTAAAAATTCTTTAAGAAAAACATTTGGGAACTCAACCACAACACTAAGAAACACTATAATCTGAACCTATGAAGAAATCAATATCTTATTTTCCATAAAGGAAGTCATGTATAGAACATTTATATGATCCAATCAAGGGTATCTCTTGTGAAAATACATGACATACTCTCCATCATCATCATAGAACACAACCTATATCCTAAATAAATCCACAATATCCTACACCAAATATAACCAATCAATGTTGAGGATGATTTAATATGGTTGTTTATGTAATCATATTATGTCTCTCCCAGAGTGGTTCTTCCCCGGAACTAGCTCACAACCTCTACATACTTCCTACAGATAAGCTCCACCACCAATTAGCATAGGTAATGTCATGGACAATAGAATTTTCTCAAATTCATTTCCCAATGAATCTTCTAGAATATTTGATATGAATGAGTGTGTAGCTCCAGAATAAAATATGGAATGCACCCAAATTGAAAAACAATAAAATGGTACCTCAAATGACATATGGATATCCTATCATGGGTTGTGTTAGACCACAAATATGACCACAACCTGCTCTATGAACTCTCTAACCCTGATGATGACCACCTCTATGGTCGGGCTTTACTCTCCAAAGATGAGGAATATCCTGCAGTGTCCAATTCCTACTTCTTCTGATCTCTATTGATGATAAGATTGATCATCATGATACTTCTAAAATGGAAAAACTACATCAATACAGGGTCATGCATTAGAACACCTGGCGCAAACTACCAGCCAAGAAAGGTCGAGCACTCCCTATACTTATGAACTCAGCCTCCACATAAAAAGAAAGTGTTTGACCCTTTTTAAAAAGGACTAAGATCCACCACCCCATAGAGACACGATGTTAAGGGCTGAGGCATAACCTTGGATATCCAACAGATATTCTATCAAGAAAATCAGCAACCTCAGACCATATCTGTGATTTATGAGGAATCCTAATGACTCCCCAATCATAATTTCCTGATTCTAGCCATCATCCTTTCAAAAAAAAATTACTCTTGACCACACCACAAGATATATCGACAAGAAGAATGAGGTGACCCAGTGTTAGATATATGGAGGAAAAACCTCCTCAAAATGACTAGTCATTTATTCCTCCTCTAAAAACATGCCTAAATTATGTCCTATATGGTTCATGAATTTATCTTCAACTCCCGCATACTGAAAATAATATGTTGAAGTGTGATAAAATTCTGAAGACTAGATGAATTCATAGCCATGGAAAGAAAGTCCTCTTGGAACTGGTCCATGAACTTCTCCAATGAGAACTTTTAATCCTTATGATACCAAAGGAATAATATCAAGTATTGGATCAATTGTCCAAGAATCATCATCACAACGAATAAAACCTATTTCTATTTATGATCCCATATGAAACAAAAACCAATATCAACATCATCCAACCAATCTTTTTATAATGAGTTCAAAACAGAGTCCTTATAATTTTATAGACTCTGAAACTTAAAAAATTGTATTTTCCTCCTCTAGGTGTCGTCTTCATTGACATCTACTCTATGGTGATCTGCGGACACATCCTACTAAATGTATTTAGTGAAAACATAATGAGTATTTTGACTTGGGACCATACCTGAAAAATAAAAAATGATTATAGACTCTAAAAAAATTAATATATAATATTTAACATTAATTAATTAAATATATTTTTGTTTATGGTTTAACTTAATACTAAGGTATACCCATTTCAAACACAGTTGAAAATAATAATGATTCATTATCCTTTCCTAGGTCTCTACACCAAAACCGGTATCAACTTGATTTATAGAATTAGTAAACCTAATGGCACTTGCATCAGATTATATAAGGCACTAAATTACAATTTCTTAGCTATTATCCCATGTTTACATTTATTACTAAAAATATAAACCACTATTTTTCTACTTACCCATTCAATATAATCTATGCCTAACTCCAAAATCTATAATATCCATCAACTTGAACCTTTTATACCACTATATCACAACCCATTCCTATCAAAGGTACCCCTCCTAAGATGAGAATGATATAAGTGAGATGATGATTTCCTGAAATATTCCTTCAATAGGTCATGTGTAGGAAGAAATCATTGAGGGTGTATCATATACACAAATAAGTGGAATGAACCTCTAAGAGAACATGTATAAGGGAGAGATAATACCAGTAAACTAATCAAATCCTACTTTGATATAGTGTATGAAAACCCAAGTTTATACTTGTAATACCATACATACTAAAACATATTGAAAAAAAAACTATAAGTACTAATAGGTAAACAAGGAAATTACCACGAAGTGGAAACAACTCATTATCAACCATAAGGTAATAATATCCATCACGATCTCAAAAATTCTCAAGATGACATGAAAAATAGTTTATCTATATGTATTGTGATTATAATAGTTATACTCAGTAAGATCCTCCTCAAAGTCTCCTTTTAAAATGATAAAGAAACAATAGAAAAGCACAATAAACAACAAGTTCAACTAACAAATAACCTAAAATGGTAAACAAGTTTACTAGCTTCTCCATGGCTATCTCTCAACAATTAATACATTAAAATATCATTTATTATATTAAAAAAATAAGGGTACCCCAACCAATTACCCTATGGTTTAACACTCTTCCCAACATTGTACGACATGAGCTATCTCTTTACAAAATAAGATATCCCAAAGACACCTAGGATACATATCACAACATGCATCTCTTGAATTACATCATCACATTATCCCATATCAAATCTTCATATAGTAACTGAGTAGTTTTTGGGATGCACTGTAGCCTATATCATGTATCACACATTGGGTATTATACCACAATCTATCACAACCCAAAAAATGATTATTATATCTTGATCTATCAAATCCTATACAAATCACACCAATAATAATCCTTAGAATACTTTATCTAGAGATACATGTGTATTGAATGACCACAATCCATTACATTCCACTACACACATATATGGGGAAACTTACAACCTTATATAACATCACATAGTGATACCATGAGAAGAGAGTAGAGATAGAGGGGTAGTCAACTATATATCCCTCACTAACCTGGATTTTAGAGAACACACCTTCCCAGAGTACACTGGATGTTAGTCTCCCTATCAACTAGCACGGGGTAGCGTATGAAATCACCAAAAAAATGTGATATAACATAGATCACAACCACACCAAGATAATTAATCTAGTAATTTCTCAATTGTAGCTACCATCACCTAGAAAATAAAATGCCACCACTAAGAGATAAATATCCTATAAGTACACACACATTTATAATGACTTTCATTAAATTCAATCATTCCTTTTTAACATTATAGTTACCATTTATTAATTTGTTAATAATTAATTAAATTTAAATAACTAAAATTTAATTAACCATAAGAGTTAATTCCATGACCACCCTGAATAATCCAACTAAGTAAAGGTTCACAATATTGTCAGTATCATATTTCAGTAAACACCAAACTCATGGGTTAATACATATATTATTATTTTACCCACCCGTAATTCCATTTACTCTATGAAAACTACTAAGATACCATCAATGGGGAAGATAACCATAAAAATATATCCACTTAAATAATGGGGGAAATGAATGAATACAAACAAGAGACCCAAATATCCAACCTTTAAATAGATTTTTTAATTTGAAACCCCAACTTTAATCACAATAATAGGTGAGGCTATATTTAACACATTCTAACAAATTCAGTTTCATACTCGATATCCCTCATACATATCACCATGAAACATGATGTCATAGGAATTAACAACTTCCACAAAAATAAACCTCACCAAACATATCTCATTATCCATCTCATGCTCACATGACATCACATACCATGGATCACATCAAGAGAAGCACAAAAGGAAAAAAACAACCAATAAGGTCATTAAAAAAACTGTACCCCGAAATAAGACATTTATCCTATACATGAAAATAGCCTATCCCAATACCAAAAAGGAATCAATCCTTCCTAATAAAATTTTATTACCCATTTAAAACATTATCTTTACCAAAAAACCAATTTTATTCCATCTTGAATTAACTGATTCATTTATTAGAGGTTTTGCAACACACTAGCCTAAATTATAGTAGGTGAACTTTATATTTTAGAAAAACAATAACACAATGCTCTTTTAAAATTTTCATGGTATAAATTTCTAATTTAAAATTTTGAATATAAATTTTTAACTTGTTCAAAATAATCCCAGAATGATTATTTGAGATTTTCCCATAGATATAATCTTTTATAAATAATATAAAATGCAGTATTTATGTATTATAAATTTTATTAATATTAATAATTTAAAATAATATGTATAATGAATAATTTAATAACTTTTTATTTTATATTAATAATGATTTGATAATTTGGAGGTGAAATGTTCCTTTTTAGGTAACATGTTTTCTTCTTCAAAAACTGATTTTATTTAAAAAAGAATAATGTATATATATTTTAATTTATTAAAATAATTTTTAATTATTAATGATTCAAATAAAATTTGTATATTATATATATAAATATAATAATTTAATTATATACAATGATTATTAAATATTATATAGTTAATAATATATTATCTTATACTTAAAAAATGCATTTCTGAGAAAAATGTTTTTCAACACGATTTGTGGATTTGTTTTTTAATTAAAATTTTCCAATTAGTTTAATTGAATTTGATAAAATAGATTAGATATTTTGAATGATAATTATTAATATTATTTAATTTTTTAAAAATAATTTTTTTTCATAGTGATTACTAAATACATTAAAAATTAATTACAAAAGTTAAAGATAAAATAGGGTTTTCTGTGTCGCATGCACTTGTATTAAAATTAATATTTCACACATAAAATAAATTTATAAGTAAAATTATATTTTAAATTTATATTAATTGGGTCCATTTTATCAAATAAATCTCATTTTATCTTAGTATTAATTTATTAATTACCTAGGATAAAAAATGATCTACCTAGTGAAAATTAAAATGGTAAAAGTAAATAATCTTATAGGATAAGGGAGTAACATGTTTAAAATAAGTTTATTTAATGTGGTAGAGGTTATAATAGAACCTAAAATACAAAAAATACATTATTTATCAATTTATGATGCAGTCGGGGTAAGAGTGAATTCCAATTATAAAATAGTTTTGGTCAATTACAACAATACCACTCCTTCTCAATTATAAAAAGAAACACACTGCCATCATTTTTTCACACCACTCAAGCTATTCAGATCAAAAAAAATCTGAAAAAATATATCACGAAAATCCTTATACATACTTTAGAGCTTAATATCTTCCCATAATAACACCCCTATTATTCTTATTAAGTGATCCAATGGAGGTTTCTCAAAGAGACGGTAACTGTCTTAACAAATCTCTTTCATTTTCTTTGTTCTTTTACCACATTAAATTACTTATTAAAACTTTATATATAATTAAAATAATAAATAATGTATAATGAGATGATATTATGTTTATGGAATATAATTTATCAATATATTTCTCCATCAAATGGGAAACAAATCCATCAGTCGTGTGTACGACAGGCTACCGCCTCACTAACAGATGTAATTTTTTTCCATCATCGACACTCATGGATATTCATAGTGGTAGAAATAATAAATATATATGACAAATATTACATGATAATAATTATTTAAAATTAATATATCATAAAATTATTTACCATTTAATCCATTAAGGGAATGATATCGTTGGTCGTGCGTACAAATGACCTACTTTTCTAAAAAGTGATGTGATTTATTTTCAATGTCCAAATTTAATGAATGGTTGTAAAAATGGATTTAATGAGTATAAAATTAATATAATTATAGATATTATAGAAATAAATCCTATACAGAAGAACCAAAACCTTCATGAAAAAACATGCATGAGAAAACAAGGGAATTAATACCTGAAACAAAAGTAAAAATAAAATATTAATTATAAACGAATGGTAAAATCATGATTAATATAGTAATATGATATTATAAATATTTATTTGGTTATTTTATCAATTAATAACATTTTTAAGACAATTATACAATAGTTTAAATTTTGATCAACTAAACTGAAGCTTCTGATAAGGGATTTTGTCACAATTTCTATTTCATTGAGACACATTTTTAATATGCACCAATTCACTTTTACAGGTTGTATATAATTGAACTTTTTTGTTTTTAAAAATATAAAATAATTATTAATGATTATTAATGTTTCAATTTTTGTTTATTATTTCAATGGGATATAATTTTAAAGTTACCAAAGAGGTAAGATTCTATTTTATAATATCAGATTCTCTTGGGATTTCTTTTACTCTCATTAAAGGAATCTTATTATTTACCATTAATAAGCTCTAATAATTTTATTATGAACTAGATATTTATTTATTTTATATATTTTAGTATAAAATTTCAACTCATTATTACTTTAGTCAAAAAAAATTAAATGAAATACCAATTTTATTTCTCTTTAAATCAAGAATATTTTCCTTTTATGTCCACGTTTTTAAAAATTATTTTATAGAAGTAATTTTATTTAGTATAAAGATTTATAAAATAAATTTTATGTTATCCATTAGTTTTTAATATGGTTTTAATGGGATATTTATTTTTTTATAAAAAGAGGAAATTTTTACAGATAGTCAAAAAGAATGTTTTCTTAACATATATGGCGATAACAGACTTTCCCACCACCGTAACCTTTTAATGAAATAGAACTTATTCTAAAAGTTTTCAGTGGTTTTGGAGAGAAATTTTGTTTATGAAATAATATATAAATATTTCACTTCTATTCTCTATATTTTTTAAACCTCATTATTTTATTGTAAAATTTTATATTCCCTTTGAACAGATGGCTACCTACCATTTATTGATTAATTTTTTGATTGATAACTTTATATTGATACAATAAATTTCATAAGATAAATTTTAATTGGAAATGAAATTTCTTTTAAATATCCATATTATTTATATCATGGACATTATTATTTCTTAAACCACATACCATTTGTATGTACGATGATTACTTCAAAATTAATTTGATTAACTATGGAAATATTATTAAATACAAATTCTTTACTCAATAAATTATTTATTGATATGAATTAAATTTCTTAAATAGAATCAATCCTTTGATATAGTTTTTTTTTTGGAAATTCATAATGGGTGGAGCCCTGATTTATATAGGTTCTTGGTTCGTTAGTAGGTCACATGAGGCACATAATTTTAAGAAATTAATTGGTTTTTACCTATAGTTTTAAAGTTTCATATGAATGTTCTTAAAAGTATATATATCATGATGTACAAATTCAATAATTTCATTCAATAAAGATTCATTTATTATTATTCATGATATTTTTTCATTGACATTATCCTTGGATTATTTTTTTAAAGTTATTAAATGGGAATTATTTTTTGAAATTTACTTCTCTATATTGATTATCCATTTTATAATTTCGATAGTCATGTTATTATTAAATTACATTTGTGTTGAGTTATTTATCTTGACATATTTATTACGCCTTATTAATTTCTGATATCATCCAATTTATGTAAACCCTACTAATCATTTGAGCTCACCCTTATTTTTTTACTTTCCCCAAAATATGATGAAGAATCCTTTGAATTAGTTTCAATGATTCCAAATATCTGATTTAGTTATGTATTATATTCTTTTCCCAATGTAAAATTGATACCATGTATTTATCTATTTCTCCAAAACTACTAAAATGACCAGTTCTTTAGGATTTGACATCTTTTATATTTGTTAATGAAATAAATTTATCTCTAACTATAGTATACTATGGCCAGGGTTGTTGTCGGTTACATATAAGGGAAACCTGAGAAATTAGTTATAAAAAGATACCAATTATTTAAAAATTCTCTATAGCATCAAATCTAGTTTCAAAATACTATGAGAAGAATAATTCTTATATAACATACCTCTTTATTATTATCCATAATAAGAACTAAAAATTTATGTTTTTTATCTAATTTTATTATTACTTGGAAGAAAACTTCAATTTAAACATACATCAACCATCAATTCGATTACTATCAAATTACAAGAATACAAGGATTCATTACACATGCCTATTTATGTTTTTAGCCAACCAAAAATTATAGGATTTTTGTTCTATAACAATTTCATTAATATAAGATTCTAACCAAAGCATACCAAATGTTATAAATAATTATATGATAGATAGAACACTATATATAAATTCAACATAAAAAGCATTATCATGATATAAAATAATGAAATGTGGTTGCTATAACCAAATATTATCTACTTGAACTATTTGGACCACCCTTTGTTATGGTTAAAACCATTTCCACCCAAAAAGATAAAGTATAATAACATTAATATTTATTGTAAATAATAAGAGAATTAATGAATCCACTACCTAAAAGTATTTGATTTTATTTAAATAGGAATATAATGTCAATGTGGATCTCTCATAACCTCTCAAGTAAAAAAAATCTATGGTTATCATGCTAGGAACACATAAAAAACACCATTGAAATAATTTAGAAGATAAATAATATCATGAAAAGAACAAATAGGTGGATATGTGATAAAAAATATAATAAACCGTAAGAAATGATCATGAACTCACCATAGATCACAATGAATAAAACACAAGAATCATGGGAATGAATCTTATTGAAATGGATTTATATTCCTCTAAAATGATCTATTGGGAACCTTATATTTGAGAAGAAAATTTGGGATAGAATTTGATTTGGAGTGGGTTTTGGTATTTATAAGACAACTTAAAAAAACAAAGACCATGTTCCAAACTCCTAGACAACACTGGAAAATTGACTGACATAGAGAAGATGGTGGTGAAATAAAAAAACTATGCCATAACATACCCAGTAAAATTGTGTTTGAGATCCATTATGCAGATCCACATCATAGATACTATAAAATTGGGAAGTTACTATGGAATAACAAAAACTATCACATCATAGAACCTGTTTTTCAATAAGGGGACTACATCACAACCTACTGAACATGGTGAAATGACCCCCCTAAATTTAAAAAAACCTCATTGAACCCTTATTATACAACTTGTCTTCTAAACACCACAACACTCTACCACTAGGTAAGGTAATATTCCCTTTACCTGCTATATAGAGCATCAATAAAAAATTGGTAGTCGCATAGAAATTCTAATTATGATGACCCTACACCATAGATAACCCCACTATGACACAACAACCGGGCTTATGGTGCAGTCTAAGACTAAATGACATAAAATAATTTATTAAGTTGATATTTTAACTTAACACCCTTGTTTCCTTTCTAGTACATCTAATTATCTTCTACAGACACCTACACACCCAAAAAAAATAAACAAATTAAGCAGAAAGTAGGGACAATTTCTTTAAAAGAGATGTTAAGGGGCATAAGTTTAGTTTTTGACCATGGAATCCTATGTAGGCATGGAAACTAACATATCATTTTTCAAAGACTCTAATAAAATCTTAATTTACATATAACTATAAGGAATCATTTTAGAGTATAAATTGGGTAGTATATGTATCATGTCGTGGAAATTTATTATTATCTATGTTCTTCTTGAGTTATATCACTTTCTTATTCTTTAATAACCTCATTCTAATATTGTTAAATGTATTATGAAACCATGTATACGTGTGAATATAATCTCAAGGTAGAGTCATGGAACAGTCATAAACTCTATAGAATCTATTCATAGTTCAATTGAGTAAAGAGGATTCAACCCAGGGTCTTATGTGTAGGATTTCCCCACTGGATGAGTAGGAATAAAATCCTTTACTCATAGTGCCGTGGGTAGGCCCTCCACCCATTTTGTAGGAAAATTATCCTAAAATAGATAAGAAAAGGATGATTCTTATAGGATTAGATGAGAAATATTATATCTTGATCTCAAAGTATCAGTTTTAGAGGAATAAAACACCTAGTTTTTAAGGTGATCATGAACCTCAAGATCTAAAGGATTGGATAGAGGCAGTGACCCATATGTTATTCTTTTGGAATCATATTGATTAGATAGTAATTTTTGTATATAATATTCTTCATGTAACATATATTTGTTAGTGGGACATGATGAACCCAACAAAATATAATGCTACTCTCCCATGGATAGTGTTTTAGAACCTATTCTATGTGGGGTACTTCACATATATATTGAGGATGGTAAGTGTCCAAGATCTATTTGAATTGTAGTAGGGAATAATGTATGTTCAAAAGTAGGTTTTGATGTTTATTTAAAATCGTAGGTAATTTGTTTTATTATTTTTAAGGGATTCCATTAATATTAGATGTTAGAGAATATATTTTCCATAGAGATATGGGAAAATTTGGTCTCTATTGGCATTGCCAAAAATATTGTAGTTTGGGAGAAGGAACTAGTGATAGAGAGAAACTTGATCAAGTAAAATCCAGTGATAGTACTACGTATTGGTTTTCTAGGGCCAGATTCATCAGCTATATTGACCGATAGAAGGCATCAAGTTCACAACACTAGATTCATACTCTTATTTGATCATAATATTAGAGAGTAATGATATGAGAGATAAATAGAGTAACTAACTAGTTGAGATACATTTTTTTATATAGATGATAAGTACAATGTCAAATGGAATGGGACTACACAAATAAACATGAAGTAGAGGGAGGTTAAGGTGGTATAAGAGATGATTTTTTTCTTGACAGAGGCATCAACCTGATTAAGGGATTCCCCAAGACAATCATGGTGTTTTCTTAGGATTTGACTATGGAAAATGAGATGAAATTTCTATAATTGGATATAGATATTGATTACATTATGATTAACTACCACCATAACCACCTCTATATTGTCATCACCCAACATAGGGTGTTAACAACCAAGCTAGGTGGAAAATATAGTCAATGGAGGGTCATAAGGAGGTAATAGCTGATATGATTTGAGGTACAATCTATGTATTCTCTATAGTGGAACCTATACTCATAATAATTGGAATAGTCCATTCATTCAATGTTTTATCACAATTATGAGATAGAGATATCTTACAAGAGACTTTATCCAATCCCATGTAAAAAATATATTCCTACTATAAGTGATCACACACACACCCTTATTTTTCTATGGTGAGACCTTTAATTTATTGGAAAAGGGTTTTCATGGGACCTCAATATAATTGGGATAAAAACCTATGACGTAATCCTTAATATATAATAGTTGTATTCAATGTCTTCCTAGATAGACAAAAACATTAGATTGTAGTGTCTTATCAAACTGATTGATCAAGGCTCTTTTTGGCGGGATTGTCTGATACTCGATTAGGGTGAGTAGAGATCACTCATAGGAAGTTGAATTTGATAACCCATCAACTGAAGAGAATTTATTTTTGTGCTATATATTTTCATTATTATATTCCTACAATAATAGAGCATTGTATTAAACAAATTTTGAGGTTGTTAAAGCATTACCCCCTTACCGGGAGACTGATTGTTTTATTGACCAGTATAAAAAGACCATATTGATATATTTTAAATATCACTTAATGGAGCTAGTTGATATTAGGGTATGAATATGCATTTATATGACCTCTTATTCAAGGTGTTTTTTGTCCAATGTAACCCTTTGGGTAGCTCCAGTGTTGTTATATAATATTTTGGAAGAGAGATTGTGGATATCGATTTATTATTTCCAATTATACCAGGTGGTGGTTAAGAAATTTTTTACATACTATGGGTAAAAAACCACTTCTACTAATTGATGGGAGAACGGTGGTTTTCAAAAATAATCTTAGTCCCAGTTATCACCAATATTGGATTCATGAATAAAATATTAAAAAGACATCATTCATGTGACTCTATGGGAATTACATGTTTATAGTTATGTCATTCCATGTGATGAATAATCAAAATATGTTCACGTGTCTAAGGACTATATTTTTAACCGATTATTATATGGTTTCATTGTAATTTTCATTGATCAAATACTTATCTTTTTTATATCATAGAATGAGCATGAAGAGTTATGGATTATTTATATAGACTTACATTGGGGGCACCATAGTGATAGTGAACTCTCAAAAGATAAAGTTATAGATTTATGAGGGCCATTTCTTGGGGCATTAAATCTTGAATGGTGGAGTATCAATCACTCCCATGAATATAAAAATTGGATTTTCTTAAAATCCACAAAAAAATGTTTCTTAGGTGAGAAAATTAAATGTTTTAGAGATAAATTTCAAAAAGTTTATGAAATAATTTTTGAGGATCATGGATCATATGAACCCCCTTACCAAGAATTATTTACCATTTCTATAGATTGGGTGGTGAAAGATATCTTTTAAGGCACTAAAGAGGAGGTGGAATAATTATTATGTGTTATGTTGGATAGGGGAAGATGTGTATTATATGATATTTTGATTTAAATCTTGGGAGGGACTTGGATATGTTATAATTTTGAGTTGGGAAGTTATTTCTTGTTATCCCAAGAAGCTAAGACCTAAAATATAAAACTACATCATCCATGAACTTGATCTTTCAGTAGTAGTTCCCACATTGAATACATGGTGGCATTATCAGTTTGGATATATTATATTGCAAATATACCTTAACATAAGGTAGTTGTAATGGACAGATTTTAAATAGTAATATTACTTTAATATTGACTACACATTTGGGTATGGTAATGTGGTGGATAATTCCCTTATAAAGAAGTTCCATGCATAGTTGACGGGGGATAAGTCTGATTAGATTCTATTGATGTTGTTCACTAAAACATTGTATCATTTTAAATACTGTTTTTTTATATTCATAGAGTCTTTTTATCTTAAGTGGCTCTAGAAATTCATCGGTATGTTTGTGTAAATATAAAAAATTAATATTTAATGCATATTCATGTTCATGGATTGTCACTGATATCACCTAAATAGAGTCCTGAATAAAAAAACAATCACCATAGTTTGAATTTGGATAGGAAGATAAACTAAGAAGGGTGTAATTAATATTAATGTTATGAGCCCTCGACATGTCCCTTTTTAGGAATTTAAATATAAATACCAAAAATACTAAGCACCCTTTATTTAAAAACAGTTAATCTACTCGATTAAGGTTAAATTACATATAAAAAAATCATAATCAAGAGACAGTTGAGTGAATTGTATAATAAAGAATTATTTCATTATAGAATATTTGAAAAATAATGGTGCAAATGAAAAATTAGGTGATCATAAATCTAAACCAAAGGTAGGTATTTATATTTCATTTTTTCTCCATTATTCATGAAGTTTAATATTTTTCTCCATTATTGATATGTCAGTCCTAAAAATTCAAGGATGTAAATTATTATTTTTATAATTTTTTCCTTTTTTATTATGTTATTGTAGATAAAAAAAGTTAATGATTAATAAAAGGTGGGTATATGGTATACTCCTATCCATTAAACATACCCTTACCTATACTATATGGGAGAGGCTTGATCATCGAACCCTCACCTCCCATCTCTCTATCACTATCCTTCCTAATTGAGTGGTGGAAAAACATCTTCATGGTTGATGGTAGCGATGAAGGTGAATGGTGGAAAAGAAATAGGGTAGACGATGATGTAATCATAACTTGGGTGAATTGTGAATAATTAGGGGCAAGCACATAGTTTGGCATTGGATCAATTCGAGGGCAGTGGTGACTCCAAATCCCTATGTTGGATATTGTTTTTAAAGTGGGTGGGATAAAATTGAGGATGAGTACCAAAAATTAGAATAACCATGATATATAAAACCATTATATATTATGATTTTTTACAAATTAGTTTAGTATTTTATATTTTTTTCATTACACGTAACATTGAGTGTAACTTTAGTTACACGTAACATCGAGATTAAAAAAAATGTGACATATTATAAAATTATTATTATATGATAGTTATCACCTAGCCATTGAAATTGAAGGTATGAATAGGATTAAATAAAGTATGAAAACATGTTGTTTACATATTTATATAAAATGAAATAATTGGTGACAACTTAATTAGATATGAAAATAAAAACTATTGGAAAATAAGGTAATTATTTTTCGAAAAACTATTTCTATTCAACAAGTTTTGTTTTACCTCAATAAATTAAACAAAAAACATTTGTTGAAATTTTTTAATGCAATTTATCTATTATATATTCGATCAAATGGTTAACATTCATATTATGTGCTTTCTAGGTAAGATATAAAAAAAATCCAATTTTATGCATAAAAATTGTATTTTTATAAAAAGATGTTTGGTGTCTTTTTGTGCACTTAATTTAAAAATAATTTTTGAAACATTTTTAAAATTTATTATAAATAATAAATTTAATTTTAAAAATCATAATTTATGAATTATATCATGGTGATGTTTTGAGAAATTTAAGAGAAGTTAAATTTTTGATGAATAGTGAGAAATAATTGTTTTTTTAAGATTATTCATTTGTTCATAGATTTTGAAAACATAAAAATTATTATAATATATTTTTAGAATAACAATTTGTTAAATTATACACCCGTTAATAAAAATTTTCTCCTCATAATCGTTTTAATATTTATTATTTATGTCAAAAAGTTTTAAAATTTTGAATATTTTATCTTTGAAAACCAACTTTCTCAACTCGTCTATGGGATATATTTTTAAATAAAATTTTAATATTATGTTAATTAAATTTTAATAAATTGATTCCGTATTTCTAATAAAAATAATTTATATCATCTAATAAGTTCAATTTAATTTTTGACAATAATGAAGAGTAAAAAGAGTAAAAACTATTTACCACGATAAAGGTAAAAATTCGTTTAGCAAGGTTTAAACAAAAATGAAAAGGGTTAAAAATGATTCAAAACTTTTAAAACACCAATTTAGTTGAAAATTTAAACACCATATGTTATATTTTTGATAATTTCCCATTTTTCTACTTTTGGAATATGGAAAATGATGGTGTACTTTTTTCTTTTCAAAATTTACAAGTATGCCAATCACATCTCTTATAATAGGCCACCTCTCTACTCTCTTATTAACACATTCAAAAGAATATTTTTCAATGAATACCTACCATAATAACTTCATTAATTCCATTATCTCATCATAGAAGCTTTATTTGGGTATAAAGACCAATCTAATAAGCCTTATAGTGAAAACCAAAATAAGTTGTCTGAAGAAGAGGTAACATCCCTAATTAAGCATTCTTTATTATTTATTCTTATACCACATTAATGTTTTATTAAAAATTATTGCATATTAAATTAATTTTATTAAATATACATATATATTATTATGTTAATTTAATAACCTAAATATTTACCAGCTTCTGTCAAATGGGATAGAAATCATCAATCTTGTGTACGTTAGACTATCACCTAAATTACTGATGTTATTAATTTTCTATCATCACCTATTATGGATGGATATAATGATGGATTTATTTATTTTTATTTGAATTTATGATTTTTTTATGTTTTTGGTTTTAGGATATCAATGTTTCTTCTTGATTTCCCTTTTTTACGAATTGGACAACGACATTCATGTGTATGATGAACTACGACCTCATGAAGTGATGTGATTTGTTCTGGAATTACATGAATGCTAATAATGATGTGTTGAAAGACCATATGTAGTGTATATGAAATAAAACCAATTTTTAATGGTAATATGTTATTTAATTTTCATTTTTCTTTCTATCAAGAAAATATAAACAACATTCTTGCGTACATCCAGTGTAACGTCTCCTTGAACATTATATTTAATTTTCTATTTATAACGTTTATATATCACTATGAATACATGTATACTGAATATATATTATTTTTATATCATGTTTAAAATTATATATATAATTTAATCATGTTCAATTTACAAGGACCAGACATAAGAAATCAAAATATACACTAAACGCAAAGAAATTATTACCTGAAACATGAAATTCTCATGGAATTAATAAAAAATATGGAATAAATGGTGATGATTAAATCATATATGGTATGATATACATATGAATAATAATTTAATAGGTTTATAATAAAAACAATATTTATTATACATGAGTTTTAAATGTGTATGAAGGATGTTGAGACTTATTGTAACGGATTCCCATCTCACTTTTATTTTTCTGTGAGACACATGCCATATTCACCACATGTTTATTTTATGTGATGTATATACTACCCATAAATTAATTTTATTATTATTATAATATTATTTATGGGTATTTATAAATCCATTTTATTATATCTCTTTTATTAGGATTGTATTTAAAAAGTTATGATGTCAGGAAAGTATTTTTTTGTTGCAAATTGCCTTCTCGGGGACATAAGTTCTATCGGATAACCATTTTCTTATATGAGGTTTATATAAGACATATTAAACATTTAATACCATAAATATATTTATTTTAATGATACTATATACATCATTTAATTTTATTATTTCTTGGGGATTATGATTTAATGTTTCTGATGTGGTAAGAGTTATATGTTATAATCTCATTATTTTTCATGATTGTTTAAAAATATGATTACAATAATGAAATATTATAATATATCTCTAAAAAACTGAAGAAGTTTATTATCCTATAGGTTTTTAATGATAATACATGTTTACCTTCATTTTAATCTCTTTATTTACTCAATAATTTGAAATAAGTTTTTAAATAAATAGTGTCATTACTCATCTCTTCAGTCGAAAACCACTTTTCTTCTAAGAAAATGTTAACTAAAATCATTTTATATAATATTTTTAATATCATTAAAGAGAATTATGAATAAAATTTTAGTCATGTTTTAACTTTTATAAAATTTTAAATGGAATCATTATGTAATTTTCTAAACAATTACCATTTGAATTTTACCAAAAATGTGAAAGAAATATTTGATTTAGTGTATACAACATGAAAAGAATTTCCACCACGATGACCAAATATTTATTTTAAATATTTTTTCATATGCTTCAATGTTTATTTTCAATGGAAACTATTTCTAACTTTTTTTTTCAATTTCTAGTTTTAAAAATTGATTTTAAAAATGGAAATGATATTTTCCTCAAGAAAAGATAAAATGTTTTTCAAGATTCATTTATAAGTTTTCAATGTTTTTTCAAAGAAAAGGAGTATAATTTTTTTAATAATTTTTTTTCATTGTGGAAAGGCTATATTCATAAAAAAAATATTTAAAGTGATGTTTCAAAATAATTTTTCATCTAATATGGCATCTTTTGAAGTTAATTATACTTTTCTGGGGATAAGATTGAATGAAAGAATCCTTTTACTTTCTATAGATGGTTAATGTTTATATTGATTTATTTTTTATGAGACCTATTTTTTTCATTTTTTATGGTATCGTGAATTTAGGAAATGTCTATAAAACTAGTTTTCTTTACATGTGTAGTTATGTGATGATATTTTCAATGTTTTTTGAGACTGTGGAACATAAAATTGTGATTTTAATTATGAGATTGGTGAGAACTATATATCCCTTCAATTAATTTGGTAAAGCTTTATATTTCATTAAACAAAAATGGGAAACATGTTGATGGGATTATTCCACTGTGGGAAACATATGTGTCAATATCCACAATGGGAAAAAAGTGATAAGTCACAATCTATTATGTTCATGGTCTTTTTTGTTAACCATGAAAAGATAATTTTCTTATATTAATGATGGTTCCACATTTTTATGAAATGATATTATTATTGATGGACTATTTATGATGATTTACCACTGTTATGGGCCATGTTTTCTGAAATGATAAATTTTTATTCCATAAACCATGTTTGTGATAACTGAATGATAATTTAAAATATTTATAAGATACATGAATTATAAAATACCCTTATGATCATCTATTGATTTATTATGATTATAGATTAATGTCTCTTATGTTTACAATTTCTGAGAATATGAGCACACCCTTTTTTATCTATCCTTCCCCAGGATATGAAAAATGGATTAGGTAGGTTATTACAAAGGGGAGTATTATGTGAGAATATATTTATGGGATATGTTGATGATATTTCATGGAATAATAATTTTGAATTTATATTCTCAAAATACACTAAAGTATTATGGTTTATAAGCATGTGTTTAGGAATTGTATTGAAGATTCATCTAAAAATATATAATAGTTATATATAGAATCTTGGTTCTCTATAGCAGGTATCAAAATGTAGGTTTAATTAAAATTTGGAAACTAGAATGATAAATGTTTAGTGAGATACCTAAGTATATTTCTGAGGATATGTCTAGGGATATATCTAATGGTAAGTCTATGGATGAGTCAAAGAATAGAAAACCATCCTAGAATTTTGGTAAATGATGGATTGAGTGGTTTTCAACCAATTAAATCCTTATTTGGATACAATAAGTGGACGTGGATATATACTAGGGGATCCTAGGGATAATAACTCTAAAATTATTACATTTATATGGATTTGATTTTAACCTAGTTCATGACACCATGTCTTAACACACACTTGGTTTCACACTCTTGTGGGATATTTGATAGAGAGAGTATTTTCAATTATTTTACATTGAATATAATTATTTTAAAACCCACCAAAGTGTTATTTTAAGATGAATTGATGCATTTTTATGATATTGGTAATATTTTGAGCTTAATAGTAAAAATGACCCATTTCATATTTTTAACGATTTTAAATTATTTCTGTATTTTAGCCATAAAGTTTTATACACTAACCAAATTGAATATTTCTTTCTTTTCCAGAGTTTACAAATACATGGATTCATTATAGAAACCTAGGCTTTTATTACATTACTATTACATCATATCAAAGATAAAAAACATAATTGTATTACACATAGAGGATCCAGAGGTTTAGTGTCTTGGGCAAACTAGGACCACACATAACAAATAAAACATCGAGCATAAACATTCATTTAATTTCTTCTTCTGTAGAGTCTTATTGGCACTTGTTCTCTCCTTAGTACAAGTATCCACCTTAGGATATACATAAAAAGGAGTTAGATAAAATCCCAGTAAGAGGATAGATAAGAACAATATATCATGGGGTGAGCATAATCATAACATAGTCAAAAGATCATGAACATGAGAGAAGCATAAATAATAGACTTGAAATGTGGCAATGCATAAAAATGAAACATTATGTCTTAGTGGTTTACTACCACACATACTTGTGAACCAATCTAGAATCTTTTTCACACATCATTTCACATTTACTCATGTGATTAATCACTTTACCCAATGCATTGTAGTGCTGTATATTTCCGGGTGCACCCGTCACATTTAAACATTATATTGCGCTATATAATTCCGGGCGCACCAGTCACATCATAACATTATCATTTATCATGCATGAAATAATGTAAATATAACATAAATTAACATATCTAACCCAGGAAAAGTAATGGGTTTCATCTCATATAATACATTCATAACTTTGGGTTCCCAAAAGAAAGAGGGAACAACATACTTGATACAAACAATGAATGAGAGGTAAAAGTTGAGTTCTTAAAAGAAGAGTTCTTTTGGAAAACATTTGGATTGACATAAAAATCATTTGAAAACATTTATATCCCAGAAAATTAAAGAAAATTATGAACAAATGATCTTTAAGGAGTGAAGATATCAAAAATGGATTGAAAGAGGAAGAACCCTAAGGATGAATGTTGGGTTCGATATTTCCCCCTTACCCTGTAACCAAACGCTTGCTTCTTTTTAATGTACTATATAATGAAATTATATTAATTAAGTAGAAATAAAGAACCATGTTTAAATTAATAGGGTTCATTCTGGTTTCATTATGTCATATTATGTTCCTTTGGATGACTTATAGTGTTTAAAAACATTGTTCGGGGATGTTTGTTTTTATGGTTTTTCTTGGGTGGTTCACTTGTATTCTTAAATTGAAGTTCAGGTAGATCATGGGTAAACATCCATAAATGACATTACATGTTATTAGTGATATTACATGAGCTTTAATGATTTTATAATGAATTATATTAGATCCATGTGGGTGAATCATTAGGTAATAATTAAATGATGATTATTTGTGTTAATTTGAGCGGTTTTTGGATGACAACGAACTTGTTTTAACTTTTCACTTAGTAATATGGCCATAGGTTATTTCCAGATCTTAAAATAGAACATAATAAATATAAAATATTCTGGCTCAATAATAAAAATGTTTTCATGACCATATTTGAAGGTAGAAATGGATGAATAGAGCATGTCATTTTTTGAAGGTTATAAATTTAACACCTCATGAACAATGTTCTCCTTAATAAAATAAAATGAAGAGAGAAATGGGGTGGGGTGATATAATATCCCATTAGCATAATAACATTCCAGTAGATTTATAATACTGGAGTTACAATAAAACTTAGATGAAAAGAGTTGGTGAGAGATCATGAAATGAACTTGAACTTGGAAGGAAAATAAAGGAGAAGAGGGAGAGAAATTACCTCTAGAATCCTCCTCTTGAGAACCTCCTTAAGGGCATAAGCTTGGTCTTTTGATGAGTCAAAAAGCTCTTGGACGTGGGGGAGGGGCTAAGGGATATTATTGGGAAGAGAGTAGACAATTATTGAAGCTTGAGAGGTGTGGTTTGGCAAGAGTAGGGGGAAGGCTTATTTATACATGAGGAGGGAGGTGTTTTTGGTATAAAATATTAAATAAAAAAATATATCAAGAGTTGGACTTGTAATAGTAGTGTTTTGAAATCCTAAAACATATATTAATATAATATAATTCGTTTTAGGCTTTAATTCTTCTTTATAATCCGAATTTGTTAATTTATTAAAAGGAATGTGAAAGGAAGAGAAAAAGACAGTTTAAGAAATCACCTTTTTGTCTTTAGGCTTTGGAAAGTTCTTTTTAGGTTTGAGAATTGGATTTATTGTATTCTAAAGAACCATTTAAGAGATTTAATATAATTTTTCTGAAACTAAGGTTCTATAATGTTTATTTCATCATTAAATCATTAATGATGCAATTTATATTACACCGATTATGCGATAAACTGTATTTTTTACTATTCACCCGTAAATTGAAGTATTTCAGAAAAAACCCAAAACATTACCCCTACAATTTTTCGACGTGTAGAATCCAAAAATAAAGTCCATTTTTCAAAAATAATTTTCTAAATATTATTAATTTAATATTTAAATAAAATCATAATTTACTTAAAAAAAACTGTTTTTAAAAGTTAAAAATGATTTTATAGTGCTTTCAAAAATTACGTAGGGTCTTATAAAAGTATGTAAAACAATAATACATTGATTCAATCATTTATGAATACATTTTAAGTAATAAATGTTCTTTTAAATTATTTAATTAACTATAAATAATTATTTATGACTTACAAATTACCAAAACATTTACTAAGGTCAAATTGTCACTTTCTAAGATGTCTAAATTTTATTTAATTATTCATAGGTAATGTTACTCTTATGTTCAATGATTTAATATTAATAAGGGTCATATTATTATTCATAATGGCTTGTTACTATTCATAAGGGTAGGTCACTATTCACCAAAAAATATTTTTGTTTCATTAGACTCCAAAGATCATCTTGAACACAAAAGTGTATGTCAGATTTTGAATATTCCAAACGTAAGAGTGAAAACATTATGTCGAAAGGTCACTTATCACTTAGAAGTTCATTATGTTGTGATTTCATCTTATTTTATGACATTAATATAAGAAGGGAACTTTCATTAAAAAACTTTGGGTCGTTACGTTCTTCCCCCCTTAAGAAATTTCTCCCCAGAAATTTTACTTTACACAAAAAGGTGAGGGTACTTATCCTTCATTGGCTCTTCTGGTTCCCAAGTTGCTTCCTCAAACTTATGGTTCCTCCACAACACTTTGACAAGATGGGTTGTCTTGTTTCATAGAAACTTATCACTTCAGTCCAGAATCTTTACTGGTTGCCTCTCGTAGGAGAGATCATCTTCCAGATGCACCACATCTATGTTTAGTACATGTGAGGGGTCTGGTATGTACTTCTCAGTAGTGTTAATGAAACACATCATAAACCTGAACCATATTCGGTGGAAGTGATAGACGATAGGCGATAGGTCCTATGCGGTCAAGGATCTCAAAGGGGTTAATATAACTTGGGCTTATCTTCCCTTTCTTTTCGAATCGATTGACTCTCTTCCCTGGAGATATACGAAGGAAGACTTTATATCCAACGTCAAACTCTAGTTCCCTTCGACGGTTGTCTGCATATCTCTTTTGCTGACATTGAGCAGCTTTGATGTGTTTCTGGATGACTTGAACCTTCTCGGTCATCTCTTGAACAAGATCGGGCCCAAGTAGCTTTCTTTCTCCAACTTCATCCCAACAGGTTTGAGTTCTACATCGCTTCTCATAAAGAGCTTCATACAGAGCCATCTGAATACTCGAGTGGAAGCTATTGTTGTATGAGAACTCAACCAATGGGAGATGCTGATCCCAACCACCTTTGATTTAAGAGAGAAGGCTCTTAACATATCTTAAAGCGTCTGAATAGTATTTTCAGACTGAACATCTGTTTGGGGGTGATAGGCCGTGGTGAAATTTAATTCAGTACTCAAAGCATGTTGAAGGCTCCTCCAGAACATAGATGTGAACCTTGGATCACGGTCAGAGACAATTGAGAGTTGAACACCGTACAGTCTCACCACTTCCTTCACATATATCTTCGCTCATTGATCAAGTGAGAGGTCTTCCCGAATAGTGATAAAATTGGCTGTCTTAGTGAGTTGGTCAACCACAACCCATATCGCTTTATTTCCCTTTGACATCTTTAGGATACCTGTGACAAAGTCCATAGTATCTTTTTCCCATTTCCACATGGGTATTGGCAATGAATGCATCATACCCTTGGACTTTTGTCACTCAGCTTTAACTTTTGGACATACCAAGAACCTTGATATATATTCCAAAATATCCTACTTCATGTTATCCCACCAGAAGTGTTCTCAGAGATCACGGTACATCTTGGTACTACCAGGATGGATAGATAAATTTGAGCTATGTGCATTATCCAATAGCTCCTTCTTTTAACTGGGTGATGAAGGCACACAAAGCCTCTTTCCGAACCGAATCACACCATCATCGTCGATACGAAACACTTACATCTTCCCTTACTTTACTGCATTCACCCTCTTTTGTATCTCCACATCATCACTTTGTCCTTACATAATATTTTCTTGGATGGATGGTTGCACAATCATTTGGGCAAGGTAGGATGTATCCCCTGCCCTAATGATTTCCAAATCCATCCTTCTCATATCCAAGAAGACTGGGTCTTTCTCAATCTGCATCATGTATAGAGTAGCATGTTCTTTTCTGCTAAGAGCATTAGCTACCTTGTCCACCATTCCAGGATGATAGTGAATAGTTCAATCGTAATCCTTGATTATCTATAACCATCTCTTTTGATGCATGTTGATCTCCTTTTGTGTCAATATATATTTTAGGCTCTTGTGGTCAGTGTATATGTCACACTTCTCACCATAAAGGTAGTGCCTCTAGATTTTCAAGGCAAAAATCACAGCTGCCAGCTCTAGATCATGTGTCGGGTAGTTCTGCTCATGGATCTTCAACTGTCATGAGGCGTAGGCTATCACATTATCATTTTTCATGAGTACACAACCCAACCCTTTCTTTGAAGCATCACTGTATATCACAAAACTTTCTCCACCTTTCGGTAGTGTGAGTACATGTGCAATGATCAGCCTTCTCTTTAGTTCCTTGAAGCTTCCCTTACATCCTTCCATCCATACATACTTTACCCCTTTACTTGTTAACTTAGTTAGCGAGCTTGAAAATCATGAGAAGTTTCTAAAAAACATCGGTAGTACCAAGCTAATACAAGAAAACTACGGATTCCTGTGACACTAGAGGGCCTAGTCCATTCCTCAATTGCCTTTGTTTTTGAAGGATCCACATAAATTCCCTCACTTGTGATCACATGTCCCAAGAACGTGACTTGATTTATCCAAAAGTCACACTTGATGAATTTGGCATACAACTTCTCCTTTCTCAATGTCACCAACACAAGTCCTATATATTCTTCATGCTCCTCCTTTCTCTTGGAGTAGTTGAGAATATCATCGATAAAAACAACCACAAATTTGTCGAGGTAATGTCTAAAGACTCTATTCATCAAATCTATGAAAATTGCAGGGGCATTAGTAAGTTCAAAGGGCATCAACAAAAACTCATAGTGCCCATACCTTGTTCAGAAGGCAGTCTTCTGAATATCTTCCTTCTTCACCTTTACATAATGATATCCAGAATGAAGATCCACTTTGGAGAAGTATTGAGCTTTTCTTAACTGGTCGAACAAGTCATCAATCCTAGTCATAGGATACTTGTTCTTTATGGTGATCTTGTTGAGTTCCCGATAATCAATATACAGCCTCATTGTTCCATCCTTCTTCTTCACAAAGAGCACTAGTGCACCCCAAGGTGATGCACTAGGGCATATGAACCCTTTGTCTAGATGCTCTTGAAGTTACTTCTTTAACTCCTCCAGTTCGATAGGATCCATCCTATAGGGGCACTTCGAGATAGGAGTAACTTCGGGTATGAGTTTAGTTGAGAACTCTACATCACAATCCGGGGGAATTCCGGGTAACTCTTCGGGAAATATGTCGCCGTATTCCCTCACAATGGGAATTTCCTCAAGTTTGAAACTTTCCTTCGACTCAACCATTTGGGCGAGGTATGCTTCTTCATAGGGAATCAACACCCAAACCATTTAAGTATTTCTCAAAGGAGATTCTTTATCTTCCATGCATTTGTAGAGGATCATGGGATGGTTTGAAATATGAAAAGATATTTCCTTTTCCCAACAGTTGATATGTGCTCTATATAACAAGAGAAAATCCATTACCATTATAGCATCGAATTCCACCAAGGGAAGTATTACAAGATTTTCTGAAAGAATCTTCCTACATACGCCAATAAGATAAGAGTCAAGAACATTGGATTCAATGATTTCACCACTTTTTGTTTTTACAGATATCTATTCTTCAAGGTTTTGGGGCTTCTATTCTATAGTTCTATCAAACTTGCAAGATATAATAGAATGCGTAGAACCAGAATCAAATAAGACTTTTTCCATTCTTGATTGAATAGGAAGTGTACCTTGTACAACTTCATTATCATGCTCCACCTCCGCAGTAGTGATGGCATAAGCCTTCCCTTGTTCCATTGGATTTGGTGGTTTCTAACGCTGATTACCTTCTAGATCTCAAGGTTTGGTGCACTGGTTTGCATTGTTCCCTAGCTCCCTACAATTGTAGCATTGAACCACAAGTGGTTATCTCCGTTCATCGGCTAAATTATCTGTCCTTTTAATGTATTTTAGATACTCTTGAGCATGGTGTCCTTCTTTCCCACACTTGAAGCATTTCCCTGTCCCTTTGAGGAAGTTCCCACTGTGCAACTTCCCACATTTTTGACATGTGGGTCGTTGAATTTTCTTCCCACCATTATCATTAGATCCACCAGCTTGAAACACCGTCTTTCTTTTTTTATCACCATATCCATGGGACCATTCTCCAAACTCCACCTCCACCTTGAGATAAAACCTAATAACTTATTCATAACTCCCAAAGTCTCGAATTGAAAGAGCCTTTTGAAGGTGTGGTTTTAATCCACTAAAACATCTATCAATTTTTCTATCATTGTTGATAACAAAACCAGAAGCGTACCTTTCAAGCCTTATGAAATTTTCTTCATAAGTTGTGACAGATTCTCCTTCTTTTTGCTTGATCTCTATGAATTATCTATCCATATTCATGCAAAGATTTCATGGGAAATACTTATTAAGAAACATTATCTTATAGTCTTCCCATTCCATCACTTCAATTTCCTCCCTTGGATTGGTGCTCTTAATCAAAGCCCACCATTGATCAGCTTCTCCATCTAGACGATAAATAGCTAGAGTCACCTTCTCTGTCTCAAAGCCATGAAGCACAGAAAAGATCTTTTACATGGAGTTGACCCACTGTTCCACAACTAGTGGATCAGAAGATCCACAAAATGTCAGTGGTCGTTGCCACATAAAACATTCGATTTCCAGTTTCTCCCTCTTTGGTGAAGGAGGACGTTCCCCATTATTATGGTTATTGTTAATAACCTGAGATAATTAGGTAAGCATCACCATGATGTTTTGAAATCCACCTCCCAAATCATTAGGGATGTCTTTCGGGCAATCGTTGCATTGGCCCTCGCATGAGTTGTTGGCCTGATTTCTCCTGGTTCCCACCATTTTCTAAAATAGAAAAGGTTAGAACAAAACATAAGTAATCAAGTCATGAATAAATTATTCATATAAACAATTATACATAAAATGTAACATATGGGATCCCTAGGTATATGTTCTTGTGTTCATATTTGTACATAATCTCATACTATAAGTTTTCTCTAGGGTTCACTAATCCTAATTCCCAAATTAAGTAAACCTTTCCTTTGATACCAACTATAGAGACCCATCCTTTTCTTACATTACTATTACATCATATCAAAGATAAACAACATAATAGTATTAAACATAGAGGATCCAAAGGTTTAGTGTCATGGGAAAACTAGGACCACACATAACAAATACAACGTTGAGCATAAACATTCATTTAATTTCTTCATCTATAGCTTATTATTGGCACTTGTCCTCACCTTAGTACATGTAGCCACATGAGGATATAAATCAAAAGGGGTGAGATAAAATCCCAGTAAGAGGATAGATAAGAACAATATATCATGGGGTGAGCATAATCATAACATAGGCCAATGATCATGAACATGAGAGGAGTATAAATAATAGACTTGAAATGTGGCAATGCATAAAAATGAAACATCATGTATTAGTGGTTAACTACCACACATACTTGTGAACCAAGATAGCATATAGTTCACACATAATTTAAAATTTACTCATGAGATTCATCACTTTACCCAATGCATTGGGGATCTGTATAATTCCGGGCACACTCGTCACATTTAAACATTCATATTGCGCTATATAATTCCGGGCGCACATGTCACATCATAACATTATCATTTATCATGCATGACACAATGTACATATAACATAAATGAACATAACTAACCCATGAAAAGGAATGGGTTTCATCTCATAAGAACAGATTCATAACTTTGGGTTCCAAAATGAAAGAGGGAACAACATACTTGATACAAGAACCATCAACCATGAATGGGAGGTAAAAGTTGAGTTCTTAAAAGAAGAGTTATTTTGGAAAACATTTGGATTGACATAAACATAATTTGAAACCATGTATATCACAAAAATGTAAAGAAAATTATTAAGAAATGATATTTATGTAGTGACCATATCAAAAATGGATTTAAAGAGGAAGAACCTGATGGATGAAAGTTGGGTTTGAGAATTTCCCCTTACCCTGTACCTGAATGCTTCCTTCTCTTTAATGTCCTATATAATGAAATTATATTCGTTAATTAGAAATAAAGAACCATGTGTACAATAATAGGGTTCATTATGGTTTCATTATGTCATATTATTTTCCTTTGGATGACTTATAGAGTTTAAAAACATTGTTTGGGGATGTTTGTTTTTATGGTTTTTCTTGAGTTATTCACTTGTATTCTTAAATTGATGTTCGTGTAGATCATGGGTAAACATACAGAAATGATATTAAATGTTATTAGTGATATTACATGAGATTTAATTATTTTATAGTGAATTATATCATATCCATGTTGGTGAATCATTAGATAATAATTAAATGATGATTATTTGGGTTAATTTGAGTGGTTTTTTGATCATAA
Source organism: Viscum album (assembly GCA_963277665.1). Lineage (NCBI taxonomy): Eukaryota > Viridiplantae > Streptophyta > Magnoliopsida > Santalales > Viscaceae > Viscum > Viscum album. The sequence continues at coordinate 1,456,412,174 of OY728161.1, forward strand.
CGAACTTGTTTTAACTTTTCACTTAGTAATATGGCCATATGGTATTTCCAGAACATAAAATAGAACATAATACATATAAAATATTCTGTTTTGACAATAAAAATGGTTTCATGACCAGATTAGAAGGTAGAAATGGAAGAAGAGAGCATGTCGTTTTTGAAGGTTATAAATTTAACACCTCATGAACAATGTTCTCTTTAATAAAATAAAAGGATGAGGGAAAGGGGGTGGGGTCATATAATATCCCATTAGAATAATAAAATTCTAGTAGATGTATAATAATGGAGTTAAAATACAATTTAGATGAAAAGAGGTGTAGAGAGATCAAGAAATGAACTTGAACTTGAAAGGAAAATAAAGGAGAAGAGGGAGAGAAATTACCTCTAGAATCCTCCTCCTGAGAACCTCCTTAAGGGCCTAATATTGGTCTTTAGAAGAGACCAGAATCTCTTGAACGTGGGGGAGGGCCTATGGAAGATTATTGGGAAGATCATAGTAAATTATTTAAGATTGAGAGGTGTGGTTTGGCAAGTGGAGGGGGAGGGCTTATTTATACATGAGGAGGGAGGTGTTTTTGGTATAAAATATTAAATAAAATAATATATCAAGAGTTAGACATGCAATAGTAGTTTTTTGACATCATAAATCATATATTAATATAATATAATTCATTTTAGGCTTTAATTATTATTTATAATCCAAATTAATTAATTTATTAAAAGGAATGTGAAAGGAAGAGAAAAAGACACTTTAAGAAATCACCTTTTTGACTTTAGGCTTTGGAAAGTTATTTTTAGGTTTGAGAATTGGATTTATTATATTCTAAGGAACCATTTATGAGATTTAATATAATTTGGCCCACAATAAGGTTCTAGAATGTTTATTTCATCATTACATCATTAATGATGCAATTTAGAAAACACCGATTATGCAATAAATTGTAATTTTTACTAATTACCTGAAAATTGAAGTATTTCAGAAAAAACCCAAAAATTTACCAATACCATTTTTTGATGTGTAAAACCCAAAAATAAAGTACATTTTTTGAATTTTTTTTAAATATTAATAATTTTATATTTAATTAAAATCATATTTTACTTAAAAACAGTTTTTAAAAGTTAAAAATGATTTTATAGTGCTTTCAAAAATTACGTAGGGTCTTATAAAATTATCTATAACAATAAGACATTGATTCAATAATTTATGAATACATTTTAGGGAATAAATATTCTTTTAAATCAATTAATTAATTATAATTAATTATTTCTGACTTAAAAATTACCAATGCGTTTACTATGGTCAAATTGTCACTTTTTAAGGTGCCTAAATTTTATTTAATTATTCATAGGTAATTTTACTCTTATGATCGATGATTTACTATTCATAAGGGTAATATTATTATTCATAAGGGCATGTTACTATTCATAAGGGTAGGTCACTATTCACCAAAAATTATTTTTGTTTCATTAGACTCCAAAGATCATCTTGAACACAACCGTGTATGTCAGATTTTCAAAATTCCAAACAAAGGAGTGACAAAGTTATGTTGAAAGGTCACTTATCACTTAGTAGTTCATTATGTTGTGATTTAATGTTATTTTATGACATAAATATAAGAAGATAATTTTCATTGAAAAGCTTTGGGTTGTTACATTCGTTTCATCTTTTAGACCAAAAGTTGAATCAGTCATATGGAAGCTCAAAAGAATCTCACAAGTTGGAGCATGAAAACTGTTTACACATCTACCATGTTTTGGTTTGGGATCCCTAATGCATTCTTGGTGGGCCCAACGATTGTGAAATTTGGTGGGTGGATGAAAAAGGAGTTTTTTACCATTTTTCATGAAGGTAAGGTCTTGATAAATGGCCGTTTTAAGGGACATTAAATAATCCTAATCCATAGTTTTGTGATTTGGAGAGTCTGACTGGAGAAAATAAATTCCTTGAGTAAAATGGTCATAAATCTAGGATTACTTGTCCAACGTCTCTGATATTTTTAGGGGAAACTCCCAAGAGAATTATGAGAAACATTCAAGAAGGTTAAAATGTGTGAAGATTTCATTTAATTGGGATACAACACATAAACATTGGTTTTACAAATTATGGCTATAAAAGGAGGAGAGATCCTCACTCTCAAAGCATCTCTCATTCCATCCCATTTCTTCTAGGACACCAAGGAGGAGAACTTTTCAGCTTGCTCTTTTATTTCTTTTATTTTTCATAGTTTTGTAATGCCTTATTATTCCCCCTTAATCTTTATTACCCTTACCTTGGTGGGGTAAACATTTGGAGTGAATGGGGAAGGGTTGGTTTTCTATTTTGTAATGGTTGAGTTATTGAACGTAATTGAATGAAATTTCTTTCTTCTTCAATGTTGTTTTCAATTTCATATAGAGGATTTTATTATCAAGTGTGGTCATTCTTTAATTTTAATTCCATTATTGATTTTTTCCTCGGTAAAATAATTATTATGTATCTCAACTAATTTTTGTTTTTATAGGATGGAATTGACCAAGGATTAGTGGGGAAGTACTCGACGATCATCCGTACGTGTAAAAGGTGTTGTGAATGTTCTTGATAATTTGGGATAAAATATAATTGATCAGCTATTGACCATGTCAATTAAAGACATTGAATATAACTATTTAGCACATGGAATGAAAGTTGACCCAACTGAGATCTTGGTAAGGTTTTCTCTCACCATCATAATTTCACCAAGGAAGTGAGAGGAATCAATTATGCAAACTCACTTTAATCAACTAAGAAGAAGAGGATTTAAATAAATTTAACAAGGATAGCATTAAATTAAGGAAACTAACCCTGAACTAGTCACCTATTTTTAATATCAATGTTTTTTAATCGTTTAATTTCAAATTTCCTTTAAAAACAAAACATTTTTTCCCTCGTATAAAAGTGAAAAATTGATTTTGTGTGCACTCCTCCACAGAAGACTTCCTAGTGTTAATAACTATACAACACATAGGATATCTAAAAATTGTTTTTCCATTCCCTATAATAGGTGAGAATCAAACTTGGTGCTATTTTCGGGGAGGTAGTGCCGCAATTTATTTGTAAATATTTTACATTTTCAAATTTAAAAAAAAATTTAAAAAAATCATTACCATGTTGTTTTCAAATGATTATTTCTGTAAATAATAGAATAATTACCCACTGATAATTGAACCAATTATCAACTCAGCCTTTTCCAAGGAGAATGGTGTTTCTTCTATTGTAAGACAAGTGAGGTTATTTTGGAAAAACAATAATGGGTGGTAAAAATTCAAACAATTCATAGGCAGACTAAGGGAGGACATGAACAAAGAAGTTTTTTAAGTGATGACCTGAAAGCTAACTGAGTTCCCCCAATAATTTCTCGAATTTTATGAAGTTTCCAAGGTCAAAGAAGACCCCCCATTAGTCATCCCAGATTTTTCTATGGAGATCCATGAAATGGTGGAGACTAACTCCCTACCTCTATCTACTACTAGTCAACTCCAAGAGGTGATTTCCAATTAAGAGGAAATTGAAGACGAGCAAAACGAGGGGGATAATATTTTCATTAAATCATTATCTATTTATTTTTATGAAAATTAATTGAGTATTACCACCCCTTGTTTTATGTATTCAGATTCAGACAACTTATGTTTTTTCCTTCGAGGACGATTAAGAAAAAAAATGAACCTGAAGAGGAACAATTCGAGCTCCCCAAACATGTTGATCATTTATTAGAGGGAGCTCAAGGGGAGATCAAGGTGTATTTTCTTAAAGAGATCAACTACCAAGAAGAATTACATGAAAGGGAATATTTCATTATTAATTCTTTATGTTATAATCTTATTCATGATGAATTGTTTTCTAATTTCTCTTTCGCAGATATTTATGATACGACAGAAATGGAGGAGACGTTGGATGTTAAATAAGAGACTACCCATGTGGTGGATATTATAGAAGAATAGTGGGAAAAAAATGTGGTGGTGTTACTACCTCCTCAAAAACAATTTACATACCATATAGAGGAGGGCACCATGAAAGTCAACAGAGAGCACCCCTCTATTCTATTCCCTCTCACTATTAAACTCAAATTTTATATTTTTTTCTTGGGGTTGGGATGTTTATTATTTACTTTGGGGTAATATGATTTAAATATTTATTCATGGAAATATAGAAAATTTTCAGCTGGTGGTTCATCTCCAATAAACCACAGCCACCATCAAATTGGGGATAATCGAATAGAACTACCCATCTGAAGGCAGTCAAAACCCAGGGCCCACATGGGGTATTAAACCAAGATTTATCCTTATTTTCTTATTAAAAATATATTTTCATTTTATTTTATAAATTCATTATGTTTTATTTTTACCCTTTTTATGTTGTAAAATAGAAACACTTAAGATCCTAACTCAAAGATGCATTTCCAATAAGTCAGGTCGTACTTCTCATTTATACTTACTTGTTTGTTCTAAATCAATAAAAAATCTACTTACTTGTTAAATCCATTTGAATGAACTGAGTAAAATGCATCAATTAAGTGTGGGGGAGGGAAACTTTATAGTTTAGGATATTCATTTGTTGTTTGGTTTACCATTTTCATAAAAACAATTAGATATTTGTGTCTTTATTTTTAAAATTTTGTGTGTTTTTGAAACTTTTGAACTGAAATGATTATCATTTATATTTTCAAAACCCATGTCAATGGGAAAACCAATATATTCCATGAAAACTGAGATTAAATGAATGTTTAAATGACATTGTTTCAAGTTCAAAATATTTTCAAATTTCATGAAAAGTACACTCTTTTTTTAATCCCATTCCATATTTCACTATTTATATATTTGAAATCACTTTCCTGTGAGGCTTCTAAACTATTTTTGTCATATTATTTTCATTAACCTAATTTATTGAGATAACCAAAACATGATTTCTTTAAATATAATTTTATTTATTCCATTTAAAACTTGAGGGTTTGGGGTACATGTGTTTTAAATGATTGAGTAATTTATTTGCTTTTAAGCCCCCTTTTCAAAATAATACTTTTTCATTATGGCCTACCATATACATTAACCATTGTATCCCCTAGAATCCATGAGAAACCTATTAGTTAAGCCATATTACAAGTCAAATTTTCATATCTAACCTTCTCTTGAATTGAAATTAATGATCTAGTTGAAATTTAGTGTGGGGAAAGATATCTTGTGGTCTACTACTTCATTTGGTGATACTTTTGGTGATATATTAAATGTTGAAGAGATGATGTTTCTACTAAAGATCTCATTTTGTTAAAAGTAGTACCTTTTTGGGGAATTCATGATAAAATAAACTGTTCCATTCTGGATCTTCCAATGTAAAAAGAAAGTTGTGCCTATCTAGAGCTTTCAAGAAAAACAACGTTTGGGAAGAAATTATTACTAGTGAAATTTCAAAATGAAGTAAACTTTCCATGATTTTTCATGAATATAGAGCCTCTTTTCTACCAATGGGAAGAGAAGGAGACCATGTTTGAGTAAAAAATAGAATCTTACAAATTTTTTCAAAAGAGAAAATCTGTCCTTTTTTCAGCCTCAAAATTTTTTACATTTAAATCTTACCAACCAAAAGCCACAGAACAACCCTGAAAATTCTCATGAGAAACACATGTCCTTGACTTAAATTGGGTGGAGAACCAGGAATTTATCAATCATATGGCGACTCTTGTGTGAGTTTGGATGAGAAAATCCTTATTAAGCATTTACATTTGTGAGATGAGATAAAATTCATGTGTGGTTGGTGTTTTGTCTACATGGGATACGAAATTAAGTAGAAATATATTAAATAATATAAAATAGAGAACTTAAAATAATTTTTTTATGAGGTATGATATCTTTTTGTTTCTTGGTATGGATTTTGTAGATCTCATTGGTATATGTTTTGAATTTTATTCGATAATATTTTGATGTTTACTTGTCTAGGAGTCCAAGTGCTATTGGTGGGGGAATTTAGAGAGAAAATATTTTCAATTAATTTACATTGAATGTCATTGTTTTAAATCCCACAAAATTGTTACATTAATATGAATTGCTGTATTTTTATGATATTGGTAATATTTTGAGATTAATAGTAAATATGGTCTATTTCAGATATTTAAATGTGTTAAATTATTTTTGAATTTTGGGCATAACGTTTTCTACATAATCCAAATTGGAATTATCTTTATTTTCAAGAGTCCACACATCTAGGGATTCATTTTATCCTTTTGGACCAAAAGATGAATCGGTCATATGGAATCTCAAAAGAAGCTCACAAGTGGGAGCATGAAAGTTGTTTACATATATGTCATGTTTTGGTGTGGGGTCCCTAACTCATTCATGGTGGGCCCAATTGTTGTGAAATTCAGTGGGTGGACGTGAAAGGATCTTTTTAACATCATTCATGGAATGAAGGATGAATGAATTGTACTTTTTAAGGGTCATTTAAGAATCTTAATCCAGAGTTTTGTGATTTGGCGAGTCGAACTGAACAGAATAAATTATGAAAGTAAAAAGGGTATAAAGCTCAGATTACTTGTCCAAATCTGCAAATATTTTTAGGGAAAATTCCCAAGAGAATTACGAACAACATTTAAGAAGGGTGAAACGTGTGATTATTTAATTTAATTGGGATACAACATGTCGTCATTCATGGGAGAAATTATGGATCTAAAAGGAAGAGGGCTCCTCCCTCTCAAAGAATCTATCATTCCATCCCATTCCTTCTAGGACACCAAGAGGGGAAATTTTCAGCTTTATTTTTTATTTCTTTTCTTTTTCATAGTTTTGTAATAAATTATTCTTCCCCATTAATCCCTATTACCCTTACCATAGTGGGGTAACCATTTGGATTGATTGGGGAAGGTTTGGTTTTCTATGTTGTAATGCTTGTGTTCTTGAACGTAATTGATGGAAATTTCTTTCTTCTTCAAAGTTTTTTTTCAATTTCATATAGCGTATTTTATTATCAAGTGTGGTCATTCTTGAATTTTAATTTTTTATTGATTTTTTTCTTTTTTAAAATAGTCATTATCTCCCTCCACTAATTTCTGGTTTGTATACGATGGAATAGATCAGGGATTAGTGGTGAAGTACTCGACGATTGTCAGTACGTGTAAAAGGTGTAGTGAATTTTCTTGATTGTTTGGGATAAACAAAACTCGATTGGGTATTTCCCATGTCAATTAATTATATTCAATATAATTATTTTTCACATTGATGGAGAGTTGACCAAACTGAGATCTTGGTAAGGTTTTCTCTCACAATCATAATTTCACTTATAAAGTGAGAGGAAACTTTTGTGGAAACTGACTTTAATCAATAAGAAGAAGAGGTTTAAATTAAATTGAACAAGGATAACATTAAAATTAGGAAACCAACCCCGAAATAATCACCATTTTTTATAATATTAATGTTTTTAAATCATTTTAATTTCAAATTTACTTCAAAAATGACAACATTTTTACCCTCGTTTAAAAGTGAAAAACTGATTTTGTGCGCACTCCTCTTTCGGAGACTTCCATGGGTAAATCACTATACTACACTTAAGAAATTTAAATTTTTTCCCCATTCCCTACGACAGGTGTGCCTCAATATTATTTGGAAATTTACACACTTTACTAACCATCATGAAGGATTTAAATAAACGGTGACTATAAATGACATTTGATAAATCTAATATATTATAGATTAAAAAGGAAGGTGTTATTATTTAGTAATTTTATAAATTATTTGTCTTGATTATGTGGTTTTTCACTGTGAATATTTTTATTCACACTATTATTTTTTGGTTCAGTCAGTGGATGGAAATAGAAGGAACTGGATTAAAGTTATATGTGATAGTGAATGTGTTGATGAGAAACCAAATGGTATGATGATTAGAGTGAAGGATATTATAATTATGCCCAATAAGTCATCCTGATATATTATTTTTATCTTTCACCTTAACCAGCTCTCAGAATCATCAAATAATATAAGTATAAAGTTTGGTGAGAATTTTGGTGGTGGAGACCATGTAGGAATGAAAATTTAGTTTCCTATATGTTGTTAATATGGGAAGAAGAACTCTAGGGAATGTATCAGAGAAATGAGAAGATGTTTTATGTGTGGATATGGACACAAATATAGTGATTGCTGAGGGAAAATGGAAATTTTAGACAACACAATGGATGAGAATAATGGTTTCCCTGAGGATTCATCATTTGTTGGTCATTATAAATGTGTAATTTTTGGGAATTATACAAATTTATCTCTTAGGGGTAGAACTCAAGAATTGAATTAGAAAGGTATTATGAGTAATGGTTATATTACTGATGTTGATCAGAATAGTAGTGGTATATAAAAGGTATGATCTATTCTAGCAATAATTTTTATGTTAAACATGATAAGAATGATTAAATTGAGGTTGATAAATGTTATAACCTAATTCATATATTTCATATTCTAGGATATAGGTACTGTGGAGTAAGATGATAAATCATAGATTACAGTTTTTGAAGGAAGTGGTATGATCAAAGTGTTTATGTATTTGAATTCAAGAATTATTTTTTATGAATCCTGAAATATATAAGGATTGTTTGGTATATGTTTTTAAATAAGGACTTGAAAAAATATTTTGAATGGTGCTGCTGACCTTGAAAAGTGATCTAATGGAAAGGTGATCTTCCAATTAGAGGAATACAAACCTAAATATGTTCATGATGTTGATAAAATGGGGTTTATTTTTTATAAAGAGATGATTGATATAAATAAAGTAAATTTGATAGTACTGATAACCTTGAAATTGATTAATGATTTGCTGAAAAATTGGTTTATGTTATAATTTATGGTGTTTACAAAATTATTGGAATTATGGACTATATTACATAATCTATGGTTTTATTCTAGGAATTAGAAAATATTATTGTTTTCATTAAGGTTTTATGGTAATCTTGATTATTACCATGATTCAAGAAAACATAAGACCAAAACATTCACATTTTTGTTATGTTACAATCAAGATTTACTGTATGATATCTTGGGGATTAATGTGAAGTTGATTTTGAGAAATTTAGTGCACTTGATTACAAATTTTGTATCTAGGAAGGGTTGAAATGGTTACTATTTATGGAATGGTTTGAGTAGAATTTTTTATGAGGTTTTACTGATTATTGTATTATTTTAACATATTAATTTTTATGAATATTGGATAACCACTACTAAATATTTTATTATTGATTATAACTATATATATAATGAATGAATTTTCATACTTTTAATGATCTTATTTAGTGGTTTACAACTAAAAAATCATCTCTTACTGTAAAATATAAAGTGGAAATTGATCAAGGATCAACCAAAGGATGAGATTGTATCTATGAATTGAATTAAATCAAGTAATTATATCTTCTCATTAGAAAATTAATATTTAAATAAAATATTATCTTATTATAATCATTCTTATGATACTAATGAACATTTTCACACCTCTTTGGTTATAGTTTTGGGGTGGTTAACTTTTTCTTGACCATGTTCTCTATTACACCCCATCAATATTTGGGTGCTATATTTCTTTTAAATGTCCATTTTTTCACTTTTCACCTATGTTATCCTTTTTGGAAACCTAGTATGTTTCATTATAGATGACCTTTGTAAACCCCCTCAACTCTCATCAATATGATGTTTTATTAAACTATTTTATTACATGGGATTCCCATAATGGTATTCTAAAATGGTAAACTATTGCTTAATAGCCACATGTCCTAATTGAGAAGAAGAAATGTATTTATGGGGTTTAGAATGTTATACCATGATTTTGGTGAAATATATATATTTTCAAATGAATTTAATCTTTTTTATATCTTTCGTTACATGAAACTCTTAGTAGAGATTGCATTATATGCAACATCGATTTTAATAAAAACATGAAATCCTATTAAAATATTATAATATTATAGTTATCAAGTAGCTATTGTAATGGTGTGAATGAATACTATTAACTAAATTATAAAAATATATGGATTACACCTTTATATTAAATTAATTCTTTTCAGTCTAATTAATTATAAATGAATATAATTTTATTGAAAATAAAAGAAATATGTTTCCGGAAAAATATTTTTAAGAAAAAACATGTGTTTTACCTCAATAAATTTAAAAAAACATTTTTGAGGAATTTTTTAATGAAATTTATATAATATATATTTACTCAAATTTTTAACAATAATCTTATCTATTTTTTAGACATAAGAAAACAATAAGTCCAATTTTACTCTTAAAAACTGCATTATTCTAAAAAGTAGTTTTGTCTCCATTTTTGAACATATTATAATTTTTTTTTCAAATTTATAATATATTTTTAAATAATAAATTTCATTTAATAAATCATCATATCAGAACTATCTGAAGGTAAAATCTAAGAAGATTAAATTTTGATGAATAGTGAAAAATACTACATTTTTATTAAGAATTTTCATTTATTTCAATACATTTAAAAATATAAAAAATGTTTTTATATTGTATAAATTAAAAAAAAAAAGTTAAAATATATATCTATTATTCCATTTTTTTTATTGTAATCATTTTCTTATTGAATTTTGATATAAAAACATTTTAAAATTTTTAACATTCTCTCTTTGAAAACCCCTTTTCTCATCGCATTCACAAGATTAATTTTAAATTATAATTTTCAACATATGTAGATGGAAATTAAAAAAAATATGTTAAATATATAATAATAATAATTTATATTATCAAATATGTCCACGTTAAATTTTTATATAATAATTAATAGTAAAAATGGTATAATTTATTTACCACGGTTAAGGTAAAATTGTGTTTACTGAGGGGTTCAACAAAAATTATAATGGTTAAAAATGAACAAAAAATTGTACAAAAACCATTTTATGGACAAATTTTGACATTATATCATATATTTTCTATATTTTTACATTTAGTCTCATTTTTACATGTGAAAAATTTGGGTATACCTTTTTATTTTTAATAATTACTACTGTACGACTCACATACCATATAAGAAGTCACCACCTCTCCTCTCCTATTCATAGATACAAATATATTTTTTCAGATATTAAATAAAATAATATCTTCCTTAATTCCATAATACTATCCTATAAATCTTATTTTGGTCATAATTATTAAAAAATATTTCTTTTTGTGAAAACAAAGAAAGATGCTCGAAGAAGTGGTAACACCCATAATCTAGTGTTTTATTGTTTTTCATCATTAACCTACTTAAATTGTTATTAAAAAATGATTATATAATAAAATAAAATAATTAAATATATTTATATATAATTACATAAAAGAAATAACCTAAATCATTTTTCTCAATAATAAGTGGGTTATGAAATTATCATTCATGTGTACAACAGACTATCGCCTCGTGAACTAATGTTATTCATTTTTCATCACCACCTCTCACAGATAGATATAACGATGTATTTTTGGTTTATATATTATTTATATTATATCATTTTTCCCTTTTAATCATTATATCAGTTGTGAATTATTTCCTTCCATTCTGCGGGAATACGATAATATCATTCATGTGTACGATGGACAACCCCCTTACAAAGTGATGGTATTTTTTCATTCATTACACGTAATGTAATTAGGATGGTTTTAATTAAAATTTGTAATATATATGAAATATAATTTTTTCTATAAGTAAAAAATATAATTTAAATTTTTTTTATTTCATCGGGGAAATTGGAAACCACTTTCATGCATACGTACGATGTACCATCTACATGAAGGATATATTTCATTTTCTATCTATAAAATTTATGAATCACTATAAATATACGTATACTGAATATATATGATATTTATATCATTTCTACACTATTTATATAATTTAAAAATGATCAATGTAATAGAACAAAAAATAAAAACTCAAAACATACACAAAAAACAAAGCTTTTATAAATAAAAACACGAGTTTAACATGGAACTATTATTAAATTGGTAATGAAAGGCCATAAATATATCCTATATATATATATATATTTATGTTTATATAACATATTTATAATAAAATTATATTTATTAGAAAATAAGTTCTAATGTGTTTGAAGGAAGTCAATACTTACGGTAAGTGATTCATGTATCACTTTTATTTTTTTTGTGAGACACCTGACATATTATACAAATTTTTATTTCATGTGGTGTATATAATTACCATTAATGAATTTTATGATTAATACCCTTATGTATATTTTTATATGTATATCAATTTTATTTTCTCCATTTCATTAAGTTTGTGGTTCAAAAATTACCAAAATGATAAGAGATTATTGTCCAAATTTTCTTTCTTTGGGACATAGGTTATGTTATTCACCCATATTACTCTATGTGGTGTATAAACTGCCACCTTTAAATGTTATATAAGTAATCTAATAATTTACATGTTATTATAAGTTTCATTTAATGTTATTATTTCACAGGTATTACAATTAAACATTACCAAATTGGTAAGAGTTATTTTTTATAATCTCATCGTTTATCAAGATTGTTCATGACTATTATCAAAAGAAATAATAATATAATAGATCACTCAAGAAACTCTTGAATTGTATTATTCAATGTTTACTTCATGGTAATACATTTTTTACCATCATTTTCTCTCTTTATGTATCATGATTTCAAAATAATATTTTTATAAAAAAGTGATATTATTTATATATTAATCCAAAACCCCTTTTTCTTCTAAAAAAATATTTTTTAAAAATGATATTAAAATAATTAAAATAATTTCTTAATGAAAATTTTACCCATTTTTTAATTTTTAAAATTTTCTCAAAGGGAATGTTTATGTAAATTTCCAAACAATTACCTTTTGGATTTTATAGAAAATAAGAAAAAAATAGTTTTTTAATATGTATGAAATGAATGGTTTTTCCCTTCCATGAACGAATTTTTGTTTGAAATATTATTTTTGATGAAAAGAATTTGAAAAATATTTTATGATTTTTTAATTTTAATTTTTTAAATTCAAAAATGGAATGAAAAATAAACATAATAAATGTTTTAAATTATTTCTAATTGATAATTTATAGGTTTAAATTTTTTAATAAATATAATTTTGAACATGTTTTCTATTTTAAAAAATGTTTTCTATAATTGAATCGATATATTCTTGAAGAAATGTTCTTAAGTGATCTTTCAAAATCACTTTCCAGCTAATATGACATCTATTGATGTTACCTATTATTTACTAGGGATAAGGTCAAATGATACCAACTTTATTATTTATCTAGATGGTTAATTTTCATTTTGATGAAATATTTATAAAACCCATTTATTTTTAGGGGTTATGATATGGTGTATTGATGAAATGTTTATGAATCATTTTTTACATGGATTATGATTTGATGATTTTTTATGATATTGTTTAAAAAATTGTATCAATTTAATAATGATATGGGTGAGACCTATATCTCCTTCCACTTTTATTGATAATGCATTATATATGATGGTATAATAATGGGAAACACGTCCATGGTCTGGATCCACTATGGGAAACAGGTATAACCTGATCCACGATAGGAAATAAGTGTATCCTGATCTGCAATGAGAAAAATGTCATAAGTTATAATCCACTATTCTAATGGTCTTAGTATATGAATTAGAAATATAAAATATTTATTTAATATTTGTGATTATTTCACACTTTTATCAAATGAGATCCTAGTTAATGATTGATTTATGATGATTACTCACTCTTATAGGAAGTTTTTATAAATTAACAATGTTGTATTCAATGAAACAAGTTTATTATCTATGATAGGTTTTGTAATAACTTCTTATGTTATGTTCCTAATAACATACCCTTATGTATATGTTATGATTTCATATGGTCATATATTGATGTCTCATATGTTTACCCTTACTGAGCATCTGAGATAACCCATTATTATATTCCCTTTTCTTAGTTATGATGAAAGGTTTAGGTTGGGGATGTCTAATAATAGTACAATTTGAGAATATATTTGTGGGAGATATTGAATAAATTTCATGAAATAATAATATTATGATTCTATTTCCCACATAAACTATACTATTATTATCGTTGAGCATGTGTTTATAAAATGTAATGAATATTCTTATAAAAATATTTGATATTTATGTATGATAGACTAGGACAATATAGGATCGAGAGATAGTTAAAATTATATGTATTGAGTGAATAGGATTATGCCAATATCATTTCTATATTGGTATCATAGCTATGGTCCCTCCAGGACACATGTTAGGAGATGTGGGCCGACCTACTGGGCTGACTTAATAGCTCAATTTCCTTGATATCATGTTAATCCCAAACAGTCCAGAGAGGTATGTGACCCAAAATTCTAGATGGAATATATCATATAAAGTATATTAGGCATGGTAAGACCTTATGTTATGGATCCCTTACTAGTATATATTTGCTACATGATTGGATGGGGTGATATCCCCACATAATGTCAACTCGGCCCGACCTACGGGGAAGGTGTGCATGGAACCACATGTTATGAGCTCCCCTGTTAATTGTAAGACTATAAACCATTCTAGTCATGGGTCTAACATTATTTTATAAATCATAGTAATAATTAGGGGCCACCATATGGTATTATGTTCACCCCTTTTCCATTATTTACAAATATCTCACCGTATATCAGTTTTGGGAAAATAATTTTACTATAAAAAAATTATTTATATAAAATGTGATGATGAAATCCTTTTAAAAATTCAATAAAAATGTTATGTTTATTAGGAAAGTATGTTATTTATATCAATAGGGACAATGATTAGGTTTGGGAGAGATGAATACATCATAAATGTGGTATGATACTCCCCATGATACATATTGACAATGGAGAATAAGTACCCACATTCTCCATAGAGTTTGATACTCTCTCAAATAGTACATGGTTTTGTGTCCATAACCTTCACACAAAAAATAAAATCTATTGAAAACATATTGAGTGTACTACTTTTTTACTTCTCTATTTCTAATTATCTTATTCCCCGAAGTAGCTATATAATATGGAAAACATGTTTTTCGTATGAACCATATTTCCACATCAATAAAACCTAATATAAATAACTAAACACATCTACACTATCTTAATATTTGAGTCGATCCTCTATGAGGCCAAAATTTCATTCTAAATCACTCTGGGAAGCCAAAAGGTGATATGATCATCAGCATTAGCCATTGGTAGTGATTTAACATGATGATTAATAGACTACATGAGAACATCATTCTATAATATTAAAATGATCATTTCATAATTGAGATGTTATACATAAAAATATTTTTAAAAATAGTGATTAGAATAATACAAAATAACCAACTCAAACATTCTCAGTAATCAAAACTATAAAGACAAAAATATATATATAAATTCCAACATTGTAAAAATTTACTAAATTACTAAAAAATTATTAGTTTTTACCAAAGAATGAAGAACAAAAAAATGGAAAGCCCAAGTGTTGATATACCAAGGAATACTAGAAATAAATATCCAAAGACATAACTAAAGTACCACATAATCATTTGATATGTGAGTCACCACTCCTAGTCACCCCCATTATACCAAACCTAATAAAGATAATGGTTATCCAAATTATCTAAGTGGGTTTACTCATATACCTACATCAAAGGATGTCGAGTCCATATACACATTTGGTGTATATGTAGGTCATGGAAAATCATTTTCTATTGGAATCCTACAAATTTTAAACGTATAACACTTAAAGGTAATTCCTTGGTTTTTTGTTTAAAAAAAATGTGTATTTCATTTTATTTTTATTGAAACATGTAACATGAAGTATTTCACTTAAATGACAAATTTAAAGAAAAACATTAGATATGTTAAGTAATAAGAAAAAAAATTATAATGAAAAAAAGTATATAAAATTTTTTTTTACTAAAAATGATCCAAGTATTAATATAAGAACCTAAAAACTAAGGTCAAGGTAAACAAAGATAATCCTACTAAAAACTATAATCATTTAAATATGCATTTAAATCCACTAGGATGATTCCCATCTTGCACTATCAAGGGGACTATAACAGGGTTACTCTCTATGACATAATCCCATATCCCTAATTTCATCATGTTGTTTTGTCATTCCCATGTTGGGATAGTCAGAATGAAAAAGAGCCATTAAACATAATTTCATCATTTACTAGAGTGAGTCCAATAATGGTATATTGATTTCATATCAATTATCCATAGTTTTACCATTAAATAATATGGGTACAAGATAGGATAAACATGGTGTCATTCAGTAGGTTGATTTTCCTTATAATCATAGTGTGGTACTTATCTGAAGTTCTTTCACATAACTACAAGTTCTCCATGATAAAAAATATTTGTGTGGAATGAAATCAAAAAATAACAATAATATGTAGAAATAATAACCTAGACCCACCTTTCATAAACATTTTATGAAACCACTCCCTTTTAATACTATCAAGGACATAATAATCGAAATACTTTATCAGCAATTCACATCAAAAAATAATCCAATATTTCCTTAACCAACACAAAAAAGAACGATTCCAAGGGAATAAGATAAACCAAAGTCAATGTAATTATAAAAAAAATACTAAATTAACATTCATATTAGAAATACATATCAAGGTGCATGAAATTAACTGTTAAATAACTTGTCCAAAATCATTTCCAATCGTCAAAGGTTACTGATATAGAATAATTTGGTCTTACAGAAGAATTTAAATTTAAGGTAACAAAAGTCACCTCTAGTAATTTAATAATACATTGAAAATTTTATTTTAATTCATTATAATTTATTTTAAATAATTCACTAAAAATACCTCCCAATATTTAATGAAAACCCATTGACGACATTGAATTAGTCAAATTATGTGCATTGTTTCAATGAGAAATGTTTTAGTCCTTAAATATATAAAATACATTTTATCGATAGATTTATAGGGATATACCTAAAAATGCTTTGAAACACCATAAATTTTTTATAAGATATATTTCAATATAAAATAAATATAAAAAACTTGTAACCATTGATAGATGATAGAATAAAATAAATTATATGGATCCACATATTTTAAACTACGAGTCTATGTTCAAATGATAATTTATACCACATAAGATTTAGATAAGAATTTATATGGTGATTAATAACCTTAAAATTATAAAAACCTCAATTAAAAATAACAAAAACAAGGAACCTTGGCCTCCATTTCCATGGGATGACAATAACATATAAAAAATAGATGTTCAAGGTAAGAGGATAAGAGAGGATGTGGTTTAGACAAAATAATTTTGATGAATCATGCACAAAATAAGATATTATTCTCTCAATGGAACTTAATGAAATGGATGAAAATGAGTCATGCATAGGGAGACGAATAAGAGAATTAATGGAGAATAAAAGAAGACACCCTTTTAGAATGATCTAGAGAAATATGGATTTTTTTTAAAAACTTAATGGGTACTGTGTATGAGATTTGTGCTAGTGAAATAAGGGTAAAAAATGTCTAGCCAAAATTAAATCCACCATATATTAATATTTTTTATGGGTTCATGAATGGGTGTTCACCCTACCTATGAAACATAAAAACCCTTGAAAATGTCAATTTTTTTGACATGAACCTCAAACTATATGTTATTACCAATGAATAAATAATAAAATGCCTAAAAATGATATCAAAAGTTTAATAATTCTCCCCACAATAAAATATTTCTACCCTCATAATGTAAATCTAACATTCCTTAGAAGAGTTATACTTATAAAAGATAAAAGTTACATTTATATACATAACATATATAAAATAAATCATAAATCTATTTTACTAGTTTAGGTATCTCCACCATAGAAAAATTAACTTATATACTATGAACAGTAAATCCTAAATTGAACTTAAGAAAGTGATTTAGTAACTAAATATTTGAATTTTTTTCATAAAACTGAATCAAAATTATAAATATCCAAAACCAAATATTAATTCTGAAAATTACCATCTAAAATCAACCAAAATTATTATCAATAGACCTAGAACATTATAAAACTAAATAAAAATATTAAAAAACACACAATCTCTAAACATTATAAAACCAAATTATCACTATTAATGAGAACGATTTTCAACATATAAACATTTTAAATGAAAAGTAACCTAATAAAACTATAAATTTTCTAACTTATAATTTTAAACACCCCATTTTTTTGAAACAAAAGATTTAATTATTTTAAACAAAATATTTAGAAAACTAAGTTAACCAGATACAAGTCAAATTTCATTCTATTTTCAAGATAAAAACAAATTTAACCCATCAAGAAATAAATTGATGAATAAAACTAAACATTGAGTTTTTTTTAAACTATTTCATTAAATTTTAGAATCTTTATGAATACTTTACATTTTTATGGATAGTAATCATATACACAACTTTAACCCATCATAAAAAATATCACATTTTTATCCAAAATATACATTTTAAACAAAAAAACATTTCATATTTTGAATTTGGTAAAATAGTATTAGAAACAAAAACATTAACTAAACATATTTTAAAGATCTACTTCTATATAATAAATGAATCCACTAATAATAATAAATTTATAAAATTCTAGAAAATTATATATAATATTGTAACCTAAAAAAAGGAAGTACATAATAATTAAATTAATGAAACTTATACATACCTTAAAGAATTTGATTAAAACTTTTAAACTCAAAAGAAAAAATTAAAACAAATAAATTCTTTTTTTTAAAAATTCAATACTACCTAAAAGGTGGGAGGTTATAAATTTTGATTAAAAATAGAAAACAATATACCATAAATATTATAATTTTTAATAGACTAGTCAAATTAAATCTAGGTTTACACCAACCTCCTATTATTATAGGTCTGGAAGCAAGTATAAAAGATAAATATACACTAATCAATTTTGAAATAAAATACCAAGAAATAATTTATTTCCTTCGAAACATTGAATAATTTTGAAAAAACCAAATCCAAAAATACGTTTTTCAAAAAAATTGATATGTAAAAGACAAATATCAGTCCAAAGTAAAAAAAAATTATGTATCTATAATTCTATGAATAATAACAACTGACCCAAACATTTTTTTTGAAAAACAAAACCTTTTGAATTTATGTTTATAAATATGATTATATATACCACTATTCACTTAAAGAGATAAAACACACAACTAAACAAAAAAAACCTAAAACACACAAAAATAAACATATTGAATAATTACCAATAGAAAAAATAACATGTAGAATGAATCAGTAACTCATTGAAAATTATTTTACGACTAAAAAAAGTTATTCTGAATTATATTTGAATCTTATTTAGTGGAAATTAAATTTAAACGAGACCTAGTATATTTTACAACATCTTAATACAGATGAAATAAATTTATTACAAGGATCCAAATTAAAAAAACCACATATATATTAATTACAAGCACCCAAATATATACCTTTTAAACAATAATATACATTAAAGGAAACCATTAAACGATTTATAAATATATTTATACACCATAGCACTTTATATTGTTAAAAATTTTATAATACATTGAAAGTATTTTTATTTTTAAACCCTAATATCATACCAATTAAAATAATGGTTTTATTAAATTTAAAAAACCCCATTGAAATATGCTATTAAAACCTTTGATATATTATCAAATATTTTTAGTAGGATTTATGTAAAACTATTTATAATTAAAAATTGAGAAATACATTTTATAAATCTTTCATTTAATTTGTACTACATGATTTTTTTTTTGATTATAACAATCTATATAAATTTATTTTAAATATTACCCACAATACTCAATATATTAAATAAATATGTCACCAAACATTTATTAAACAAATAATATGTGACACCCCTAAAAAAGTGATACTTTATAGACTAATTCTTACCAATCATGTCAACAAGGTGCACCATTTTTCAGGAGCCTTAACGATTTGAATTCCACTATTTAGTATGATTTTCCAGGAGTAGTTTCCAAGTGGGTGATGTCCTGTGAAGATTCCTATGATATTTGTGAGTGAGGGAAAAGGAAAATGAAATAACATTAGTTGGAATATAGAGATAGCCATTAGTATGATAATTTTCCTCGATTGGTAATAGCTTGTGGTGTGCCAGGATGGAAAATAGGGTATTATGAGAGATCCATAAAGTTAGATGACTATATTTACAAATCCAGGAGGTTGAGTCCTATCAAATATAACTATATCCAATACCCAGCTATAAGTGTAGTGTCAGTACCTCAGATTAGTAGTGGAGTTTGCAACGAGAAAATTATTAATTGAATTGAGGAGAGTGTAATATCCTTACAAAAGTGATACATGAAATACTAAATGTTACTACCATTATCAACTAGGTGCACATTTATCTTTATTTGAGTCAACCTGATTAGAACTCCATATTTAATAATTCTTATCTTG
Source organism: Viscum album (assembly GCA_963277665.1). Classification (NCBI taxonomy): domain Eukaryota; kingdom Viridiplantae; phylum Streptophyta; class Magnoliopsida; order Santalales; family Viscaceae; genus Viscum; species Viscum album. The sequence goes on from OY728161.1 coordinate 1,456,432,623, forward strand.
GAGTTGTATTAGGATGAGTGACCTCATAGGACGTATCCTAGGGTGTGTGTGAGAAATGAAAAGGAATAGTAAAATAACATGAGTTTTATTGTGGGTAATACCAATTGTCTAATAAGTGATTCAGATTGGTAATAGCCTATGGTGTCATAGGAAAGAAACCAAGGTATTATAGAGACCCATGGGGTCATATGACCAGCTTGAAGACTTTAAAAGTTTGGGATGTGACATAAAAAACAAGCCAAGAAAAATTACCAAATAATATATTAATCAAATTATAAATTAAAAAAAAATTGAAAAGTATATTTTAAAATGAATTATTTTAATGAAAAAAATAAAATTAGATATTTAACTATGTAAAAATCCTAATTTATATCATAAATAATTCACGAGTATCTTATAAAATAAAATAAAATCATCTGAGAAATAACATAAAAAACACATGAAACTTATTAGATACACCTACAAAATTTTGATTAATTCTATGTAGACCATATTTCCCAATAGTTTATACCTTGGAAAGTCCATTAAATTAAAACTAAACCTAAGATAAAAAAATCTTAATATCCAATAGAAACTCAGGTCCCCTCATGAAAATTATTGATCAATAACTTAGTTGTGAAATTCCTATTGTGTTTTGATGACCCTTTCTCAAATTTAATTTTCTTCCCTAAATAACATAAACCAAAACTAGGCTTTGCAATCATTTTTAATGAAAATACCCCTTTTTACCATATCTCAGTACCTAATATAGTTCACTATAAGATATAAAGAACATTTATGATCACCACAACCTAAAAAAACGTTCTAAGGTAATTAATATAACCATTGGAAATGATTTAACCCAATGAATAATAGAATAATTAAGAACACATCCTAGAATATTATTATAATAATTCCATTAAATAGGATGTAACATAAAGAAATAAGTAATTTGGAAAATATTTAATATCAAAATAAGTAATAGGAAATTAAAACATGCTCAATAATCAAATTATAATGAGATAAAAAAGTATAACATATAACATTAATATAATATCAACTAATAGATACAATATTCCAAATATAAAAAAAATAAATAGGAAAAAATATATTCCTCATGTTGTGATATATTTTATGACACTAAAATAAATAACAAAAGTCCAAACTAAAATACCCTATCATCAAGTGACAAGTGATCCACCACTCATTATCACTATCACAACACCAAACTCGAGAAATAAAACAACCATCCAGTTTATCCAAGTAAGTATATTCATTTACCTACATCCAAGGATGTCTATTCCACATAAACATCTAGTGTGTATATAGATAATTGGAAGGAATTCCTTCTAGGCATCCTATATATTCTTCATGTATAACCCAATTAAATAAATCTATTCAATGATTTTTTGAAATATAAGCATATATTTTTATTTTTATTAAAAAAAGTGTCATATAATTTTTTAATATGAAACATAACATTAAATAAAAAATAACATATATATATATCAATTGATAAAGGAATATAAGGAGGAATGTATATAAGTATAGAAAATAATGTTTCATAAAAAACTATCCATGTATCATATGAAGAACATAGGGACTAAGGTTAAGGGTTAACTAAGATAATCATCTAAAAAATATTTCCATTTCAATACACATATAAATTTGTTACGTATAGTCCCATTATGAAATAGAATAAGGCCAATAATGTGAATACTTTATATGATGCAAACTACTGGCCCCTATTGTTTCATATCAAGGCATGAGGGCCATGTCAAGATAGTAAAAATGAAAACATTCTTGCAGATATAATTTCATAATGTAGTAGTTTGAGGCCCATAAATCGATTATTTAGTGATACTAATTTTCTATGTTTTTATCATGCACTAATGTGATCCTGTATTGGCCAAAATAAAATGGCATATACTAGATTCAGTTTCCTCATAATACATACATTGTACTTTTCCTTTTTCCCCTCATAATAACCCAAGGTTTCCCATGGAATACAAATAGATGTAAATAATACAATTGAAACATATAAAAATGGGTAAAGAACCTCTAAAATGAAAGGATTTTTAACATCGTAGATGTGGTTTTCAGTTATACCATTGATTGAATAAAATATTGTTATAGTATACATCACCAAATCAAAGATTTTCTAATTTTATATATTTTTGGATTTTCAATTAATGAGGGATAGAAATAAATTTTATATCCATAAAAACATTTTTGGGAGAATCTTAGTCATCTTTGATTTGTGTTTTGGATAATAATAAGGTATATAATCTTTTATGGAACACCAAACCCACACTCTTGGATCTGGTGAAAATAAAATGTAATTTACATACTAGTATCAATACCAATTGTACAATCATATACATAAGTTCCCATATTTATATAAATTAATGAAAATATTATATTACATACATTCCTACGGTCATATAGTTTTTTAGATTTAGATAATGTGGAAAAACTATAAACTAATAAAGGTTATGTTTTTCTTATACAATGGATATTTTTTCCCACCATATAAAAGAAATATAATCAATAATAACTCATCAACATATCCAAAAAACTTTTCACTAAATATATCATATTAATCCTATCTTGTTCAATAATTTTCGTCATAACCTATGTAAATGGAAGTATAATAATGGGTGAACTTAAATTCCTAGTAAAGTAAAACATACAGGTGAGTAAATCATGGCATAAATATTATGGATTAAGTAATCAATAATAATAATTCCATAATCAATTTAAATAGATATATTTATATATTCATGATAATTAATGAAAATATAGATAAAAATATTATTGATATCATATTGATGGAATTCATAATGTTGGACACAAAAAATAGTATTTTACGGCATTATACTATGACACTATATTTATATGGGGAGAGATGTGTACTAAAAACCCAAATTATCTATCTCATGAGACCCATAGATTCATTGAGTGGATAAATAATTTTGGTTCTCATTTGTTACTTTATTAAGCCCAAATAATTCTCACTAAGAGACAACAAGAAATTTCTTACCATTACCTAAGGCAAATCTTACTAAATAATAACATGGATATCTATAAAATAAAAAATACAAAATTTCAATATATAATAAAAATATCTTAGTAGTAAATAATCATCAATAATTTCACTACTTTTTTGATTAATAAATAAACCTTCATTGTAGATGAGAATCCTTTAATCTGAATTTTTTAAAATGACATGTTCAATCTATATAGGGTAATCTGTGTATGATTTAGTCTATATAGGTATAACATGATCATAATAAATCCATAGAATGAAGGTGGATGGTTGAAAAAGAACATATCCCAGTGAAAAAAAAACAAAGAAGGGTGTATACATAAATGAAAGACACCCTCACAAAAAGATTGATTCAAATAGTATCAAAAATGAAGGGATCAAAACTAAAATTTATGGTGCCCTGATTATAATATTCAAAATGAGAAATATATATTAGAGGATAAATCAGGAAAAATAACCCCCATTGGGGTATATATTTTCTAAAATTACAATAGAAATTTAAGTGAAAACTAAAAATACTTTTCCAAAAATATTGTCAATATTGATGTTAAAAAAAATTACATGTCTCTTTTAAATGAAAATTTTGAAAAGGTTATTTGAAAAAATGTAAAAAAAATTTTATTTTAAGAATAATATTCATAATTGTCCCATTAAAAGTTTAAAATTTTACCTTGGAGATATGATGATTGTATGAAATTTTTTTTTAATGTGAATGGAAAACACCTTTTTTTTATTTTTAAAATACCTATCCTCAATGTCACATTAATAGAAGAGTGAAAAAAATTCATTTGTATAAAAATATCATTCCACAAATAGGTATTAAAATTACCATGTAAAAAATTATTATAGTTTAATAACTCAATCATGGAAGAAATAAGTTTATGATGAAATAATAATACCCAAGGAGATTTGAGTTACCAATATACCTTATGGGAAAAAATAATTGATGTAAGAAATAATAAAAAAGGGTTTTTATGTGGTAGAAATATAAATAAATAAAATACAAAAAATTAAACTCAATGGGTAGATTTTACAAAACTTATATGAAATAATGATAAGAGAAATGATCACAACTCAATGAATGAAAATTGTGTTTCAAAAAAGAAGCCCATTTTGGGTAACAACTAAGTCAAAAGACATTTTATGAAAAAAAAGATTTGAATTAGTATTTGACCTAAATAATAAAAATATATTATAAATATGAAAACATGTGCATTGAAAACAAAATTAAAATGGAAAAATGTTGTAAAAAATAAACATGTCTTAAGGAATTAAGAATTGAGACAAAGAACCCTTGCGACTTGAGTAACATTTTAATCAAAACCCTTGAAAACAAGGGTTAGTAATTTAACATAAAATTTCATGATTAAAATATAATTCATGATATAATATGTAAAATTGGATGTATATACACCAACTACATGAATTTATGATCATAAAAACAATCATATCTCAGAGAGAGGATTTTGATATGAAATCCATTACTTTGTTTCAGATTCGTTCTGCGCATGCACCAAAAATAATGAAAAATAAAATATTTTTTTATCATAAACCATATTAGGAATCTTATTCATCAATAGTTAATTAAATATGTACATTAGTTATTTATTTATTATATATATTTTTCTTTTGTTTGTTTGAAAATAGAAATAGTGTTGGATTATTTTGAAAATTTTAACAATAGAGGATGATATTTCAATAATAAGTTACACTCTTTATATAAAATCTAAAAAACCAAAAAACATTATTTAATTTATTATTAACTAATAACAGGATTTTCATCAACTGAGGAATTTATAGAATAATTAATTTTTATTTATATTAATATTTATAAATAATATATTAATTTTATGTTAAAGGGGATTCATTGTTTGAAAGAATACACAACATGCAACAATAGGTTTCTTTGAAATCTTACGTTGCACACAATGTTGAGTTATGCCGAGAAATAAAATAATATATTTTAAAATGATAGTTAATGCGTTGATATTTTATTAGAAGGAATGAAAAAATAATTAAAATTTTATTATATATTGTTTTTAATTGTCATTAAATTTATCTAATTAATCTTAGAGGATTAAAATAAGAAACAATATGATTTTAGTCATAAAATACTCGATCATTTTTAAAAGGCTGGTTTACCTTATTTTAATAGAGAAACCTTTTTAAATTTACTTTTTTTCACTTTTATATGTTCTATATGACAAAACTAAATTCTTATGTAGAATTGGGACACATAAATTTACTGTGGCTAATTTTTTGGAAATTATCTAATAAAGTTCATTTTTAATGAAAAGTGAAAATTACTACATTTTTATTCAAAACTACCTTAATTTATTTATATTGATATATTTTAGTTTTAATTGGTTTAATAGTTTAATTGGATTATATTTTTTATCATTTAATACAATGTTGGTTATTGGATGCAATTTCACTTTTAAAATGGACATAAACACAAGTCAATCTTTTGGTTTTTATTACTTCTTAAAAATCTACTTTTTTGGTTTGACGATGGGAATTAATTTTAAATTAATTACTACAACTTATGTGTTTTGAATTTGTAAAAAGTGATTCCATATTTTTGATTTAGAGGTCTAAATAGTGTCAATAGGCACCTTTTATTTTTAGAAATTATAAATAGAAACATCAATAATTATTTTATTTACCATGGTTAAAGGGTAAAACTAGTAAATAAGGGTAGAAAATAACATTATAATAATATTGAACTATGATAATATATGTCCTAATCCTACTGTATGAGATATTTCTGAACCTGATCATCCTTGGGTCGATTTTGGGACCCCTTGGAGCTACTTGGTAGTGATAATGACATTTTACCTTAATTAATTTAATGTAAAGGGAAATATAACATAATCATGTACCTCATAATAAAACTATTTTTATATGTGGTTATATAAGTGATATTTTCTACCATAAATATTCATTATAAAGATAAATAGATTTCCTAAATCCTAGTATTTTATATATAATTTTTAGACATCAAATAAATAAATAAATTGTTGACATAATGATGATGTAGTGATTACCTTATTAATTAATGATTTAAATAAATGAGAGTATAAATATTAAAATAAATTTATTTTTAAAATTTTTATGCCATCCACGAATTTCATGGATTATTATGACTTGTTATAGTTTAATTAATTAGGTTTTTTCAAATTAATCAAGTGGTTATTTATTTTTAAAAAATTCCTAATATGAATAGTATAAAATTTGACATAAATGAGTTTTTAAAAGAAATACTATTTTATTAAATGATATAATAGTCATTAAAATTTAAGATTCTGCCAAATGACATAGATAATTTTAAAATTTTTAATAAGTAACCACTTTATGTAATTTTGGCCTTTTATTTTAAGTATATTAATGATATAGTATTATTATACATGGAGGCATGTTAAGAGTTAAATTAATTAACAAACAGTTAAAACTAAAAGATAAGCTTAAATTTTTGACCTAGACTTGTATAAAACCTTTTTTTGAGATATTTTGGACCCAAAAACATCATATATATTAAATAAATCCCTTTTCAACCACATGAAATTGAAAATAATTTTATAATGAAATAATACTTGAAAACCTTCATAAAGTACCCCTCCACCCTCTTATAAAAGGGCATCACACCTACCAATATAAACAAACCTCTAAAGTACCTTGGCTCATCAAAAATATTTCAAACAAATCTCCCAAAATCCATCTATTCCACTTAAAAACCATACCTTGGACATAAGGAAATTCAATAAATACTTTGGTCTCAAATTAAAAAAAGTTACACATTTTAGAGGTAGTGTCTTCTCTAAAGTTCCTTTCCTTTATTTTAATTATAAAATCCCTATTACATTCATATTAACTGATTAAATATCAAAAACAGTATCCTCAATATACTAGGATATTTTTATGATAATTATTTGAACTAAAAATACAAACACCTCCATCTAATGGATACAAACATATTGTTTCTATGTATGATGAACTACTTCCTCACGAAACGATGATTGTTCGATTTTCTCCTACCATATCTCATGGTGGACATTATAATGGAAATTTATTTATATATGATATATATTATATTGATATTTTCTCTGTGATTCTATAATTTTTAGTTAAAAACATGCCTTTTTTGGCTTTTCATGATGTGTAAATACAATAATTTTTTTTGAGGAAGTGCGGACTATCGCCCCCCTTAATGTGATATGACTCTTTCATTTCATACATTGAAGGTATAAAGGTTTGGGTTAATGAAATTATGTAACATATATAACATTTGATATTATATTGGAATTGTAATATACTTAGGTATCATTTATTTTTCAGTTCATTAATATGAAAAGTAAATGAAAGTAGGGTTCATGCATACGTACGACCCACCATCTCTATTAACGGTGCATTTCATTTATTATCTTAAAATATTATAGAATATTATAAATACATATATTCTAGAAATATATATGATATTTTAATCATGAATATCATTCTATAAATGTTGTAATTTTTTCTACATGAATAATTTCCTCAATACAAGTTTTTTTTCACCTCAAGATCCGAAAACCAACAAAACGACAAGATATAAACATAAATAATTATATAATTTTTATAACATGGAAATATGTGATATAAAAGGAATAATAAGGAAAAGGTTATGAATAAATAAGAAATTTACTTATGTTTATTATTCCGGAAGAACAAGGAATATATGTGATGAATCAGACTCAAGGTAAGGGATTTTGTCGTTATATCCTTTTATTGAGGCCTATTTTGATAATATACATCTCTTTATTTTATATGGTGTATAATAAAACCCTTTAATTTTAATTTCATCATAGGGAATATTTTTTTTCAATGAATTTTATTTAATGAAAAAATTAATTTTTTAATGTATGCGATGACAACGTCCTCTCCCCGTTGTAATCGTTATTTGATATTTGGCTTCCTCTATAAGACTTAATATTTTTTAAAAGGAAAATAAATCCCTTATTCCATTTTTGGATTTTTTTGTATTGAAAATAATTTTTGAAATGGATTTATTATTTAATTATCTCTAAATTATTTCATATGATTGGAAATGAAATGCTATTTGTGAAATGTTGATATTTGCAATATTTCAGGTGTTATAATTTTATAATGGTACTTAGTCAACTGACGGGTGGTTACATCATAAATAAATGATGGTTTATTATGTTATAAATGATATGATGGGTGGTTTTATGATAATCCATGAATGGGTGATTATGTTATAACCTTCAATGCATTGGGTATGGAAGTAGATCATATGACTATTCCAGTTAGTGATATGTGTGGAAGTATTCTGTATGGTAATTACATATAATTATGTTTAAGTCCCATATTAAATTTATATGATAATGAATATTCAATGTATTAATGGGGAATTTGGGATCAACAACATTATTTGTTTGAGTATATTTTTATAGTAATTATTTTCATTCTAGTATACAGATGGAACCATTTGAGGCATCATATGAAAATAGGTGTAGAACTCTATATTTTTGGGATGAAGTATGTGAAAGGAAGTTGATGAGACCAGAATTGGTAGAAGATATGGTAGAAGAAGTTCTGTTGATTCAGGAGAACATAAAAACATCCTAGAGCAGGCGGAAAAGTTATGTAGATAACCAGAGGAAGGATCTTTCTTTCGAGGTAGGTGATCATGTATTTCTCAAAGTTTCTTTATGGAAATGTGTGATGTGTTTTCTTAAAAATGGAAAAATGAGAGTGAGGTTTATTAGACACTATGAAATCCTATATAATTTTGGACCAATTTCTTATAGGGTGGCTTTAACTCCATGTTTATCCCAGGTACACAAGTTTTTTCATGTTTCAATTTTGAGAAAGTATATTATGGATCCATCTCATGTTTTGAGTCTAGAGGTAGTTCAGTTGGAATAAAATCATTCTTATGAGGAACAACCAGTACAAGTTCTAGACTAGAGAGAGAAATTATTGAAGAATAATGTGATTCATTAGGTAAAGGTTTTGAAAAAAAAACAATGTTGTTGAAGAGTAAATGTGTCAATATGAAAATTCTCTAAGGGATAAAACCCCCCACTTATTTGATAAGTGAATAGAATTACGAGGACAACATTTCAAAAAGTGGGGAATGATGTTACAACCCCTGTATTGAAAGAATAATACCTTTTTATGTTTATTAATATTTATGAAGAAGTTATTATTTTTATGTTAAAATGGAATCTTTTTTTAATAGCATACTCAACATGCACCAACAATTTTCTTTGAAATCTTATGTTGCACATAATGTTGAGGTATACTGAATAATAATATAATATATTTCTAAATGGTAGTTAACGCCTAACCGTTGTATTCACAGGAATGAAAATAACTAAATAAAATAATATTATACATGTTTGTTAATTGTATTTATATTTATCCAATAAATTTTAGACGTTTAAGATAAGAATCAATATGATTTTAAGCATTAAATACTCTAATATTTTTTAAAGGCCGTTTTACCACCTTCTGATGGAGAACCCGTTTTAGATTTATATTTTTTCCACTTTTATATGTTATATTTGAAAAAATAAAATTCTTCTATAGAATAGGGATACCAAAATTTACTTTGGTTATATTTTCGGTAATTTTATGATAAAGATCACTTTTTAAAAAATAGTGAGAAATACTGCATTTTTATTCAAAAATTCTTTTTAATATAACTTATTTATATCGATATATTATGATTTTAAATGATTTTGAATTTTAATTAGATTATATTTTAATAATTATATCCAGTTATTTTCATTGGAAGTAATGTAACTTTTAAATTTTACATAAACACATGTCAATTGTTTGGTTATTATTCTTTCTTAAAAACATGCTTTTTAGTTTTGACAATGGAAATTAATTTTAAATTAATTAAATAAACTGATGTGTTTGAAATTTGGAAAAATGGATTCCATATATATTTAAGAGTTTTAAATAGTGTAAATAGGTACCTTATATTTTTATGAATTATTAATAGTAACTTCAGAAATTATTTTATTTACCATGGGTAAATGGTAAATCTAGTAAATAAGGGTAAAAAATATTATTATATTTATATTAAACAACTTTAAAACTTGCCTTAATCTAATAGGAAGATATATTTCCGACCATGGGCGTCCGTGGTCGATTTTGGGACCCCAGGAGCCAAATGAGTGTGATAATGACATGTTATATTAATTAATTTAATGTAAAGGGAATCATAACATTAACATGTATATTTTAATAAAAAAAATTATATGGTGTTATATAAGTGATATTTTAGACCGTAAATAGTCATTATAAAGATAAAAATATTTTCTATATTATGATACTTTATTTATGATTTTTAAACATCAAATAAATAAATTTATTTATGACACAATAATGATTTAATGATTACCTTTTTAATAAATGATTTAAATAAATAAGATTATAAATGTCAAAATAACCTTATTTTGAACCATATTATTCTACACATGAAATTTATGGATGAATATTTCTTGTTATATTTTAATTAATGAATTTTTTCCAAAAGAATCATGTTGTTTGGAATTTTTAAATGTCCTGAAATGAATAGTATAAAAATTGACACAAATGAGTTTTTAAAGCCAAAATTATTTAAATTAATGATATAATAGTCCAAAAAATTTAATATTCATCCAAATTACATACATAATGTTAAAATTTTTATTATTTGATCACATTTTGTTCTATTGGAATTTTATAGTCACTATATTAACTATATAGTATGAATATACAAGAAGACATGGAAAGGTTAAATTAGTTAACTATGTGTTAAAGTAAAAAAGATATGGTTAAATTTGTCACCTAGACAAGTCAAGATATATTGGTTTTTATAAATCCCCTTGGATCATACCAACTCTACCAAAAAAAGGTACAAAAATCCCTATATTCCTTTTAAAATCCTTTCCTTGTGGAGAAGGAAATTCAAGAAATCCTTCGATCTCAAATCAAAAGAAGTTCTACATTTTAGAGGGAGCATCTTTTCTAAAGTTCCTTTCCGTTGTTTTATTTCTCCAACCCCTCTTGTATTCTTATTGTTTAATTACATAAAAACACCAGTAAACTCAATATATTAGGATGTTTTTATGTTATGTTTTTTAACTAAATTTTCACACACCTCAATCTAATGGATACGAACATACTATTTCTATGTACGAAGAACAACTGCTTGATGAAATGATGATTGTTCGATTTTATACTTCCACCTCTCATGGTGTCCATTATGATGGATCTATATTTATATTTGATATATATTATATTTATATTTTCTCTATGATTTGGTAATTTTTATTCAGAAGCATACCTTAATGCATTTCATGATGTGTAAATACGATAATTTCATTTGAGTAAGTGTGCACTATCGCCCCCATTAAGTGATATTACTCACTCATTCCATAAATGGGACATATAAAGTATGGTGATAATGAAATTATGTAAAATATATAACATATGATATTATACAAGAATTATAATATACCTACGTATAATTTATTTTTCATTTCATTAATATGACAAATTAACGAATGTAACGTTCATGCGTCGGTACAGCCTATCATCTCCATGAATGATGCATTTGATTTATTATCTCCAAATGTTATAGGATATTATAAATACATATATAACTTATATATATGGAATTTATATCATGAATATAATTCTGGCTATGATGAACTTTTTCCTACATGGATAATTTCCTCGGAACAAGTCCATTTTCGACTCAAGTACCAAAAATTGACAAAAGACCGATATTAAATTAAATAATTATGTAATTTTTATAATATGGTAAGAAGTGATATTAAATGAGTGGTAAACTTGAAAACAGTTCTGAAGCAAGTATAAATTAACATAGGTTTATTATTCCATAAGAACAAGGAACATACATAATTAATCAGACTCTAGGTCAGGGACTTTATCTCAATATCCTTTACCTGGGAAATATTTTGATAATATAAATCTTCTTCTTTAATACGGTGTATAATAAAACCCTTTAAATTTAATTTCATTCAAAGGGAATATTTTTTGTACGAAGCATTTTACTAAATGAAAAAACGAATGTTTTTAATGTATGCGGGGACAACGACCTCTTCGTGCCGTAATAGTTATTTGATATTTGTATTTCTTTATAAGACTTAATATTTTATAAAAGAAAAAGAAATCCTTTTTTCCCTTTTTGGGTGTTTATTATATTGAAAATGGGTTTTGAAATTGATTAATTATTTCAATATATTGAAATGATTTATTGTGATTGAAAATTAAATGTTCTTAGTGAAATGTTGATATTTGAAATATTTTATGTGTTATGATTTTATAATTGTACTTGTAAATTTGACGGTTGGTTACATTATAAACCAATGACAGGTGGTTACATGTTAAACCCAAGGATGGGTGGTTCCATGATAAACCAAGTATGGGTGGTTATGTTATAAAATTTAATGCATTGGCTTTGGACGTAGTCTGTATGGATATTCTATTTAGTGATATGTGTGGAAGTATTCCATATGGTTATTACATATAAGTATGTTTGTGTCCCATGTTACCTTTAAATGCTATATGTTTCTTTCTATGTAATTTCTTGTAATACTTTGGTTAAAAAGGGTAAACAATGAGCTTATATTTAGTGAAGTATATCTATTACTTATTAATGGTGAAAATTATTACTTATAATATAGAATTATTGGGTTTCATGTTATCCCTAGACAAACATTTTTCTTTCATTATGTAACCATTACTGAGCATTATATTCTCAACCTATATCTAGAAATGTTTTTCATAGAAAATAAGGATGAATATATTCTAGGATGGTATTAATGAAAAGTTATGTTTTCAAAAAATGAATTGATTTCATGTTTAGTTTTAAAGAGTTTTTGTTCTATGGAAAAAATTGTTAGTGAGTAGAAGTGTCTACTTATAATATTCATGTTGTAAGGTATAAGTTATGACTGAATTCAGTGAATCTCTAAACCTAAAAAGATCATCGATTTGAAATAAAACTAAAATTATTGACTTAACTAATATTTTGTTATGTTTATGGTTGTGGCCTAATAACATTAACATTTAAGTTCTCAGAGTCATCCATGATAGAGTTTTATAACATTTTTTAATAAGGTGGTTAAACCAACCCCAAAAATGAATACACTGTATCTCAATATGTAAATATGGTTAATAAATTCTATAATATCATTATAATAAAATAATAATGATATAATTTATATTTATTTATTTTTTTGAAATATATTTTTAGATTCTTTATTAATAAAAAAATAGGAAAAATAAAAAATGTTACTTTGTGGAGATAATAGTTCGCACAATGCACGATTAACGTCCTTTAGTTTTTAAAGTGGATGAAAATTAATAAATAAAGTATATTATAATAATATTATAAATATTCAGTACAATAATTATACTTATATTACAATATTAATATGGTATGTATTGTTTTAGAAGATAAATATTATATAGAAAATTTTAAGGATTACCTAATACTCACTTCGGGACTATGAATGTTTTCTTTAAAGTTACTTTAGAAATAAATTGATTTAAATAACTAATTTAGACTAGAGTATTATGAAAATTAGAGAGGTTATAGTAGGTGATAATGGAAGAGTTCTAGGATATGATTCTATGGAATGGCTGTTTCATGAAGGGAGGGATGTGTCCTCTTTTATAAGTGAAGAAAACATACTTTTGATAACACCTTTTAGTTTTTAATGAAATAATTACACAATTCAAGTGTCCAAACTCTTAAATTTAAAAATAATGGAGAGTGGGGTGGGATTTAGTTACTAAATCCTAACAATTTACCGTTAATAGGTTTAAAATATGTCGGAAGTCATTTGTTCTTATATATTTCACCTTTTACTTTTTTATTATTTTTACCTTGGAAATTAGTTTACAACTAAGTAATTTATATTTTATAAAAACTATAAAATAACCCCTAAAAAATATAAGTGCTATAAAACTATATTTAATATCTATTTAATCTAACTCAACATTTATATAATAAATAATTAACTTTGAAATTAAAAAATTTTATATATAGAAAATCATTTTTTGGAGAAAAATATTATCTTGAACATTAAGTGTTCTTAATATTACTTAGAAATGGTTACCAATTAAATGTATTTTAATATAATTATATTTTATTTGAAAATAATATTATAAAATCAAGATTAAAAATAGCTTAATTTAATTGATCAGATAAAAATTACACAATATTAATAAAATAAATCCTTGAAAATAATTGTATTACCATTATCTGGGTGATTACCTTTAATCTTATTATTAATTCAATTAGGACAAAAATTGAAACATACTGGGTTATATAATATGATCTTATTTGTTTAAAATATAAAATCGTTTTTTATAGATTTATTTTCTATTAGTGAATAAAATTAATTTTCAATAGAGAAAACAAAAAATGTTTTTGAAGTAAAATATAAAATAAGTTTCCTAAATTATATACATTGGTTTTATTAAAACATCATATTAATTTTAAAATTTTTATTTTACATATAAATATATATATTATATATAATTTTTTTGAAGAAAATTTAATCTCTTATGGTATTATGATAATTTCATAAAAGTGATTTTTTTAGATAAGTTCATATTTTTTCATTATTCATTTAGAACCAATTATTCAAAAAATTAACAAAAAATCATATTAATAAAATATTATTATTAAGAATTTGAAAATATTGTTCATGTTTTCAAATCAAAATTCTAATATTTTTATATTTAATCTTTAAATAAATAGTGAGATATAATGAAAAACTATTTTTTAAGAATATATATTTCTTTAATTATGAACCATTCCCATTTATATTTCATGTTAGTTACTAATTATAATAGTATTAATAAACGTTTATTATATGATATATTGATCATCATTAATATAAAATTTCTTGAAATAGAAATACATATCTATTAAAAAGAGAATATTTTAAAAAATAAATTTCATAGCCTAAAATGACAGAATTATTCATTTTAACTAAACCAATTGAATTTAATTAACATTTAAAGTAGCCATTATTTTTATATCTATACATATTTCATAAATTATTTAGTATTATTCATTCAGACTAATTATAAGGTTAGGTTTTACCATTATTAACATACCACAATTTCATTTTAGTTCAATTTTGTGTGTGGTGAAATATATTAAACACATTGTATTATTTAAAATAAATCACATAATAAAATATTAGGGTGTAAAATGATTCATCATAGAGAGGTACTTAAGAAGGACTGGAGAATTTTTTTCAGGTTCAATTTTACTCGTCCATTATCTTTCATCATACTAATTAATTATATTACTCATAATAGAGTTAAAGACAACATTATTACTCCAAATCCTCTTTTTTTCAAGATATTTGAGTAATGAAAATGAAGTGGGATCCCAAATGATACACACTAATGATGTGTGGAATTGATAAAGATATTTAGATAAAATTATAAAAATCTATTGTTTCCTGTGTTTTGGTCTCTCTCTACATCTTCGGTTTCTTGATCATTTTGAGATCCTATACACTAAAAAACATGATAACATCATGTGATTTTCAATAATTGTTTTGGTTTCACTAATTCAACCCCTTATTAATGCATTAAAATTTATTTATGAACATAAAAACTTTTCTACACATGATTGGGATTGTTTTACTATAAATGAAAACTAATTTTGTAATTTCCAAAATTTTAATCAGGATTTTTAATGTATGATTGAAAACACATGGTGATATATGAAGGATTAAAAAATGGGTAGAATTTTTTTATAGGCATTGAGGAATTTTAATTTTTTATGTGTTGAATTTTAAATACTTTCAAAATTCTATGTAAAATATCTCAATGCGATGTAATTTATTGTAATATAATTTTTAATTTTGGTTTTATTTAAAATGGATTCTATGACTAGCTATTTTTAAATTTGCAAATTGATAGTTGGTCTTTCTGATTTTGAGACTCTATAAAATCCTTGGTAATGATGGTTTTGGATTTAAAATTTATAAAATAAATATTTCAAATTTATTTTTATTAATCAATTTCCAACTATTGTGTTTTTACTCAGAACCATTTAGATAAAAGAGTTAGATGTTTTAAAAAAATTTATTGTGATTTAGATTGAGTGAAATGTTTTGAAATGGTAATAATAATTTATAAGTTCTTTATGACGAACCATTATGTTTTTTTCAAGGAATTTGTATGTGATTCCTGTTGAAATTTTTATTATCATTTTGATTAATTTTTTGGTATCTATGTTTTTATGGATAAATCATGGTGTTTGTAGACTGATAGGCTAGGGTGGGTAAAACATTTTCTTAGGTAGAACTATAAGGAATGATTCTTATACTTTTAGACACATGAAATATTTTTTATATTGAATGATGGATATTAGTAGTTGAATTTTATTGTTGAGATCTTATTATTCGGTGAATTGAGTGGAATTTAGAAAGATGTTAAAGAAGGATTTTGAAAGAATATTTTAGAGGTCTTGAATAGAATTTATTTAAACAAAGTGAGATCAAGGAGGTTTAGTAGTTTTTTTGGTTTTTATATTATGCACAGAAAAAATTATTGTAAGAATATTTTTACACCACATGTTTTTAAATTTAATTATATTAAATTATTAGGTGAATGTGAATCAATAGTTTTGTGGCAACACTATTTGTTATTGATTTCAAGAATATAAATAAATATTTAGGTGATATTAGAAGTATTATTATTAAAATAAACTTTGGGATTTAATTTTTTGTGTTGTATAAGTGTATAGTGAAGTTATTAGGTGAACAAAAGGATACTGGGATATGCATGATATGATGAAAAATATGGAAACCAATACCTAAACAATTAATTCTGCTATATACGAGAAAGTGAATAAAACATAGTTAGATACATGGATATGAAACCAAATAATGTGTATTGACCATTAAATTTTAAAATTATATTTTTATCACCATCCTCCCTCATTTATCCCCTTAGTTAACCCATGTGAGACCCCTCCCTGGGTCCTTCAATTCTTCTTCACTTGAGGGCCTTAGGAGATTTATTTCTTCCTCATTTATCATCAAATATATGTTAATATCCCTACCATTTTTTCAACTACTCCTCCTCTTTTGTTTCTTATTTCCATACGTGGATCTAAACAATATATGTGAAGGATTATCTAAATCATAATAAAACATCTTCAAATAAATGGGTTTTTTTCCTAAAAGGTTATTAAATTGGTATTTTATAGTTATTATCATATTATTTCTATCATATTAAATATGTTAAACAACCTAATTAATTTAAATTAAATTATGTCAATTTTATAGATTTTTTAATATATATATATATTGAAAATTGAGAATTTTTTTTCTTTATGGTTTTGAATGGTTATTTATAAACATACATGGGAATAATTGAATCATGGATATTTTATGAGGTTGTTTAACTCTTGTATCATAGTTATTTTTGATAAATTTGTAATGATCAAGATTGTTTAGTAGGTTTTAATTATTTTCTAGATGTGAATTACATTTTTAATTGTCCTAGTGATTGTATATTGAGAATTATATTTTTCTATGGTTCTACAAAATGGTACATAACTTTGAATAGTTTAAAATTCACTAAGTATGTTCTTACTTTGTGTAAATGTTTTGTTTGTTAGTGAACTAATTGTTCATGTATATTCAGTCCAATTTATGGGAAACTCTAATTTTCATTACATGTAATGTATTGATGTAAAAATTATGAATATGATTATGGGTATTTTTCTACTGATGAGATAAATGAAATATTTTGAGTTTTTTGTTTAAAAAGTGTACTTTTTTAAATAATTCTTTAATGTTTAATTGTTTGGTTAAAGTAACATATTTCTATCATTGCGATTTTTTTTTTCATTTTCTTCGATGGGGAAATGTATGTTTTATGAATTAGTATTATAATTTTTTATTTAATTTATATAGAAGTGTTTATAAGGAAGAGAATATTTTTATTTAAATATATTATTTTCATTTATAATTAATTTTTTATTCCTGAATTTATTCTAATTAATATATGTTTTTCAAATTTTTCGATAATTTAATTTGAATTATAAATAAAAATAATGATGTTTACAAATTTGATTAAAAAATATCACATGAGTAAATAGTTGATATTTTATAAAATGGGATATGTGTTATAGAATATAAATTTTTATACTTTTGATTAATCTTGAGGAGGATAAGTTTTTTAAAAAATGTGATATGTATATCTAAAACTATATATTTTAAATTATAATTGATTTTATTAGTGAGATATAACATAGTAATTTATTTACATAAATGATTTTATTTTAAGAAAGAATTTTTATATTAGTATTATCAATTTAATAAATTATGTTTTTGATTAAACATGTATGTGTTATTTATTTTGGTTATATTTAATATTTAGGTTCTTTTGAGTCAAATACTTTGATTTATTGTTCTTTATTCAGTTATCTAATATTGTATGAATTATTTTACCATGTGATGTATGAGTAGTCAATTTTAGATAAAGGTGGGAGAGGATTATTGGGATAGAATCTCCAAACTTAGTGTATGATTTTGGATTTTTATATGTGGACGGATGATAAATCATGAAAGAGATGAATTGGTTTTTATAACATTATGGGTCTTCATCTAAGGATGTGTTTTACTATACTCAAAATTTGACACCCATTTCTATGTATTTGAATTTAATATAACTCAAATGAATTAAATGATGTGATTATTAAATTAATTAATTACGATTATGAGTTTATAATAGAAATATTATTTTTGTTTAAGAAGTTAAAAATAGTAAATTTATACATATTAGTGTGTCATATTGAAAAATTGGATAAAAATTTATTTTTCAGCAAGGTTTCCCTTAGGATGTAATTTTGATAATTTTTAGATGATGTTAAGACTTTGTGATTTCACCAGGATAGTCTGAACCAGGTGAAAGCCTGGTCCCACAAATTTATTGAAGGAAAAGTGCAAGTAAAGGCAGTAGAAAAAATAAACGTTACATTACATGAAAACCATACGCATCCCTTTCCCCATCATCAGATAACTCATCACTAGGATCAGCTGACTCCCATTCTGAAGACTCGTACTTCCACATCATCTCAAGAAACATGTTTTTATTTCAAAGCATGTCTGCAGACATTTTCTCCTTGATTGGCCGTTTCTCATTGGGCCCTTTATCAATCTTAGGGGACCCTCCCCTTTTCTTGCCACTGTTCCCATTTGCAAAGAAATTTCCATGGGTCCCAAAATTCTTGTATGCTGACCTTGTCCCCATTGTTTTGGGAAGGTCCGAATAGTCCCTCCATGGCTTCCTCCTACTTTGAGCTTTTTCTTCCACTTCCTTGCTCAGGGTCTCATGATTTCCATTCTTAACAGCATCACTGTAGGATGTTTTGTGACTGTGGAGCTCTTCTTCACAATCAGATCTATCCCCCCACTTCTTTTTATGGGCCATAGGAGGGCTGAAACTACCATCCTTCCCACCCTCCAGTTGAGGGGTCTTGATTGGGTTATCAGCATAGGGGATATTGCATTCATCAGTCATTCTATCCAGAGTAACATGGTCATCTTTCTCTACAATTTCCTCTACCACTTCAAGCTCCTTTCCCCTGCCAATGTACTGAGAGTCAGTATTTGATCTCTCCACTTCATGCTGAACCTTGGGTACAGAATTTGTAGATCCTTCCATATTTAACTTTTGTAAATCTGGATCTTCTATCACATTCATAGATGTGATACACTCATTCAAAGTTGAGTCTCCAAGCTGGATCACAGCCTGACCAGTGTTGTCCAGTTGGATTTCCCTAGTATCATCCATGGGAACCTGACTAAATCAAGAATTCAGAGAGTTTCCATTCATCAATTCCCCTGATGACACTCCCTGCTCCATAATAGTAGCAATAGCCAGATCATTAGAGGGGTGGAATTCATCATCCTGGTTTAGACCTGGAGTAGGATTGCCCACCGTTGTGCATGCCTCCACTGGCCGTGCAGCTAGTCCACTCTTGCAACAAACATCCATCTCGTGCCCCTGCTTATGGAAGAAGGAGCATAAAGGCTTCCATGACACATAGAAAATATTTTGTGCATACCTGTACTCACCCTCCACCACGATCCAGACAACTCCAGGTGGGATCTTTGAACTATCCATCTCCACACAGATTCATACGGATGCGAGATTTCCCATGGAGGAGGTTCTCAGATCAGTGAAAATGAAGCGTCCAATGGAATTGCCTATCGACTTAAAAAGCCCGGAGTTCTGAAATGGGCGGGGGAGTCCCGATAGTTGCAGCCAGATGGTGTGATTTGGGGAATCCCGGTTCAAATGATAGTCAAAAGACCACCAAAGTAGATGGAATGGGGAGGCTTAACTTGATCTAGACCATGCCCTACCCAGATCATCCTCATCAAAGAAGATGATGAGGATCTGCTGAGGCCCAAAAATCCCAACCGATGCCTGATTCTTCAAACCCCAATATTCATTCACCGTCTTCCCAAAATCCTCAATCAATGGACGTCACCGCACAAATCTTGCGATTAAGGCTGTGGAAAACATTGATGTTTCTTTGGAAAACTCTCGAACAAAGATTGAAACAGTGGGCTGACCAGAAACGCATGCGGGTATGATCATAATCATATGCTAATGGTTTGAAATGGAAAATGAATCAATCTTTAAACAATGTGATATTATTGAGACAAATATTTTATCTTATTATTTAATTGATTAAACTTTTATTTCAAGTTATGAATATCCAGAATTATTTTCTTCTTTTTTACAAAAATATACCACCTTTAATATTTTTAAAATTTCATGCATGGATTTTGAGAAATCATGATATGTATTTTTAGGTAAAATAATTACCTATTTTATTTAGAGGTCTTAAATTTTAAATCCAAATGAATCCTTAAAACAATGAAAACATTTTTCATTAATCGAAATCCAAAGCATAATTTTTGAGAAAATCTATGGAAATGTTTTTGGCCAAATTTTAAAAATCTATTGATATATTTTTCTCCTAGATAATTCCCAAAACCTGTGATACATCATTAGAAAGGTCTCAATGAGAATAATATTACACCTTTTGAATAAATTGAATTACAGTGATATTTTGTGAAAAATCATAGAGATAAAATATATTTGGCTTCAAATATTATTTTTATTATGAGGTTCTCAATGAAACAATTATGATAAAAAAGAATTGATCTGCAACTAGGTATTCAAAATTTATTTGTATTAAATTTTGGAATAAATTTGACTCCCCCACCTTCTAGACTATTTTTATGGGAGACAATAGATCATAAAAAAGATGGGTTGATAGGATTCCAACAAGGAAGAAAATTATATGATCAAGAAATCAGATGGTGGTAAATGTGATATGTAGGTAAGTAGAGATGAATAGGCGAATGATCACACATCATTCTTAGAGAAGTTTGATCTAAATGTCTAATTGGTTGTAAAATATCCACACATTGAGATACATATACCAAAAAACAAGGATCGGAGCTATGTTAACACTTTATTGGATAAACAGATAGTGTGTTCCATAAAGAGACACTATATCCACAGATGTGATTAGATGGGTATTCCACTTGGAACCTCCAATTGGAATAATTAATAGTGCATGTATGGGGGAATGAAGAAATATTATTTTGATCATAAAATTTTAATGAAATCCTTTGTAATATTGAAAACAAATGGAATCATGTTTGTGATATTTTAGTAATCCATTACTGATGATTTAAGATAATAATGATTATAATATTATGATAATTATTATTACAAATACAATAATAATTTTAAATGGTTAAATAAAATTTGTTTCGTGGTTGTTGATACAAGAAAATGAATAATATGTTATTGAGTTAGTTTAACATGGTGGATTTTGAATTAGGAGATCAAGATTCTAGGATTACATAATTTATTCAAGAAAAATACTATTAATACTTAATAATAATAATAATATTTTGTGATATGATGCTAAATTTAATTGAGAGGCTTATTTTATTAACATGGATGAGTTACATAACCATAATTGGTGGTGATTGGTAATTGTTTACAATTTTTTCTCTACAATAAGATTTAATTAGTAAAAGAGAAAATATGAAGAAAGTTTATATAATTCTTAAATAAATTATGGAAACATTAATATTTCTTATAAAGGTAATTAAAGTAAAATGAATTATAAAAATTGATTATTTGTGAATAAAATAGATAATAATAATAAATTAATATATAAGGGTCTATGAATATGTTAATGAGGGTTAAAAGTAGATTATGAGAATGATAAATAATATTTGAATTTTACAATACCACTACTTTAATTAATATGTAGTGTTTATGAGAATTGGTAACTTATTTTGAAGTGTTATCAATAATGAACTCGTTAGAGATGATATAATCATAGAACTATATTCATTTATATTGAGAAATGACATTTATTGTAACAAATTATTGTGGATTAAAATGTTAAATTATAATTTTTGTTGGAAAACAATTATATCTTGAGTAAAAAATGATGATAAAGTGATGGAACATCACATACAATAAATTTTTCTATAAATGATGAATTATGATCATGGATGAAATGAGAGTACATAATGGATATTATGTAATTAATGGAATAATTACAAGTAATGGTTACATGAATCTTAGGGTATGAGGTAGTAAAATATCTCCAATAAAGATCTGATAGATTTTAATTGATTGGGTAAACATAGTAGAACTACCTTGAGTTACTTCTATTAACATGACCTTGAATTATCATGAATTAAGTGATAATGACCATGTTTTAAAGGGCTGTTGAATAATTTAATAACTAATAGCTATTCATTTTGGAATTATCATTATATTTCCATGATCAAGGGAAGATGAAACCGTTAAGGATGACGTTTCTGGATTGTATTTCTTGAGGGGAAGTCAAGTGTAATATATAGGAGGATTCATGGATTTATATGCAATGGTTATTCATTATAATTACTTACCAAATATGTGATAATACATATGGTGGATAAATATATGTGCAAATTTTATACAATGGTGATCTCCATTAAACTCACCCATGAGATAGGGATAGATTAACATGATATATTCATTACTATTCTCACCCACTAATTAGGGTAGAGACTGATAATGACTTACAAATTTACATAACCCAATTCAACCATATCTCTAGGATGAGATAAATCAAATATTCACTAAAAATGATATTTTGATGTAGAAAATTCCTATAGCATATCAAGTATTGTATAAGTGGATATGGCAGTAACTCTAGTGTCCTATTTATGAAAAAGTGCTTGGAGGTAATTCACAGGAGTGTTATACATTGTATCTTTTATAAATATGGGATCATGGTTACATTTTTACTCTATGATCAATAAAAATACACCTGGGGGTGGTGTTGAATTAGTTTGGTAAAATTTTAACAATTAAAAAATATTTTTCATTCTATATATGCACCTATTAGGGTTAATGGATCACACACTATCTTATCACTTTCGATTACAAGAATATAAGAAAAAAATAAAAGAATAAGAACATAACAAAAAAATATTTTTCTGGTTTACTCACAATGTGTGAGATATTACTTTATGTAAAGTGGTTTTAACCCTCACACTACTAACCTATATTAAAATCATTCAATGTCAAGGGGATTTTGTGGAAGAATTTACCCTTTAACAAACCATGCATACCACATGGAAACAAATAACCAATGCAAGCACCTACTTTCATTCTTCATAGGAATTGAAAAAAATACTTCTTCTATTTAGAATACTAGATTTTACTGGATCCTCTTGAGGTATATAGTAGGTATGTATATGTAACTTCTTAGATTGAATAGATTCTGATGTCCTTTTCCAATACTTTACCAATCTAGTGAACATGTCTTTTATTTATTTTTTCAATAAAACCATTAATGTTAATTAAATTGTTCTTCTATGGAATTAAGGATCTTCATTAAATAATATATGAATCAATATCTATCTAGATTTTCTTATTCTTACTCTTATTCCTCTTTAATGAAAGAATAATTTATTACCTAAAAAAATGAATCCCTCCTTTCATTGATATTATGCATTATTAGTAGTTATAGTTATTCAGTTCTCTTATTTTTATTTTTATTTGATAATGAAGTTATTTAATAGGAATCACATCAATACTACAAAAATTATCTATTTATCTTTAATTCATCATACAATTTATAATATTACAAAAATCATGTCAATATTTTTTATATATTTTGAATACGAAAACCCCATGATATTTGACCTCAAGATATATTTTTTTCAATCCATTGGGATTTTTGGTCATTAATTATCATTCATGGTCATAAAATATGTTCATTTATTTCACCCATTTATTATATAATTATTTTACCGAAGAAATACTTCTTTAATTATTTATTAATATTTCCCCATTTCCTTCATCAAAAGACCTAGGGATTTTTATTAATTGAATTTTCATAAAACCCACTATATCCTTTTTAATCATACCTGAACAAAAGCTAAAATAATTGTGGGTTGAGGATTTTTTATTATTTAGTATTCTCATTTAAATATTATCATTATAATAAGGCTTGAATCTCTTCTCAGAAATAGTATCAATAGATTTTCTTTTAAATAACAGTGAATGAATTTTATGGTTTATTATTAATGAGACAAAGATATTTTTAGAAGTTATTGAGTATTAAGGATATTTGTTGTGGTAAGAAGTTTCCTCTAGAATTTGGTTTAATTTCTAGTGAATGAAAATTTGAGTTATTTAATTGGATATATTTATTATATTATATTATATTTTAAATTTATAAATCAAAATATTTTAGGTAAATGTTTTTAGAGAAACTCGAAACAGTTTTGATGTTAATTTGATGGATTTTTAAATTTCTATATATTGATAAATATGATGATGTTCAATCCTGCATATGCATGATTTCCAATATTTTATAAGGATCACTCCAAGTTATGATATGAGATGTTCAGCATTTCAGAAATTGTGTAAGAATGAATCCCCTCTAAATAATTACTGATTCCCACTTTTGAAGCATCTTTTATATCTTTGTAATAATGATTTTAGATAGTTTAAACGTTCAATTTTATCTATGTAAGCATGATTTAATGATTTCATAAGGATTAATACTAACTCTATAGTGATAATTTTCATCTACCTAGGCACTAATCATTAACAACATAAGTGTCACTACAATCTAATGCTCAGTGGAAATTTATATTGTTATATTATTGAAAATAAATGTTTCCAAAATATTAATTATGTAGAGAAATATTACTCTAGGAAATTGTAAAGATAATGTTTCATTATTTAAATATAAAATAGTTCAATTTTTTAATTATTCAATGGGATTTGATGGTTTACATCATGAATTAGAGTGATACTATAAAGAAACTAAGAAATTTTATGGAATAACTTCTTTGTGACATTCCAACACATTTCATTTACACTAAAATGAATTAGTGAAGAATTAAATAAAAGAATAAAAAAGTGGAAAAGGAAAAATAAGCAGAAATATAATTGAATGAAGTTATTTATTTCAATTTGAATTTAAAAGTGAAATTATAATGTTTTTTTCTACTATTTTTGTGTGATATAATTATTTCATCATGCATTAATGAAGATATATATTGTAAGAAGAAGGTATTTTTCTTGATATAATAATCATTAATAACATATTGAATGAAGAGAGAGCTGATTATAATTTTATAGATGTTATTTCATCTACAAATTATGAATAATACCACATATAATAAAAATTCATGCAGTAAAATAAGTTGTTGCATATTATGGTTTTCATGGAAGTTAAATAGGTATATATCTTATATATAATAATAGAATATGAATAAGCCCTCAACACACTAAAAAACTCAAAAAAGACGATTTGGTGGCAGATTATTTATTTTTATACACTATTCATATCGTTGTAATGTACAAGATTCACTTGTGTATAGGAATCCATGAAACAAAAGATAGAGATGTGTGGCATGAATTTAAGGGTATAAAGTCCTTTTTTGTACCAATATATCACATTCTGTTACTATATTTCATGTTCATGAATTATTTTTTACTTATTTTGAATCGTTTCATATACGTTTCTATTTGATTCCCCAGCTTCTTAAAAATGTTTCTTATTTCTCGGATAATTTTCCCTTTTTGAGTATTTAATGGTCTGTTTAACAGGATAATAATTGATTTTTAGTGGATGGAAGGTGGATGAGAGGCTTAACAAAGGAGTGGGAATACTCTTGTATATGGAAAATCTATTGGAGTCCCACCAATTATCCGATGTAAGGCTGGGCCATGGTAATTTATACAGTAATCCCATCATTCAACTAGTAAAATCCCACCGTCTAGTTGGTGTGGCATTCTTTCTAGTGCCTCCAAGTAGCTAGTGGAGGCCACTAACAAGCTAGATATTCCAAAAATTCTAAGATTCAACTAAGTAGTACTATAATTCGACATCTTTTATTTTCTATTGTAATTATAAAAAATGTACTCCAAATCTTATTCGACTCTAATCTCCATGGGGGATCTTTTGAGAGTAATTTTTCTCCTTTAGCCTCATTTCTTCATGGTTCAAAGTGCTAATTGATACGTTATATTCTATTTTGTAAGTGTAAAATCTATTTTAGCATTAATTATCCTTTCCTCATATCTATCCATACACAGGAGTGGTGAATCCTCTTATAATTGATGATATATATATTGAATTTAGGAATTGTGATTCTAGGATTATCCTTTGAGAGTTCTTGCCCCATAATCATTATTGGTGGATCCTATATGGGTCTTGTTGATATTGTCTTGGTTAGTTAGTTTCCTAAGTAAATATTTATCAATTGAAACATTTAACATTATAAATCATTAAATGTTATTAAATTCATATTTTATTTATATTTTATAAGACTATTGTGGGAGAATTATTATTTTTAATTTAATTCATACCTACAGTATAATTATCCATCGTGTAATCATAACTCGTGTTTTTATGTGGGTTTTTAAAGGTAACCATGAATTTATATGGTTTACATAAGGGTATGTTTGAATTGTGTCAGGGAAAGTCTATTTTCTTATCAACTATGTTAGGGTATGACTGGAATGGGTAAAGGTAAACCTTTAATTTTGAATATTGGGTAAGGGTAGCTTGACACCACATATAAATAAGAATGAGTTATGTTAGGTAATATCCTATATTTTAAAGGCCATGTAAGTTTAGATCCTTTATAATGTGATGGAATATATTTATTTTCAATGTATTTGTAAGTTTAATCCATAGATATGTAAAGGTAAATCTGGGTTTATGACCTACATAATGGTAAAACAAATTAATATTATAAGATGAATTGGAGCTATGTAAGGTAGAAAAACATGTTTCTATTATAAAATGATCTTTTTAGGGAAAAACTATATTTTTAAAACCCTGTTTTCATATATTCCCTCATAAAACTATCCTATAACATGTTTTTAATGATTTTAAAATACTAAAATCATGGAAATAAATTCATTGAGTCATTAAAAGTTTGTGACTTGTATTATGGACGAATTTAAACATAATAAAATTAATATTCACTAAAGAGACAAATAAAATGATTAATTTAATTAAAGGATTTTTAATTCTATGAATTTATATATATATTTCATTCTTAAAAATATCTTAACATTACTACCCTTAATTTTTTTGTGATCCACTTGAGTCTGAGATGATCAAACAATTCCTTATTCAAATTTGGTTAATGATTTTATGAATAGTACAATTTATGATTCTAGTTTATTGAAATGGAAGTAACTCACTAGGTCTCTTATATTTTCGGGTGTTTAATTTTTAAAAGATAAAACCCGATAATATTTCTATAAATTCATTTCTTCAATAGTTTTTAAAAATTTATTTCCAAATCTTTCTGAAAAAATGATCAAGATTTTTTAGAGTGATAATTTACAAGAATTGTGGAAAAAAATAAGAATTATTATTTTCTTTCTCCGATTACTGAGGAGGGAGAGAGTTATTCTCATATATCTAATTATAATTATCTATTATGAAGACATTGTTAATATAATATTTGGATTAAATTGGTAATTTTGAAATTATCCAAGAGAGATAATCTATTATTACATGTATTATTTTATTTATTTTACAAATAAAAGAAAATAATCTATTCTAAGAATCCTTAGTTAGCGGTTTGATATGACGAACATCTGGACTTCGTTAAAGTGATGACTCATTGATAGATCATGACCTTGAAATCAATAAACTTCTGAAAGAAAGTGCATGTCATTTTTGGGGATGTTATTTAAACTTGTTTCCTTGATATAATTCTTAGGTTAATATAATTTATAGTTTTTCTTGATTATGATCACTGGTTGGTGTGTTCGTGGCCTGTGAGAACCTTATATGGTATATTATTTCCATAAGCACATTCTTTTCTTGTTTTTTCATCTTTATTATTGATCACATGTATTTTATATTGAAAATCTATCTCGTGATGATTTGATATGATTGAAGGTATGTTTTACAATTTTATCTGTGCATTTGGTGTTATTGTTCTTGGTTCCCAATATTAGGTGGACCTTCATGAAATGTTTATCCTTTAGAGGGGGGGTGTGTGCATGACTCCCAAAGATGGTGACGATAGACCTAAGAACATAGTATGGATATGACAGTGCCTCATGGGTGTCATATGATACACTTGATTAATAATAGGTTCCATGTAGAATATCATTCGATGCCATGTGAATTCCGAATAACCTGATCACTCAATGCCCAGTGGATGTTGAGAAGACGAGTCACTTGATTCCTAGTGTAGGCTTAATAGTACATACATAAAATGCATGGGAACATGATTATTTGTCTTATTGATAATATTTTATTACCCTTAACATTGTTACATTCATATTGATTGAATCCAAAGTAGGAATGTCAAAGGTTCATGGTGGATGGTTTAGAACATAGGTTCTCTATTTTGGATGGTTCTATTTTATTAACATTATTGTTTGTTTGTGGGATACACTTGTTTACATGGACACATCTGTTAAGGATGCCTTGGCTGTTTCCTACCGGGTTTTATTAATCACACCCTATACGATAATTCTGATTCATGTGAAAACTTCATGTATGTGGATATATGTATATAAAAGGGGCTCATGGACCATATTTCAGTAGAGGATCATGGATATGGATGTAGATCATGACAAATTTGGATGGCCCACAATTTTATTTATTTATTTATCTATTAAATTTATTAGAATTTTTTTATTTCTACGTTGGAAACCCATTTGTTACATATATTAATTGAATGCCATCTTTTAGTCTCCGCATGATACATTGATTTTTCTATTTATAATATTATTGTAGTATTATTTTTGTTATTCCATGATATTGTGGGTATAGTCTCCCCACCGATGTACTTTGACCCTCAATACTGGTCAACATCCTATTTCGTACTCGGATTCATTCATGAGTTCATGTGGAAATCTAGTTTGAAACTAGTGGTTCAGGCTGGGGTATTGAAAAATGGTATCCGATCATAGTTATCTAATTCAATTTTTGGACTAACATGAGACAAAATATAAAGTATATAGATATGTGAAACTCTGGTAGGGGATTTCCATGTTCCTGGATGTAATTTGAGTAACATACCTCTGAGTTAGTATGGTCCTTATTTCTATTATTATTTTTATAATATTTTGGCTATGTTCACGCATCATGATTTGTCACGTAGGTCCACATCTCATATATTTTTTTTGTTCTACATATTTTTTATTTAATTAATTGCCTCAATTTATTCTATCTATTTGTGATATAATTGTATTCTTTATTTTGTGATGTTCTATGATGTTATGATATATATTTTTTGGAATTAATACTTTTAACTGAGCATAATTATATGTATTGTATATATATAATAACTAAAACTATCATATAAGTACAAGATCACTTATAGTTCTAGGAGGTATGTATACCATGATTTGTGGGTAGAATCTTAGGTAATCCCTTTTTTGATCCCATAGAATGGTTAAGAACATTTTTTTGTGTCACCGAATATGACATAATTCATGCTAATGGAGGGACTTAATTCAACGTATGAGGGTGTTACATATCACACTACCAAAACCTCTCCAATTATTTGGGTGGAAGGATTACATCAACTAGGATTATCCCTAGTAGTGTCCATCCAGAGTGGGGGAGTCACAAGGAGTATTTTTTACTATGATCAAGATATTAATCTACATTATCAATTATCCTATTAGGGAACTAGAGGACCTCCAGATAATGATGACTAGGTTCAGATATTTGAGAGGATCATTAACTTAGTAGAGACCCTAGAGGATTAGAATATGAATATTGTGAACATTATTCTTTATGGAACTATGGGATGATGGTGTGATGTTATGCTCTAACATTAAAGGTTATTGGGTCTCATGTGGTTGAAATTCAAGACCTATTCTTTAATGAATTATTTACAATCATGATAAAGATGGATTGATCAATGAAATTCATTGTTCCTTATCGTGGAAAATATTTTACTCTTTTAGAATCACCATTGTTCCTCCTAGGCTTAGGATTTAGGTAGTGTTTCCCACATAGTTCCATATTTCACTATGATGTGTTGTAATATCTATACTAATGTAACCCTAGACTACTAAACCATGTTTCTATTATTGATGGTTTTTATACATGTTGAATATTTATTGAACATATTTTACCATGTATGTTTTGATAGAAATGACGATTCATGCCTACTATGAAAAAGATGCTTATTACTAACTATTTTGATAGAAATTCACTGTGAAATCTGTTTTATAATTTCAACTGAAATATATTTGGAAATCATATATTGATATGAATTGTGAAAATATATCCATGCTATGTTTTATATAATATTAAGAAAATTTAGATTACATGTTATAAATTTGTAATGAAATGATTTGTAAGAATCTATATGGCATTATAGCTCAAACCATACCTTTTATATCAGAAATTTGTTTATTTTCTTATTCTAGGTATAGGCAAAGGGGAAGAAATTCTTGATGGTGGGGGAGTTTTTGTTAGTGGGACTTGGGTGTTTGTGGTGACTAATAGAGAATGTGATCCACTCATTTCATGAATATTTCTATGATTATGTATTGAAATTTTTGTCTGATGCCTTTAATTAACATTACATTTTGACACTTATATCTACTTACTTGTAGAACTATATCTCTCTTATTGAGTGTTTTGTATTGCAATTATTTATTATTTTATACCAATTTCATTGTCTTGGTGTTCTATTTTTATTGTGAAATTATTCCATTATTTTAGTTTTGATGCCTAGGAAACAGTCGCTTATCCATAGAAAACAATATTTCCATTTAGACTGCATAAAAAATGATTCAAGAATAGATTTAGTTATTTATCGTAGATGGTCAACAAATAGTTGTAATCAATGGAATTTTTTCAACTTTATTGAAGTTTGTATGAACATTTAAATGTCTTGGTAGATATGTTATTTTATTTTTGGGACTAAAGGTGTAGATTATTAGTAAGTGACTGACTATATCTTATCATAATGGGCCTTTAGTTACTAAGGTTCATTGGGAAAACATTACTTTTATGAGTTTTTTGATATAATTTTGCACTTATTCCAAGGATTTTATTTCATATTTTAATTTTCTAGTTAAATTAGGAATGATAAAGTTGATGATCTCATTTGTTTTGACTGATGTTTCTCTGGTTATTTGTTGACATTGAGTAGTACCATTCCCCCAAAAATATGTTTGAACATACAAAAAGATGGATAAACCAATAAAAAATTGATAGTTAACTATCACGTTGATTAGAACCTTTTGAGGGTATCACATGTATATTCCAAACATTAGGAAAGGTAGCTACATGTATTCACGTTCATGTTCTCCTGGTTTCACTTTAGAGGGAAGATAACAATAATCATAACGATAATTTTCTTCATCCAAAGCAACCATATTTATAGGTACCACTGATCCCCATGAGTTAGATGATTGGTTGTATTAGTTTTTGTATTTGTTTGATCATTTAGAGACACAAGATTTTGAAAACATGAATTGTGTCTTCTTAAAAATTAAACGGACTAGAAGAAGGTGGTAGTATTTAATAGTTCTAGATATAAATAATATAATATTTGAGTGTAAATACTTAAATCCTATTTTCATTGACCAATTATCTTTATAATAAATAGTGGTGTCTATGTTAATGGAGTTTCTTAAAATTGATCAGGGCGATCAGATAATGAATCAGTATGCCAACAAATTTTTTGAGCTTGTTTATTTCTCAATGGAGGCTATATCAAACGAGAAGATGAAAGCATAGAGGTTTTAGATGGGTATTTGAGTAGTTATATGATATCTATATTTATTGATGAATCTCACCTCATATGAATAATTTATGGATAAATCCTTTTTTAAATAAGTTGACTTGGCTAGAATATCATGGTTTAAAAGAGTTCATCATATCCCCAATGGGAGTTTTGGTTGTCCTTTTAAAGGTAAAAGGATGTGTCAAGAGTCTCATAGTGGAAAATATGGTGGTGGATATTGATATTATATTTTTTCTTCTATAGGAACATGGTAAAGTAAAACAAAATTGTTTCCAGTGTGGAGACATTCATTATTGAATGTAACCATTTACAGAGGCTCCAAATATATTTATCTCTTATTGATTGTCATGTCACATATAGCTATTCTTCCATGCATTTAATTCATTTTATAGTGGTACATTATTGATAATATGATAATGATCTATGGTATATTTATCTACCTTAATAACAGAGGGGATCAATCTATATGCAAAGGGAATGAAGATACTTTACATAGTGGATTCACTTCCATTAGAATCTGATGTGGGTCCTATAATAGTGTGAGGTACCATTACTATTTATTCTCCACTAGTGACTAATTTATTTTATAATTATTCCTCTAATTATTTCAAATCTACCTATATTTTTGAATTAATAATCCTTTATACGAAGAATCTTGCATTAGGTAACTGTGATTTCTATTCATCTCCTGACAAAGAGAGAGTAGGGACTTCGATTATCTTCTTACACTTTCTATTTGTTAGAAATAATTATTTCTTGGGAGTCTTTATATATAGATATGAATTATTTAAATTCCATTATTGGGAAGGATTTGATTATTGATGATAAATAACCAGTTGACTATTATCTTAAATGGGTCTTCTTTACTAATCCTGATGGGTTGTGTTAGGTTTTTTTTGGAGAATTGGAACCATGTTTTAGTCATGAAATACCAAGTATTATGGTGGTGGGTGGGATTATATAAATGTTTTCTTTTGAATTGGAAAATTATTCTTTTAATAGTGATATTATTCTAGTATCGATTGATTTTATTGATGTTTTTCCATATGATATTATAGTTTTTCACAGGTGAGAGAGGTAGTGTTTTCTATCAAATTGTTACTAGGTTCCTAGACAATTTCTATTCTTTTATACCATATGAAAATAGATTAACTGAAGTATTTAATGACTCAATTGGATAAATTATTTTACATGGGATATATTTGACCCAGGGTGTTTCCTTGCGAAGTTCCATTGCTTTTTACAAAGAATACATATAGAACCCTTCTCCATTTTTCCTCCTAATAAAAGCTCAATTGAGTCACAATCAAGAACAAATATACATTTATCTAAATTCCTGATTTTATTGACTAGATAAAATGAGAAATGTTGTTCTCAATGATTGATCTTTGGTTTTTTTTATTCCAAACATTGGATCATAGAGTCTGATAACCCTATGATTCCCCACAAGAGTAGGAATAGACAATACTTGTACCTTGATATACATTTTTTCATAACAAATGAACCTTTTATATTCATGAAATTGATGAACAAGATCATCCATCTGTACCTTGATTCCTTTATTGTGGTATTTTTGGATGAATTTTTGGTTTAATGAAAACTATAGAGTACTAGGTGAATAACTTGAAGGTATTTAGGAATATATTGAGAAATTATATAAATTTTTCGAATTTTTTTTAAAAATTAATTCGATATGTAATTTTTTTAGTACATGTGCTTTATGAATAGTGAAATTAATTTGATCTTGAGATGGTGGAAGTTGTTAAGATGTGGGAGGAAAAAAATGTTTTTTGAATTCAGAGGTTCTTTGTCTCGGTTGGATATTACCACATGTTTGTAAAGGATGTATCATTTTTGGATTCCCAATTAACCACCCTCACTCAAAAATGAGTAAATGTTTTATGGGATTCAAAATTTCAAACATATATTGATGATTTCATGATTTGTTTAATCTATTTTTTACTCTTTCAGATTATATGAAGGGATTTGTGGTCTTATGTGATTCAATAATAATTGGTTTGAGTTGTATTATCATACAAGGTGATCATGTGGTGAATTTTGGTTCCCACTATCTTTGGACTAATGAAAATAACTATCACAAACATGAACTTGAACTCACATTCCTGATTCACTCTCTCAAGAGTTTTTGGAATTAAATTATAAGAAAAGGGTTTACCATGTACTCTAATAATAATATCTTGAGTTATATATTATCATAAAAATATCTGAATAATTAGAAGATATGGAATGTGGTGTACATAAGATTCATTTATTTCTACATTTCATACCCTCTAAGTGTGTTAAACCTTATTGTTGATTCATTGAGTTGGAAAATTTTATCCCGGTCCATGAAATAATATTCTAATTAGTGGTATCTATTGATTCTCTTTGTTCACATGGATTTGGGAGTTTTGGAGGATGAGACCGTGATTTATTTAGTGAATTTTTAGTTGAAATCTTAATTTATTGAGTTGATTCTTTAGTATAAATAGGCTCAATTTGATATATGAGGCATTAGAGACACTTTATATGATAGAAATGAAATAAGTAATTGGTCTCTGTCTTCTGATGGTATCATCTTCTTTCAAAACTAGAATCTTGTACCATTACCTATAAGGGATGATATGACATGGGATAGTCATCATTCATAGTGGATGGTTCACCTATGAACAATAATGATTTTTTATGAAATTAGGCATCATTTTTTATTTCCATGAATTAAATGAGACATTTTTTATTTTGTTTCTCAATGTAACACTTGTCAATATATTAATACAGAGAACCAGAAGCCTTTAGAAAAACATCAACCAGTTCCTATGCTGACATGGAAGTGGGGTAACATCTCAATGGGCATTAAGGTTGGTTTTACATGTACACCTCATGTAAATAATTTGACATGCATTTTGAATGATATATTGACAAAATTAGATCACTTTATTCCCATTCATGATACCACCAAGGTTGAGGAATTGGGAGACATATATGTATAGGAGAATATAATATTTCATGGGGTTATATATTATAATATTTTTTTATAAGGATCCCTTATTTTATCCACATATTTTAAGAGGCCTCTAATAGACGTTGGGATTCCAGGTGATGTTGATCATGAACTTCCATCCTCAAATAAATAGTTTGAAAAAACAAAGATATATATACTCTTGAGGAAATTCTGTATGATTATGTTCTTTCCTTTGGAGAAACATAATATTTTCATTTAGTTATGGTAGAGTTTATCTTTAATAAATGTTATTATTCATCCATCATGATGTCACCCATCGAGTCCTTGAATGTCTGGTCATGCAAATCTCTACTCTGTTGGTAGAAGATTGGCAAAACACCCCTATTTGGACCTACTTTGGTTCAAGTTATGATGAAAAAGAATTAACTTTATTTTTTAAATAATGGTAACATATAAAATCTATCAAAAATCCTATTTTTAACTTCATTGATTACCTTTGTAGTTTTTATTTGGTTACGCGATGTATTTTTTGGAGAGAATCACCTTTATTGGGTCATTAACTACTTGCAAAAAAAGAAAAGTTAGTACTGAGATACTTGGGATCATTTGAGGCCATTAAACAAATTGTAATGTTTAATTACTATTTGGATTTACTGTAACACCCCAATATTTTATTGTATGTATCTTTTTAAATAAATTTATCACTTAGATAGCTTACGTTTCACAGAACACTTAGCATAACAAACTATAAAATATTATTATTTTAACATGACCAATATAAACAAGACTTTAAATTGGAATGTCTGGATATGATTAACGATATTATAAAAAATATGATCATATTTTTCAATAAATATTTATTTATGTGAACTAAAAAAACAAATGATTTTTATTTATGTTTTTTTATTTTTCAAATACATGTTTAATTTAAAAGGTGATTTTATTGCGTTCTATGAGAAAATGAATCTAAATAATTTTTAAAAAAAATTAGAAAATTATTTTATATAATGAAAATCATTAATGGATTAATAATTACAAAATAATCTTAAGATAAATTTTTTAGAATTTTGTGAAAACGTTATTTTTTTCTATAAATAGTAAACAAATTATGATTTTTATAAAACTCACATTTCAATTATATTTTAATTTATTTTATGATTTCAAATTGATCTCAAATTAACATATATACATTTTAGTTAGATATATTCTAAATAATTAATTTAAAAAACATTTTTTACCTTAGTATGATATATGTAAATTTTTTGGATTAAAGACACATTAAAAAACAGTTTTTTGTTATGTTTTGATGGTTTAGTTTTAAATATAATTATGAAAATTCTATGTTTTGAATTTTAAAAAAATGTATTCAATATTGGGAATTGTTAATTTTTAATAATGTTAAAATATTATTCTAATTTTTAGGCTTAAAAATGTTACAATGGTAAATAAAAATATTTATCACATTATAAGTAAACAAATGTAGCTGGTTAAAGTTAAAAGGTAAAAACATAAAATTACTAACAAAAATAAAACATTAAATGGATGGTTGATGTTTTTATGAAAAATAAATATTGTTAAAACATAAAATATAACCCAAATTACATTTTATTAATTCCACCTTAATTAAATTGTCTTTAAATATAAAATAATTGTTATTTAATCATTTTTAACGACCACTCCTCAAGTATCAATACCAACCCTCACCATCCCCATTGTCCTAAAAAATTAAATATTTTAAAATCATTGGAAAATCATATCATAACCACTATATTCATGTAATATTTCTTATGGTCTCACCTAATGACCAATTCCAAGTTCATTAAGGGGTCATTAAATGTGGTGATATTCAAGAGGTAACTTTCACAAACAGCCTCTATTAATTAATTTTATTTTTCCACATTATATTCTCCTACATAAATTATAAAATAATAATCACTCATTTATAATTTATATAATGTAATTTTATATTTTTAATATAATATATTCTATCCAACCCTTTTCTTATATTCTCTTATTCAATGAAATGAAAAAACATACTAAATTATGTATGTTAACCATCTCCGTGGATAATGTTTTTTAATTTTTTACTACCTCCTTCAAGGCTAGTCCTAAAATTTTTTTTATCATTAAATAATATTTTAATTGATATATTATAACCTAATTTATATTATGGAACAAATATATAGACATAATATTAATAAAAAATAAACTACTTCGTGATGGTCAGAAAAACCGCCAAAATAAACTAAACACTTTTCATTAAAATTTTACCAAATTAATAAAACTCATGTATAAAATTAAAATGATATATGGTAGAATTTAAACATATGGAAGTTCATTAATATCATTTAACTTGACTTATATAGTTTTTTCCCATTATAAAATAAATCCATAATTATTCACAAATGAACAGACAATGAAAGCATGAAATGAATGCACCCGAAGCAATGAAAATAATGAAATGTTATTAATGAATAGGTGAAAAAATGTTAAGAAAAGATCATATAACATATTATAAATAGTATTATTGTTTTATAACTAATTAATAACAATCTATAAAAAATTATATATATGGATAATGTACGTCAAAATAAAGGGAAGTGTGAGGAATGTTTTTCTTGTCTAACGTTTATTTCTATGAGATATATGCATTAATCCCCACTATTTATTGTGTGTGGTGTATATACTACCCTTTTATTTATATTATCATGAATCTAATGATATTCATGGTATTAAATTTACCATTTTATAATTATTAATTTTATGGGGAATACGATTTGACTGATTACAATGTGGAAAAATATTTCTTAACTCAATTTCTATTTATTGCGTTAAACTTCCTCTCCATTGATTATGCAATGCTAAGATTATTTTTTGAGAATAATTTTTGTTAAAATATATATTATTTAAAGTTATTATGTGGATTTTAAGATGATACATATAATTGATTCATTTGATTAATTCTAACATCAATAATATTTTATTTATAAGGGACTTTCTTTTAAAAATTATCTTTTCAACATTTCCCTTAAAACACAATTTTTACCATGTCCATGTTTTTTAATATTTATTCCAAAAATGATTATATTACCCTATTATTATTTTTTGAAGAAATTTTTACCCATTTTTTATTTGTAAAATTTATTTTCAAATGATTATTTTCATTATTTTCTAAATGATGTTATTTATTACTTCTCCAATAGAAATACGAAAGGAATGTTTTTTTAACTTATTCAACATGATTAAATTTTTTACATAATCATGAAATATTACTGATTTTAATATAAATATAAAATATTAAAAGCTTCTTCTAAATGAAAATGTTTTACTTTTTAATTTCATGTCTTTTAAAAAAATTCTTTCAATCTAGAATGTATTTTTCCCTCAATATTTTTTGCAAGTGACATTTCAATTTTTTTACATATATAATAAAATACATTGACGTTAATTATATTGAAATAGGGTTATGATTCAAGGATAATATCCTTTTTCTTTCTATGAATGTTTTATGTTTACTATGACATGATTTTTATGGATCTCATCATTTTTCAATTTTTTATTATATAATGATATTTTTTGAAACACATTTGTTTTGTATGTGTTATGTAATGATAAAATGTTTATGAAACACATTTTTTTAGGGTTTTTGATATGATTAATGATTTATGATCCCATGGAACACATAAGTATGATTTTTATTATATGATGGGTGGGAACAATATCTCCCTACAATTTAATGGGGAATGATTTATAACTCATTGTATATAAATTTAAAACAAGTTAGGTGAAATTATCCCCAATGAGAAATAGGTGCACCCTGATCTACAATGGAATACATGTGCATATTGACTCACTATGGGAAATAGTTATGTCTTGGTCCACTATTTTGATGGTTTTGGTAATAGACCTTTCCATATGAAATTTTTATCTATATTTATAAAGTCGACACACTTTTATGACATGAGATTATGATTCATGATTGATTTATGATGGGTTCTCACTCTAATGGTCCATGTTTTTTTAAATTACAATGTTTACACCATGAATCATTTATTATCTACGAAAAGATGGGTGTGAACATTTTATTTTATGCTCAAAATGACATAACATTATTCTTATATTATAATTTAAAATTATAATGGATTAATATCTCCTCTATTTACACCTACTACGCGTCTAATATCACCATTTCTTATGTTTCCTTCCCAATGTGATGGAGAATTGATTCTGTATGGTATAACTAAGAGTTGTACTATATGAGAAGTTTTTTATCCAAGATGTCAATTATATTTTATAAAATGAGTACACTGTATATCTAATCTTTGAATACTACAAACCATTATCATTTTGGAATGGATAACATTGTAATGTATTCAACATTTATCTAAATAGATGTAATATTTATATATAAAAATATCATACCATTATAGTTTCTATCAGAGTAGGGTTTATAAAATCTTTAGAGATAAGGTTTGGAAATCTTTTTTGGAATCCTTGGGGATATACCTAACTATGGGTAAAATCCTATAGTTCTGAAAATGATCAAGAATGAAATTGGTTAATCTTATGGTTTCATTGATTAAAAATAATGTTTAATTATTTATACATCACCTCTCATTTTTATTCGATTTTCCCACTATAAATATTATTACTCACACTATGCTTCTTGGGTTTTAGATAATAGATATAACCACACGGATTCATGTCTTCGGTGAATGTGATTAACAATGGAATGATCTTACTCATGAGAAAACACATGAAATGGGAGTTAGAATTTTAAATCTATTTATGATTTATAATCATCAATATCCTAATATGATCAATAATATAAACTTTGATGAGTTTCATATCCCATATAAAAAGTATATATTGAGTTTCACAGTTAACATAAGGGAAAAATGTTTGATTTCCATCATGTAAAGAATGTGGGAAGAGTTACTATGGAAAATGAATAAATGGAATTAAAAGATTCATTGGGTGTTGAGAAGAAGTATATCAAGAAAAAACTTTAAAATAAAAGTGAAATTTTCAGTTTAGACAATTGATAAAAATAATGTTATTCCTAAGGAATTAATGAATGTTAAATGATTTAAATGTGGAATTTATGGGAATTATATGAGTTGATTACCTAGAAGGAATGATTTTTGAAATAATCAGTATGTTTTTATTAGTTATAGTTTTATTGATGATAATGAAAAAAATATTAATGACATATGATATGAAAGAAGTTCTAATGAAAGATATGATAACTCAGGGTAATGTTTTCAGAAATAAGGGGAGTGATTGAGTGTTTATGTATTAAAAATAAATTATAACGTTTTAGATATAATTTTATGGTATTATGGGATAATTGAACACATAATAATTGCTCCACTATAGTTTTATTTAAGGATTTTAAAGAATATGTTGAATGGTACTAGAAACCAGGAAAAATGATTGATATGGTAAGGTAATATTTTTGGAGAACACATGATTAAGGTAAATACAAACCTTAATATGTGTATGATGTTGGGTTAATAATGTGATAAATAGATGTTTTACTATGATTAAATAAATAGAACTATATCGGTGAACATGGAACTGATTAGTGATATGATGAAATAGTGGTTTATGATATCATAGATTGAATTTATTGAATTATTATATTTATAAAAAGAGAAAAGGGATAATTTTTGAAAGAATTCACGTTTTCACAACATTTTTATGGTAATTTAGGATATTAATATCTTTCAGGAGAATAAATTATAATGGTATTCACATAAATGGTGTGTGAAAATTAAGAGAAAAAAAGTTGTTTGGGGGATTAATTAAAAGTTTTTTTGAAAATTCAGTGACCTTTTTTCAAAAGCATTTGATTTTAATTTTTTGTATATTTCATAAGGGTAACCATTTATTAAAATTTTTACATTGAACATTGGATTAGTTTTTATATATTAATTTATTACATAACCAAATGAATATTTATACATATTGAATAAAATTTGTTATCTATTTTATTATGATGATAACTAGATGAATGAGGAATAGATTTTCATCCCATTAAAATTGTAAAATCCACTAGGTCATTAGGAATTACTATTTGAGCTTCATTTCATAGAGAATAATATGAATAAAAAATTAATCATATAAAACCCCATGAGTGAAATGATACATAAAAAGTGAAATCATGTAAGCATATATTTTAATAGTTTTTTGAAATAAAATGTTATCTAATTATAATCATTTCTAATGATATCAATGGTCTTTTTCAGACCTATTTGGTCTATGATTTTTTGGGTCATTAATTTTATCCTTACATTGTTCTCTATCACTCTCTATTTGAATTTAATAGTTAGAATTCTCCTCCATGGCCACATTTTCAATTTCCACTCATATTTTCCTAATCAGAATCCTAGTTTTTGGGTAACCATCCCATTTTACTTTTCCAATTTTAAGAGGATGTTTTATTGACCCTTTTTATGATTTGGGTTTATAATAAAGAAATTTTCCAATATCAAACTTAAATTTTTAGTGTGAAATTTTAAATTGAACAGATGTTTCTTTTTTTATATTATTGATTGTACTGGGATGATAGCTTTTTTATTTGATCTTGCATTGAATCTCTCTCGAGTTTATAATGTGTTCCATGTATCTCTCCCAAGGAAGTAAATACCCGATCATTCACATGTAATAAACATAGAGGTAATACTACTAGATAAATTTCTTTTAATGTATAACAAATAGTAGATAATATATATTGTAGTGATAAATAACTATAAATTTATACCACTCCATTGGTAATATTTTTTGAACCAATAACTTGAGGAAGCAATATGGGATCAAGAAGATGTGATAAGGTAGATGTATCCTCATAAATTTATACCTGAGTAATGAATTTTGAGGGATAAATTCATTTTAAGAGGAATAGAATGTAACACCCAAATATTTCGTGGTATGTATGTTTTTAAATAAATTTAATCACTTATTTATCTTACGTTTCATGAAACACAAATCTTAAACGAAATCTAAAATAATATTATTTTAACATGACAATTATAAACCATACATAAAATTGACGTGTGTTAATATGATTTACTATATTATGAATGTATGAAGATAATATTCAATACAAATTTATTTACGCATATGAAATAAACACATAAGTTATATTAATGTTTTCTAATTCTTCAAATACACCTTTTCTTCCTAAAGAGATTTTTATTTATTTTTATGAGAAAAAAACTAGTTTTTTAATCTTTTAGAAAATTTATTTTATTAAATAAACATAATTATTTTTTATTCTTCATTCCTAAATTATCCTATGATGAAACATTGAGAATTATTTGAAAAGTTTAACTTTTAAGTGAATAGTATAAATACTAATTTTTGTAGAACACTCATTTTGATTATAATTTAAATTAGTTTTATGATTTTAAATTTATATAAAAATTAAAAAATTATGTTTTAGATAGATATAATAAAATAAATTACATTTAAATTATATTTATATCATATTTTGTTATAAGTACATTTTTGGGTTTAAAACACATTTATCTAAAAAACTGTATTTCATTACGTTTGGATGATTTAATTTTGAATTTAATTTTGAACATTATGTGTTATCAATTTTTATCAATTAATTCCATACTCTAAATCCTGAATTCCAAATTTTTTTAAAATGATATTTTATTTTTGGGCATAACAATGTTTCTTTGGGGAAATAAAGTATTTTCATAGTATGAGTAAAATAATGCAGCAGGTTAAAGTTAGAAGGTAAAATAATAAATTAACTAAAAAAATAATATATTAAATGTGTTTTTAATGTGTTTATAAAACATAACCATCATTGAAAATTTTAATCATAAAACTAATTAATTGGAAGTAATTCCACCCAATGGTTGTAGGCTTTAATTATAAAATAATCATTATTTAATCACTTAAAACCACTTGTCATCACGTATAAATACACCCCTTACCACCCCCTTTCTCCTAAAAATCATTGAGTCTTGAAATCTATACCCAATATTCTCATCACCACTATCCCATTTCCATGTGCTACTAGTCTCACCAAAATACCAATTTTATGTGCTTTAACGGATCCTTTAAGGAGGTAATATTAAATAAATAGATTTTCCATACAACCTCTCTTAATATTTTTATAACATTTATTCATATAAACCACCCATAAAAGCATAATAAATACATTATATTGTCTATAATACAACTTAAAAATTATAACGGAATATTTTATATCCATATTTTTTCTAATATACTCTTATTCAATGAAATGAAACCATTGTCAAAATCATTGTGGATAACCATCTTCGGGGATAATGATTTTTCGGATTCCATTATCTAATTCAAGGCTAGTCATAAAAGTATTATTATATTTATATCATATTTGAATATTTTTATTACGACCTAATTCATTCCATGGAATGAATAAATATACATAATAATTAAAAAACAAAACTATTTTTTGATTATCCAAAAAACCACTAAAATTAACTCAACTTTTATAATTAACAACTTATTTGATGAATCATCCTCATGATAGAACGAAAAATGATAAATGGGACCACATAAACATATGGAATTTCATAAATACCATTTCATTTCACTTCTTTAATTTTTTTTCTATTTGACATCAAAATCCACAATTATACAAAAATGAACCGACCATGAAACCATGAAATAAACACACCCAAAACAATAAAAATAAAGAAATATTAATAATGAATGGGTGGTAATATGTTTTAAAAGAGTTATATAATGTATTATAAAGATGATTATAGTTTTTTAGTAAATTAATAAAATTATTTAAAACATTATATAAGAGATTAAAATACATAAAAATTAAAGTAAACATGAGGTAAGTGTTCCTCATATAAATTTTACTTATGTGAGATGTATTACTTATTCTCCGATTATTTATTGTGTTTGGTGTATATATTTACCTTTGATATATAGTATCATGAATCTCATTATCTTAATGGTATTTAATGTTTCA
This sequence comes from Viscum album, assembly GCA_963277665.1. Lineage (NCBI taxonomy): Eukaryota > Viridiplantae > Streptophyta > Magnoliopsida > Santalales > Viscaceae > Viscum > Viscum album. Next base: position 1,456,476,977 of record OY728161.1, read on the forward strand.
TTTTATAAAGATTAATTTTATGGGGCATATGATTAAACTAATTATAAAGTGTTAAGGTATTTATTAAATCAATTTCCATTCACTAGGTTAAAAACCAAATTCAATTATTATTCCATGTTAATATTATGTGTGAGATAAATTCTGATAATATTATATTTTATTTTTATATTTTATTTATATTTACTTATGATACACATAATTTACTCATTTTATCCATTCTCACATCATTGATATGATATTTATAAGTGATTTCCTTTAAAAAATTACCATTTTATAATTTCCCTTAAAACTCACTTTTTCATCCATTTAAATGTTATTTGATTTTTTTTTGAATTTTTCTTAAATAATATCTTATTATTCTTTTATAATTAATTTTTATGCATATTTTATTTTTTTTAAAATGCATTAAAAGGTTTTTTTTTCATTTTCTAAACGATGTTCTTTGTGACATTTCTATGAAAAATACAAAATGAATATTTTTTAACTTATAAGTCATGACTGGATTTTTTCTCCATCACGAGTCTTTAATTTTATGAATATTCATTTAGAATATTATATGATTTTTTTGAATTAAATTTTTTCTTTTTTAACTATTCGTCTTTTCAAAATAAAAAGTTTTCAAAATAAAAAATTTGTTTCCCTAAAAAAAATTCTAGTGATCTTTCAAAATACTTTCCATCTAATATGAAAAATATTGATCTTTCATATACATTACTGGGGTTATGAATCATGGATATTATATTTATTATATATCTAAATGGGTTATAAATACGATAAAAGTATTTTTATGAATCCCATCACTTTTCCATCAGTTTTTCAAGGATGAAATGCTTTTGAAACACATTAATTTTAAATGGGTTCTGTAATGATGAAATGTTTATAAAAGCATATTGTTTTCATTAATTATAATATGATGAATGATTTATGATAATATGGAGCACATAAGTTTGGTTTTTATTATGTGATGTGTGGGACCTATATCTCCCTTCAATTCATTGGGTAAATATTTATATCTCATGTGATAAAAATGGGGAATGAGTCGATGGGTGTAAACCACTATGGAAGGAATATGCATAATGATCTATAATGGGAAATAGGTTCATCTTGATCGACTATGATAAATATGAATTATCTAATCCACTATGTTAATGGTATTAGTAGTTAACCATGACATATGAAATTGAATTTTATATTTATGATGGTGCCACAATTTTATGTAATGCGTTAATAGTTAATGAGGTATTTATGACGATTTATCATTTTAAGGTCCATGTATTATGAAATTAAAAATTTTATTCCATGAAATATGTATGTTATCTATAAATGGTTGGATATAAAATTTATAAGATATGTTTATAATGAAATCACATTATTCTTATCTTATGATATTACCCCATACATTGAAGAGGATGATAATAAATTCCTCGTCACCCCTCATCCTAAAGAGGAAATTAGAGTAGCTCTTCTCTCCCTTCATGTGGACAGTTCTCCGGGTCTAGATGAATTTAATAACAAGTTTTTCATATCTTATTGAGATGTTTTTCAGGATGATATTAACTAAGACATAAATTATTTCTTTACTCACTCTTACCTACTTTATAGGATAAATTAATGCATCATTGTCCCATTGCCTAATAAAGGTAATGATCTAGATATTAAGGCCTTTAGGACAGATGCACTTGGAAACAATATTCCTAAGATTATTAGTACGATACTTTTGAATAGAATAGGAATAATGGTTTGTGATATAATTACTAATAATCAATTTGGATTTTTTCTTTGGAGAAATATGTAGGATTATCTTTTCACTACCACGAAAAATGATAATATTTTCGAAAAAAAGACAAAGGGAGGAAATTTTGCAATGAAAATTGACATCTCAAAGGCCTTTGACACATTAAACTGGATTTATATCCTTGATGATCTTAAAATTCATGGATTCTATACTTCCATAATCAACCTGATTAATACTATTCTTTGTTCATCAAGGCTATCCATTCTCTTTAATGGAACACCCAGAGGATTCTTTCATTGTACCGGGGGTGTGCGCCAAGGTGACCTACTCTTTGGCCTTCTCTTTGCTGTTACTGATGATTATCTCTGTTGATGCATTAATGATCTTGGACAAATTGTTTTCGACAAGAAAATCAAGGTTGGATGGACTGTCTTTGCTCCATATCACTTGTTATATGATAATGACATTCTATTTCATGGTAACGCATCATAGAAAACCATTTGTTACATCAAGTAACTCTTTAGTAACTATAATGAGGTTTCTGGTCAAGCAATCAGTTGGGACAATTACTCTATTATATTTGGCAATGGAGTGATGATTTGTAAGAAGAACAAGATAATAAGACATCTTGTTGTAAAAAATGGATCTTTACCCTTTGATTATCTTGGGGTCGCACTATTTTGGAGAAAGGTAAAGAGGAAACATTTGGAAGGAATACCCTCTAGCATTATGAATCAACTTTATAATTGGACAGGGAATGAGATGTCCATGGCTACGAGGGTATGCCTTGTTAACTCAGTGATCACCTGTATGTTTTTTTACTCCTTCCTTATTTATCGATATCCTAGGGCATCATCAATGAGCTTAAAATCATGATATGAAACATCATTTGGATGGGGTCAGTCCATGAGAAGAAAATTTTCACTTTTTCCTAGAATGAATGCATCAAGCCGGTTGACCAGGGAGATCATGGAGGTAAGGACCTATAAACATTCAATGATGGTCTCATTTGGAAATTCACATGGGGCGTAATTTCTGAGGATGAAACTAGTGACTTTTTACCAAACAGATTCAAAGGAAGGGTGCTTAATGGTTACAAGTACTATAATGCCCCGAGACCGCTCTTCCGGACTTGGTGCATAAAAAATGGTGTGTAAATTTATTTTTTTAAATTGAAAAAACAATTACACAACACTTTAATAATGTGTGGTTCTTTTTCCATTATAGGTTCCTGAAGATTAGAAAAAACCTTACATTTATCATAGTTAAAAAAATAAACCAATTTTCAACTATGCTTCCATGAGCGCTACAACAATGATGACCAACTCTGGAATTCAAGGCAACCTGTGAAAAACATTTCAAAAATGTAGGGTTAGCACAAAAGATGCCCAGTTACGGGTTTTGAAAACCTTTGATAAATCTCCTTTAAAAATATCATTTCGATGATATGTTTGAAAAATTAAATTGTAAATACATTTGTTAAACAACCTTTACAAAATAATATATTGCGTTAAAAAAATATTATACTTTGAAAACACTTTTAAACTAATCCAGTGATTTTATTTGGAAAATATTAAGAAAACATCATTAAAAAAACATCATTTTGAAGAAACGTGATTTGTTGAAGGTTGTCTTGTGCCTACCCACTTAGTGATGGATGGGTTCACTCCCTAATGACATTCAATTTTTTACAAAGAACAAGTGCCAATATTTTTATCAGAAATGTTTAATGTTTTCTTGACATATATATATATATATATACTAGTATTTCTCAATGGAGTTTTTACCTTTAAACATGTCAATGCATTTAAATAATAATTTCCACTGATATCTATATATAAGAATATATATAAATGTGAATTTTTATTGAAAAAAACACTAATGAGCATTGATTCCCAAAAACTCACGTCACTTGGAAAGTACATAATCACCAACATACCCGATCTTCCATTGTTAAATAATAAAAAGAAATATCAATGATTTGTTTTCATGATTAAATGACTTAAACCATTATTTTAATTCAAAATCATAAAATGATAATGAGCATGCACCGAAGATTATAAATGATAATTTTTTTTAAAATCAAAATTTCATTCATGAGTAAAATTATAATATAAACATGTGCAAGACAACTTAAAATTATAACATGTCTATAAACATATCATCCAATTCCATTAAAAATTCATTTCTTTTTAATGTTTATCCAATGTTCATGAATATGCGTATATACCTATATATGCATATGCATGTATGAAGTTTCATAAATGATTATAGATATATGGCCATAAACTTGATTTTTATATGGCTTGTATGTGACATAATAAAATTATGATATCCTTAATTTAATAATTCATATGTGAATTATTACTTGACTATTAATTTATTTAAAATAATTATATATTTTCACATCATAAAGGTATATATATATTATTCACTTGATTTTATATGTGATTTCCCTTCTAAAAAATTTTTAATTATACAAATAGAATCATAAATTTAAAATAATTAAATTGTTCTAAAAATTGTAGAACAGTTTACAAAAGTTTATCAAAATATGTCCAAAACTGCAAACAAGTTGATTTTGGTTTAAGAGAACTATTAAAGAAACTTTAGTAGAAATAATTATCCAATACCAAAAACCACAAAATATAAACCATATTATTTAACATAAGAAAATATGCCTTGAAATTAAATAAAAATCAGAATAATCATATATTTCTAAGTGGATTTATAAGTGTAGAAAAATCCCCCTTACACACAAACCCATAAAATTAAAATCATGATAAAAAATAGTCCCTTATCCCATTATACTGAACCAAATTTGAACATAATTTTGATAAACATAAAAATGAATTATTTAATTGAATAATTCAATTACAATTAAAAATTAAAGATAGGTATTTGAAAACAAAATTAATCTATATCTTATAGAAATAAAATTTCAAAATAATTAAATATAGGAAATAAATGTTTCACACTTACACAAACAATAATATGGGAATGCATATAAAGTAATTTTGAAAATACATAATCCCTTATCTTTTTTATTTGCAGACCAAGTCTTCTTCTTCCTATTCATGTAACATGACACAAACATCCATTCTTACACTCACTTATATACCGAGATTTAGAAGACAAAGGAACCAATGAAAATAAAGGCTTTAAGTAGTCTGACTTTCCAGACTCAAATACACACGGTACCATAAAAAAAATCTAAGAAGAGGTGTTAGAGTCTGTATTTATAGACTAATTCACTGCTTGCACCAGATTGGAGAAAGAAAACTGCAGAATAAAATGTATGGATGTGGTGAAAAATGATCAATGAAAGGAACCTGACTCATAGACAAATCAGTTTCCAGAAAATTACTTGAAACATAATTGGTAAACAAATTAATTTTTCATAGATTATAATAATCATAATCAATAAGAAAACCGATATAAAAAAAATCATCAATTTTAGTTTTGAAATGGAGAATCCATATCCAAAAAAATACGAAAATATAGTTGATGAAATTTAAAACAAACCTACATTAATACTAACAATTATTGGAATCAATACACCGATAATGAAACAAGAAAAAAGATTCCGACAATCTAGAAATTCAATATAAAACACCTATTTGTAGTTTCAGACAAATCAGAGGTTGTTTTCCACAAATATACTTCAAAATTACATCAAAAATAGATCTCGTGTTTGATTTCGAAGCATGAAGGTGTTTGGACTCAGAATATCTTCTTACGCACTCGAACTCAGATCTGGATTCTTTCTCGTCTTTGAGCACTACCAGCACTGCATTTGACCTTCTTTGATCTCGGCCTCTCCTTCGGCCTCGGCTCGTGACTGCATCAGCCTCGGCTTCGGCCTTGTCTCACAAGCGCTCGACCTTACCTCTAGGCGATGAACGCTTCACTCCGTCAGACTTATTTCTGAAACAAGAAGCATGCACAGGATTCCCATTTTCTCTCCTCTTGCAAAACCCTAACCTGCACTTCACTTCATTTTATTTTTTGTGGTTGTTTTTTATTCCTTTTCATTGTTTATATATATATATATATAAACTGAATATACATAATATTCAATATGAAAAAATATATACTCATATTTTATTTACAATTTTTATTATATTCATTTTCTTTTAACGTGAATAGGAATAACCTTATAAAAACTAAAAATAGTATATTTAACATTTATGAAATAATATTCAAGGTATTAATAATAATACATGGACTTTTTAATAAATATTTTATATCTTTATAATTATGATTTTGTTAACTTATAATTTCATAAAAACATATTTTCTTTATTATGAAGTGACATTGCTAAAATCATTTGTTAAGGGTATACTGCTTATATTATAACATATATTGTTCTTAAATATTATAATTTTATAAAATCGTGATTTTCAATACAAAAATAATCAATCAAATGCATTTATTATTAAAAATAATGATCATATATATGTATATATATCTTTGTGATTAATATATATGATATAAAAATTATATACATATATTAAAATAAAAAAAATATAATGTAATACATTATACCTTAATTGAAAATATATATTTAAAAAAATATTTATAAAACATTTTTAAGAAATCATTCCAATATCGTCTAGACTGTTCCTCTGATAGCAATTATAACACCCCGAGCCCGCTCTTCTATACTTGGTGCTTAAAAAATTGTTGTGTAATTTTTTTACGTGAATAAAAAATTACACAACACTTTAATGAACTGAGGATCTTTTTCCGGTATAGGTTCTAGAAGATTAGACATAACCTTACATTTATTAGAGTTAAAAAAAATAAAACAACAATCAACTATGCTTCCACGTGTGTAGAGACCCAAAGCTTGACGTACATATACATTACATTACTTTTGCAGAATACATAATACTTTACAAAAATAGACACAAAAGGATCATAATAGTTTAGTGCCTTTGGAAACATGAAATATAAACTTCTAATCATTTTGAATGATTATAAACATCTACCATAACAATCTTCCCCTTTTTGTTTCCAAACCTAAAACCTTTCTTTTTATCATGGGGAAAAGAAAACATAAAAATGGCGAGCTCAAATTCTCATTAAGGGAAAACATAGAGAACATAAAACAATCCATAAACATCTGAATGAAAAAACTTGAACATAAATTCTAAACATCAAAATCATGAGCAAAGACATAAATCATGGAAGTACACAAGGCATAGTTAATAAAGGAACATCAGTCATGATAAACTAGCATGGTAATAAAACATGTAATTTTTTCATCCATTAAGCACATGTTATGATTTCCATAGTAGCCAAGGCATTTCTTCCAAGACTATCTTAGTGGACAAAGTCCCATTCTGAATCAAATTCACTCCTCGTTCCAGTCCTGTAACACTGAACCAGATTAACTTACCATTCCAGCCATGTCTATCTCATGAGATATAAATCATTACCCAATACATTGTAGGGAGATATAGGTCCCAACCATCTCATAATGAAATCATTATTACTTTTTTAAAAAAATAAACTTAAAACATTCATCATAACCCAAAGAATAAAATGGGATTCATAAATATCATCCCATCATATAATAATCCATATAAAAGAAATGGAAATTTCATCGTAAGAAAACTGAAACCATATAAATCATAGAGACATTAAACGTGAAACATACACAGATGAAATAATTTCATCTTAGATGGAAAATGGTTTTGATAAAACATTTGAAATGAATTCTTGAGGAAAATATCCTTTCTCCTTCAAAATCTTTTTTTTCAAAAAATTCCATTCACTTTTTAAAATAAAAGTATTTTTTTTTAAAATATTCATAAACTTTTGTAAGGTATGATTTATTAAAATGAGGCGTTATAAAACTATATAAATCTATTCACACTGTATAAGTTAAAAATAACATTCTTCTCGTACTTTTGTCAGAAAAGTCAAAAAGTACCTCGTATGGTAAAAAAAGGATTCCTTACATACCATGTAGTCGAAGTAAAAAATTGGTAAAAAGGACATTAAACATAACTGAATTTTTTTTTATAATACTTGGACATGGATGATAAATATTAACCCAGTAAATACTTACGTATAAGCAATCTCGGATAGAAAACAATTGAGATTGCAACATTATCCCTTACCTTATGTCTGATATGCCTCGTATGTATCTGAACCTCCTGTATAATGATTCAAATAATGTTATTGACTTATTACAGAATTATATTCATTGTTATGATATCATATATAGTTTACTTATGACCTTATATTACCCGTTCTTTTGTAAATTCGATTTAAAAACATCGATTTGGGTAAAATCTTTTCATTTTTTGTACCTGTTTCGACTTGTTGTTCTTGATATTATTATTTATTTCATGATTTACTTAATTAAAGAATGTAAAAAATGATTTATATATAATATATATTCATCATATACATATATATATGATATATCGATAAATGGAATGAAATACACCGTTCATGGAGATGGTAGGCCGTACGTACGCATGAACGTTGTTTTCATTTCTTTATTGAATTGAATGAAATTAAGTAAATGAAATACATATATATATACATAAATACAGTATCATTATTATGTCATATATTTCATTATTATTCATTATATATAATTTATAATCATTAATGAATGGTTAACATGGAAAATAAATCTCATCGCGTCGTGGAGACAATAGTCCGTACGTATGAACGAGCGATGATACCATTCCCATGATCGTGGAATTGTATTGAATTGTATGTATAATATTTCAGAATCAAAATCACTTTACAATAATCATATATATTTATTTATTTACACCATTATACCCATCCATGTAAGGTGGTGGTCGAAAATAGATTACACCACGACGTGGAATCGGTATTCCGTACGTACACACGTGCGGTGATTTCATTTTCCGTAGGATGGATAGAAGGTGAAATAGGGTTGTTTCATATTTATAATAACATATCAGTATACAAGTAATACTTATGTTATTACTTTATAATGATAAAATTAAAGAAGAAGAAGTATAAGAAGAAAGAAACTTGAACGAATTAGTAACAGATATTACCTCTTTTTCGACACGCCTCTTTGAAACCTCCCCCTAGGGAACTAAAATTGGCCTTTGAAGAATACCAGGACCTCTAGTATTTCTCTAAGGAGGTTAAGAAGGAAAATGGTCAGGGGTTGGCCGAGTTTCAAGGCTCAAAAGGGTGTGAAGAGAAGTGGGAAGGGGTTCCCTTTTTATAAGGGAGGAGAGGGGCACCTTTGGAAATATTAAAAATATTAATTTATAATAAATCTAAACCCACTTAAAAACAACAAAAAATAACTCATATAAAAATATTAGATGAGATATTGTTGTAATCTCATCAACCAATAAAATTTATATATGTAGGGAATTTATTTTAAACATTATCAACTTGATTTATCCTTATTTAATCTGTTAAATTTTATTTGTGATATTAAGATTCTAAATTCTAAATTGTCATAAATAATTACTTATGTGCTGTGAATTATCCATAATTAGATAATTTATGAAATTTTAGAATATATAAATTTCAATTTATAATTTTTATAATTTTTTTGATTTTTAAACAATTTAATAATATGTTATTTTTTTAAAATAACAATAATGTCAATTTTGACACTATTCATTTATTTGAATTTAAATAAAATCCACACAGAGGATATATTCAAAATAAAATATTTAATAGGTTTCTAACATGTCTTATTAATCTATAAAAATATTGTAGCACATTAAATAGTTCATATAATATTTATTTTACTATTTGTAAAACCATTTATTTGATATTTCTCTTAATAAATTTATTAATACATCATTTTTGTATAATTATTAAATATATTTATTTGTTGTATAAAAATTAAAAATAAAATAATAGAATGAATATAAATCTTATATATTTCATAATAATACATTTAGTTAGATTTATCTTCTAAAGCACCCAAATTTTAAAATGTTATATTTATTAAATTATGAAATTGTCAACTTTGACATCATATAAATTAAAATAATATAAGTGTCATAATCACTTTTATAAGACTCCAAACGGTCATTTATTTGGTAATTTGATTATTATGGTATATATATACACTTACAATAAGTTTTGGTCAGGTTTGTGAGCCCTTTAATATGTGTTAATATTTCAATAAAAACAATATTATTTAATTTTTAAAAAAAATAATTTCAGCATCATTAATATATAAACTAATAAGGTAATTAAATAAATATTACAAATTAAAAATAAATTACCATTATAAAGAAACAAGTTTTAGCATTAAAATGAATATTTATAACCTAATTTATATTCTATATAAACTTATATTAGAAATACTTTAATTATTAAAGTTTGAGTGAGACATATTTCACTTTCCTTTAAATAAAATAAAATAAAGGACTTAATCACCTACAAGTGGATTCTAATGGATTCCATTTCGACCAAAATATGACTTATGACGAAATATAATCATAAAATTGTATTAATACACGTGCTAGGGTAATTTTATAATATTATATTCACCCTTAATTGCCTGATTTACCTTTTACTATGGTAATTAAAATTTACCGTAGTTACTATTTATAATGCCCAAAAATAAAAAGTAGTCTATTAATATAATTTGGACCCACTAATTCCAAATATGGAATCCATTATTCCAAATTCAATACACAGATGTTTCAGAAATTAAATTAAAATTTATCCTATTGTTGAAAGAAAACGGGTTTTGTTTAAAACATACCAAAAGATTGAATTGATTTAACCTACGAATTAAATGTAAAATAAATGCCAATTACATAAATTGTATTAAATGGTAAATATATATTCTATTTATACTTTAAAATCATTCAATATTATAATATAACCACATAAATTATTACGATGAAAAAATTTGTTTTTAATTAAAATATAGCGTGTTTTTACTATTCATTAAAATATGAAAGTTATCAGAACAATAGGAAAAATTTATCCAAAGTAAATTTTAATTTCCTAATTCCAAAGAAGAATTTTATTTTGTAAAATTGAACTTATAAACATGTTAAAAACTAGATTTAAAGTGGGAACTCCTTCAAAAGGCGGCAAAACTACATTTTTTGAAAATTACTTATTTTACTCAAAAAATTTACTTTGTCCTTATACCATTTTCTAGAAAATGTGTAAGATGAATTATAATGTTATAAAATTAAAAAAATAGTTAATACTATTCATAATGGCTAGTTCATAAGAATATTATAATAATATATCGTTGTTTAGTAAAACTCGTTATTGCATACAACACACGCTATCGAGGAAGGTCGTGATTGTGTGTAATGCAAGCCAAGTCAGGGTTGTGTGTAGTGCATGACTTCTTTATTGTTGCATATAACAAAATCTAACCATATTTCATTTATACATTGAATATATAAATATATATATATATATATACACTCAATGTTACATAGAATAACTATTATCAAACAAACATGAAATTGTGTGTAACACGATCTAAGATTAGTGTTGCGTATACATAAGCTAATACGGTGTTGCGTATAGCGCAAGATAATCTTGGTGTAGCGTACAACAGAAGATATGAAAAAAATTAAAAAGAATATATCTTATAAATTCTCGGGTTATTACATTCTACCCCCCTTAAAATGAATTTCACCCTCGAAATTCGTCAGGGTAATAAATCGTTTACTATTTATAGAAACCCACATCGTAAAAAGAAATAAAAAATTTAATTTTAAAAACTAAAGTATGAAACGTAACGATTACCCAAAGTAAATCATCATTGGGTTTCTATATAGGAGAACATATGTGAAAATATGGATATGGAAGAAAAATCTAACCATCACGTTCTGATGAAGAGTGGTAGAGAACATGGGTATGAAAAAGCCCACAATCACAAAGCCATAAATTTGTGATGTTCTAATGTACCATCTGATTCATCAGATATGAGGGCACTAGGACAACATTTTTTTTGGTTTTCTAGGTCATTTCCCTAATGATGAAGAATTTTCGAATCAAAAGAAACACTTACTTGATTTTGGTACAATATCACCGTTGTTCGTGCCTTGAACAATTTCCACTTCATCTCTTAAATTAATGAAGTTGAATTTGTAATTAGTGATGTGTTAGTAGATCATGTGATAGAATGATGAGTCATTCCATCTGCTTCAAACAAAATGTTTGAAAAAGTTATCAAATATACATAAGTCTATCTATAGTGAGATTAATAATATTTGGTTCCTAAAATGGACTATTACTTCATATATCAACCCACTTAATAAATTAAAACTAATTTATACTAAACATGGACTTCCTGTAGGCTAGTGGTAGGTGATAAAGGCCTGTGGCACTTCTATTGTGGGTTTGATTCCCACAGCCTTGTCCGACGCGACAGGTTGTCACCCATCCTGTAGGTTCCCCTTTTTCTAAAATTATTATAACATTCCTGCAATAATATTGAAAAAAGTTCTAGCCATAAACAATACTATCTTATGTCTAAGATAATTCATTCCAATCTTTAGGTTTATCCAAAATACTTTGGTCCAAGCTCATAGTAGAAAGAAAATTATTACTTGAAAGGTCATATAATAAGAAAGTGAATATCATCATTTATACCCCATATATTATATGATATATCTTGTTGGTCACATTCAAAACATTTGAATCCCTTAATCATGTTTTCTCTTGAAAAATGAATACCCATTGAACCTTAGTGAAAAAATGAATGCAGTTAAAAGTGAACACTTTGCACATACCAAAATCCTCAAAATTCTATATACTCAAACCATGATATCACTTAGTCCTTATATCAATAATGAGCTCATGAATATTATCAAACAATTCATTTTCTCTTTATACCACCATTATGCGCATATCATATGCTTTCCAAAATATTTGAATCAATTTTCATGGTTACCGGTACCATATTATTATAGAAAACCACAATGGACCAATACACAAATATTTCAAAATTCCACGATACTATAAATGAGATTCCATGATACTATTTTGAAATCCCATTACATAAACACTTAATAATTACACAACATCATTGCCATACTCAACATCACAAATAGTGACCGCATGTGACTTCCCTTTATCCTTTTCCTTAAGAGGTTGCTCACATTGATCATCATTAACCCTTGGATTAGTGAATTGATTAGAATAATTCCCAATTTCCTTACACTCTAAGCATTGAAGTGTTGGTGGTGTGTTCTCTGCTGTATTTTCATTATTCACATCATTATCAACCCTTTTTCCATTACTTCGACACTCAACTACTCTATGAACTTCTTTTCCACACTTAAAACATTTTCAAGTCCTTTTAAGACAATCTCCAACACGCTTCTTTCCACACTTTGACCATATAGAAACATTCATCTTATTTTCATCATTGTTCTGAGATTTCTCCTTGAACTCCATCTTTCGTTTCTTGTCAAGACAATGAGATGGACATGTTACACCAACTTCCAGTTCTACCTTGATTTCACAATGCACAATTTCTTCATAGATACTGATGTTTCTTATAGATAATTCCCTTCGAAGACTTGGTTTTAAGCCACTGAAAAATCGATCAACTTTACTTTCAGGTTGGATGATAAAGCCAGATGCATACCTTGCAAGTCTTGTAATATTCGCTTCATATATACCAACAGATTCATCAACCTTCTGCTTATGCTCTAGAAACTCATTTTCCATATTTTTTCAAAGAATATGAGAGAATTACTTACTGAAAAACAAGTTCTTGAACTCGTCCCATTCCATAGATTCAATTTCATATTGGGGCCTTGTATTCTTAATTAGAGTCCACCACTGGTCTGCTTCACCTTCTAAACGGTAAACAGCTAAAATGACTTTTTCATGTTATGAACAGCGAAGTATGGAAAATATCTTTTCAACAGTACTGATCCATTGTTCAGCAATAAGTGGATCACAAGACCCATTGAAAGATGGTGGAAGTTGACTCTTGAAGGACTCAATAGAATATTGTTCCCTTCACTGATCATTTGGAAATACATAATGATTTATAGCTTGTGTAAGTATAGAAATAAGATTTTTCATTCCATCTCCCATCACATTTGTTTGCTCAGGAGGAGAATCATTGCATTTTCCATTATATTGATTAACACGGTTCCTTCGGGTTCTAGCCATTGTCTAAACCCCAAAAATAACAGTGTGAGATGCAAAAATCATGCTAGGAAAATAGCATAATAAAGGGTGAGTACCTTCAATATCTAACATCTTAGGTTTAATTATAATATCGTTAGCGCAATTCTAGGACTATAACCTATATGTATACTCAACCTTAGGGACATCCCTAGACATACCATAGAAATATATCAAGGGATCTCACTAAAGTTTTCGCATCTTAGTTTCAAAGGTTAACTAAACATTTCCTCTGATACCAACTGTAGAGACCCGAAGCTTGACGTACATGGACATTACATTACTTTTGAGGAATACATAATACATAAAAAATATAGACACCAAAGACTGTAATATTTTAGTGTATTTGGAAACATGGAATATAAACTTCTAATCTTGTTGAAAGATCTTCAACATCTCCCATAACAATCTTCCCCTTTTTGTTTCCATACCTAAAACCTTTATTTATATCCTGGGGAAAAGAAATCATAAAAAGGGTGAGCTCAAATTCTTATTAAGGGCAAAAATATAGAACATAAAACAATCCATAAAAATTTTAATGAAAAAACTTGAACATAAATTCTAAACATCAAAATCATGAGAAACGACATAAATCTTGGAAGTACACAAGGCACAGATCATAAAGAAACAATAGTCATGATAAACTAGCATGGTAATAAAACATGTAATTGTGGTTTCCATTAATCACATGTTATAATTTCTATAGTATCCAATCCATTTCTGCCAAGACCATCTTAGTGGAAAAAGTCCCATTCTGAATCGAGTTCACTCCTCGTTCCAGTCCTACAACACTGAACCAGATTAACTTATCATTCCAGCCATGTCTATATTATGAGATATAATCTTTACCCAATGAATTAGAGGGAGATATAGGTCCCACCCATCTCATAATGAAATCATTCTTACTTGTTCCACAAAATAAACTTAAAACATTCATCATAAACCAATGAATAAAAAGGGTATCATAAACATCATCCCATCATATCATAATCGATATAAAAAAAAGACATTTCATCATAAGAAAAGATAAACCATGTAAATCATAGAGACATTAAACTTGAAGCATACACATATGAAATAAGGTCATCTTAGATGGAAAATGGTTTTGATAAAACATTTGAAATGAATTCTTGAGAAAAATATCCTTTCATCTTAAAAATCATTTTCTTTTCACAAAATGACATTAAAATTTTAAAATAAAAGTATTTCGTTGAAAATAGTCATAAAATCTTATAGATTAATCTTCATTAAAATGAGGTGTTATGAAACTGTAGAAATCCATTGTAACGCCCCGACCCCAGCTACCCAGAGTCGGTGCATTACTTCGTAACATTGACATGATCACAAAAGATCAAGTCTCGAAAGACCGATTAGTTTAGTATCCTTGGAAACACTAGATACATTCATAAGTCTTTCATTACATCAAAAAGTAAACAAACTAAAATAACATGGTCTTCATAGTCCACACTCATATCCCTTTCTGACTACCCATGTTGGTCATTCATAAAATACTTCTTCACATCCTGGAAAAATATTAAAACATTGAAAGGGGTGAGCTCAGATGCTCAGTAAGGTTAACAATATAGCGGAAGCTTTCATAAATGAACATTAACATTTAAGGCAATGTATAACTAAAACAAAAGCCTTTTAAACTTGAACTTCAACATAATATGGCAAAATTAAAATGAGATAATGCCATTCACTTCTTCACATGGATATTCTACTGGTAGAATAATCACATGAAATATCAATAACCACTTTCATAATGAGGGAATGTATAATGCCAGACATTCTGAAACATTTTGTCAAGGCCTCAGCCAAGACATCTAAAATTATTAAGGCCTCGTCCAAAACCATAAATCAAATTGGGAAAGGGCCTCGACCAATTCCAAGTCTAGTTGTCTCATGAGACCTACCGATGCATCGAGGAGCTATAGCGGGCTCCACTCGTCACTTACTAAGTCCAATACATTCCTCATATGAATAGGTTTAAACATAACATAAATATTCATATTAAAACTAGCATACGAAACATCAAAAATTTCTCAATAAACTGTGGATGGTATAAAAATAACACATCCACAGTCAAATATTTCACAAAATGTTCAATGGGAGTTTTGTATCATAAATCAATTTCAATTAAACTTAAAACCCACCAAAGGATGTTGACATGGATGAAATCAAATCTATTTGAGAGAAATATCTCTCTCTTTTTTTGAAATCATTTAAAAGTCCCATAATTATAAAATAATAAATTTACTTTAAAAATATTCTTATAATCTTGTAAGGGATGCTTCGACGAAGTTAAAATGGCGGAAAATATCCGCACCCGCCGTATATGTTAAAAAAACATTCTTACCTTAAATTTGTCAAAAAGGTCAAAAAGTACATTGTTTGGAAAACGACGGTATGATTCCTTTAAAAAACGTATAAGGGTATAAATGACTTTAACCCATTTTCCATTTAATAGTAAAAATGTTTTGAAAGACATTTTTAGGAAATATGGATGTGGATGATAACGAGGTCCCAGTAGATAATTATGTATAAACAACCTTGGATAATGAAGAGGTTGTGAAGTAAACCCTTACCTTGTACTTTTCCTTGGTTGGGGTAGGTTGACCTCCTGTATAATGGTGAAATAATTTTTATTAAATTACACAAGAATCATATACATTCATATGATATCATATATGATCTTTTAACATTGCTTTGTTAACAATATCTTAGATTTATCGTTGTTTCGGGTGTTAACTTACTGGTTTGCTTTTATATGTTTTGTTACGTAAGTCGTGTTTTTCATGGATAGGTTGTATCTTATTCATATACATAATGATATCATTTGCTTAAACATTATTTTTAAATCATCAAATGATAATTATATTTGAATGGATACGACGGAGAATGAATCTCATCGCGTTCGTGGAGACAGTAGTCCGTACGTACGCACGAGCGACAATATCATTATTTTGATATTAAAATAATATATAATTGGATAGTATATCATATATACAGAATCATTATCATGTTATATTTATTATTTACATGAATTACATATCATTATTATACCCATCTAAATAATAATATATTGAATAACAATTACACCACGACGTGGAGACGGTAAGCCGTACGTACGCACGTATGGTGACATGTCATTCAAATGATGGGTAGAATACTGAATATGGTTGTTCCATATTTATAATAACATAACATTATATAGAAGATACTGGAGTTATAATTTTATAATTGAAATAATAAACAAAGAGGGAGTGGAAGAAGAAAGAAACTTGAAAGAGGGTGATGAAAACGTTATCTCTTCTTCGGGTTATTCCTTTTGATTTGATCAAAAGGACTCCTTAGGATGGCTTTATGACTAATGTAAAGCTTCTAGGATGAAGGGAGCGAAGTTGGGAGAGTATTTGGGCAGAGGTTGGCCGAACCAAAAGGCTTGAAAGTGTGAATAAGGTGGTAGAGGTGGGGGTCTTTTATAAGAGGAGAGGAGGGGATCTTTTGGAAAGATTGAAATGTTACATTATTATACAATGCTTTTCAGATTCTAAAGGTCCCACACTTATATAATTCGTGGATAAGGTGATAAGGGTTCGAAATATCACCATCCAATAGGCTTTGGACAAGTGTAAGCCTTGGATTTTGCATTATATTCTCATTTTTTTTAAATCGTTAAATAATGAGTTCATCGCTGCATCATCATGATGTCATAAATAATTTAATTTACTTAATTTATAAAAATTATAAAAAAATAATATGATGTAGGAAATATTTTTATCTTTTCAATGACTATTTATAGTCAAAAATATGACTTGAATAACCACATGTAAAAATTGTTTTAGTAAAACATTTAATGTTTGTGTCATTTTTTACTTTAACATTAAATAAAAGGCATTTATGTCATTTTCCAACTAAAGTGGCTCCATGGGGTCCCCAAGTTGACCCATGGATTGTCTTGGTCGGACATGACACATCCAATGAGGGTAGGACATGTTTCAAGCTTATCTCATATTATTAAAACATTATTTTTACCTTAAACTACACTAATTACCTCTAATCGTGATTAAGAACTTAAAAGTTACTATTCACCAAAAATTATTTTAATCTCATTGAACCACATTTTACTTCTTAATGACAACCATGTATGTCAGATTTTTAAAAAATCAAATCACAGAGGTGGTAATATTTCATTTAAACTAAAAATCAGTTATTTAACTACCACTTAGTGGTTTCACTATTCATCAAAAATTGAAGTTTTTCAGAACGATGCCAAAATTTCACCCTAAGCTATAATTGATATTCAGAATTCAAAAATTATGTCTATTTTACAAAATTCCAGACATATAGGTTTCATTAATTAATTTTATAATTATTTCCCGCTGTCACAACAAATAGCGTGTTTTTAAGAAACAATTTATATCAAAAGATTGGCAATTTTTTATGTCTAATTTCAATGTTAAATTAATTCTAATGACCACCATTGGATAAAATGGTAAAAATATATTCCAATTATACATTAAAACCACTAAATAGTATAATTTATCACTATTAATTATTTTGATTAAAAAGTTGTTTTTAAGTATTTTTCACTATTCATAAAAAATTAAAAGTTCATAGAAAAATACCAAAAGTTCAACATAGGCTAATTTCGATATTCCGAATCCAAAAATGAAGTCCATTTTGATAAATAAAATTTATCAAATTTCAAAAAGTAGGTATTAATATTCACAACGGCTAGTTTAATTAGTTGTGGTGTGTGTTAGAGCTCGAGGTTGCGTACAACACACGCTATTGCATTATTCGAAGGGAAACGTACCGTGGAAGCTTGGGGTGTTACATTCTCCCCTCCTTCAAATAATTGCATCCTCGCAATTTCTAGGGTATTACTGCATAAAAAGACTCGGGTGGTTCTTCATCATATGTTACTCAGGTTCCCACGTTGCCTCTTCCATTTTATGATTTCTCCACAAAACCTTTACCAGACGAGTCGTCCGGTTTCTCAGCACCTGCTCCCTCACATCAAGAATTCTGATGGGCTCTTCACAATAAGATAATCCGGGTTCCAGTTTTAATTCCTCATAAGTAAGTACATGTGTTGGGTCAGGCATGTATTTTCTCAATAGCTATATGTGGAAAACATAGTGAACTTTGGAGAGATTTGGCGGCATCCCCAAACGATAATCTACAGCCCCAATACGATCTAGAATTTCGAAAGGTCCGATGTACCTGGGACTCAACTTACCCTTCTTACCAAAACGTATAAATCCATTCCCTG
Source organism: Viscum album (assembly GCA_963277665.1). Taxonomy (NCBI): domain Eukaryota; kingdom Viridiplantae; phylum Streptophyta; class Magnoliopsida; order Santalales; family Viscaceae; genus Viscum; species Viscum album. The sequence goes on from OY728161.1 coordinate 1,456,496,149, forward strand.
GAGATACCTTTAGGAAAACATGATCTCCCACATGAAATTCCAAAACCTTTCTTCTGTTATCGGCATAGCTCTTCTGCCTACTTTGAGCTGCTTTGATGTGGTTTTGGATTACCTTCACCTTTTCCATTGTTTCTTCCACCAGTTCTGGTCCCACAAGCTTTCTTTGACCAACGTCCTCCCAACAGGTTGGTGTACGACATCTCTTTCCATATAACGCTTCATAAGGTGCCATATGAATGCATGAATGGAAGCTATTGTTATAGGAAAATTCTACAAGTGGTAAATATTGATCGCACATACCCTGAAAGTCAAGAGAGCATGATCTCAGCATGTCTTCTAAGGTTTGAATAGTCCGTTCTGATTGTCCATCTGTTTGAGGGTGATAGGCAGTGCTCAAACGAAGTTCTGTATCCAAGGCCTTTTGAAGACTTTTCCAGAATCATGAAGTAAAACGAGGATCACGATCAGAAACAATCGATAGGGGTACTCCATGAAGTCTTACAACTTTGTTAATATAAAGTCTTGCTAGACGTTCAAGTGGTAGATCCTCCTGTATAGCCAGAAAATGTGATGACTTAGTAAGACGATCAACAATGAACCATATTGCATCATTCCTTCTAGGAGTCTTTGGTAGTCCCATGACAAAGTCCATCATAATATTATCCCATTTCCACTCAGGTATGGGAAGAGGTTGCAATAATCCACCAGGATGTTGCCTTAGAGCTTTCATTTGTTGACAAACCATACACCTCGACACAAAATCAGCAATCTCACTCTTCATATTTTCCCACCAAAAATGTTCCATCAAATCTCTATACATTTTGGTGCTCCCAGGGTGTATAGAGAAATTGGAACTATGAGAATCATCCAACAATTCCCTTTTTAGATCAGGTATATTTGGAACACAAAGTCTCTTCCTGAATTTCAAAATTCCATCCTTATACACAAAGTCCCTCAATCTTCCATCATTCGCATCTTTAATCTTCTTCTGAAATTCTTCATCATCGGTCTGAGAACTCTTAATCCTTTCTAGTAATGATGGTTTGGCAACCATTTGAAAAAGCATTGATGTTTCACCTTCCCTAGCTATTCCCATGTCCATCTTCACTAGATCCATGAAAATTGGATCCCTTTCAAATCTCATCAAATTCAAAACTCTATGGTATTTTCTGCTCAAAGCATATGCCACCTTGTTTGCCTTCCCCGGGTGGTAATGTATCATGCAATCATAATCCTTGAGTAGTTCAAGACATCGCCTTTGCCTCGTGTTGAGTTCTTTTTGTGTGAAAATATACTTCAAACTCTTGTGATCAGTATAAATATCACATTTTTCACCATAAAGGTAATGTCTCCATATCTTTAAAGCAAAGATCACAGCTTCTAACTCAAGATCATGATTAGGATAGTTTTTCTCATGAATTTTTATCTGTCGTTATGCATAGGCAATAACCTTATCATTCTACATAAGGACACAACCAAGTCCTTTCTTCGATGCATCACTATAAATAACAAACCCATCATTCCCCGATGGTAGAGTCAATACAGGGGCGTTGAATAATCTTATCTTCAGTTCTTCAAAACATTCTTCACACTCTTTTGTCCAGACAAATTTAATCCCTTTACGTGTGAGCTTTGTCAATGGGTTAGCGAATCTGGCAAAATTCTGGACAAAACGTCGATAATAACCTACTAAACCAATAAAACTGCGTACCTCAATTATACTTGTCGGTGCTGGCCATTCTTGGATTGCCTTGGTTTTAGAAGGATCAACGGAAATTCCATCCTTAGAGACAATATGGCCAAGAAAAGAAATCTCCTGAGTCCAGAATTCACACTTGCTAAATTTCCCATATAATTCATGTCTTCTAAGAGTCTTCAGGATAATGCGTAAGTGATTTTCATGATCTTCGTGGCTTTTGGAGTATACCAAGATATCATCAATAAATACCACTACAAAGTCATCAAGATATTCCTTGAAAACTCTATTCATTAGATCCCTGAAAACAGAAGGTGCATTAGTCAACCCAAAAGGCATTACTGTAAACTCGTAATGCCCTTACCTTGTTCGAAATGCTGTCTTTGGAACGTCTTCCTTCTTCACACACAACTGATGGTATCCAGACCGAAGGTCAATCTTTGAAAAGTATTGAGCTCCATGCAGTTGGTCAAACAAATCATCAATGCGAGTTAGAGGATACTTGTTCTTTATTGTTATAGCATTGATCTCACTATAGTCGATGCACAACCTCATAGATCCATCTTTCTTCTTAACAAAAACAATAGGGGCTCCCCAAGGAGAAACACTAGGGCCAATAAATCCCTTATTACTCAATTCCTCTAGTTGTTTCTTTAGTTCAACTAATTCCACAGTGTCCATTATATAAGGGGTCTTCGATATGGGTCTTGATCTAGGAATTAAATCAATGGAAAACTCAACTTCTCGTTCTGGAGGATGTCCAGGTAAATCTTCCGGAAAAACATCAACATATTCTCTCACAATAGGTACATCCTCTATTTGAATATTCCTTTCCTCACCCTCAGTAATTTACTTCTCTTCCTCCCCAATAATTGAATTTAGTTGAGCTACTGGGGGTGGATCTAGATAAGAATTATGTGGCGACGATTCTGCTCTAAAGATAAGGTGTTCCTTATCATCATCATCAAGAATCGTAACCTCTTTCCTCTTACAATAAATTTTTGCATCATGGTCCGAAATCCAATCCATACCGAGGATTATATCAAATTCAATCATGGGTATGACGATGAGATCAGTAGGTAAAGAACATTTAGGTGCTCTAATGGGAACTAATCGACAAAACTTTGTTGCAACAATACTACCCTTAGGGGTTTTGACCGAAAACTCCCTTGTTAAATCAAATTGGAAATATCTAATTTTCTTAGAAAACTGGGAAGATATGAAACAATGCGATGATCCAGAATCAAATAATGCATTTGCTAAACTTGAGGAAACCATTAAATTACCTACCACCACGTCTTTCGGAGCTTCCACCTCAGCAGTAGTGATAGCATAAGCCTAACCCTGATCCCTTGGCCTCTTCTGAGGTAAGTTCCCCTGACGCTTAGGACATTCATTTGAATAATGTCTTTTCTCTCTACAATTATAGCATTCCACGTTGACAGCCGCTTTCTTTCCCTTGCATTCTTGATCTTGGTGGCCTTTTTCACCACACTTGTAACATACTCCTTTTCCTTTTAGACAGGCACCAGGGTGCTTCCTACCACAATTATCACAGGGTGTAAATTCATTTATACCCTTCTTCCCTGTTTCCTTATTTCCTTTCCCAGAGTTTTCAGCGGATCTCTTCTTATCTTTCTTTGATTTAAAGTCATAAGACTTAGAGAATTCCTTTTCCGTCTTGATAGCGCATGAGACAATACCTTCGTATGAAGAGAAGGTTTGTGATACTAAAGCTCGACGGAGAAATGGTTTTAAACCATCAAAGAAACGATCAGTCTTACTTCTTGGGTTACGTATATAATCTGCAGCATACCTCACTAACCTTGAAAATTTAGCCTCATACTTTGCGACATTCTTATCCTCCTTCTGCCTCAGACTCAGAAATTGCCTTTCCATATCCGCTCGATGGTCTCGAGGAAAGTATTTTTCTAAGAATAGCTCTTTGATATCCTGCCATTCCATGTTTGTTAAATCATCATCTTCCTTTGTGTTTTTAATTAGTGACCACCATTGATCGGCATCTCCAGTGAGGCGGTAAACTGCCATGACAACTTTCTCCCTTTCACTACCCCCCAAGGCATGGAATATTTTCTCTAAGGAATTTATCCATTGCTCAGCTACTATAGGATTTTTACTCCCATTGAAGGTTGGTGGTTGTTTCCTCATGAAACGGTCTAGCATTGATCCTCCACGTTGCGGATCAGGGTGCTCTATAGGAGTAAGGTTATTATTCATAACCTGCGTGAGTTGTCCCAGTACGGTGAGAAGCTGATCAGAACCAGTTGTATCACTAGCTCCACCATAATTATCTTGAGCAGGAGGGCAATCCCTACATGGAGTGCGTTCATTGATACAATTTTCATTCCTTCCACTAGGCGCCATTTCTAAACAATGGCATAAACTAGATTAGTTTATGAAATAAAATACATAATTCAATATTTGTAAAATACTTTACATAAATTGAACTATTTATGGATATAATCCATAATCATAAAAAGAAATGTTTCCTTTGCGTAAGTATATACTCATAACCCTTCATAGTGGTTTGTAAAGAAAATGAGAATTATCCTAAGCATATCCCCCAGGAGTTTCGTAACCAAGAGTGCAGCAAGGCCCGTTGTCGTGCACCAGTTCCCGTTCGAGTCTAGCTCAAAGCGGTGTTTTCGGGTTTTACCCCTAGGTACATCTGTGCTAGAGCCGCCTCTACCTGCTCGTATCTAGACAGGGATGTATTTCTCGGAAAACTCACAAAATCTCTATAATACCAAAATTCTAGGATGTTTTTCTATACTAATCATCAAAGTGTATCTTCGGGCTATGTTCTCTAATCAGAGTTTATCTAAATCTAGCTTCCAATGTTAGTACTAAACTTCCTCTGATACCAACTGTAATGCCCCAACCCCAGCCACCCAGAGTCGGTGCATTACTTCGTAACATTGGCATGATCACAAAAGATCAAGTCTCGAAAGACCGATTAGTTTAGTAGCCTTGGAAACACGAGATATATTCATAAGTCTTTCATTACATAAAAAAGTAAACAAACTACAATAACATGGTCTTCAAAGTCCACACTCATATCCCTTTCTGACTACCCCTGCAGGTCATTCATAAAATACTTCTTCACATCTTGGAAAAATATTAAAACATTGAAAGGGGTGAGCTCAGATGCTCAGTAAGGTTAACAATATAGCGGAAGCTTTCATAAATAAACATTAACATTTAAGGCAATTTATAACTAATACAAAAGCCTTTTAAACTTGAACTTCAACATAATATGGCAAAAGTAAAATGAGATAATTCCATTAACTTCTTCACATGGATATTCTACTGGTCGAATAATCACATGCAATATCAATAACCACTTTCATAATGAGGGAATGTATAATGCCAGACATTCTGAAACATTTTGTCAAGGCCTCGGCCAAGACGTTTAAAATGATTAAGGCCTCGGCCAAAACCATAAATCAAATTGGGAAAGGGACTTGGCCAATTCCACATCTAGTTGTCTCATGAGACCTACCGATGCATCGAGGAGCTATAGCGGGCTCCACCCGTCACTTACTAAGTCCAATACATTCCTCATATGAATAGGTTTAAACATAACATAAATATTCGTATTAAAACTAGCATACAAAACGTCAACAATTTCTCCATAAACTATGCATGGTATAAAAATAACACATCCACAGTCAAATATTTCACAAAATGTTCAATTGGAGTTTTGTATCATTAATCAATTTCAATTAAACTGAAAACCCATCAAAGGATGTTGACATGGATGAAATCAAATCTATTTGAGAGAAATATCTCTCACTTTTTTTTAAATAATTTAAAAGTCCCATAATTATAAAATAATACATTTACTTTGAAAATATTCTTATAAGCTTGTAAGGGAAGCTTCGACGAAGTTATAATGGCGGAAAATAGCCGCACCCGCCGTATAAGTTAAAAAAACATTCTTACCTTAAATTTGTCAAAAAGGTCAAAAAGTACATTGTTTGGAAAACGATGGTAAGATTCCTTTCAAAAACGTATAAGGGTATAAATTACATTAACCCATTTTCCATTTAACAGTAAAAATGTTTTGAAATACATTTTTATGAAACATGGATGTGGATGATAACGAGGTCCCAGTAGATAATTATGTATAAACAACCTTGGATAATGAAGAGGTTGTGAAGTAAACCCTTACCTTGTACTTTACCTTGGTTGGGGTAGGTTAACCTCCTGTATAATGGTGAAATAATTGTTATTAAATTATACAAGAATCATATACATTCATATGATATCATATATGATCTTTTAACATTGCTTTGTTAACAATATCTTAGATTTATCGTTGTTTTGGGTGTTAACTTACTCATTTTCTTTTATATGTTTTTTTACGTAAGTCATGTTTTTCATGGATAGGTTGTATCTTATTCATATCCAGAATGATATCATGTCCTTAAAAATTATTTTTAAATCATAAAATGATAATTATACATGAATGGATACGACAGAAAATGAATCTCATCGCGTTCGTGGAGACGGTAGTCCGTACGTACGCACGAGTGACAATATCATTATTTTGATATTAAAATAATATATAATTGGATATTATATCATATATACAGAATCATTATCCTGTTATATTTATTATTTACATGAATTACATATCATTATTATACCCATCTAAATAATAATATATTGAATAACAATTACACCACGACGTGGAGACGGTAAGCCGTACGTACGCTCGTATGGTGACATGTCATTCAATTGATTGGTAGAATACTGAATATGGTTGTTCCATATTTATAATAACATCAAAGTATATAGAAGATACTGGAGTTATAATTTTAGAATTGAAATAATAAACAAAGAGGGAGTGGAAGAAGAAAGAAACTTGAAAGAGGGTGATGAAAATGTTACATCTTTTTCGGGTTCTTCCTTTTGATTTGATCAAAAGGACTCCTTAGGATGGCTTTATGACTAAAGTAAAGCTTCTAAGATTAAGGGAGAGAAGTTGGGAGATTATTTGGGAAGAGGTTGGCCGATCCAAAAGGCTTGAAAGTGTGAATATGGTGGTAGAGGTGGGGGCCTTTTATAAGAGGAGAGGAGGGGCCCTTTTGGAATGATTGAAATGTTACATTATTATACAATGATTTTAGGATTCTAAATGTCCCACACTTATATAATTCGTGGATAAGGTGATAAGGGTTCTAAATCTCTTCATCCAATAGGCTTTGGACAAGTTTAAGCCCTGAATTTTGCATTATCTTCTCATTTTATTTAAATCGTTAAATAATGAGTTCATCGCTGCATCATCATGATGCCATAAATAATTTAATTTATTTAATGTCTAAAAATTATGAAAAAATACTATGATGTAGGAAATCGTTTTAGCTTTCCAATTACTATTTATAGTCAAAAATATGTCTTGTATAACCACATGTAAAAATTGTTTTAGTAAAACATTTCATGTTGGTGTCATTTTTTACTTTAACATTAAATAAAAGGTATTTATGTCATTTTCCAACTAAAGTGGCTCCATGGGGTCCCCAAGTTGACCCATGGATTGCCTTGGTCGGCCATGACACATCAAATGAGGGTATGACATGTTTCAAGCTCATCTCATATTATTAAAACATTATTTTTACCTTAAACTACACTAATTACCTCTAATCGTGATTAAGAACTTAAAAGTTACTATTCAGCAAAAAAAAATTTAATCTCATTGAACCACATTTTACTTCTTAATGACAACCATGTATGTCGGATTTTTAAAAAATCAAATCACAGAGGTGGTAATATTTCATTTAAACGAAAAATCAGTTATTTAACTACCACTTAGTGGTTTCACTATTCATCAAAAATTGAAGTTTTTCAGAACGATGCCAAAATTTCACCCTAAGCTATAATTAATATTCCGAATTAAAAAATGATGTCTATTTTAAAAATTTCCAAACATATAAGTTGCATTAATTAATTTTCTAATTAATTCCCGCTGTCACAACAAATAGCATGTTTTTAAGAAACAATTTATATCAAAAGATTGGCAATTGTTTATGTCTAATTTAAATGTTAAATTAATTCTAATGACCACCATTGGATAAAATGGTAAAAATATATTCCAATTATACTTTAAAAACACTAAATAGTATAATTTATCACTATTAATTATTTTGATTAAAAAAGTTGTTTTTAAGTATTTTTCACTATTCATAAATAATTAGAAGTTCTTAGAAAAATACCAAAAATTCAACATAGGGTAATTTCGATATTCTGAATCCAAAAATGAAGTCCATTTTGATAAATAAAATTTATCAAATTTCAAAAAGTAGGTATTACTATTCACAGCGTCTAGTTTAATTAGTTGTGGTGTGTGTTAGAGCTCGAGGTTGCGTACAACACACGCTATTGCATTATTCGAAGGGAAACGTACCGTGGAAGCTTGAGGTGTTACATTATCCCCTCCTTCAAATAATTGCGTCCTCGCAATTTCTAGGGTATTACTGCATGAAAAGAATCGGGTGGTTTTTCATCATAAGTTCCTTAGGTTCCCACGTTGCCTCTTCCATTTTATGATTTCTCCACAAAACCTTTACCAGAAGAGTCGTCCGGTTTCTCAGCACCTGCTCCCTCACATTAAGAATTCTGATGGGCTCTTCACAATAAGATAGATCGAGTTCCAGTTCTAATTCCTCATAAGTAAGTACATGTGTTGGGTCGGGCATGTATTTTCTCAATAGCGATATGTGGAAAACATCGTGAAATTTGGAGAGATTTGGCGGCATCGCCAAACGATAAGCTACAGCCCCAATACGATCTAGAATTTTGAAAGGTCCGATGTACCTGGGACTCAACATACCCTTCTTACCAAAACGTACAACTCCCTTCCATGGAGATACCTTTAGGAAAACATGATCTCCCACCTGAAATTCCAAAACCATTCTTCTGTTATCGGTATAGCTCTTCTGCCAACTTTGAGATGCTTTGATGTGGTTTTGGATTACCTTCACCTTTTCCATTGTTTCTTCCACCAGTTCTGGTCCCACAAGCTTTCTTTCACCAACGTCATCCCAACAGGTTGGTGTACGACATCTCTTTCCATATAATGCTTCATAAGGTTCCATTTGAATGCTTGAATGGAAGCTATTGTTATAGGAAAACTCTACCAGTGGTAAATATTGATCCCACATACCCTGAAAGTCAAGAGAGCATGATCTCAACATGTCTTCTAAGGTTTTAATAGTCCGTTCTTATTGTCCATCTGTTTGAGGGTGATAGGCAGTGATCAAACGAAGTTCTGTATCCAACGCCTTTTGAAGACTTTTCCAGAATCTTAAAGTAAAACGAGGATCACGATCAGAAACAATCGATAGGGGTACTCCATGAAGTTTTACAACTTCGTTAATATATAGTCTTGCTAGACGTTCAAGTGGTAGATCCTCCCGTATAGCCAGAAAATGTGCTGACTTAGTAAGACGATCAATAATGACCCATATTGCATCATTCCTTCTAGGAGTCTTTGGTAGTCCCATGACAAAGTCCATCGTAATATTATCCCATTTCCACTCAGGTATGGGAAGAGGTTGCAATACTCCACCAGGATGTTGCCTTCCAGCATTCACTTGTTGACAAACCATACACCTCGACACAAAATCAGCAATCTCCCTCTTCATATTGTCCCACCAAAAATGTTCCTTCAAATCTCTATACATTTTGGTTCTCCCAGGGTGTATATAGAAATTGGAACTATGAGAATCATCCAACAATTCCCTTTTTAGATCAGGTATATCGGTAACACAATGTCTCTTCCTGAATTTCAAAATTCCATCCTTATACACAAAGTCCTTCAATCTTCCATCATTTTCATCTTTAATATTCTTCTGAAATTCTTCATCATCGGTCTGAGAACTCTTAATACTTTCTAGTAATGATGTTTTGGTAACCATTTGAAAAAGAATTTATGTTTCACCTTTCGTAGTTATTCCCATGTCCATCTTCACTAGATCCATGAAAATTGGATACCTTTCAATTCTTATCACATTCAAAAATCCATGGTCTTTTCTGCTCAAAGCATCTGCCACCATGTTTTCCTTCCCCGGGTGGTAATGTATCGTGCAATCATAATCCTTGAGTAGTTCAAGCCATCTCCTTTGCCTCATGTTGAGTTCTTTTTGTGAGAAAATATACTTCAAACTCTTCAGATCAGTATAAATATCACATTTCCACCATAGTGGTAATGTCTCCATATCATTAAAGCAAAGATCACAACTGCTAACTCAAGATCATGAGTAGGATAGTTTTTCTCATGAATTTTTAACTGTCATGATGCATAGGCAATAACCTTATCATTCTGCATAAGGACACAACCAAGTCCTTTCTTCGATGCATCACTATAAATAACAAACCCATCATTCCCCGATGGTAGAGTCAATACATGGGCGTTGACTAATCTTCTCTTCAGTTCCTCAAAACATTCTTCACACACTTTTGTCCAGACAAATTTAATCCCTTTACGTGTGAGCTTTGTCAATGGGTTAGCCAATCTGGCAAAATTCTGGACAAAACGTCGATAATAACCTGCTAAACCAATAAAACCCTCAGTTATACTTGTCGGTGCTGGACATTCTTGGATTGCCTTGGTTTTAGAATGATCAACGGAAATTCCATCCTTAGAGACAATATGGCCAAGAAAAGAAATCTCCTGAATCCAGAATTCACACTTGCTAAATTTCCCATATAATTCATGTCTTCTAAGAGTCTTCAGGATAATGCGTAATTGATTTTCATGATCTTTGTGGATTTTGGAGTATACCAAGAAATCATCAATAAATACCACTACTAAGTCATCAATATATTCCTTGAAAACTCTATTCATTAGATCCATGAAAACAGAGGGTGAATTAGTCAATCCAAAAGGCATTACTGTAAACTTGTAATGTCTGTACCTTGTTCGAAATGCTGTCTTTGGAACATCTTCCTTCTTCACAGACAACTGATGGTATCCAGACCGAAGGTCAATCATTGAAAAGTATTGAGCTCCATGCAGTTGGTCAAACAAATCATCAATGTGAGGTAGGGGATACTTGTTCTTTATTGTTATAGCATTGATCGCCCTATAGTCGATGCACAACCTCATAGATCCATCTTTCTTCTTAACAAAAAGAACAGGGGCTCCCCAAGGAGAAACACTAGGGCGAATAAATCCCTTATTACTCAATTCCTATAGTGGTTTCTTTAGTTCAACTAATTCCACAGTGGCCATTCTATAAGGGGTCTTCGATATGGGTCTTGATCCAGGAATTAAATCAATGGAAAACTCAACTTCTCATTCTGGAGGATGTCTAGGTGAATCTTCCGGAAACACATCAACATATTCTGTCACAATAGGTACATCCTCTATTTGAATATTACTTTCCTCACCCTCAGTAATTTCCTTCTCTTCCTCCCCAATAATTGAATTTAGTTGAGCTACTAGGGGTGGATCTAGATAAGAATTATGTGGCGACGATTCTGCTCTAAAGATAAGGTGTTCCTTATCATCATCATCAAGAATCGTAACCTCTTTCCTCTTACAATAAATTTTTGCATCATGGTCTGAAAGCCAATCCATACCGAGGATTATATCAAATTCAATCATGGGTATGACGATGAGATCACCAGGTAAATAACATTTAGGTGCTCTAATGGGAACTAATTGACAAAACTTTGTTGCAACAATACTACCCTTAGGGGTTTTGACCGACAACTCCCTTGTTAAATCAAATTGGAAATATCTAATTTTCTTAGCAAACTGGAATGATATGAAACAATGCGATGACCCAGAATCAAATAATGCATTTGCTAAACTTGAGGAAACCATTAAATTACCTGCCACCACGTCTTTCGGAGGTTCCACCTCAGCAGTAGTGATAGCATAAGCCGGACCCTGATCCCTTGGCCTCTTCTGAGGTAAGTTCCCCTGACACTTAGGACATTCATTTGCATAATGTCCCTTCTCTCTACAATTATATCATTCCATGTTGACTTCCTCTTTCTTTCCCTTGCATTCACGAGCTTGGTGGCCTTTTTCACCACACTTGTAACATACTCCTTTTCCTTTTAGACAGGAACCAGGGTGCTTCCTACCACAATTATCACAGGGTGGAAATTCATTTCTACCCTTCTTCCCTGTTTCCTTATTTCCTTTCCCAGAGTTTTCAGCGGATCTCTTCTTATCTTGCTTTGATTTAAAGTCATAAGACTTAGAGAATTCCTTTTCCATCTTGATAGCGCACGAGACAATACCTTCGTATGAAGAGAAGGTTTGTGATAATAAAGCTCGACGGAGAAATGGTTTTAACCCATCAAAGAAACGATCAGTCTTACTTCGTGGGTTACGTATATAATTTGCAGCATACCTCACTAACCTTGTAAAGTTAGCCTCATAATTTGCAACATTCTTATCCTCCTTCTGCCTCAGACTCAGAAATTGCCTTTCCATATCCGCTCGATGGTCTCGAGGAAAGTTTTTTTCTAAGAACAGCTCTTTGAACTCCTGCCATTCCATGTTTGTTAATTCATCATATTCCTTTGTGTTTTGAATTAGCGACCACCATTGATCGGCATCTCCAGTGAGGCGGTAAACTGCCATGACAACTTTCTCCCTTTCACTACCCCCAAGGCATGGAATATTTTCTCTAAAGAATTTATCCATTGCTCAGCTACTATAGGATTTGTACTCCCATTGAAGGTTGGTCGTTGTTGCCTCATGAAACGGTCTAGCATTGATCCCCCACGTTGCGGATCAGGGTGCTCCATACGAGTACGGTTATTATTCATAACCTGCGTGAGTTTTCCCAGTACGGTGAGAAGATGATCAGCACCAGTTGTATCACTAGCTCCACCATAATTATCTTGAGCAGGAGGGAAATCCCTACACGGAGTGCGTGCATTGATACGGTTTCCATTCCTTCCACTAGGCACCATTTCTAAACAATGGCATAAACTAGATTAGTTTATGAAATAAAATACATAATTCCATATTTGTAAAATACATTACATAAATTGAACTATTTATGGATATAATCCATAATCATAAAAAGAAATGTTTCCTTTGAGGAAGTATATACTCATAACCCTTCATAGAGGTTCGTAAAGAAAATGAGATTTATCCTAACCATATCCCCCAGAAGTGTCTTAACCAAGAGTGCAGCACGACCCGTTGTCATGCACCAGTTCCCGTTCGAGTCTAGATCAAAGTGGTGTTTTCAGGTTTTACCCCTAGGTACATCTGTGCCAGAGCCACCTCTACCTGCTCGTATCCAGACAGGGATGTATTGCTCAGAAAACTCACAAAATCTCTATAATACCAAAATTCTAGGAAGTTTTTCTATACTAATCCTCAAATTATATCTTCGGGCTATGTGCTCTAATAAGAGTTTATCTAAATCTACCTTCCAAGGTTAGTACTAAACTGCCTCCGATACCAACTGTAATGCCCCGACCCCAGCCACCCAGAGTTGGTGCATTACTTCGTAACATTGGCATGATCAAAAAAGATCAAGTGTCGAAAGACCGATTAGTTTAGTAGCCTTGGAAACACTAGATACATTCATAAGTCTTTCATTACATCAAAAGTAAACAAACTACAATAACATGGTCTTCATAGTCCACACTCATATCTCTTTCTGACTACCCCTGCAGGTCATTCATAAAATACTTCTTCACATCCTGGAAAAATATTAAAACATTGAAAGGGGTGAGCTCAGATGCTCAGTAAGGTTAACAATATAGCGGAAGATTTCATAAATAAACATTAACATTTAAGGCAATGTATAACTAAAACAAAAGCCTTTTAAACTTGAACTTCAACATAATATGGAAAAAGTAAAATGAGATAATTCCATTCACTTCTTCACATGGATATTCTACTGGTCTAATAATCACATGCAATATCAATAACCACTTTCATAATGAGGGAATGTATAATGTCAGACATTCTGAAACATTTTTTCAAGGCCTCGGCCAAGACGTCTAAAATGATTAAGGCCTCGGCCAAAACCTTAAATCAAATTGGGAAAAGGCCTCAGCCAATTCCACTTCTAGTTGTCTCATGAGACCTACCGATGCATCGAAGAGCTATAGTGGGCTCCAACCATCACTTACTAAGTCCAATACATTCCTCATATGAATAGGTTTAAACATAACATAAATATTCATATTAAAACTAGCATACGAAACGTCAAAAATTTCTCCATAAACTATGGATGGTATAAAAATAACACATATACATTCAAATATTTCACAAAATGTTCAATGGGAGTTTTGTATCATAAATCAATTTCAATTTAACTGAAAACCCATCAAAGGATGTTGACATGGATGAAATCAAAGCTATTTGAGAGAAATATCTCTCTCTTTTTTTTGAAATCATTTAAAAGTCCCATAATTATAAAATAATACATTTAATTTGAAAATATTCTTATAATCTTGTAAGGGAAGCTTCGACGAAGTTGTAATGGCGGAAAATAGCCGCACCCGCCGTATAAGTTAAAAAAACATTCTTACCTTAAATTTGTCAAAAAGGTCAAAAAGTACATTGTTTGGAAAACGACGGTAAGATTCTTTTCAAAAACGTATAAGGGTATAAAGGAATTTAACCAATTTTCCATTTAATAGTAAAAATGTTTTGAAAGAAATTTTTAAGAAACATGGATGTCGATGATAACGAGGTCCCAGTAGATAATTATGTATAAACAACCTTGGATAATGAAGTGGTTGTGAAGTAAACCCTTACCTTGTACTTTTCCTTGGTTGGGGTAGGTTAACCTCCTGTATAATGGTGAAATAATTGTTATTAAATTATACAAGAATCATATACATTCATATGATATCATATATGATCTTTTAACATTTCTTTGTTAACAATATCTTAGATTTATCGTTGTTTCGGGTGTTAACTTACTCATTTTCTTTTATATGTTTTGTTACGTAAGTTGTGTTTTTCATGGATAGGTTTTATCTTATTAATATACATAATTATATCATGTCCTTAAACATTATTTTTAAATCATCAAATGATAATTATACATGAATGGATATGACGGAGAATGAATCTCATCGCGTTCGTGGAGACGGTAGTCCGTACGTACGCACGAGTGACAATATCATTATTTTGATATTAAAATAATATATAATTTGATAGTATATCATATATAAAGAATCATTATCATGTTATATGTATTATTTACATGAATTACATATCATTATTATACCCATCTAAATAATAATATATTGAATTACAATTACACCACGACGTGGAGATGGTAACCCGTATGTACGCACGTATGGTGACATGTCATTCAAATGATGGGTAGAATACTGAATATGGTTGTTCCATATTTATAATAATATCACAGTATATAGAAGATACTGGAGTTATAATTTTAGAATTGAAATAATAAATAAAGAGGGAGTGGAAGAAGAAAGAAACTTGAAAGAGGGTGATGAAAACGTTACCTCTTCTTCGGGTTCTTCCTTTTGATTTGATCAAAAGGACTCCTTAGGATTGCTTTCTGACTAAAGTAAAGATTCTAGGATGAAGGAGAGAATTTGGGAGAGTATTTGGGAAGAGGTTGGCCGAACCAAAAGTCTTGAAAGTGTGAATAAGGTGGTAGAGGTGGGGGCCTTTTATAAGAGGAGAGGAGGGGCTCTTTTGGAATGATTGAAATGTTACATTATTATACAATGATTTTCGGATTCTAAAGGTCCCACAATTATATAATTCGTGGATAAGGTTATAAGGGTTCTAAATCTGATCATCCAATAGGCTTTGGAAAAGTTTAATCCTTTTATTTTGCATTATCTTCTCATTTTATTTAAATCATTAAATAATGAGGTCATCGCTGCATCATCATGATGTCATAAATAATTTAATTTATTTAATGTCTAAAATTATAAAAAAACTACTATGATGTAGGAAATCTTTATAGATTTCCAATGACTATTTATAGTCAAAAATATGACTTGTATAACCCCATGTAAAAATTGTTTTAGTAAAACATTTCATGTTTGTGTCATTTTTTACTTTAACATTAAATAAAAGGTATTTATGTCATTTTCCAACTAAAGTGGCTCCATGGGGTCCCCAAGTTGACCCATGGATTTCCTTGGTCGTCCATGACACATCCAATGAGGGTAGGACATGTGTAAAGCTCATCTCATATTATTAAAACATTATTTTTAACTTAAACTACACTAATTACCTCTAATCGTGATTAAGAACTTAAAAGTTACTATTCACCAAAAATTATTTTAATCTCATTGAACCACATTTTACTTCTTAATGACAACCATGTATGTCGGATTTTTAAAAAATCAAATCACAAAGGTGGTAATATTTCATTTAAATGAAAAATCAGTTATTTAACTACCACTTAGTGGTTTCACTATTCATCAAAAATTAAAGTTTTTCAGAACGATGCCAAAATTTCACCCTATGCTATAATTGATATTCCGAATTCAAAAATGATGTATATTTTACAAAATTCTAAAAATATAAGTTGCATTAATTAATTTTATAATTAATTCCCACTCTCACAACAAATAGCGTGTTTTTAAGAAACAATTTATATCAAAAGATTGGCAATTGTTTATGTCTAATTTCAATGTTAAATTCATTCTAATGACCACCATTGGATAAAATGGTAAAAATATATTCCAATTATACATTAAAACCACTAAATATTACAATTTATCACAATAAATTATTTTGATTAAAAAAGTTGTTTTTAAGTATTTTTCACTATTCAAAAAAAATTAGAAGTTCTTAGAAAAATACCAAAAATTCAACATAGGCTAATTTCGATATTCCAAAACCAAAAATGTAGTCCATTTTGATAAATAAAATTTATCAAATTTCAAAAAGAAGGTATTACTATTTACAACGGCTAGTTTAATTAGTTGTGGTGTGTGTTAGAGCTCGAGGTTGCGTACAACAGACGCTATTGCATTATTCGAAGGGAAACGTATCATGGATGCTTGGGGTGTTACATCCGTTCACGCCGTATAAGTTAAAAATAATATTCTTCTCGAACTTTTGTCGGAAAATTCAAAAAGTACCTCGTATGGTAAAAAATATGATTCCTTACATACCATGAAGTAAATTTCAAAAAAGGGTAAAAAGCACATTAAAAATACATGAAAATATTTTATAAAACTTGGACATGGATTATAAATATAACCCCAGTAAATACTTACGTATAAGCAATCTCGGATAGAAAACAATTGAGATTGCAACATTGTCCCTTACCTTATGTCTGATATGCCTCGTATGTATCCAAACCTCCCATATAATTATTTAAATAATGTTATTGACTTATTAGATAATCATATTAATTTTTATGATATCATATATAGTTTATTTATGACTTTATATTACCCGTTCTTTTGTAAATTCGATGTAAAAGCGGCGATTTGGGTAAAAGCGTTTAATTTATTGTACGTATTTCGACTTGTTGTTCTTGATATTATTACTTATATCCGGATTTACTTAATTCCATAATGTAAAACATGATTTATATATAATATATATTCATAATGTACATATATATATATATGATTGATCGATAAATGAAATAAAATACACCGTTCATGGAGACGGTAGGCCGTACGTGCGCATGGACACTGTTTTCATTTCCTTATTGAATTGAATGGAATTAAGTAGATGAAATACACACACACATATATATATATATATACATAAATACAGTATCATTATTATGTCATATATTTCATTATTATTCATTATATATATTTTATTATCATTCATGAATGGTTAACATGGAGAATGAATCTCATCGCGTCGTGGAGACGGTAGTCTGTACGTATACATGAGAGATGATACCATTCCCATGATTGTGGATTTGTATTGAAGTGTATGTATAATATTTCAGAATCAAAATAACATTAAAATAATTATATATAGTTATTTATTTACACCATTATACCCATCCATGTAAGGTGGTGGTCGAAAACATATTACACCACGGCGTGGAGACGGTATTCCGTACGTATGCACATGCGGTGATTTCATTTTCTGTAGGATGGATAGATGGTGAAATAGGGTTGTTTAATATTTATAATAACATATAAGTATATAATTAATAATTATTTTATTACTTTAGATTGAGAAAACTAATGAAGAAGAAGTATAAGAAGAATGAAACTTGAAAGAATCGGTAATGGATATTACCTCTTCTTCGACACGCCTCTTTGAAACCTTCTCTTAGGGCACTAAATTTGGACTTTAATGAAAACCAGGACCTCTAGTATGTTTCTAAGGAGGTTGAGAATGGAAATGTTCAGGGTTTGGCTGAGCTTAATGGCTCAAAAAGGTGTTAAGAGATGTGGGAAGGGGTTCCCTTTTTATAAGAGAGGAGAGGGGCACCTTTGGAAATATTAAAAATATTAATTTATAATAAATCTAACCCCTCTTAAAAACCACAAAAAATAACTCATATTTAAATATTAGTTGATATAGGGTTGTAATATCATCAGAAAATAAAATTTATACATGTAGGGAATTTATTCTAAACATTATCAACTTGATTTATCCTTATTTAATCTATAAATTTTTATTTGTGATAATAACATTCTAAATTTTCAATTGTTATAAATAATTATATATGTGATGTGAATTATCCATAATTAGATAATATATTAAATTTTAGACTATATAAATTCTAATTTATAATCTTTAAATATTTTTGTGATTTTTAAACAATTTAATAATATGCTATTTTTATAAAATAACAATATTGTCAATTTTGACACTATTCATTTATTAGAATTTAAATAAAATCCACACAGAGGATATATTCAAACTAAAATATTTAATAGGTTCCTAACATGTCATTGTAATCTATAAAATTAGTGGATCACATTAAATAGTTCATATAATATTTATTTCACTATTTGTAAAACCATTTATTTGATATTTCTCTTAATAAACTAATTACTACAACATTTTTTTATAATTATTAAATATACTTATTTGTTGTATAAAAATTAAAAATAAAATACTAAGATGAATATAAATCTTATATTTTTCATAATAATACATTTAGTCGAATTTATTTTCTAAAACACCCAAATTTTAAAAAGTTATATTTATTAAATTATGAAGGTGACAAATTTGACATCATATAAAATAAAATAATATAAGTGTCATAATCACTATTATAAGACTATAAACGGTCATATATTTGGTCATTGGATGGTTATGGTATATATATACACTAACCATAAGTTTTGGACAGGTTTGTGAGCCCTTTAATATGTATTACTATTTCAATAAAAACAATATTATTGATTTATTTAAAAATAATAATAATTTCTGCATCATTAATGCATAAGCAAATAAAGTAATTAAATAACTATTAAAAATTACAAATAAATAACCATGAAAAATAAAAATATATTATCTTTAAAATGATAATTTATAACCGAATTTGTATTCTATATATACTTATATTAGAAATACTTTAATTATTAAAGTTTGAGTGAGACATATTTCACTTTCCATTAAATAAAATAAACTAAAGGTCTTAATCACCTCCAAGTGGAATCGAATAAATTCCATTTCGACCCAAATTTGACTTAGGAAGAAATATAATCATCCAATTGACTTAAGAAATGTGTTAGAGTAATTTTATAATATTATATTTACCCTTAATTACACGATTTAACTTTTACTATGGTTAATAAAATTTACTATAGTTACTATTCATAATGCCCAAAAATAAATAGTACTCTATTAATATAAGTTGGACCCACTGATTCCAAATATGAAATCCATTTTTTCAAATTGAATACACAGATGTTTCGGAAATTAAATTAAAATTAATCCCGTTGTCAAAAGAAAACGGGTTTTTGTTTAAAGCATAGCAAAAGATTGAATTGATTTAAACTACGAATTCAATGTAAAATAAATGCTAATGACATAAATTATATTAAATGGTAAAAATATATTCTATTTAAACTTTTAAACCATTCAATATTATAATTTAACCACATAAATTATTACGATGAAAAAATATGTTTTTAATTAAAATATAGCGTGTTTTTACTATTCATTAAAATATGAAAGTTATCAGAACAATATGAAAAATTTATCTAAAGTAAATTTTAATTTCCTGATTCCAAATAAGAATTTTATTTTGTCAAATTGAACTTATATACATGTTAAAAACTAGATTCAATGTGGGTGCTCCATCAAAAGGCGGCATAACTGCATTTTTTGAAAATTACTTATTTTACCTGAAAAATTTATTTTATTCTTATACCATGTTCTAGAAAATTTTTAAGATGAATAATAATGTTATAAAATTCCAAATTTAGTTAATAATATTCATAAAGTCTAGTTCATAATAATATTATAATAATATATCATTGTTTAGTACAACCCGTTATTGCGTACAACACACGCTATCAAAGATGGTCGTGATTGCGTGTAATGTAAGCCAAGTCAGGGTTGCATATAGTGAAAAACTACTTTGTTGTTGCGTATAACAAAATTCAATAATATTTCAGTTATAAATTGAATATATATATATATACACTCAATGTTGCATAGAATAACTACTATCAAACATACATGAAATTCTATGTAACACGATCCAAGATTAGTGTTGCGTATACTGCAAGCTAATACGGTGTTGTGTATAGCGCAATATAATCTTGGTTTAGCGTACAACAGAAGATATGAATGAAATTAAAAAGAATATATCTTATAAAATCTCAGGTTGTGACAACACATGCTACAGCAAAGATGACCAACTCTGGAATTTAAGGAATCCTGTGAAAAACATTTAAAAATCTTAGGGTGAGCTCAAAAGATGATCAGTAAGGGGTTTTGAAAACCTTTGATAAATCAATTTTGAGAATTTCATTTCGATGATATGTTTGAAAAATTAAATTGTAAATACATTTTTTAACCAACCATTACAAAATAATATAATTATTTTTTTAAAAAAGATTATACTTTGAAAACACTTTTAAACTAATCAAGTGATTTTATTTGGAAAATATTAATCAAACTTCATTAAAACAAAAAATCATTTTGAAGCAACCTGATTCATTGAAGGTTGTCTTGGGCCTACCAACTTAGCGAAGGATTGGTTCACTCCCTAATGACCTTCCATTTTTTACAACGAACAAGTGCCGCTATTTTTTTCAAAAACATTAAAAGTTTCCTTTACACACACACACACACACATATATATATAGTAGTATTGCTCACTGATGTTTTTACCTTTAAACATGTCAATGCATTTAAATATTAATTTCCACTAACATCTATATATAATTATATATATAAATGTGACTTTTTTTTAAAAAACAATCTCCAGTGAGTATTGATTCCCAAAAACTCACATCACTTGGGATGTACATAAACACCAACATACCCAATATTTCATTGGTAAATAATAAAAATAAATATCAATGATTTGTTTTCATTATTAAATGATTGAAACAATAATTTTAATACAAAATTATAAAATAGTAACGAGCATGAACCGAAGATTATAAATAATATATTTTTTTAAATAAACATTTTATTCATGAGTAAAATTAAAATGTATACATGTACAAGAAAACTTAAAATTATAACATGTCTATAAACATTTCAACCAATTCCTATAAAAATTCATTTCATTATAAAGTTTATCCAACGTTCATGAATATGTGTATATACCTATATATTCATATGCATGTATGAAGTTTCTTAAATGATTATCGATATATGGCCATAACCTTAATTTTTATATGGCTTGTATGTGACATAATAAAATTATGATATTCTTAATTTATTAATTCATATGTGAATTATTAGTTGACTATTAATTTATTTAAAAAATTTATATATTTTCACATCATGAAGGTATATATATATATTATTCACTTGATTTTATATGCGATGTCCCTTCTAAAATAAATTATAATTTTAGAAATAGAATCATAAAATTAAAATAATTAAAATTTTCTAAAAGTTTTAGAATGGTTTACTAAAACTTATAAAAATATGTCCAAAACTGAAAACATGTTGATTTTGGTTTAAGATAACTATTAATAAAACTTTTGTAGGAATAATTTTCCAATACCCATAACCACAAAATATAAATCATATTATTTAACGAAAGAAAACCTGCCTTGAAATAAAAAAAATAAGAATAATAAACTATTTCTACGATGATTTAAAAGTGTAGAAAAATACCCCTTACACACAAACCCATAAAATTAAAATCATGATAAACAAATAGTCCCTTAACCCATTATACTAAACTAAATTTGAACATAATATAAAACACCTACTTGTAGTTTCAGACAAATCGAAGGTTATTTTCCCCAAATAGACTTCGAAATTATATCACAATAGAGATCTCGTGTTTGATTTTGAAGCATGAAGGTGTTTGGACTCGAAATCTATTCTTACACACTCAAACTCAGATCTAGGTTCTTTCTTGGCTTCGAGATCTGCCAACACTACGTTCAACCTTCCTTGATCTTGGCCTCTCCTTTGGCATCAGCTCGTGACTACATCAGCCTCGGCTTCGACCTTGTCTCATAAGCGTTCGACCACACCTCTCAGCGACAAACCCTCCGCTCCGTCAGACTTTTTTCTAAAACACGAACCCACACAGGATTCTCGTTTTCTCCGCTCTAGCCAAACCCTAACCCCCACTTAACTTCATTTTATTTTTTGTTGTTTTTTATTCATTTTCATCATTTTAATTATATATATAAACATAATAAACATAATGTTCAATATGAAAAAAAATCTATACTCGTATTTTATTTTATAATTTTATTATATTCATTTTCTTTTAACATGAATAGGCATAGTCTTATAATAACTAAAAATACTATATTTAACATTTATAAAATAATCTTCATGGTAATAATAATAATAAATGAACTTTCTTAATAAATAATTTATATCTATATAATTATAATTTTTTTAACATATAATTTCATAAAAACATATTTTCTTTAGTATGAAGTGACATTGCTAAAATCATTTGTTAAGGGTATACTGCTTATATTATAACATATATTGTTCTTAAATATTATAATTTTATAAAATCGTGATTTTCTATACAAAAATAATCCATTAAATGTATTTATTATTAAAAATAATGATCATATATATGTATATATATCCTTGTGATCAATTTATATGATATACACATTATATACATATATTAATATATAAAAAGATATAAAGTAAAAAGTTATACCAAAATTGAAAAAAAATATATATTTTTTAAAAATATATTTATAAAACTTTTTTTAAGAAATCATTCTTTATTTAGTTTTAATTATAAAAAAAATTATTAAATAATAAATTAATATTTATATTTTATCGGGGTGTTACAAGTACTATCTTGCATCATCTGTTTGGACAAACCTCAAGTAATCATTTATGTGACTCAGTCATGAAACCAAATGGATGGGTTGCAAAGACTGTCATCTTAACTACTAGAGCATGACATGGCTTGAGAGTCCTTTGCAAGACAATATGGATGCTCCTCCTGGAACATGTCATTTCTCCACTAATGATTTTATTTCTTCCATTAATTTTACTAGAAGAATAGTTTCATATCAGGTTCATATAGATGTCCATAATTATACTTTTATGGACTATGACACGGTGATATGGAGGCCTAATTGCTATGGGAATTTCACCAGTAGGGATTATTTTCAGAAGATCTATGGGGGACCATGTCGTGCACCTTCCTAGCTTATGCAATTCGACACTTCATTTATTCAGCCTTCTATATTTTTGATGATTTGGAGAATCTAGAAATACTGGGTGCCTACCTAGGATCAACTCAAGCACACTAGTTTCCAGTTTACTTCAGCTTGTCATTTATGCATGGCTGTTGAGGGAAAAGATCAACATTATTTTTGAGTGAACATACAGTTGCAGGTTGTGGGAGTATGTTGGAGGCCTATTTGGGCTGGAGATCGACAGATATATGAGGCTTCATATTCTATTAATGGGGTTGTACAAGGAGTGCTATAGTGAGTAGGTAGGGAACCTCCAGCTCGTGTCAGCTGCTGCGATGATCATATCCATCTAGAATGCTCATAATGTGCTACTTTTTGACAATAATCATGTCCATATATAGATTGGAATGACAACGATCCATTAGTAGGTTCATTCTTCTTCACTGATTCAAACAAATATGATGCACAATATTATTTTGGGTTTACAGATTAGAAGGTATCTTGGAGTTTTTGGGCAGCTTCAGAATCCCCACGTTCATAAGTATATACATTGGATACCTCTGATCAGCCCATTGCTCAACGTTAATGTGGATGGATCCACTTCTGGTGCACCAGGGTTATCATGACGTGGATTCATTTTTCACACATACCGTGGTTTTGTCAAGGGATTCTTTTATCACATTACTGATGTTGGTGTTGCTTGTGAGGCTAAATTATGGGAGATAATTCATGCGGATAGGTATATTGTCTGCTATAATTGGAACATGTTGTGGATTAAATCTGATTCTCAGATTACAGTCCATGCCTTGGAATAAAGAACATGCAGCTTTCCTTGGATATTATTACCTTAATAGGATGAATGACTCAACAAAGTGACTGATATACAGCTAGAAGTATCACATTCTTATAGGGAGGCCAATCAGGTGGCAGATATCTTGGCCAGGAAGGAAATTTTAGCGATGGATATGATTTGGTTTTTTACGGCACCAAATTACTATGTCTCAATGGGGGAGGAAGATATACAGGGTTTCATGAAGCCTTGGTTTTTTAATAATCCCATGTTTGTATGACTCATTTGTATTTTTGTTTAATAAATCTCTTAAGATGTTTTTTACTAGTTCCTGGGCTTCTGGAAGGATTTTATCTTATGAATTCATCTAATCATGGTTGATAAATCTTATGTTTACCTTTAAATATCATCTGAGATCAACCATTCCTATTTTTCTTACCCTAGGTGATGAAGAACAGTTCAAGTAGGGTATTCCTTTTTGGGGTAATATGTGAGAATATTTATTTTCGGAGATGTTGAACATATTTCATAAAATAAAAAATTTTATATCCAATATCTAGATACTCTAAATCTATATAGTTCTAATGGGGATAGTATTATTATTTATTGAATATTCATACATATATATATAGATGTAATAATTGTGTATGAAAGGCTCGGTCCATTATATTTACAACCACATATGAAATCGGTCTATAATGTTATTGATTTTTATCATATAAAAAAGTATATCTCTCACCCATCCCATGTATTTAGATGGGATGATCTTGATGTGGACACATATTTATCATTGATCGAGTTTATGGTTCATATTTTTGACTCTCAAATAATATTTATTCATCAAAATACGATAACCTTGGTTCAAGTGTTATGGAAATATGAATCTAATTCACACGAGATGTGAGGGTGTATGGATTATTTGAGAGATTAGAGACCAAATAACATTTTTGATGAATTCTTCCTAACATGATTTCTAGAGAACCTAAATAAATTATTGTGGAGAGATCATAACTTCATGTTACCAGTTTTCAGCTTTGGACCCAGTTTTGTATTTTTCCCTTTTTGTTTTATATTTGTTCCTAGTATATTTAATCACATCGTGGTTATTATTATTTTTATAGATGTTAAATTCATTGTTTGAGTTCATACTAGGGCATGAGAGAGGGTTTGAATTGGGGATTTGTGGTCGAGAGGTTGCTGAGTGGTTTAGAAAGGGAGTGGGCATGATCATGTAGCCGGAAAAGCTATAGGAGACCCACCCACAATATAGTGAGGGCCACGAAAAAGATGATGGAAGGATATTTAGGGGTAATTACTACAAGAATTTCACCATCATGATTGTAGAATACCACAAACCATCTAGTGAGACTCCTAGTACACAATTCATTTTTCACAGCACCACTTGGTAGCTAATAGAGGCCACTGAATCTCCTTTGTTGCTGAAAAGGCCAAGATTCAACCAAAAATATTATAATATCATATATTTTATTATGTAGTTTTACATTAAAACACTCTTAAGATTTTATACATCCTTAATATCCATGTAGGATCTGTATATTATTTCTTGTAACTAACAAAATCATTTCTTCAAGGATCAGTGTGTTGGTTGACGCATTGGTTTATTTCAATAAGTGTGATTTCTATTTTATCGTGGATTCTCCTTTGTTCATATATATCCTTAATAAATAAATTTCTAACCTCATTTAATTGATTATTAAATATTTTAATATGATTAATTATGTGTCTAGGATTCTACTTTGAGTATTATATCCCTCGATAGTCCATTGGTGGATCCTATGTGGGGGTTGTATATCTTATTTGAGGTAGATGGTTTTGTATGGAAATATCATTCAATTGAATCCTTTTATTCTTATTAAATTTTATTTTAGTTTTCATTTTTTTAATCTTGAATTGATTATGTATATGAATTATTTTAAATAGATTAGTGTGCGTAGTTAAACCCTTTGACAATGTACTTTTCAAATTATGTGTGATTTCTTGAAAAACTGATCATGATTTGAAAAGAATTATTTGAAGCATAGTTTTGATGAAATTAAAAGGAAAAAATGTCTTATGATTTATAATGAAATGATTTGAAATTAATGTGATGAGGTTTTTTGGTAAAAACCATTAGATTTTGGTTTATGAAATAGAAATAAATATTTAAATCTTTAACATGGGGCATTTTAAAATAAATATTTGAAATGATTGATTGAGTTAATTGATATCCACATAATTTTTTGATTTAAATTATGTCACATGATATTTTAGGTAGTTATATGGGATGAACACATAAATTTTAGATGAAATTTAAATCTAAACAATCATGAGGGAAGAGAGTTTATTATTTTGGATTCTCATATATTACCCATAGGCTTGGTATCTATGGATTTTACTCAAACATATAGCCATATATCATCATGATGTGTGATAATATACATACTAATCTAACCCTAAGTTTCTTAACCATGGTTCTACGATTGGTTTTTTATACAAGTTGATGATTGATTAGAACAATTTACTTGTGTCTATTTTGAATGAAATTTTGTGTCATTATTATTTTTATAATGATTCTTGTTACATCATTTTCATATCGATACTCATTTTGAAAAAGTTTTTAAAATATCTATTGAAATGTGTTATGAATAATATTTAAATATGAAAAATCAAAATACATCCATATGGTGTTTTCTATAAAATTTAGAAAATATTATTTAATTTTTATACATTCCTTATAAATTTCTTGTTGAGATCTAACTGTGAAATTTTTCTCACACCATACCTTGGAATTTTGGTGTTTATAGAGTTTTTTATTCCATGTACTATAAAATGGAAGTCAACACTTTATGGTAGTGGGAGTTCATATTAGTGGGAATTTTGTATTGGCTCTTATTGGTGGAGCATGTGATACACCCATTGAATAGATATTTTGGTGATGGTATATTGATATAATTATCTAATTAATTTTATCAATGTTCTATTTTGAGACTTATATTTGTGTATTTGTGGAAGCCTTTCGGTTTTGGAGTATTTGGAATACAGGTTGTTTTTTCATTTATATCCACTATGTTTTCTTAATGATATGTTCTTATGGAGAAATCAATCCCTGTTGATTTTTTGATTCCCACAAACTCAACACCAACATATGGGATCATGAACAACCTTAAATCCAAATCCAATATAATTCAAGTATCGTTTTTTTGGGTTATTGGTTTTAGTTCATGACACTATATGTTGATACTATAGGGTTGTCTGATCACGAGATTTTCAGATCACACCAAGGATCCGTCTTCTCATTTTTAGAGAGGAACCTTGTAAATCACTATGTTTATTATGTTTTCCATGTTTGGATATATGTTTATAGTAAATATTTCTCACATTAATATATAGTGACAATTTTTAGAAAGAAACATAAAAATAATTGAGATCACAGATTCCCCCCTCTTAGTGATCTCCCATATATACTATAGGTGGTTTCACTAGTCGTGTTAGAGATGCGTTCACTTCTTTCTCAGTATTCTTATTTCAATATTGATTTTTTTAAGACTCTCAATGTTTGTTTATTTATTCCTTGATTTATATTGTTTACAATGGATAATTATAATTCATTGAACAATAAATAGATTCCCACATTTTATAGGATATTCTATCATATATAGAAAGATATGAAGTTTTCTAACCTGTAATATATCATTTATGATGTCTTGGTAGATATTAATAATTTATTTAACCCAAATTATTATTGTTATAACATGATGATAATCATGAGAATAATATTTAGAATTACAGATCTTCTAGGAATATTATAATGTCTTACCTTTTAAAGATAATTTGTAAACCTCAAAGGAATTAAAACATAAAAATGAATCTGGGATATGTTGGAGAACATTAATAAATGTAATAAAAA
This sequence comes from Viscum album, assembly GCA_963277665.1. Taxonomy (NCBI): domain Eukaryota; kingdom Viridiplantae; phylum Streptophyta; class Magnoliopsida; order Santalales; family Viscaceae; genus Viscum; species Viscum album. The sequence goes on from OY728161.1 coordinate 1,456,524,310, forward strand.
TGTGAAGTGGGAAAATCTATATATTTTAAGGGTAAATTATTGTTGTAAAAAAATCCATATTGATGCTATTTTTTGAAAGGTATTGGAATTATTGAAAATGATGTTTATCAAAGGATCACATAGAGTGAAAAAGTGATGAAGGGTCATGTGGAGCACGTAATCCCAATGGATCACATATAGTACGTAAGACCCAAAGGATCACATATATCTGAATGTTTAAAAATGATGACATGAAGTGTGTATGTATTAAAAGATAATGTGGATTGTGTAATTCTTCAAGGACCACACAGAGTGTGTATGTATGGACAAGGTAGAGATCTATTATGGTCATTACAAATCATGTTATGAATGAAAGTGCTACTGTTGGGAGAGTTGAAGGAGACATCAAGATCGCATAAAGTATGAACATATCACATGAAGGAGTCATGAAAAGTGCATGAATTAAAATAGGAGTGAAATGATGGAGTCTTAATGGGGTTTTTGGAATTCATGAAACCACATAATTGATAATGGATATCATTATAGATTTATTCGACACCCCTCAAGAATATTTCACTAACCACTACATGATTTTCAAGGGATATCATGATCAAGTGAAGCGATACACTTGTAGAAAATGTTTTTGAACACCATATGATTATCAAAGGAATTTATGATGGTGTCACACAACATGATTAAAGACAACATCACTAACCACTACATAATTTTCAGTGGATCTCAAGATGGAGTCACACAACACAATCAATTAAAATTTCATTGAACAAGATGAAAGGGCCCATGATTAGTGACACATCATACTGGACTATCAAGAATTCCATAATTTATTACATAATGAGCATAATGGAGATTATATGATTTATGAGATAGTAGAACAGATGATAAACTAAAATTTTCAATGTTAAGGTGGGGTATTCATTCTTATAAATACCCATGAACCACTCCTTAAAAAGATGATTCTTAAGTGGGCTGATCCAAAGAAAAATAATGAGAAGGTATTTCACAATAAGAAAATATGGTTATTTAACATAACTTGTGTAAGTTTTTTTCATTAAGAAAAATATTTTACGTGACCAAATAAGTAGTGTAAGATGAAACAAATTAGAGGATTTACATAAAGTGATGGAGATCATACAATTTCATGCAAGTGAAAGGGGAAAATGTGTAGAGTGGTTTCATGAATAGGAAGATTAATTGGGGTTATGAGATTTTGTGAGATCAATAAAGACTTGCATTGAAATAAAAAAATCCATGTGAGCACAAAAAGAACTCACACCAGAGTCCAATAGTCCGTATAGACAGAATAAGGTCTTGAGAAAAGGATTTAAGGGGGGGGGGGTCTTGCATAAGGGTTACATGACAAGGTATCTCAGAAAGAGATTTACACTAGTTTCACCCTATGAAAATATAATTTTTAATTATTAATTCTGAAGAAGAAGAAGAAGAAATAGGATCAAAAAAGTTTCATAATACTTGCATAAGGTGTTTATTCACTCCAACATATGAAGCTGTGAAAGAAAGACGGTGGTGTTTTCTACCCTAAAATGACTATATTTATAGAATAATTCTTAAAATTATATTTTGACACCAAAATACATGTGGCATAGGAGTGTTCAAGGGAGGGATGACTAGTTCAGTGTCAATAATGGAAAAATGATCCAAAACTACAACTAAGTGACTATTTTATAAAGCTCACACTGTCAATAATGACCAAATACCCTGATGGTTTTGGCCATATATAGACATAATGGGAACCTCTGCTCCCCATCTATCATGAGTTATTTAGCCCATCATAGTCATGCAGAGGCCTAGTTGTATCCTCTGTGTAGTGTCATTCAAACTCATGGAGCCCCCTACACTTGTGAATATCATAATGCTTCACGAAATAATCCAATCATTATGAAACCCAAAACCCTATAAATTACTTCTTAATAATAACATTTACGGGATCATGGCCATTGGAATCTTAATAAATGATCCTTTTTGTCATACACCTAAGCTTCATGATTTAATGAGTAAATAGATCCCCGAAGGCATACCTCCATTAAAAAACCACATCCCATGTTTTTTAGAACCTCAAACTAAAGTGTAGATTCCTTTTTTGAAGGCCCATGGGATTCAAAGAAGAATAATTACCCCTATGGAACATGGGTCATCATAAAGAACTGACCCTTCATGAGGAACCCGACCTTCAAGAGGTGCACCCCATTGAAACCGGTACTTTACCAAGACGTTGGGTCACTAAATTTCATATATACTACCCATTAATGAAACCCCTTAACACTTTTAGGACCCTAATATTTGTGAAAAACCTCTCTATATAGACCAAACCTTAATAAAGTACCTCCCTTGAGCCTCTCTATGGTGTCTCTCTTCATCTAACTCTCTTTAATGAAGGTCATGTGCCTGACATACCCATACCAAATCCAAACCTGTTCAATTTCAACCTAAGCCCCTATGTGACTGGTGCCACCCACTCCTATGTCCACCCATTCCACTCCATGTGTGTAATGGGCCTTCACCTTATTATTTCTTCTAAGAAAATGTATACTAATACCCATTGATTCTAAGAATAGGGACCCTAATATCAAGCCTTGTGGTTCCCACTCATCCACCGTAGTTACAACACCTTATCTCACCCAGATATGCATGATTAGTGGTCACGTAAGAACTATAGGGGTAATTATAAATGGAATCTATACACCCATCTCAATGAGTATTCCAGATTAATCTTTCTCTGCATGACATGGTCCCACTTGAGGTGTGAGTCCCTCAACATCCTGGTTGCATGAAGTAAAAATTCCTAGATAATCATCCTAATTTTATGAACTTAATCATCATGAAAATATCCCTAACACATGAAATAAATTGGAATCATTACCATGCGAGTTGAAAAAATAATTTCTTGGGTATAATTTACATGGAAAAGAACCCAAAACTCATACCAAAGGTAATGAACACATGATTTTTTGAACACGTTGCTGTGACACATTAAATTGACTATGATTTTAAGTTTTATTTATAGTATAGGTAAAACACAACTTTTTCTCTCAAAGTGTATTGATAGGTTTAGATCATGAAATTTGAATAAAAATTACTAATAATCAGGGTGATTTTGGAAAACGTTTTACGAAACAAAATTAATTTAGAGAGTTCAATAGTTGAAAAATAAGTATATTTTGAAAATATATGATAAGTATGTGATCATTGATAAGTTACTACACCACTTGAAATGTTCCTTGTTCTTAATCATTTATTATGTATTTGGTGTAATCCTTTGATTGAGGGACAACTAAGATATTTGGTACCCATAACCCCTAAACAGATAAAAATAAGACTAAAACTTGAAATAAAAATCATATATTCATGTTAAAACCACTAAGAATGAATTATGGTTTTTCAAGGATCCTTGAAATCTCAAAATATTGTGAAATAAGAGGAGTTTTATGTTTTCGCATTAGAACAACATAAATCTCACACTTAAATTTGCACACCGATCAGTTATGAAATAAAAAATGTTTCAATTAAATGAATCAAAGAAACTTAAAATACATATAAAAGAAAAATTAAAAACCATAATATACATAAAACTAGTATATTATTCTGTGATGTAACTCCATGTTCAATTGTGTATCTCCCTCGCAATGATCACCCACCGATTAGCTCGACATTGAGAGGAGGAGGAAACTCGGGTGGAACTTCTTCTTAATTCATGTCCCCCTATAAGGATAGGGGCCTCCAAAAAATATTGGGTGAGGAGATGGATCCATTAGAACTCCAGAATTACAGATCTCACATTCTGGTTGTAATATGAAAATTATGAGCCTAAGGTTCCATTTTATAGGAAAAGTGGAATGTAGTTTTGGGAACACATAAATATTAAAACCACTTGGCCTGGGTTTTGGTCGGTAGAGATCCTTATCTAGATTTATAGAAAACTAAAAACTTGTTTCCAAACCTATATAATATCTCCAAAAAAATGTTGGATTCATTTGGACACTTAATATTTATATATGGATAAATCACAACACACCACTTCGGACTTCATGAAAATTCAGTATGCTAGATAGATCGAGTCAATTGGGTCACATAATAGATTAATTGTTATTAGGTTACTTCAGATGAAATCCTAGTACATTTTGGACTATAAACAAAAATTTTAGCCCATTTTTATTGATGGTCTAGTATAAATTTTTAGTTATGTCCACTAGTGAGCTTGTATCCTACATAGTTTAACCCATTTTTCTTAGAAAACATCATGTGACCTACAAACCATTTCAACCAACAATGTAATTATCAAAACAAGTAACATTTCACTTTTTAACAGTGAAAAAAACAAATTATTTTATTAAAAAATTAAGTAAAAGTTGTTATTATTTTAATAAATTTCAGTAAAAAAAAAGTTTAGTATAGTGATGTAAGGGTTAAAATAAAACAGTGAATCACAGTGTGATCAAGCCACCACAACTAAAAATTTTCACTCCCAGAAAATTCCATATTTCCAAAAATTAGGCATATTTATATTTCCAACATCCTAATGATAACATTCAATTAAATGTTAATTCATGATTGAAATGGGATCAAAGAAAAAATTACACCGAGGAGTTATTCTCAATGATAATGAAAAAATACGTCCCAAAAATATTATCAGAATGAATGTCAAAGAGATGTATAATAACAATTGAGGAAAATAATTCAAATTTTATTCATGTCACAAACTATATATGTTTTTGTGTCTGTAAAAACCATTTCATTCTATTCATTCCACTTTCTATTGAGTAAATATAAGTTATTTTAAAAATTGTCTACTTACATGATCATTTCCACTAAACCTGACCTACATCCTTTGCAATAAAATTCCATGTCCTACTAACATAATAATTCCTAGAAGTCCAACCTTAATATCCTAACCTAGATATTCCTATATGATGAACATTTCTTCACTCCCTTTAATGATTATTTATTTAACTTTTTGGGAATTTTTAGAGAGTACAATAGAACGATAATAGGTACACACACATATGTAAATTTGGTACATTAATGAAATAGATTGGATAAAGAATGAATGTATGGAAATATCACCTTTGATGATAGAGAAAAATTAACCCAACTTATATTTAACATCCATTGAATAAAATTTTTTAACACTTCATGGTTGGGTTCATTAATGTGTGGAGTGATTAATTGAAATAATTTTCCCTTAAACTATTCACATAAAGGGTACCATTATTATCAAAGATTTAAAAATGATATAACCATTTATATCATTGAAAACAACCAAATTTCAACAAAAAATCACAACATAGTATTTAATTCTTGCAGAAATGTATATTTCATCAGATTTTTTTGAATGTTAACACAATATGAAATATAGAAATTCCACATGCATTTCAATAACTTATATTATTAAATGGGAATCAATTTCCATGATATCAGGGGAATAAAAAAGTAATATTTTGGAACAAAAGTGAGTGGGATAGAAAGGGTGGAAATTAAAAATACTATTCATCAATCTAAAGAGATAAAAAGAATAATGATGATGAAAATTCCTAACTAACCCAAGAATATACCAGTACCCCGATATATAGAGTGTGTAGTGTCCTCAAAGAGATGAAATAATATGAGGGAAGGAAGGATACAATTTAGTGGGTTTCATTGGTATGTTGGTTATTGAACATTTAGTTTCTCCATCAGGATCTCCAGAAAGGCTTCATGGAAGTGCTTCAACGACTGCCCATTGATAATGAAGGTTTTCATGGTTTCTTCATTTTGAAACTGAAAAATCCCAAATGGAGATACATTGGTATTAAAGTATGTTCCAAACTAGTGGGAATGAAGCTTAACTATATGTTAATTCATCCTAGCATTGTAGAGAAGGACCTTATTTCCAATGTGTAATAGACAATGAAGGATGAGATGGTTGTGGGAAGCCTTGGTTCACTCCTTACAAATTTGGGAGTTCTCATATGAATATCTTGTCATTTAATCCATCTATTGAATCAGCAACTTCCTTTAACCACCTACACTAAAAATATTATAATTGAATTTTTTTGATGGACCAGTAGGACTGGTGTTCAATCTCCATAGGGAGGTGAAAACTCTTTCCAAACACAAGCCAATATGCTGAAATTACAAGGGGATTTTGAAAGGTAGTATGTTAACCCCCTAATGTATCATCGTGTCAATGACTCCAATATTTTCTATTAGGTTAAACGATTTTTCAAGAATCTATTTCAACTCCCTATTTGACACCACATCTTGACAATTGGTTTGTGGGCGATTTTTAGTAGACACTCTATACCTGAGCCCATACGAATGAAAAAGAGATTGCATTGCTCTGTTGCAGAAATGAGAACCCTGGTCACTAAAAATGAAACTAGGTAATCCAATGCTACATAACATTTGGGTTCTCAAAAATTGCACAAGTACCTTAAAATCATTAGTCCTTGTCACTTATGCCCCTACAAATTTTGAAACATAATTCACTTCCAGAAAACATTAAAGGTTCACAAATGATTTGGGGAATGTTATTATAAATTCAATGCACCAAACATTTAAAATGTCATGGAAGATAAAGGGTTGTTGTGGAATTTCATTTATTATAGATACATTCCCCATTAATTGATAGAGAATACAAGATTTACAGAAATCATGGGCATCTTGAAAATGTGTTGGCCAAAAGAGGCCAGAATCAAGGAAATTGCAAGAACTCCATTGGGGACCAAAGTGGAACCTATAGGAAATAGTGTGGTAGAACCTAAGAATGGACTAAAACTCTCTATAGAGAACAAAAACCTTGAGGAATTGATCACTACATGTGCCCGAATGTTAGGTGTCATCCAAAATGTACCAATGAAACTCATTTTTTAGATAGTCATCTAGGTTTTATTGAATTTATTATGAATGAAATATGATATCAGATAATTTACAATTTCAGTATACCAAGGAATAAAATATTTCACGATACAATTACTCAACTATAAACCTGTAATTTATGGGTACACAAGGGGATGAGTAAATGTATGAGGATGGGTGGATCATACTAATATAGTTTTCCACCACATTATATTCTCATTTTTTATCTATAATTTCTAAACTTAATTACTGATGGAGGATTATCTAGAGAATGAGATGTGGTTTGGCTTCTAGTTTCTTATAGAGATATTAGATGGCTACATGGTCTGATAATACAATTAGATTAGATCCTAAAAGATACAACCTAAATTTATCCAAGGAAAACACAGTGTCAATAAATTAATTATTTGTTGTCGTTTAGTTTTTTTGGGAAGGGTCCAATATATGTGAGGCATGTGAAGTGACATTTTCAGCTCGATCAACCCTTTTTGATAAAACTTCCCTAACTTCATATTTAGAGGCGTCACATAAGTGATCAAATGGTAAATCCCACTAAGGTGGATGGATTAATGGGGGTGAAGTGATAATCCATTTAACTTTTTACAAAACTCCTCAAATTATTTATCAAAAACAAATTCCTTTTCTTTTTGTAGAAATTACAAGAGGGGGAGTGCAATTTTACTAAATTTATGAATGAAATGATGGTAAAATCCAGCATGACCTTGGAAAGACAGAACACCCCATATATTTTTAGGGAATGGTAAAGAAGAAAGGACATCCAATTTTGATTTATCAAATTGAATACCATCCTGAGAAATGTCATGTCCCAATACTATACCTTATCACACCATTAAATGACATTTTATATTTTTCATAGGAGATTATTTTCAATACAATGACGTAGGACTAAAGCAAGACTATTAAAACAATCATCAAAAGAGGATCCATAAATAATGAAATCATCCATGAATACTTTCATAGAATTCTCTAGGTAATCCAAAAAAAATAATAACTATGAATCATTGGAATGTCCCCGAAGCATTACACAGCCAAAATGACATCCTCTTATATGAAAATGTACAAAAAGGGAAAGTAGAGGTTGTATTTTCCGGATCCTTGGGAGAAATATAGATATGAAAGTTCCCAGCATACTGATTCAAAAAATAGTAATGATATTTCCTGCTAACCTCTCCAGCATATGGTCAATGAATGGAAATAAGAAATGGTATTTCATAGTGTGTTGATTTAGTTGGAGATGGACTATAAAGACACACCAACTAATCTACACACGATTTGAAACCAGTTCATTATTTTCATTTTTAATTACCATAAGACAAAATATTAGGAACCACTTGTACTAGAATGACCCATTGGCTATCATATATGGGGTAAATGATTCCAGAATCTAATAATTTTGTTATATTCTTTTAAAAAACTTATAGGAGTTTTGGGTTCAGTCGACGTTATAACTACCTCACTGGTTTAGCCTCATCATCTAAAAATATATGATGTGTGCACATTAATGGCATTATAATATGAATTCAGAATATTTCCATCACAAATATTGTATATACTCCCTCAAATGATCAATAAGTAGCAATTCATTCTCTGGTGGGAGAGAACTATCAATGATGATAGGTAACTCGTTTCCATTCTCAAGATAGGAAAATTTTAAGTCACGAGGAAGTTGTTTTAGTTCTAGTTCAGTGGGGTTTTTATTGATGGGAGTGTATGTGAAATTGATAGGTCACTAATCTCATATAATGGCTCAACAGTATCATCCTCATACGAGGAGTGAGATTTTACAAGTATTGTTGTATCATCGATGGTCATGTGATCCTTAATGTTAAGGAAATCCTTATTTATTATACATAAATGAAACTTTTCTAGACCAATAAAAGATTCATAGAATGATTAATTAACTAAAATTTTAATCAATAATCAAAACTTAGAAAGGGGATTTGTGGAAAGAAAATAATATTTCTTCAATGGAAGGGATTATATCTATAGAGTTAACAGAAATATAAATGTTCTTCTATGGGGTACATCATGGAATCAAGGATGTTTAAGAGAACAACTTCACAACCAAATTCCATTGATAATGTACCATTTTTTGTTATTAATGATGTTTCTATTTTTTAATGGAAGGTCTACCCCAATATAATCAGGGAATGTCCATTCATCCTATCATCTTTCATTTTAAGAACATAAAAATAATCTGGAAAAATTAAAATTTTCACCCCCATAAGAACATCCTATTACACAACAAAGGGGTGTGGAAATACTCTAGTTTTCAAGTTAAACAACAATTCTTATGGGATTCAATTCCCTAACCTACAATGAAGAGTAAATGGAGTGAGGCATCACATTTATAGGGGCACCAAAATCAAGCATAACATTGGAGAAAGAATACTCTCCTATGGTTCATAGAATTGAGAATGATCCCAGGTCATTGAATTTGGTGGTAAGTGTTGGATATATCAATGATGATACATTATTAACAAATATCACTATCTTATCCCCTTGAATTCTCCTTTTTTGTGTACACATATTATTCATGACACATGGGGTAACTTGGAATTTTCTTCATTACATCAATCAAAGGAATCTTAACCTGGACTTTTTTGAATGTTTCCAAAATTTCCTTATCAAGTTTAGTTTCTTTTTTTTCTTGTTTGGGTGGAAGTTTGGGGGAATTGAAGATTAATGGTTTGGCTAGGTGACTCATCAATAGACACACTATCTCCTTTGGATGGTATTCACTTAGGACATGTGTTTTCAATATTTGGAATAATGTCAATAGTTTGGATGGTGTTTTCCTTCAGAGGGGATGACTCTAATGGAGGATTAATTTTACCTTTTACTTTTTTCCACTCCTAAGAGTGATGACACTAACATTCCACTTATCCATTGGGATAACTATACGATGAGAGGGTAGTTTACCTGGCCCATTAATTTGAGTTCCCCCTACAGATTAAGCGATTTGGCCTAATTGAGTTTTAGGGTCATGTTTGGATGCTTGGCTGGTTTTTTGGAATTGGAGATTATGGTAGCCAATTATTTCATCATATATTCTATTCTAGGCTTAGGTATAGATGTGTGGTTGAATATTCCTTTATGGAGGTTGGGAATTTCTTGGTGGTAGTGGTTGACTACTCCACCATGGTTGGTTCCATCGTTATTGAGGTTGTTTTATTTACTCCCATTCCTATATGCATAGTTTTCTTTCGACTCAAGTTTTGATGGATAGTATGGTTCTTTCCTAAAGGGTTGGTTATAGAGGTGTCCAAGAAATATTACCTCGAAACTCTCAAAATTTTCTCTCATTTTGGGGAATTAGTTAGATTAGTGGGTGTCAGAAGAATACATACCAAAATGGATGGGAGGAGGAGATTGACATTACATTTTGGAATGAGAGAATTGTTGGTACTTAAATCTTTGAATTTCATGTCCTCTTTCTTCACAAATTCATTAAATTTCTCTTCATGGACACCTCAAATGAAAACACTAGACCTTAAACTGAATTGTTGAATGTTTTTCTCCATTTTTTCAATCAAGGTCCTTATAGTAATTGTTGTTTTATCATCTAGTGCACCACCTTCGGCAGCATCAATCATATTGCTATCAATATAAATTAAACCTTAATATGAGATATGAATTAAATTTTGGTAACTTATTTGGTGGTTTGTAAATCTTGAACATACCATATTAAATACCTCCCAATATTCATGAAGTTTTCCCCTTGAGATTATATTATAACACAAACTAATTTCGTTATTGTTGTATTTCGAGAGGCTGGGAAATATTTTTCAAAAAGAACATGTTTTGTGTCCTCCCAACCTCCAATTGGTGATTTAACATAATACAACCAATCCTTCATGGTGTATTATAATGAAAATGGGAATTCTTTGAGATTTATTTCTTCTAAATCCACATTAAAAAGGTTTTAACGTCAAAAAATTGGTATGAAATTCTTTTAAATTCTTTTGTGGATCATCTCCAGTGAGTCCATCAAATCTTGGTAATAAGTGAATTTGACCAGATCTTAGTTCAAAATTTGGTTCCTCGCATCGTATTTTAATATAGGTGGGATGTATTTTATAATATTGAGAGGTTATTTCTTTTGATATCCTATTTTTTCATCCATGTCATGCAATTTAATTTTAGTTTTTATGAAGGTTCTAGATAATGAAGATAAATGATCAAGAAAAGGGTCTATGTTTTGTGTTTCCTCCATCAATGGGTTCTCTTGTGCGTCTCAGTGTCTCTGATGTAGGATCCACTCTCGTTCATGTTCTAAAGGTAATAAATCTCTTATATTAGAATGTTACATACACAAAATCTTCATAATAAATATTCCAGAACCAAAAAGATATGAGAAAGTAGAAGATAAAATAAATAAATATTCATAAAATTTACAAAAAACATATAAAAAACACAAACTAAAAACCATAGAGATTCCCAAAAATGGAACCAATATTTGAAAATTGTGTCATTAAATGTAAATATAATTATGATTTTAAGGTTGATTTACAATATAGGTAAATCCCCAGGTCATCTCTCAAGAAGCATTGATAGGTTTAGAGTATGGGTTTTAAAAATAGTACTAAAAAGGGGTGTGATTTTGAAAACATTTTTATAAACCTAAATTAATATAAAAAGCTTAATAGTTGAGAAAGAAGTAGATTTTGAAAATATATGATATGTATGTGATCATTTCTATGTTACCACACCACTTGAAATGTTCCTTGTTCTTAATTGATTATTAGGTTTTTGGAGTAATAATGTTTTTGAGATTTATCCAAGATCATTGGTACCCAGAGCCCCAAAAAATGATGAAAATAGGAAAAAAATTGACATAACAATCATATAGTCAAGTAAAATCCCCTAATAATGAATTATTTATTGTCATGGAACACTAAAATATCAATTTTTTTGCAAAATAAAAGGTGTCTTGTGTCAATCCTAACTACAGAAGTCGCGCAATTAAAATTGCACAAAGATCAGTTATGAAATAAAATGTGTTTCAAGTAAATGAATAAAAAAAGGTAAATATACATTTAAATGAACAATTAAAAACCAAAATATAGTTCAAAATGGTATATTATTAAGTTCTATAACTCCTTCTCCAAGTATATATATCCCTTTCAATGATCACCCACAACTTAGCTCGACATTAGGAGGAAGAGGAAGCATGTATGGAACTCCTTCATCATTCTTTATACCCATATGAAGATAGGGGCCTCTAAAACTTCTTGTATGAGGTGAGGTATCTCTTGGGACTTTAAAATTGTAGAGATTTTTTTTCTAGTTTGATCTTTCAAATGGGGATTCCTAGTTTCTAATTTTTAGGCAAAGTGGAAGGGGGTTTTGGGAACACAGATTTATTAAAACCACTTGGCCCATGATTTTCGTTGGGTAGAGAGACTTATATCAATTTAAAAACTAATTATTTCTCCACCTATTTACTATCCCACCAATATTTGGCTTCATTTGGACACCTATAGCTTGAGATATGTACAGATTACAATGCACCACTTTTAACTTTGTACAGATTCAGTGTGATGGAAAAATCTAGTCAGTTGGGTAACTTAATGGACAAATTAGGCTTAGATTCTTTCAGACGAAAAAATACCAATATATTTTGGACTAGATAAAAAAATTTCAGTCTATTGGGTGCATGCTTTAATAGTAGTGTGAATTTTAGTCCACTGGTGTGCTTATATCCTGCTTAGTTCGGACCATTTTTCTTTGACATCGTCTTTGGTCTCTCCAAATCACCTCCACCTACAATATAATTATCAAAACAACTAACATTCCGCTTTTAAATAGTGATAAACACAAAATAATTTAATGAAACCTTAAGTGAAAATTTTTATTTTTTTTAAATAATTTTCAATACAAAACTAGTTTATCATAGTGGTGTAATTGTTAAATTGAACGATTCAATCACATTATAGTCATTCACCATGTATGAACATCATGGGATTACACCCTCTCTCAGAACAAGGGATATGAGAAACCCCTATATGGAATATTCCACACATAATCCCCATACCATACCTCATCTATACACCTTCTAAAACACGAGCATTATTAACGCATGATGGTAACCATTATTGATCATCCCTACCACATGACCTTAAACATTGGAAATGGTCTATGTTGGTTTTGATCGCTGTCTTTTTAATAGGGTACATAGGACAAATATTTTAGGTTTAATCTCAATATCTATAAACTATGGGTGACATCTTCCCTCATAGGGACACAACTCCAGGTATACCTCAATAGGGAACTCTGATCCAACCAACATGGCATGACATATACACTTCTAGGGACTAACCTCTGGATGAACCTTTATAGAGCGTTCTAATCAAACCACCCAACTATGACATCTTCCCCCCATGGAAAAAACATTCAGATATTCCTCTATAAGAAATTCCTATAATGTCCCAAAAATATGTTAAAACTAAACCTATATAGTCCCAAAATGATATTAAACATGTTCCAATATTATCTCTAAAAGATGTTAAACCTATACCGATCATTTCGTTGAATGAATTTCACCCATCCCATCCTCAAGAGTTTTTTAACATGTGCCCTTGATGTCACTAAAAGACATTAAACAAGACCCTATACTATCCCTAGAATATGTAAAACTGAAAACCATACTATCCCCATAATATGTCAAATATAAACAGATCCATTCCCCGTAAGATGTTAAATCTATTCCCATATTTTCCCGCAAGAAGTTAAAATCATGCCTATCTAGTCCCCACAAGACAATAAACTTATGTCGAATGTATCTCGAAGGATGTTAAACTAGAATCCATCATTTCTCACAAGATTTTAAACATGTGGCCATCCTTTCCTCACAAGACATTAAACATATTTCTAGTTTTTTAACAAAATAATTTAAACCCATTACCATCCCATCCCTATGAGAAATTAACCTTGTGCCTATCCTATACCATCAATACGTTTAAATTTTTATCATCCTATTCCCAAAAGGTGTTAATCTAGATACCATTATTTCACTATAATATGTTAAAAAAATTCTTTTATTATCCCAACAAGACATTTAACCAACATTCAACCTATTCACACAAGACCTTAACAATGCTCTCATATCCAAAAGATGTTAAACTCATGGTCTAACCAATAATACTTACCACATGTAGTAAATAAGGAATATTTGTGGTAAAATACCATGTAAGACTTATCCCCATGGAGTCAATTACCTCATGGTCTAAATGGGATACCTTGAGATGTGTGCCTTAGACGACTCATATGAGATTTAATCCAAAGAATAACAATTTATAGGTCAACAATGTACCAAATTTCTATATATTCCTAGACATTACAAAACTGAATACTATCCTAAAATAATGTTTCTATCATTTTGAGACAAAACCCAAACGATTAACAAGATTCCACCTCGATATGTAACTAGGAATGGGTTCTATGATCATGAATTTAATCTAATAATGAGACCCAAAATATGAAATGAGCTCCAATGAGGAATCCATGGAAAGTAGAACTAACATAAATTCATCTCATTTTGATCTAGGAGAACACATATCTGATGAAAGTGATAAAGTTATCTCACATTTGGAATGTGGGAATTTGGGGAATCAAAGTAGCAACACATCGATGGCCAGGAGTAAGGGGCCATGAAATTCCCCAATAAAAGAATAAAAAACAAAAATGGTGAACCCTATGTGAAACTATTCCCCTCTACCATGGGGACTAGTAGAATTTGGGGAATAAATATATATTACATTCACTAGATTTAGACATTAATCACTAGGTCCCACCATGAAATCAGTGGACCCAACATAAGAAATGCATACTAATTCTTGTAGTCAGTCTTGGTAATATTTTGTCTTTAATACTATTAGCATGGAACCCTCTATGTCTTCAAAATATTGGATGAAGGTGGGTAATTTTTAATAATTTTTACTACACATATACTGATTGATGAATACCCATTACTTAAATTAATCAATCTATGGGAAAACATCCACCCAGCGCTCGCAAGATCAATGGTGTGTGAAATGTTGATGCATCAATCCCACACAACCATGACTCTATCATTAATTTTTTCTTGACTTTAGCTATTCAAAACCCAGACCTAGTATCATCCAATAAGATCATCTAGAGAAGGTTGATAGGAACCCTTGTGATCATGTATGAGTAGGAAGTGGTCATCCATACCAAGGATATAGACAAAACAGACTTGGGGGGCATTAGTTCATTTGAAACAACACCACCCTCTATGAACAAAAGTGGGGAAAATTCCCCCATTCAGATAAAAGAATGATTTGAGAGTCTTTGTATATAGTTATATGATGATTTAATCTCTTAATATGAGGAGGAATGAGATTCTAGAGCCACACATATAGTTAATACTACCCAAGATCCACCTAATAGTGCTCCCCTCAGTTCTTTTCATCACCAACACTGATCGGTACCAGAGTGCAAAGAGCAAGTGGACTTCTCCCCACCCCTCCAATCCATATCCAATGCGATGAATATAAAATTTAGGGGAAGGATCTGGGTACTTACCAAAAAAGGGAAAATCCTACAACTCTTTTTGTCCCTTCCACCACCAATGTATCCTTCTAAATCCCTAAAATATGTGAACATGGATCCATATTTTCATGAATTGGATTGAGACCCCATCTGTCTCACAAGTAGCCTGGGTTGACACTATCATCACCAAAACTTCTTAAATCCACTACCGACCACCCCATGACAATGGTAATTAATTTGGAGGTCATAGATACTCTTTAATATCACGTAAATAGGTCCTTACCATATTATCACCAGCATGTATGATGTTTTTCCGCATACTCCCACCAGTTTGTATGGAGGCCCTCTGCACGCCATTACCAATAAATGAGAAGGTCTTCTTGACACTATCATTATCCCAAGATGAGGTATTCCCCACTATTTCAACAAAAATCATGGGTTTCCTCATAAAACGACTACTAATCAATGTGTAGGTCCTCACTGCACAATGAAAAACCAAAACAGAGGCCCTCCTTGTAATACCACTACTAGTCAATACATTTGGAGTCACTATGTGATTAACAATAAAAGAAGATTCCTTTCCTAGAACAAAAACAATTTATGTGGAGTTACTCCCATGTTCAAAACATATACCTTTCCCTAATGAACAATCTCATTGAAAAAGTAAAAACATACACCATAAAAGGAAACATATTGGGAAGAACCACATCACCAATGACCGCATTGACCTCCTAAATTTTGTTCCTGATGGAACCTTCACCCTAGATTATAGAGTGTAGGGAATGGTCTATAAAATTTATATTTTTAATCATTGAATTTGATGTCCACAAGATCTTCAGATCCCATTCTAGATACTTGTAGATGGAGTATGTTCCGACCCACTTCCAAGGGCCCGTAGTGCATCCATGTCTGTCAATTTCATTCTCCATCTTTTCTACCTCCACTTAAGAAGTTGATACGATGTCAATGTCTAGTCAGAAACCCTCAAATTTAAATCATAACACTAATCCATAGATTAATTTTACCATACTCTCAAATGAGGTAGTGGTGAACATCCCATTTTATAGGGATGTGATGATGAGGATGGAACCAACCCTAAGAGGTGTCCTAGCATACAGTGGATATGGGACATTATCATTGAATACTATTCTCATAGAACAGTTTTATAACTATTCCAAATCAATGTATCTACCCATATATCGGCCATCTCCAATAAAAGATTAGGATAACCCTGTAAATGACCCTTCCTATGAGAAATAGGGCCAGTGGGGGGATCTGGCTGCCAACAAACAGTCAGTAGTGTTATGGACACATGAAACTCTATAATTTAACATAATGGAGTCCCAAATAGAGTATCAAGAGGTTTATTTATACTATATTATCTTGGAAATGTTTCACTAACTCTATGATCATTATTTCTCCTTCCTAAGATATTAGGAGGACATCGATTCAATCATCCAACAATGCAGAAGGGATAAGATCAGAAACTCACAATGGATTAGCACCCAGAGTCATACGTATACTACTAGAACATTAAAAAATATGAGGTATGAGTCTCATAGTTCTCCACTGAGTTATGATAGAATAATATCTTTACTTAGAGATTTGAGGTTGGACGTTACACATCCCTCCATTTTTTCCTTATCATAAAATATTCTGGGCAATAGGCCAAAGATGAAAGTTCCCATCTAGATATCGTTATGGTAAAAATGGTCATCCCTAACCTACTAGGATACCGTAGTAACAGGGTGCCTAAAACAAGGCATGATAAGGATGATCCACCTCAAGGGGTGTCACATTGCTTAGTGGACCCTACAGTAGGCATCATCACTCATCAGTAGATACTTGAACTTATCCTCAATAATCTCCCCAATTAGATGTCATTTCCCACTCAATAAAATCTTGATAAGGGAATGGTACATATTGGACCTTTCTAACTATTCTAGGGTACACCAAAAGTAGAATCAGAACCCATTATATCCACCTTGATTCAACACACTTAATAGTACAAAAATATTACTGCCAAACTCATTTCTAACAAGTTCTTGAATTATGAAAATTATCTAATTTATATAATCTATCCTATAGTGTAGAAACAAGTAATAACTGAAAAGATTCCCTAGTATGGACTTGGTGTACCTATGAAACCACTATTGGAAGAAGACATTGGATATGTAAAGTGACCAAGGTATGAGTCACCAAACCTCTCTAAGTAGAAAAATTATCCTCCATGAGAGTGAGGCCGTGATGATCTCTGAGATGTTGAGCCTAATACCAAGTCAAAAAGACTTTTAATGAATTAGTGGCTAGATACCCTTTCCAAGATTATTTGATAGTTACTCTAACAACTCACATTGAATCCTAGGAAACATGGAATGTGGTGATCCCCTATTAACAGAAATCTATAAACAACATGGGTAGAAAAAATATGAGAATCCATAATGTTTTATAATCCTAGATTCTACACATTTAATGGGATGGTTGACCAGTTTTAGCAACTGGTTCACTTTATTTCATGATTTGGACCAATATTAGGGACCCCAAAATAGCATGATGCTACCAAGGTATGATTTTCTCACCCAGATGATGGAAGGAATATCATTTTTTGGGTATAACTGGCTACCAATAGGGTCTATTGCAATTTGGGATGATCATTGAAGAATGTTTCCCTACTGTTTCAGCTCCACCATGTGAAAGACAAGTATTCTTGATCTATTCAAGTGAAAAAAGGCACGATGAGTGAGTCGTGGACTTTCTCACTCGGTTGAAAGGCCTCGTATATTCACTCTAAATTCCAATGTCGAAGGAAAAACTACTCATGATTATTATGGGGAACATTAATTGTGATTTGGTCTCTAACATCACCAGCCAAAACTATATAGTTGGATTCTAGGATTTTTTTGAAAAGGATAATCTTTTGGAGGAAGCCTTTTAGTAGGCCAAAAAACAGTCGTTCCTGTTTTGTAGTACATCTTCCATGAAGAGGCATGCCAAAGAATAGAATTCCACTTCCATGAATCTATAAATCCCTAATACAGTATAGTTATTTCCATTTTGGTGGATGATCCATGCTGATTGTAGTCTCCTTACAATGTACTTCCTCACCTAGCTCAGAACTATCAGGAACCACATCACTAAGTGAAACAACCTTGATGAGAGAATGTGGATCCATCAACCCCAACAATGCCAACTCCCAATGTGAATTTCCTAAAATAATTAAATCATAAATAGTCTTTTTTAGATTTCTAGGACTCTAGGTATTTCATATATTCTATAGAGAAGAGAATTATGAAATTTCATGATTACAAAAGGCCCCATGAGGCTGGGCACACTAGATTCACTGATCATTTCCTATACCACTCGATCATCAGAAACACCATAAAAGAATGATAAATGTTATAATTCTGGCTCTAAGATGAATTGAATCTTGTCCTAGTTAATTTGGGAGATGTTTTGGAACGGGTGAGACATTGATCTGATGATCCTTAGAACAATAGTGAAGATTCAAGTTATTAGTAATAGGCTCCTAGCTTTGGGGAACAGAAATATGATGAATTATTTTCTATCAAGGTATTTATGTGGGATCATGGTATTGTTGGTTCCCACTAGGTAAATATTGAACCTCTTGTGGCTATCATATCTCCTCTATTCATTGCCTCCACACCAAAGTTATATCCTACCATGACTTTGATGAACATGTGCAGACGATGTAAGGGAAATCTGAGACCCGAACCATTTCAAAATCCATATTTTACTCTCAATGAATTTATGACTCTTGAGTTAGGAGATATGCTTAGGTATTTACCTTTCCTTACTATCTCACTAATGAGGAATGATAGTATGCCTCTATGTATGCCATTAAGATTTTGGACTGCTTCACGATGCCCGACAGTGAGAAATTCCACGAAAAGCCCTCATGTTCCTATGGCCAATGTCATCGAGGGAAGGGTAACAAAAATTCAAGACAAAATAATTCTAACACCCTATGATTTTTATGATATACATAATTTTTTTTGTTGTTGTCTTGTGTTGTACACTACACCAAGATAAGCTTGCACAATATGCAACACCATCTTAGCTTGCAGTATACGAAACACTATTCTTGTCTTGTGTTACATAAAATTTCAAGTTCATTTGATATAATTTAATTCACCAAATACTGAGTATATGTTAACAACTAAATATTATTATTTTCCATTATAACCTAGTCATTATAATGGCATGCACGAATAAAATTAACTTTCTTCTCAAAAACTATTTAAATGAAAATGAGTTTATAAAATAATATAACCACTATTGATGGATTTTATTAATGAAATATATATTTAATATATTAAATATAACGTTTAAAATTCATCTTATATGTTTTATAGACATGATATATGAACAAATTTAATTTTTTAGATAAAAGTTGTTTTTTTCATAAAATACTGATTACCGCCTTTTGATGGTACGCCCATATTAAATCAATTTTTTGAAACATATATATATTATATTTAATAACATAAAAATTTTATTTGTAAAGATGATATAAAAATTTAATTTGGATAAATTTTTGATCTTTTTTTGATAACATTCATGTTTTGATGAATAACAATAATTTAAAAAAAATTAATTGAAATAAACTTTTTTCATAAAAATAATTTATATGGATTAATTATAATATTTAATGGGTGTAAAGTAAAAATACAATTTATTTTTTTTATTAAATATAATTTATTTAATTATAAATAATTTTTAATTGAATTTAGATTTAAAACCATTTAAATCTTTTGCAATGTTTTATCTTTTCAAAAACTCCTTCTATCATTCTGACAATGAGAATGATTTTAAATAAATTAATGAAAATCATATTTTTTAAATTTTAAAAAATGTATTCCATTTTTGGAATCAGTATTTCTAAATTATATATATATAAATTTATTTTATTTTAATTTATTATGAATAGTGACTTCAGTAATTTTTATTAATATAGTAAAAGGGTAATACTAGTAATTAAGGGTAATAATACTGTTATAAAACTACCCTAACACTTATCATAATCTTATTGGACGTAATATGACTGACCTATACGACTATTGAGAAGAAAATTGTCCTTTGGAAGCCACTTGGATGTGATTATGACTCTTATAACTATTACATTAATGTAATGGAAAATATGTTATAAAAATATATCTTGTTATTAAAAAATATTTAATATGTGAATTTATAAGTGATATATTCAACTATATATATTAAATGAAAATATAAAAAAATATCCAAAATCATGATATTTTATTTATAAATTTTAGACATTAACTAATTAAATTTAATTATGACACAAGGATGACATAGTGGTTTCATTACTAATGAAGGAATCAAATAAATTGTTTTATAAATTTTAAAAAAAATATTATTTTACAATATTTATGTCATAAATTATTTTTATAGGTGAATATTACATGTTAAATGACTATTAAATTTCTTTTTATAGGTTATATCCCTATTCATATTTTATTTAAATTCAATTAAATGAATAGAGATAAAATTGACCTAATTGATGTTTAATAAAAATATTAAATTAATAAATTTTTTAAAAATCCTAAAATATTTCAATTCACAAATGGAAAACTGTAAGGTCTAAAATTTTATTAAATATCAAATTATGGGAAATTTACCCCATAAGTAACATATATAGCCTCGTAATACTTAAAATGTTATTACTACAATTAAAATTAAAATATGACAATTTAGGGTAAACCAAAAAGATAAGGCTTATAGAAAAATCAATACAAGTCTAAATATTATTATAAGAGATTATTTAAAACTATCATCATATCATATTTTAACTATTTAAATTTTGAATCATTTTGATTAAAAATTAATATATATTAATTTAACATTTTAATATTTTCCAAGGGTGCTCGTCACCCCAATTATAAAAGGGAACCTACTCACACACACATTCACATATATTTGAGCCTTAAATCTCTACGATACCCTACCATTTTACCTTATGAACTTCCCTAGTTATATTATATAGTTTATTGTATTCTTCCAACACCAAATATAGTGCTCTATGGGGAGATTTAGAGGAAGCACATCGAAGAAGAGGCAATCTGTTTTATCAATTATTTCAAACATATTTTTTATTCTATTTAAACTTAATGAGTTTTTTAATTATAATGTAATCTCTACAGTTTCAATTATATACTTTCATTTTTTTTATAATTATGAAATATCCATATTCTACAGTCTATAAACCATATAAATATCAATACCACCATGTGAGCCTACGTATGACTTTCCGTCTCCATGATGTGTTGTAATTTGTTATTAAACACTAATTTATTTAGATGGGTATAATGAAGAATATAATGAATATAGATAATTAATATTACATTTTAATTATTAATTATAATAAATATACCATCTAATTCAATACCATTTAAACATTAAGGGAATGATATCATTTCTCATGCATACGTATGACTTACCGTCTCTACAAAGTGATGAGATTCATTCTCCACGTTAACCATTGAAGAGTGATTATAAAGTATATATAATAAATAATCGCGAACTATATGATATAATAATTAATATTTAATTATATATATATAATTTAATTTCTTCCATTCAATTCAATAAAGAAACAGAAACATCGTTAATGCGTACGTATGACCCACTGTCTCCATGAACACTATATTTCATTTCATTAATCTATATATTATATGTATTTATAGACTGAATATATATGTTATATATATCATGTTTTAAATTCTTTATGTAAGTAAATCATGATATATGTAATAATATCAATAATAAAAATTCAAAACATGTAGGATAAAGAAAATGATTATTTCCCAAAATGTTTCTTTAACATGTAATAGATAAATGAACATGTAATATAAAGAAATAAGTAAACCATATATGATATCATAATTTCATAATCTCATTATTATTCGATATTTTTTATAAGTATTTACTAGGGTTTATCTATCATCCATGTACATGTCCATGTTTACTAAAAATTATTTAATATTTTTTTTTAATATTTTCATATGGATTTTTAAAAAAAAATTACCCATTTTTACTTTTTACTACATGGTTTGGAATGATTCTTTCATTCATCTTCCATACAAGGTACTTTTTGACTTTACCGAAAAATATCTAAGAAGCATTTTTTTAATATATAGAGCATGAGTAGATTTTTATTATTTCATGATAAATAATTTTTATGAATAATAATTTATTATTTTTTAAGGTTATTTTTATATAAATTATTTTTTTCAATTATTTTTTTGCATTTTGATAAAAAAAATTGAAGAAGAAAAGATATTTTTGTTTATATCAAAAATATTTTTCATATAGGATGAAATTATTTAAATAGGGTTAAGTTTATATCCATATTATAAATATTATTTTATTATTTTTAGGATGAAATAATATCTATGACATCCATTTATTACAAGGATTATGTTATGATAGAATGATGTTTAAGAACTCTAATTTATTACGTAGGTTATTCTATAATGAATGACTTATTTTTTTGTGGAACACATAATAATTATTTAATTATGAGATTATTGGTACCTATATATTCCTCCAGTTCATTTGAGAAGGATTTATATATCATTAAATTGACATTAATGGAATGAAAACTAAATCTGGTTCACTAATACAAGGATGGAACGACAAGTAAACACAGTTCAACAATTGAAATTTTCAACTATGATGATCTTGGAAATTAACCTTGGATGATATGAATATTTTTTATATGATTGTGTGTGTTTCACAAAAATGTTTGTCTTATGTCAATGATATTTTCTCATGGCTCATGTTCCAATATAATTTATACCTTATGAATTACCAATATTTATTCCATGACTCATAATTTTGATAGATTTTATACCTGTTTTGATTTTCAAAAGTAATGTTTATGTTTTTACATTCTTATGTTCATGTTTTATTTAGTTACCATTACTGAGCATTTTTTATCACCCCTTATTATTTTTCTATTCCTTAGGTTATAAATAATTCATTTGAGTAGGAGTACTAATGGGGAATATTTTTATTAGAGACGTTGAAGATATTTTAGAAGATAGAAGAATATATTCCAAGATTCCAAAAGAAGTAAACTATTACGCTCCTTAGGTTTAAATTTTTAAAATGTAATGAATATTCATCTAAAAAATGTAATATTCATTTTCATCATGCTTGTTCATTGTAGTTGGTATCAGAGGAATGGTTTTTGTATCCTTTGGAAACTAGGATGCGAAATCATTCACGAGATCCCTAGAGATATTTCTAAGCTTTGTCTAGGGATGTCATCAAGGATAAGTATAACTATTGGTTTCAATCTTTGAATTTTGTTAATGATCATTTTTAACATATGAATAAACCTAATATGTTAGTGATTGAATGTACATACCTTAGAAAATTATGTTTTTCTAGTATGAATTATTTCTTTTCACTATATTCTTTTTGGTTTTAGACAATAGGTGGGACCTGAAGTAATATCGTTAATGATGAATGCAATGGAAAATAAAATTATTTCCCTCGTGAACAAAAAATATTTTTGGGATATGAAATGAAAAATATTATCTTTATACTTACCCATACTATGAATCATTCTAGACTTCCAATTGAGCTGAGAAGAGAACAACATTTTGTTGTTTCCTTCATGTGGCAACACCCACCTTCTTTCAGTGGGTCTTCTGACCCACTTGTTGCTGAACAATGGATCTGTACCATTGAAAATGTATTTTTTATCCTTCAATATTAAGAACATGAAAAGATCATTTTTTATCATTTAGAAGGAGAAGAAGACTAGGGGTGGACTGTTTTCACGAATACAAGGGAGAAAGTTGAAATTGAATCCATGGTAGAATACATGTTTAATAATTTATTTTTCAATAAGTAATTTCCTCATATTCTTCACAAGAATATGGAAAAGGAGTTACATGATCATAAGAAAAATGATGATGAATCCATTGGTACATATGAGGAAGATTTTACAAGACATGAAAGGTATGTCTCTAGCTTTAGCATATAACCTTAAAGTAAAGCTGATCAATTTTTTATTGGTTTTAAACTTGGTCTTTTAAGGGCATTACCTATAAGTGACTTTTGAATCTCTGAAGAGATTGTGCATCGTGGTATCCTGGTATAAATGGATGTTGGTGTTACATGTCAATCTCATGGTTTCAACAAGAAATGGAAGATGGAGATGAAAAGAAAATCCAAAAATGAAGGTGAAAAGAATATGAGCGTTTCCTTATGCTCAAAGTTTGTAAAGAAGTATAGTAAATATTGTCTTAAAGGTACTAATATATGTTTATCTGTTGAAAATAAGGTCATCAGGATGTTGAGTTCCAAAGTAATGGAAAAAAGGTAGTTAATAATGTGAATAGTGAACAGGTTGTACAGAATGCACCTCCCACACTTCAAGGTTATTAGTGCAAGGAAATGGGGATTTATGATAACCAATGCCCTAATCCATAGCTTATTGATGATAATCAATGTAAAAACCTCCTTAAGGACAATTACATTAGAAAATCACTTGCAATCACTATTGGTTATGTTTAGTATAACAGAAATTTGGTGGAGTGATTGAGTGTTTGTGTAATATGATCCAGAAATAATGTTGTCGAATCTTTTTTGTAGTATCATAGAATATTGAAATATCTATGTAGTGGTCCACTATGGTTTTCAACATGTATTTGGATGTATATGATTAGTGATATTGGTAACCATTAAAATTTATTGAGGTAATAAGGTGTAATTTTAGGGAAACACAAGATTAAGGGATGTAAAATCCTTAATATGAGCATGATGTTGATGAAATGATATTTGGATAAAGATTTGTTAGATCAGAATAAGTAAATTGGATAATACTAGCTACCATGGATCTCGTTGAGGATTTATTGGAATGTGGGTTATGAAATGATGGATGATGTTTATAGATTTCCGGGCACTACGATAAAATCAACCTTTTGTGACTGGTTATTTGCGATCGGGTCAACATCCTATCTCAAATAACTAATTATTTGTGCTGGGAAAATGGGTCCCGTCGCAAAAGGTTTGGCACAGTTTGTGTGCCAAACCGTAGGAAGAGTGTTTTCAACTGGGGGTGCCTCCTCATCACAAATACATGGAGGCGGTAAATACTATTTGCAATGGGATCATCCCTCGTCGCAAATAATGTGTCAGCAGGTCCCTATTTTCCACGACTCTCATCACAAAATCCGATGATAGTAAATACTATTTGCAATGAGATATGCCCCGTTCGCAAATAGTGTGTGGGTAGGTCACTATTTGTGATGTGACCCATTGCAAATACCCTTTTAACTGCAGATAACAATTAATGCAGTCGAAGGTATTTGTGATGGGTCCTCTCGTAAATAATATAACTTATATATAAACCTATATTTGTTTTTTCATTCATCCTCTCTATTATTACGTTCTCTCTCTCTCTCTAAACTCAAATTTTAGAGTTAAAATTTCTCTGAGTTAATTTTTTTACGAATATATTTTGAAGTCATCTACACCTATAAGAGATAAAATTTAAATGTATTTTAGGTTTTATTTAATTTAATATTTATTAAATTTTTAAATTAATTTTAATTATTGTAAATTAGGTCTCATTAAATTAGATTTAGATTGTTTTGTTATCAGTATTTGTTTGTAGTAATAAATTGAAATTATTATCAACAATTATTTATAATTTGCATTAATTTAGAAATATTAATGATAATTAGTAATGAATATATATAATCTGCTGAAATTAGTATTTTGTAGCAGTAATTAGTAGTAATTAACAATTATTAATGCAAATTAGTAATAATTAGCTGTAATTAGTAATAATTGGGAATAAATTGTAATAATTAGTATAGAATAGTAATTAATAGTAATAATTAATAATAATTACAAATAATTAGTAATAATTACTAATAATTTATAATAAATTGTAATAAATAGTAATAAATACTAATAAATATAAATAATTCGAAATAATCTAAAATAATTAGCCATAATTAGTAATAATAAGAAATAATGAGCAATAATTAGTAATAATTAGCTATAACTGAAATAATAAGGAATACTGAGAAATAATTAACCGTAATTAGTAATAATTAGTGGTTAGTAGTAATAATTAGGAAAAAATAGTAAAAATTAGAAAACAATTGTAATAAATACTAATAATTGGTAATAATTATTAATAATTAGTAATAAATACTAATAATTATTAATAAATACAAATAATTTTTAATAATTACTAATAATTAATAATAATTTGTAATAATTACTAATAATTATTAATAATTACTAATAATTATTTAAAAATATTTAATATTAGTAAAAAATTGTATCAAAAACTATTAATTGGTAACAAATTGTTAAAATTAGTAATTTTAATAAATAGTAATAATTATCAATAATTAGTAATAATTAAAAAAATGAAAAAAAATTAGAAAAAGTTAGGAATAATTAGAAAATTAGAAAAAATTACAAAAAATTTGAAATAATTAAAAAAAATTACAACAATAAGCAACAATTAGAAAACATTAACAAAAATACTAATAATTAGATAAAAATACTAATAATTAGCAAAAAATACTAATAATTATAAAAAACTAATAATTAGTAAGAAATACAAAGAATTTTAAAAAATATTAATAATTAGTAACAAATAATACTAATTATTAACAAATAACAATAATTAGTAAAAATAGCAATAATTATTAAAAATTAGCAATAATTTGTAACAATTAACAAGAATTAGTTACAGTTAGAAATAATTAGAAACAATTAGAAATAACTAACAACAAGTAGCAATAATTAGAAATAATTAGCAATAATTAGCAATAATTAACAATAATTATAAATAATTAGAAATAATTATAAATAATTAGCAACAAATACACATAATTAGTAATAAATTCAAATAATTAGTAATAAATTCTGATAATTACTAATAGATACTGATAATTAGTAATAAATACTAATAATTAGTAATAAATACAAATAATTAGTCATAATTACTAATAATTAGTAATCAATAGAAATAATTACAAAAATTATTAATAATTACTAATAAATATTAAAAAGTAGAAATAATTAGTAATAATTAGTAATAAATTGAACAAATTAGTAATAAATTGAAGTAATTAGTAATAAATAGGGATAATTGTTTTAAATTTTAAGAACATGGAAGAATTTATAATGGATTGGTGACACTCCTTTTGATCAATGACAATTCTCATTTCAAATCTCATTGACTAAAAACATTTTGAAAAATGTGATCCTACATATGCATATCCAATATCGTATGCACAAGATTGGATATATATTTGTTGGACCACATTTTCTAGATTATGTTTTCAGGTGGAGATAGTTGTAAGAAGGTGATTTCTTGACAAAAAGGGGGATTTTTTGTTCGATGACTCATTTAATTGCATCTTTTTCACAATGAAATCACAATGATAATTCTGGTCTAAGGTATGCTTATGAATTATTCTATGCATGAGAATGGATATGCATATCTTTGATTAGATTCTTCATTATGATTTCAGTGTGAGAATGTTTCATGAAAATGAGTCGTCAGACAAAAGTGTAGCCTCCAATCTACTGGAAGTTGTGTCGCACGTAATTAGTGGTAATTTGTAGGATGTATATGTAATTATTTATCTTCACTTTTTTGGATAGTGTTTTTATTATCTAAAATTATTATAAAAAATTAATGATTTTATATTTTTTTGAAAAATATAGAACATGGAAGTGGAAAACAGTAATTGTTAGATGATCTTTTTTGGATAAATCAGTGCTGAAATCCACAAGGTTTGGGTTTAAATTTGTATATATTGAGGGTGTTGAAGCTTTCTTATCATTTACATGAATCAAACCAGAATTTGTTTTCCAAAATTCACAATTTAGTGTCCTTGTAAAAAATGTTCTATGAGAACATTTGACACATCTGACATTGTTTGGGGACATCTACTGCGTTTTGGTTTTCAACCAGATTATGTTTTTTGGTATCAACACAGTGAAAAAAGTTCCATAGAAGATACAAATAATTTGATACTGGATCCATCATAGTTTAAAAATTTAGTACATAATGATGTGGGTCCATCTATTCAACAAATTGAAACTCAGGATGATATTGAATTTACTCTTGAGTTGGAAGAATTATAATTTTATAAGTTGTTGAGGTCTGGTAAAGATGCATTATATCTTGGTTGCAAGATAAGAAAATTAGAAATAGTTGAAAAATGTGTGGATATTAAATAATATAATGAGATGTCAGACAACTATTTTGATCTGATATTATCTTTGGTTAAATATTGTTACATAAAAGAAATGTGTTTCCTACAAATTACTATGAGATAAAATGGCTAGTTTGTAATCTGGGCCTTAGTTATTAAAAGATTCATGTATGTTCAAATGATTTCATCTTATATTTTGGTGAAAATGAGTCATTGTATAGTTTTCCTACATTTGGATAATCAATTTAAAAATAAGCTCAACTAGTAAAGTATAGATTGATTCCTGTAAAATTGTTGAGGTATTTCCAACTTACACCCATGTTGGACCATTTATTTATGTCTCAAAACAAAGTGAAAATGATGTCATGGTACAAAAAAAAGATTTCAACTAGGAAAATGTTGAATCATCCATCTTATGGTGATTCATGGAATTAATTTGACCCAGTGCATCCATCTCTATCTTGAGAAGCCCAGAACGTGTGATTTGGGCTTTCTAATAACATTTTTTTTATCAATTTGGTTCTTATGGTAGTTTGTATTAATGTTTTCCTCTCTTTATAACTCCATACAGTTTACCTCCATGGATGTTGATGAAGGATCATTATATCTTTTTTCCCTTATTAATATTAGGACAATGGGAAAAATATTAATGTTTATTTGAAACCATTTATTGATGAGGTAAATTCAATATAGAGTAATGGTGTAAGTACATATCATGGTGCAGTGAAATAAACATCCCTACTAAAAGATGCATTTATATAGACAATTAGTAACTTTTAGACATATGACATGCTATCTGGATAAATTACACATGGTATGAAATCATGCCATTACTATATAGGATACAAAAAAGAATTATTGGTCAACAATAGAAAAAAAACCTTTATATTTTTACCATCATCATAGATTTCTTCCAATCGATCATTCTTTTCATAAAAACAAATGATATTTCAGAAAATTAACAATTAGAAGGGATGGACCTCCAAAAATTATATCTGGTACAAAGTTATAATAAGTTGTATTTTCATTACCTCCCATCACATATGGACCATCAATAAACCAATAGAAAATTCATCGATTTGGGAAAGAACACAATTGGATAAAACGAAGATTTTTTTAGGATATTTCATATTGGTCTGATTTGTTGGTCTGCCACATTTAGATTTCATGCATATTGGAAAGAAATATTTTGATAATTTATTTCATATAGTTTTGGATACACTATGTTAGACGAAAGATAATGTAATGTCATAATTAGATCTTGCTAAAATTTGCAGGTGCCTATTTTTTGAACTATTTGAAAATGTCAGTTCAATGAGGTTAATGAAGACAATAGCGGCTTATACCATATCCAAAGAGAGTCATTTATTTTTTTGTCTGTGTATTTCATATTTGAGACTTCCATATGGATATTCATCGAATTTGGCTAGATGTGTTAGGAATGGTAAGATTAACATATCAAAAAGTAAGTATTTTCATGTTATGATTGAAAGACTTATGCCGAATAGATTAATAGTTTTGCTTCAATGGCTTGGGATTCTATAATATTCATGTCACATTTTTTTGAAGACATTTGTGTAGAATCAATAGACTATGATACCCTAAGAAAACTGGATGAATATTTTGTTTTAATTATATCTAAACTGGAAAAAATCTTTTTGCTAAATTTCTTTAACTAAATGGAACATTTGATATTACATTTTCCATATGAGGAAAAGATGTGGAGGTCTGATACAATTTTGATGAATGTACCGAATCGAGAGATACATTTAGAAATTGAAGAAAAACATACGTAACAAATCATTAGTTGAAGGATCAATTGCTGATGCATATTTATAAGATGAAATTGGTTTTTTATGCTCTCATTATTTTAGATCTGAATATCCCTCAAAATACAAATTCATGGGATGAAATGAAGGTAATGTTAATGATAAAATGGGAAATTAATTATCAGTTTTTTATCATGTAGAGATTTTCTTCGGTGGAGATCATGAATAATGGATTTCAGATGATGAACATCACAGAGCGCATACATATGTTCTTCTCAACTTGAAGAAATGACATAAATGGTATTGTGAGTTCTTCTATCAATTATTCTATAATTTATGATAATGTAAGTAAATTTTTATTATTTGTAGGTTATATGATAATCATATCAAGAAATAGATTCCTCAAATTACAACAGCTGCTCTTGAAGAATGTCGGAAATTTTTTTCACAATGGTTTCAAGAACTGGTAACATAAATTATTAATGGTTTAACAAGAAAATTCAGTTTATTATTTATTATATTTATCATTGTTTTGCAGAATTTTATGTGTCTCAACATGCATATAAAATTGACAAGTGACTGTGTATGTTGGGTAACCCAACATCCAAAATGGTTAAATATTATAATGCATATGTGGTGAATGGTTTTAAATTTCATACACATGCATACGGGGAATTAAAAAACCAATAAAAATGGTGATTTTTTGAGAGGATCTAATCATAGAGAAACTAATGTGGAAATTTACGACATAATGGATGAAATTATTAAACTATTGTATCTTAGAAAAAATTACATAATGATGTTTTAATGTCGGTGGATTGATATTGAGAGAGGCTTGCATGCTCATCTGACTGATGAAATCATTGATATTTTATATAAAATTCTTCTTATAGTAAATGAACCATTTTTATTAGCTCAATAGGAACATAATATTTATTATTTAAATTACTATGCTACTTAAAGAGAAATTAATGATTGGTGGGGCATAATAATAATGAAATTTATAGAAAATCAATTTAATCAAAGTGAATGTGGTTTCACTAAAGTTCAAGGAATTGAAATTTTTCAAGAGACTACTCAAAATAAATATTTTTCACAATGATACATGAATATTGATAATGAAACCCCACAATTAAGGCTCAATAGAAAAAATGATGTTAATGATGTTACAAATAAATTTGAAATTGTTAGAGATGATGAAACTGAAACTCTTATTGATATTGATAATGCCGAGGACGAATTTGAAGACATCGACAACGTTAGATATGAAGATGATATAGAATGTGAACACTAACACAACTAAATGCTGGTTATAATCAAAACTAATATATATCTATATATAATAGTTATTTTCCACTATTTTCAAACAACAATCATTTTTTGTTTTAGATAGATGATGATCTATTTCGTTAGCTGTAAGAGTCTGAGCTACCATTGGATAAGGGGGATTTGGGATCATACGACCATCATCCTACTGGAGGTTTAGGGGGTATGCAGAGGGGGCATGGTATTTCATGACAGATGATTTCTGTCCCTATCCCCAAGTGATGTCCATGTCTTTGATTCAATCCATGCACGCACAGGTATAGTAAATATTATTATTATTTAGATTTTATTAATTTATTTATATACTACTTCTTTGATTATTTGTTATATTTTCACAGTTTTCACATATTTTTGTTGGAATGGGGTGTGATATCTTGTGCAATTATTTTTCCCATCCATGGATCACATGAGAATAGATTAATCTTGTTTTGTTTCTCGATATGCTCGATTATTGGAAGGTACATAAATAAGTAATAATTATTTGGAAATTTATTTCCTTAATAAATTGATATCATAAATTATTTTTCGGGTTAATGTTATCTCATCGATGATAGAATTCCTGACGCTATCCACATGGCACGGGGGTTGCCTATGCATGATCGTTTCTGTCATATATTGCACAATTTGAGAAGGATGACCATGAAGAAAGCATGAGAGGCAGTATTTGATGAGTTGTGTAGAGCCCACCGAATAGAGTGCATTTCATCTCATGTTTGGGATGGATTATGTTAACACTGGTTGGGTGGTGGATTTCAGAGGAGATCTTCATTGGGATAACATAACTGAGGGAGACAGGAGGTGATATATCCAGACGATATCCATTCATTCAGTACTCATAGAGACCATCTGGTAAGTACTTTTTTAAATGTTTTATATAACATTAAATATAATCATTTTATTTTATATTCATATTAGTTTTCGAGAATCCCAATATTACAGAGTACGACTTTTATCAAATGATGTACAGTTATCCAGCCACTGGAGAGATTTTAGGTGACCGCCATCATTAGATTATGGTCAGTATTATTTATTTTTCATTTTGAAAATTAACTAGATATAATATTTTCACTATTTTAATATCAAATAGGAACTAAAGGAGTCATATGAGGCTATGAACTCTCAAAAATAGAATGAAGGTATGGCCAACACGACTGACCAGACTAGGGCCAACCATTTCGATTATGCAGCATGGATGCATGCGACCTAGTATGCCTTCGAGAAGGGCCAAGTAGTTGGTATTGACTCTTGATTGACTCCTGGGACTTATTTTGGTACTGTTGTGATGTCGGCATACATATCTGGAGGATCTTGTAGACAAGAATCATCTTCTGGCTCACAGTATTAGGAGCAGTTACGAGTTCATAGTGACCGTATATAGAGTTTTTATAAGGAGCAGGAGGAGATGCATAAGCAATGTCAGTAGTTGGAAGAGGAGAACCAACGATAGTAGCAGCATTACAACGAGAAGATGCATCAATCACAGTAGTAGCATGACAGACAGATGGAGTACATGCACCGTTTGACTCGTAGTTTAGGGATGGATTTTTCTTAACCATCCCCTCCTCTTCCACTAGTAGACTATCCCCCCATGTGATTTTTTGTCATGTTATAAACATTTTAATTCAAACTTTTTTGTAATGTTATCTATTTTCTATTTCTATATCTTATATTGCTGCGAATATTGAATAATTAAATTTTATTTATTTATTTATTTTTTTTATTTTTTTATTATTAATATTATAATAATATATTATTATTATTTATATTATTTATATTATTATATAATATAATATTATTTATAATATTAGTATTAATATTTTTTTTATATTTTAATATTGATTTTTCATAATTTTATGGAATATTTTTTTAATTTATTATGTATTTGCAACAAGACCTTTTGCGACGGGTTACTATCGCAAATAGTTTATATAATTTTTTAAATAAAGATTTGCGATGGAGATATGGGCTCGTCATGAATAATTTTTTATGACGAGCCCATCACAAAAAGTTTGTTATATAAAAATGGTAAACTGTTTCCAAAGGGACGATTTCTCATCTCAAAAAATAATCTTTGAGATAACATTTTCTACAACAAGCTATTTGCGATGGGACACCTTTAAAAAAATCCCATTTCTGATGGGATCCAATTGAAAACAGCCCAAAAAATAACTCAAATTCTAGTAGTGGGACATAAGAGTATGAAAACAATCTTTATTTTAATAAGTATATAAGGTAATTCAGGTTATTACTGTGACTCAAGAGAATACCGGATAAAAGTGTTTAAATTTTTGGAATGTGGCCAATAAGAGATAACTTATGATATATTGGGGATAAATATTAAGCCTAGTTAGTGAACATTTTTTTTCTATGGTTTTCAACTTTCATCTTTGAGAAGGATTGTAATGTTAAAAATTAATGGAATGTTTATGTCAATCATCATATATCGTTTGTTAGAATAAATTATTATCTCACCATATGTGGATATATGCATATTTTATTACTAGTGATATCCTTTTTTAAAAAGAAATATATAATGGACTGTAATTATATTTATGGATCACATAATCTGTTAATACTTTTGGAATGAAAAATTCAACTTCATTTCATTGAATAAGTGATGAAGGGGAAATTGTTAAAGGAATGACCACCATATGATATTGTATGGAAATAAAGTAAGTATCTATTCTCATGTTCTTCAAATTTAGTAAAAGGATATTGAAAACCTATAATTTTCTCCTAGTACCTTCTTATCAGATGAATTAGATGTTTCATTAAATCATTACTGATTTATAGATTTTCATTGTTAACATTATCTTAATAATGTTCTCTATCACTCTCCATGAGAAATTAATAGTAATATTTTTCTT
Organism: Viscum album; assembly: GCA_963277665.1. NCBI lineage: Eukaryota > Viridiplantae > Streptophyta > Magnoliopsida > Santalales > Viscaceae > Viscum > Viscum album. The sequence goes on from OY728161.1 coordinate 1,456,558,903, forward strand.
CAATATCAATGTTTTAACTTCCCCCCTATGTTCTTCTATGTGTAATCCTAGTGATGAGTTTGTTTGGGTAACAATTATGTTTCAAAATTTATTTTTTTTAAATGATTTTTTTTGTTTCTCTTATGATGTAGGTTTTTATGAAAACAATTTCAAGTTCTAAAGCTTTTATAACCCTAAGAAATTTCAAGGATGAAATTTATTTTAAGGGGGTCGAATGTAAGAAAATAATATTTTTATTAGAGATATTTTTGTATTTGATGTCTTTTTTTATACACTACACGATGATAAGCTTTCATAGTACACAACACTGGTTTAGATATAATATACGCAAGGGAATGATTGGCTTGTGTTACATTCAATTTGAAGTTTCTTTATTGAATTAATATCATACAAGACATATTATATGTGAAAAAATAAATATTATTATCTTACCTTATAAACTAGTCATTATAACAGTGTGCATGAACAATATTAACTTTTTTCTGAGAAACAAATTAAATAAAAATAAGTGAGTTTATAAAATAATAAAACAACATATTATAGATTTTATTACTAAAATAGATATTTAATATATTCAATATAATTTTTAAAATTCTTAATATATGTTTTCTATACATGATATTAGAAAATAATCAATTTTTCAGATAAAAGATGTATTTTTATAAAAATATAGTGCTTCCACCTTTTGATTTATCACCTATTTAAAATCACATTTTTGATACTTATATATATTCTATTTAAAAAATTAATCATTTTATTTAGAATATAGATATAAAAATTTAATTTGGATGAATTTTTTATATTCTTTCGAAAACTTTCATGTTTGGATGAGTAATAAAGATACACAAAATTTTATTTGAAAACAAAATTTTAATCAAAATAATATTTATGGTCAAATTATATTCTTTAATGTTTTAATATATAAAGAGATTATATTTTTATCACTAAATTCAATTTATGTCATTAGAATTAATTTTACATTGAATTCAGAGGTAAAATCATTCAAATCTTTTGCAGTGTTTTAACTTATAAAAAACTCCTTCTCTCATTCTAACAACGAGATTGATTTTAAATTAACTATTGAAACCTATGTGTTTTGATTTTTTAAAAATGGAATCCATATTTGGAATCAGTAAGTCCAAATTATTCAAATAGAGTTATTTTATTTTTGGGCATTATGGATAGTAACTTTGGTAATTTTTGTGAATACGGTAAAAGGGTAAAACATGTAATTAATGTAAGAATAATTTTATAAAACATCCATAAAACTTGTAATAATATTATTTAATGATATATAACCAACCAATACAACCCTTTAGATGAAAATTTTTCCATTTTATGGCACATGGGTACAATTATTACACTTATAACTTTTAATTTAATGTAATGGAAAACATGTTATAAATATAAACCTTCCTACAAAAAGCATTTATTATGGGATTATATAAGTAATATCTTCCACTATAAATTGTAATTAGATAGATAAAATGATTTCAAATATCATGTTATTTTATTTATAACTTTTATACCTTAAAAATTAAATTTTATTATGAAACAATGATGATGCAATGATTCCTTTATTAATGAAGGAATCCAATAAATGGTATTATAAATATTAAAATAAATATTATTTACAATATTTATGTCATAAATGATTTTTGTATGTGAATATGACATTTTATAAGACTATAAAATGGTTTTTTTGATGTTATGTCTCTGTTTAGATTTTACTTAAACTCAATAAAATTGATAGAGTAAAAATTGAAATAATTAATGTATTTTGAAAATAGTAAATTATTAAATTATTTAAAAACCATTAAATTATTTTAAAATAAAAAATTGACCACAATAGATTCTAAAATATTATTAATTTTCCAATTATGTAAAAATTTCCCCATATACGTAAAATTTATAGCCTCTTAAAACATTAAATGTTGTTACCACAATTAAAATTAGTAGAGAATAATTAACTGTAAACAAAAAAGATAAGGTTTAAAATAAAATAACTAAATGAATAAAAATAAATGGATGGGAAAATTTAAAATTATACTCATATTATATTATAAATATTTAAATTTTGAATCCTTTGTATCTAAATACTAATATATATTAATTTCATTTTTAAGAATTTTCAAGGGTGCCCCTCACCTCAATTATAAAAGAGCACCTCCTCCCCTGAACTCTTCCCTTAAATTAGAGAATTAATTCTTGGTAATACCCTACTATTTTCCCTTATAAACACCAAATTTTTACATTATAAAGGTTCTTTTATTCATCCTAGACCAACTCTACTACTTTAAGGGGGGGATTTAGAGGAAGCATGTCGAAGAAGAGGTAATATCCTCATCCGATTCTTCAAACATCTTTCTTATTCTATTCCCACGTCATTAGTGGTTTAATTATAAATTAGTAACTCTAGAATCACATATATAATGATATTTTATTATAATTATGAAACAACCATATTCCACCTTTTATCCATCCTATGAATAATGATATCACCATGTGTGTGTATGTATGACCTACTGTCTCCACACTATGGTGTAATTTTTTATTCAACACTACCTTATTTAGATGAGTATAAAGATGAATATAATGTATTTAAATAATTAATATTAAATAATAATGATTATTTATAATTAATATACAATCCAATAGCATACCATTTATCCATTAATGGAATGATACTATTGTAACGTCCTGAGTCCGGAGCCCCTCCACTGGTGCCCCGTACCTGGTTCGCCACATGACCTCAAACGCATTTCCCCAAACGCCAGAGGCTTCCGACTAGCAGCGAGGGCCTTGGTGAGTCGGTGGGAAAACTATACCCTCATTCAGTAAAGTATACAGTTGAAAAACAACAGCCAATAGCGAAAGTAGTAAAAAAATGCATAACAACAGAAACCAGACAACAGAAGCAATGAATACATTTAGTAATGATGATAATGATGTAACAAATACCAGTATCTATGGAAAACAACATGAAGAACAACATGATGAAATACAACTGAAACCAAGTGGAAAAGAAAAACAAAGAAAGCTCCTCAACATCAGGAGCCACGACTCGGTCCCATGCTCCCCAGATCCAATGCAATCAAGAACTTGAAGTAGAAGGGCACTTGACCTTATCTATACCTTCAGCAACATAGTCTGCTTGGGCCCAAAAGAATGGCCCAAATAGGGTGTGAGATACAATACCGATAGGAAATCACCCAATTATTTGTGCCTAACAGTCAATGAAAACATGGCAGTAAATAAACAAGAAGCCGTAAATAAGAAAGCACAAGCAACTACAATCCACAGTTCTAACAAGTAAAGTATAGACGTAAGAAACCAGCAACATGAAGAAAAAAGGCGACCCTCTTGGTAGCTCTCTCAGTCTAACCCCTATGGTTCAACCTCTAAGTACTAGCAAACCTCTGGAATGCACACACTGTCTCACCTCTCTGGTTCAGCTACATAAATTAAGCAGACACTCTGGGGAAGCACTCACCGTCAATTCCCCATATAGTCTCGAATCGTGCTAAAGGCTCTCTGGGGAAGCACTCAATGTCAATTCCCCCTATGGCCCACGTCGTGGATCTACAGACTCTCTGGGGAAGCACTCAACGTCAATTCCCCCTATAGTCTCGCATCGTAATTAAAAGACACGCTGGAGAAGCCCTTCTGTCAATTCTCTCTTTGTTCTACTACTCTAGGTTCTCACAGTCCTGAGTATAACTAAACATGCTAAACGCATGTGTATCATCCATGTAAACCTCAAGAACTAATTGGATAACAACTAAGGTTCAACAGCAATAAAAAAACAATAGTTCCACTATCCTATAACTAGGCATGGCAACTGGAAAAACGTCAAACAGGTAGAACAAGCATGGCAAAGCAATCTGAGCACAACAGATTACTCTAATCACAAGCAATAACCTCTACTAAAGCAATCAAGAAAAGCTGGAAACTAACAAGGGAAAAACATGAAACACGCAATACCCCATTCAAGGGTATTGGTGGAAATTGCACAAAATATTCATCAACTTTCTACAGAAAGGCACAAACCACCTACCTCGAACCTAGGAGATCGATATAAGTGATTATCGACAACATATTCCCCTTTTAATGAAGTAGATCTAAGAAAACGCACAAAACGTGAATCCCACGATAACTTGGAAACAATGAGGAATCATGAAACAATACTCAAGAAGAAGGAAGAACTCACCACTGTGATTCCAACGCAACTAACCATGCTCGAATCGGAGAACCGACGACGAGATAGAAGTTCGTCGAATATTCGGCTGTACGGGTTGCTTTAGACGGATGAAAACTGAAGAAGAAGATGATTTTGGGGGTTAGACACGACCTCGGTCCGTTTCATGAAAAAAAGAAAGTACACGGCGTGTACTTCTTGAGTACACAGTGTGTACTTCAATTTTTCCGTACTCCGAAATAACCAGCCTCCACCTCAGCCTTACACACAGTGTGTGTAGCCCAGGCATGACCAACACATGGATTCGAGCTAGGAAGAGTACACGACATGTACTCAGAAAGTACACGGAGTGTACTTCTGAAATTTCCCGAAAATTCATTTTTCTCAAAAACTCCAGAAAAAGGAAAAACATACCTAAAAATAGATCCAGGTTCTTACAAACATCCCCCCTTAATGAAATTTGTCCCTGAATTTCCCTAATGAGATGGAGAAGAAGAAACCCCGAACAGCTCCGGCCACTGCGATCAAACATCGGCCTCCCTCTCCTAGGTCTCGTCCTATACTCGCCTGTGCTGCCACAACACTCGTACTAGAGGAATAGACCCCCCATGGAGAACCTTCGTAGTATGATCGACAATCCGGATAGAATGCTCCTCGAATAACCAATCTGCTTCAAGCTCGACTTCCTATGGCTTAAAGATATGAGACAGGTCTGGAAAGTAACTTCGGAGCTGAGAGACGTGGAAGACTTCATGCATGGCTCGATACCACTGAGGTAGCTGCAACCAATAGGCGACCATCCCCACTCTCTCAAATACCTCAAACGGCCCAACGTATTGTGGTGAAAGCTTACCCTGTCACTGAATCCTCTTGTGTCCCAACCTAGGTGTGACAAATAGGAAAACCAGATCACTGACCTCGAACTCCAATGGTCGTCTCCTCTGATCAGCATAAGACTTCTCTCGAGACAGCGCTGTAGCCATCCACTTCCGAATCAGGTCTATCTGCTCTAAAGTCTCCTGAATGAGATGAGGTCCCAGCAAAGCTGCCTCTCCTGCCTCCAGCTAGAATAAGGGTGATCGACATGGCATACCGTACAAAGCCTCATATGGCTCCATCTGAATACAATCCTAGAAACTGTTGTTGTAGAAGAACTCCACCAGAGGAATATGCTTCTCCCAAGAACTGCCAAAGTCAAGGATGCAATCTCAGAGCATATCCTCAAGCACCTGGATCATGCGCTCGGACTGGTCATCAGTCTGGGGATGATATGTGTAGAGACCTGATGCCTGACGTACATTGACATTACATTACATTTGTGGAATACATAGTACATAACAAAAACACACACGCAAGGATCGTAATAGTTTAGTGTCTTTGGAAACTCGTAATATAATCTTCTAATCCTGGTGAAAGATCTTCAACATCTCCCATAAAGATCTTATTTTTTTTTCTTACCTAAAACCGTTATTTATATCCTGGGGAAAAGAAAACATAAAAGGGTGAGCTCAAATGCTCAGTAAGGGTAAACAACAGAAATATCAATCACATCATATTCAAAAGAACATAACATTTTGGAAATCTTAACATGAAAAAGGGAGCATAATTTCATAACATGGGATAAATCATGGCAGTGAAATACAATCACAATAATCATAACTTAAAACATTAAACTTTGTGGCATTCAGACATAATCATAGAGAATCATTTCTTGTTAGTCAAGACTCATTGAAAAGACTATATTAGTGGACAAAGTCCCTTTCTGAATCGAGTAACCCTCGTTTCAGTCCTGTTTCACTGAACCGGTATAACCTACCATTCCAGCCATGTCTATCTCATGAGATATAAAATCTTTACCCAATGCATTGGAGGGAGATATAGGTCCCACCCATCTTATAATGAATCCTTTCTTATGTGTGCCACATAATCATAAATCATACATTATCGCATAACCCATTTAATAAAAATGGGATTCTTAAACAACATGACATCATAAAACAATTCATATAAGATAAAAGAATTCATAAAAATGTTTCCATCACAATATAATCAAATCCATGTAATAATAGGGATAAAAACATAACCCTTTTATTATCTTAGATGGAAAATAATTTTGATAAAATACTTGAACTTCATTCTTGAGGAAAATATCCTTTCTACCTAAAAAACACTTTTCCTTTCTTAACATGTCATACAATTTTAAAATAAAAGAAGTTGATTAAAAATAAACATGAATACTTGTAAAGGAAGCTTCTTGGAAATAATTTTTTAGAAATCCATTCTTGTCGTATAAGTTAAAAAGAACATCCTTCGTACTTTTGTCGGAAAAGTCAAAAAGTACCTCGTACGAAAAACGACAAAAGATTCCTTTCATACATATTACTAAAAACTCACCGAAGGGTAAAAATGGATTTAAACGAATTGTAGGTGGATGGAAATAATATTACATATTGATGAAACATGGATGTGGATGATAAAATACACCCCAGTAAATACATACGAATAAACAATCTCGGATAAAAATGAGATTGTGATATTTCCCTTACCTTAGGTCCGATTTGCTTCGTATGTGTCCGAACCTCCTGTATAATGATTTAAATAATGTCATTTACTTATTAAAGAATCATATTCATTGTTATTATATCATATATGGTTCACTTATGACATTATATTACCCGTTCTTTTGTAAATTCCATGTTAAAGAAGCATTTTGGGTAAAATCGTTTCATTTATCGTAGGTGTTTTGAATTGTTACTCTTGACATTATTATTATTTATATCATGATTTACTTACTTCCAGAATATAAAATATGATTTATATATCATATATATTCAGTATATATATATATATATATAATATATATAGATAAATGAAATGAAAAACACCGTTCATGGAGACGGTAGTCCGTACGTACGCATGAACGCTGTTTTCCTTTCCTTATTGTCTTGAATGGAAGTAAGTAGATGACATACATATACATATATAAATAAATCCAGTAGCTTTATAATGTCATATATTTCATTATTATTTCTTATATATACTTTTTTAATCATTCTTAAATGGCTAACATGGAGAATGAATCTCATCGCGTCGTGGAGACGGTAGTCCGTACGTACGCACGAGCGATGATATCGTTCCCATGGTCGTGGAATTGTGTTGAAGTGTATGTATAATATTTCAGTATCAATATAACTTTATAATAATCATGTATTGTTACTCATTACATCATTATACCCATTCAATTAAGTTGGTGACGGAAAATAGATTACACCACGGCGTGGAGACGGTATTCCGTACGTACGCACGCGCGGGGATTTCCTTTCTCCGTAGGATGGATAGAAGGTTAATTAGAGTTGTTTCATATTTATAATAACATATCAGTATGTAAGTAATACTGATGTTTTTACTTTATAATGAAACAACTAAAGAAGAAGAAGTTGAAGAAGAAAGAAATTGAAAAGATCGGTAATGGATATTACCTCTTCTCTGGAACGCCACTTTTAATCCTCCACTTAGGGAACTACGATTGGTCTTTGAAGACGACCAGGACCTCTAGGATTATTCTAGGGAAGTGGAGAGGAGAAAATGGAAGGGGTTGGCCCAGCTTGAGTGCTCAAATTGGTGTGAGGAGGAGGGGGAGGAGGTACCCTTTTATAAGGGAGGAGAGGGGAACCTTAGGAATATCTCAAAATATTATTTTATATTGAAGTCAAAATAGGTTTATAATGATTCCAAAGGGTCTTATTTCGACGCTATAGTGGGGATGGGTCGAAAGCCTATCATCCAATAGGATTTAGACAAGTTTAGGGTATTTTTTTAACCTTATCAATTAGATTTAACTCTAAGTTAAATAATTTAACTTTTACCGTGTCTTTTTGTTTTCTTTCACTGTATGGTTAATACACTTACTATAACATGCCAAAAGAACCCCAAATTGTTTATTATTAATATATATATCCTTATCTAAGTCATTTCGCCGAACCTTAGATTTTTAGGAATAAAATAACAATTAATAATATAATATTTGATTTAAAAACTATTTTGTGTCAATTTTGACACTATTTGATATATGATTTTTGTGAAAGTCATAACAGAATTATATGTTCGAACCAAGTTGATTAAATAAACACTAATATATCATAGTAACCTAGAAAATTAGTGTAATTCATAAAATGTCTCAAATTACATTTATTTTGGTGTTTATAACATCAATTATGTCAATATTTCATTAATAGGATAATTACTACATCATCATTGTGTCATACTAAATGATAATTATTTAATCCCTAAAAATTCTAAATAAATTCCTATGATGTAGATAATTGTATTAGATTTCTGGAGACTATTCATGTACGAAGTTTCATGAAGTTTATCACTATATTAAAATTATTATACTTATATAATTTAAGAAAGTGACATGTTGTCACATTCTTTGGTTTTAATAATAATTAAATTATTTTCATTGACAAAATTTAATTTAATGAATCTAATCTGACCCTTAGGTGATATGGGTCGATTTTTAGTCATCCAATAGGATTTTGGCATTTGTTAGGGTAATTTTAAAATATTATATTTACCCTTAATTACCCGATTTACCTTTAACTATGGTAAATAAAATTTACTGTAGTTACTATTCATGATTTCCAAAAATAAAAAGTAGCCTATTAACATAATTTGTACCCTCTGATTCCAAATATGGAATCCATTTTTTAAAATTCAATACACAGAAGTTGCAGAAATTAAATTAAAATTAATCCCGTTGTCGAATAAAAACGGGTTTTTCTTTAAAACATTGCAAAAGATTGAATTGATTTATCCTACGAAATCAAGGTAAAATCAATGATAATGACATACATTATATTAAATGGTAAAAATATATTGTATTTATACTTTAAAACCATTCAATATTATAATTTAACCACATAAGATATTATGATGAGAAAAGTTGTTTTTAATTAAAATATAGCGTGTTTTTACTATTCATTAAAATATGAAAGTTATCGGAAAAATATCAAAACTTTATCTAATGTAAATTTTTACATCCTGATTCAAAAGAAGAATTTTATTTTGTCAAATTGAATATATAAACATGTCAAAAACTAGATTTAAAGTGGGTGCGCCATCAAAAGGCGACAAAACTGCATTTTTTGAAAAATACTTATTTTACCCGAAAAATTTATTTTGTTCTTATACCATGTTCTAGAAATGTGTAAGATGAATAATAATGTTATAAAATTCAAAATTTAGTTAATACTATTCATAACGGCTAGTTCATGAAAATATTATAATAATATAAAATTGTTTATTAAAACCCGGTATTGCGTACAACACACGCTATCGAGGAAGGTCGCGATTGCGTGTAATGCAAGCCAAGTCAGGTTTGCGTGTTGTGAAAGAATTCTTCGTGGATTCGTATAACAGAATCCAACCATATTTCATTTATACATTTAATATATATATATATATATATATTCTCAATGTTGCGTAGAATAACTATTATCAAAATTGTGTGTAACACGGTCCAAAAATAGTGTTGCGTATACTACAAGCTAATACGGTGTTGCGTATAGCGCAAGGTAATCTTGGTGTAGAATACAACAAAAGATATTAATGAAATTAAAATAATATTTTTCATAAAATCTCGGGGTGTTACATTCTACCCCCCTTAAAATGAATTTCGCCCTCGAAATTCGTCGGGGTTATAAATGGTTTACTATTTGAAAGGTTCTTTGACAGAAACCCACATCATAAAAAGGAATACCAAAACTTATCTTTAAAAACTAAAGTATAAAACGTAATGGTTAACCAAGTTAACTAATCACTGGGTATCCACATAGGTGAAAATATGGATTTGTAAGAGAAATCTAACCATCATGTTCTGATGGAGAGTGGTAGAGAACATGGCTATGGAAAAGCCAGTAATCACAAATCCATAGATTTGTGATGATATAAGGTACCATCTGATTCATCAGGTATAAGATCACTAGGACAACATTTTTGGTTTTCAAGATCATTTCCCTAAAGTTGAAGAATTTGAATTAGAGTAAATACTTACTTTATTTTGGTACAATTTAACTGTTGTTCGTGCCTTGAACAATTTCTACTTCATCTCTTAAATAAATGAAGATGAATTTGTTATTCGTGAAGTGTTAGAAGATCATGTGATAGAATGATGGGTCATTCCATCTGTCTCAAACAAAAGGTTAGCAAAAATTATATACATAAGTCGATCTATAGTGAGATTAATCATATATGGTTCCTAAAATGGACTTATACTTCATATATCATACTGCTTAATATAATAAAACTAGTTTCTACTAAACAGGGACTTCCTGTAGGCCAGTGGTAGGTGATAAAGGCCAATCGCACTTCGGTTGTGGGTTCGATTCCCACAGCCTTGTCCGAAGCGATGGGCTGTCGCCCGTCCTGCAGGTTTTCCTTTTTCTAAAACTACATTACTATAACATCCCATCAATAATATCGAAAAAAAACTTCTATCCTTAAACAATGCTCACTTATGTCTAACATAATCCATTTCAATCTTTAGGCTTATCCATAATACTGCAGTCCACTCTCATAACATAGTGAAAATGATTACCATAGATTTAATACCATCGTTGATCCCCATATATCATAAGATATGTTCTGTTGGTCACATTCCAAACATTCAAAGTACTTAATCGTGTATTCTCTTGAATACCTTAGTGAAAACATGAATGCAGTTAAAAGTTAACACTTTCCACATACCAAAATCCTCAAAAATCTATATACTCAAACAATGATATCACTTAGTCCTTATATCAATCTTGAGCTCATGAATACTATTAAACATTTCATTTTCTCGTTTTCCCTTCATTATGCGCATATCATCTTATTTCCAAAAAATATCTCAATCACTTTGAATACCACATCAATAAATATTGCAATACTCAATGATACAACATTATTTTGGAATCCCATTACATAAACACTTAATCATTCCACCACATCGTTGTCATATTCAACATTTCCAATAGTGATCGCATGTGACTTCCCTTTGTCCTTTTCCTTCAGTGGTTGCTCATGTTGATCATCACTAACCCTTGGATTAGGGCATTTATTAGCATAATGCCCCATTTCCTTGCACTTGACGCATTGAAGTGTTGGTGGTGCGTTCTCTGCAGTGTTTGCTTTATTCACATCATTAGAAACCCTTTTTCCATTACTTCGGCACTCACCTGCTCAATGAACTTCTTTTCCACACTTAAAACATTTTCTAGTCCCTTTAAGACAATCTCCACCATGCTTCTTTCCACACTTTGTGCATAAGGAAACATTCATCTTCTTTTCACCATTATTATGAGATTTGTCCTTGAACTCCATCTTTCGTTTCTTGTCAAAACCATGATATGGATATGTAACACAAACTTCCATTTCTACCTTGATAGCACAACACACAATTTCTACATAGCTACTGAAGTCTCTTATAGCTAATGCCCTTCGAATACTTGGTTTTAAGCCACTGAAAAATCAATCAACTTTACTTTCAGGTTGGATGATAATTCCAGATGCATACCTTGCAAGTCTTGTAAAATTCGCTTCGTATATACCTACAGATTCATCATCCTTTTTCTTTAGTTCAAGAAAATCCCTCTCCATTTTTTTTCGAAGAATACGAGGGAAGTACTTATTGAAAAATAAGTTCTTGAACTTGTCCCATTCCATGGACTCAATTTCATTTCTTTGCCTTGTATTCTTGATAAGATTCCACCATTGATCAGCTTCACCTTCCAAACGATATACTGCTAAGATGACTTTATCATGTTCAGAACATTGAGGAACTGAAAATATCATTTCAGTGGTACTGATCCATTGTTCAGCAACAAGTGGATCAGAAGACCCACTGAAAGAAGGTGGACGTTACCTCATGAAGGACTCAATAGAATATTGTTCCCTTCTCTGCTCATTTGGAAGTCCAGAATGATTCATAGATTGTGTAAGTATAGCAATAAGATTTTGCACTCCATCTCCCTTAACATTTGTTTGTTCAGGAGGACATTCATTGCATTGTCCATTGCATTGATCAACACGGTTCCTTCGGGTTCCAGCCATCTTCTAAAACCCAAAAAGAATAGTGTGAGAGGGAAAAATCATGCTACGGAAAACAATATAATAAAGGGGAAGTACCTTCAATATCTAACATCTTAGGTTTAATTCTATGATCGTTAGCGTAATTCTAGTACTATAACCTATACGTATACTCAACCTTAGGGAAATCCCTAGACATACCTTAGAAATATATCTAGGGATCTCACTAAATTTCTCACATCCTAGTTTTCAAAGGTTGACTAAACCTTTCCTCTGATACCAACTGTAGAGACCCGAAGCCTGATGTACATTGACATTACATTACATTTGCGGAATACTTAGTACATAACAAAAACACACACGCGAGGATCGTAATAGTTTAGTGTCTTTGGAAACTCGGAATATAATCTTCTAATCCTGGTGAAAGATCTTCAACATCTCCCATAAAGATCTTCTTTTTTTTCTTACCTAAAACCATTCTTTATATCCTGGGGAAAAGAAAACATAAAAGGGTGAGCTCAAATTCTTAGTAAGGGTAAACAACAGAAATATCAATCACATCATATTCAAAAGAACATAACATTTTGGAAATCTTAACATGCAAAAGAGAGCATAATATCATAACATGGGATAAATCATGGCAGTGAAATGTAATAACAATAATCATAACATAAAACATTAAACTTTGTGGCATTCACACATAATCATAGAGAATAATTTCTTATTAGTCAAGACTCATTTCCAAGACTATCTTAGTGGACAAAGTCCCTTTCTGAATCGAGTAACCCTCGTTTCAGTCCTGTTTCACTGAACCAGTATAACCTACCATTCCAGCCATGTCTATCTCATGAGATATAAAATCATTACCCAATGCATTGGAGGGAGATATAGGTCCCACCCATCTTATAATGAATCCTTTCTTATGTGTGCCACATAATCATAAATCATATATTATCACATAACCCATGTAATAAAAATGGGATTCTTAAACAACATGACATCATAAAACAATTCATATAAGATAAAGTAATTCATAAAAATGTTTCCATCACAACATAATCAAATCCATGTAATAATAGGGATAAAAACAGAACCCTTTTATTATCTTAGATGGAAAATAATTTTGATAAAATACTTGAACGTCATTCTTGAGGAAAATATCCTTTCTACCTCAGAAACACTTTTCCTTTCTTAACATGTCATACAATTTTAAAATAAAAGAAGTTGATTAAAAATAAACTTGAATACTTGTAAAGGAATATTCTTGGAAATAAATTTTTATAAATCCATTCATGCCGTATAAGTTAAAAAAACATTCTTCGTACTTTTGTCGGAAAAGTCAAAAAGTACCTCGTACGAAAAACGACAAAAGATTCCTTTCATACATATTACTAAAAACTCACCGAAGGGTAAAAATTGATTTAAACAATTGTAGGTGGATGGAAATAATATTACATATTGATGAAACATGGATGTGGATGATAAAATACACTCCAGTAAATACTTACGAATAAACAATCTCGGATAAAAATGAGATTGTGATATTTCCCTTACCTTAGGTTCGATTTGCTTTGTATGTGTCCGAACCTCCTGTATAATGATTTAAATAATGTCATTGACTAATTACAGAATCATATTCATTGTTATGATATCATATATGGTTCAATTATGACTTTATATTACCCGTTCTTTTGTAAATTCCATGTTAAAGAAGCATTTTGGGTAAAATCGTTTCATTTATCGTAGGTGTTTTGACTTGTTGCTCTTGACATTATTATTACTTATATCATGATTTAATTACTTCAAAAATATAAAATATGATTTATATATCATATATATTCAGTATATATATATATATATATAATAGATAGATAAATGAAATGAAAATCACCGTTCATGGAGACGGTAGTCCGTACGTACGCATGAACACTGTTTTCCTTTCCTTATTGTCTTGAATGGAAGTAAGTAGATGACATACATATACATATATACATAAATCCAGTAGATTTTTAATGTCATATATTTCATTATTATTTCTTATATATACTTTTTAATCATTCTTAAATGGTTAAAATGGAGAATGAATCTCATCGCGTCGTGGAGACGGCAGTCCATACGTACGCACGAGCGATGATATCGTTCCCATGGTCGTGGAATTGCGTTGAAGTGTATGTATAATATTTCAGTATCAATATAACTTTATAATAATCATGTATAGTTACTCATTACATCATTATACCCATCCAATTAAGCTGGTGACGGAAAATAGATTACACCACGGCGTGGAGACGGTATTCCGTACGTACGCACGCGCGGTGATTTCCTTTCTCCGTAGGATGGATAGAAGGTTAATTAGAGTTGTTTAATATTTATAATAACATATCAGTATGTAATTAATACTGATGTTATTACTTTATAATGAAACAACTAAAGAAGAAGAAGTTGAAGAAGAAAGAAATTGAAAAGATCGGTACTGGATATTACCTCTTCTTTGGAACGCCTCTTTGAATCCTCCACTTAGGGAACTAAGATTGGTCTTTGAAGAAGACCAGGACCTCTAGGATTATTCTAGGGAAGTGGAGAGGATAAAATGTTAGGGGTTGGCCAAGCTTGAGTGCTCAAATTGGTGTGAGGAGGAGGGGGAGGAGGTACCCTTTTATAAGGGAGGAGAGGGGCACCTTAGGAATATCTCAAAATATTATTTTATATTAAAGTCAAAATCGGTTTATAATGGTTCCAAAGGGTCTTATTTCGAATCTAAAGTGGGGATGGGTCGAAATCCTATCATCCAATAGGATTTAGACAAGTTTAGGGTATTATTTTAACCTTATCAATTAGATTTAACTCTAAGTTAAATAATTTATCTTTTACCGTGTCTTTTTGTTTTCTTTCACTATATGGTTAATACACTTACTATAACATGCCAAAAGAACCCCAAATTGTTTATTATTAATATATATATCCTTATCTAAGTCATTTTGCAGAACCATATATTTTTAGGAATAAAATAACAATTAATAATATAATATTTGATTTAAAAACTATTTTGTGTCAATTTTGACACTATTTGATATATGATTTTTTTGAAAGTCATTACAGAATTATATGTTCAAAGAAAGTTGATTAAATCAACACTCATATATCATAGTAACCTATAAAATTAGTGTAATTCATAAAAAGTCTCAAATTACATTTATTTTGGTGTTTATAACATCAATTATGTCAAAATTTCATTAATAAGATAATTACTACATCATCTTTGTGTCATAATAAATGATAATTATTTAATCCCTAAAAATTCTAAATAAATTCCTATGATGTAGATAATTGTATTAGATCTCTGGAGAATATTCATTTACGATGTTTGATGAAGTTTATCAGTAGATTAAAATTATTATACTTATATAATTTAAGAAAGTGACATGTTGTCACATTCTTTGGTTTTAATAATAATTAAATTATTTTCATTGAAAAAATTTAATTAAATGAATCTAATCCTACCCTTAGGTGATATGGGTCGATTTTTAGTTATCCAATTGGATTTTGACATTTTTTAGGGTAATTTTAAAATATTATATTTACCCTTAATTACCCGATTTACCTTTAACTATGGTAAATAAAATTTACTGTAGTTACTATTCATAATTCCCAAAAATAAAAAGTAGCCTATTAACATAATTTGGACCCTCTGATTCCAAATATGGAATCCATTTTTTAAAATTCAATACACAGAAGTTCCAGAAATTAAATTAAAATTAATCCCGTTGTCGATTAAAAACGGGGTTTTCTTTAAAACATTGCAAAAGATTGAATTGATTTAACCTACGAATTCAAGGTAAAATCAATGCTAATGGCATACATTATATTAAATGGTAAAAATATATTCTATTTATACTTTAAAACCATTCAATATTATAATTTAACCACATAAGATATTATGATGAAAAAGTTGTTTTTAATTAAAATATAGCGTGTTTTTACTATTCCTTAAAATATGAAAGTTATCGGAAAAATATCAAAACATTATCTAATGTAAATTTTTTACATCCTGATTCAAAAGAAGAATTTTATTTTTTCAAATTGAATATATTAAAATGTCAAAAACTAGATTTAAAGTGGGTGCGCCATCAAAAGGCGGCAAAACAACATTTTTTGAAAAATACTGATTTTACCCGAAAAATTTATTTTGTTCTTATACCATGTTATAGAAATGGGTAAGATGAATAATAATGTTATAAAATTCAAAATTTAGTTAATACTATTCATAACGGCTAGTTCATGACAATATTATAATAATATAACATTGTTTATTAAAACTCGGTATTGCGTACAACACACGCAATCGAGGAAGGTCGCGATTGCGTGTAATGCAAGCCAAGTCAGGGTTGCGTGTTGTGAAAGAATTCTTCGTTGTTTCGTATAACAAAATCCAACCATATTTCATTTATACATTTAATATATATATATATATTCTCAATGTTGCGTAGAATAACTATTATCAAAATTGTGTGTAACACGGTCCAAGAATAGTGTTGTGTATACTGCAAGCTAATACGGTGTTGCATATAGCGCAAGGTAATATTGGTGTAGAATACAACAAAAGGCATTAATGAAATTAAAATAGTATTTTTCATAAAATCTCGGGGTGTTACAATATGCTGTACTCAAAATTACATGCGTACCCAAGGTCTTCTGAAGTCCCTTCCAAAACCAAGTGGTAAAGCGCACATCTCTGTCTGAAAAAATGGAGTGTGGAACTCCATGCAGACAAACGATCTCTCAGATGTAAAGTCGTCCCAGATCATCGACACTGAATGTCTCCTTGATCGGTAAGAAGTGCGCAACCCTCATAAGCCTGTCGACGACAACCCAAACAACATCATTCCCTTGAGGTGACCTTGATAACCTAGTCACGAAGTCCATCACGACATCGTTCCACTTCCACTCCGGAATGGGTAGCTGCTGTAAAAGCCCTGCTGGTCGCTGGTGCTCTGCCTTCACCTGCTGACAAGTAGAACATATCATGATGAAATTAGCAACATCCTTCTTCATACCTGGCCACCAGTACTGGCGATGAAGATCCCGATACATCTTGGTGACGCCAGGATGAACTTCCCAAACAGAGGAATGAAAATCTTGCATTAGCTCCTCGTGTATGTCTGCTGGAACCCATACACGTCCCTGAAAACGCAAGACCTCATCCTCGCTCACTGTCTATACAGGAAGAGGGTCTTATCCTGACACACTCTCCTGCAAGACTAAGCCATCTGAGTCTGATAGCTGCCTCATCTGTACTCCATCAAGAAGTGTCGAGGTGATAGCTACAGAAGATAGAAAAGTCTGTCCCTGTCTGTCCTGCACCTCCAGATGCATCTCAGAGAACAGAGCCATCAGCTGCCACTCACTACTGGCCTCCTGAAATGCCTAAATCTGAGTTCTCCTTCTCAACACATCTACCACCGCATTTCCCTATCCCAGCGTATAGGCGAGATTGAAGTCGAAAGAGTGTAGATACTCAACCCACCTGCACTGCCTCAGATTCAAATCATGCTGAGTGAAGATATACTTGAGACTCTTATGGTCAGCGATGACCACAAAGTGCTCTCCCAGAAGATAGTGTCTCCAACAGCGCAAGGAATGAATAACATCTGCCAACTCCAGGTCGTGCGTAGGGTAGTTCTTCTCATGTGGTCTCAACTGTCGAGACCCGTACGCAATGACTCCATCTCCCTGCATAAGCACAGCTCCTAGCCCGACACCTGAAGAATCATAGAAAACAGAGTAGCTCTTTCCTAGCTCTGGCAAGACTACTATCGGTGCTAACTTCAACCTCCCTTTCAGCTCTTGAAAGGCTGACTCACAAGAATCTAACCTCAAGAACTTCTCCCCCTTCTTGGTCAGACCCGTCAGAGGTGCTTCTAGACAATAAAATTTCTGAATGAAGCGTCTGTAGTATCCTGCCAGCCCTAAGAAGCTCCGTACCTCAAAAACGTTCTTCGGCTGCTCACAGGAAACTACAACTCTCACTTTCTTTGGGTCAACAGATACTCCTTCCTCTGAAAAGACATGACCCAAGAAGTGAATCTGATCCATCCAGAAGTGGCACTTCGAGAGTTTACCATAAAGCCGATGCTCTCTCAGTGTACCCAAAACGATCTCAAGATGAGTGGAATGGTCGTGTCGAGTGTGAGAGTACACCAAGATATCGTCCACGAAGACCACGACGAAAGAGTCCATGTAAGGATGGAACACTCGGTTCATCGGTTCCATGAAAACTGTATGCGCGTTTGTGAGACCGAACGGCATGACTGTATACTCGTATAGACCATACATGCTCCTGAAGGCTGTCAGAGGTATGTCTGATGGTCTCACGCGTAACTGATGATAATTGTATCTCAAGTTGATCAACGAGAACACCCGAGCTCCTTGAAGCTAATCGAAAAGGTCATCAATCCGCGGAAAGGGATATCGGTTCTTGACCATCAATTGGTTCAGCTTCCGTTAATCCACCCAAAGCGAAAGGGTACCATCTGGATTCTTCGCAAACAGAACAGGCGAACCCCAAGGAGAAGTACTCAGTCGGATGAAACCCTTAGCATGTAGCTCCTCTAACTTCTTCTTGAGCTTCTACAACTCAGGTGTGGGCATCCTATATGGAGGAATGGACACCGGTGCCACTCCTGGCACGAGCTCAATAGAGAATTCTACCTCACTCTTCGGAGGCAAACCCAAAAAGTCCTCTTGAAAGACATCCCTGAAGCGATCCACCATTAGAGGAAAATAAAACTGTGGAGTCAATTGATCATCTAGGCAAAGGCTAGAAATTTGGGCTGTCACCCCTCCTAGCCCAAGATGCTTGAGTCCCGCCAGACTCGCCCGAACGTCCCATTCGCCTCTACGAAGGAATGATTCACCCTTTGGTGAAATGAAGCTGACTCTGCGGCGATAGAAGTTGATGACTGCCCAGAAGGGAATCAACCAGTCTATGCCAAGGATGACATCATAGCCAGTAATCTCTAAGACATAGAGATCCCATAAGAAGCGATACCCTGCAATCTCGAGAAGGAACTCTCTACCCTGGCGTACACTAGATGTCCTCATTCCCAAAGGTGTGTCTAGTGTCAACGAGTCGGCGGAAGAAAATATGCAGAGTCCAAGCCTCTCTACAACAGCAACGAAGATAAAGCTATGCGTAGCACCAGTATCGAAAAGGGCTGAAGATAAAACTGAGGCTACTAAAATCGTACATCAAACAGTAGAAGGGTCAGGATCCTGCTTCTGATAAGTTGGATCCATGGCGAAAGATTGGCCTATGCCGCGGCCCTGCGCCCCTGGCTGACCACTCTGAGCTGAACCACCCTTCTGGTGCTGAGGAACTAGTGGATGACTGCCATGGCCTCGACCTCCACCTCGGCCCGAACATCTGGATGATCTCAAGTTCCCCGACTGGTGAGAAGCTGGCGGGGATGCTCCTGAACGAGGAGTCATGGAAGAACCTCGGTCACCTGCTTCTGGTGAGAAAACCTGGCAGAAACGCTGAAGGTGACCCATCTTTCCACATGATCAGCACTCCACGGGGTCTCTATGGCACTGCGGCCTCATGTGCCCTGTCCGGCCACACTGATAGCATGTCACCTGGCTACCTGATGATGCATCTTACTTCCTCGAATCACCTCGTGTAGGCTCCCTATGGTGCTTCTTGCTGTCATTTGGAGGGTGGATAACTCTGGAAGAAAAACTGCCCTGGCTCGCAGCTCCAGAGTCTCTCAGATTGCGCTCTGCAATCAAAGCCTGATTGACGATGGAAGTAATGGAAGTGAACTAGAATATATTCACCTATGAGCAGATCTCCTGCCTGAGTCCATCCCCAAACATCCTTGCCAAGAACTCCCCACTCCCATCCCGAAGGGGTGTAAAATGCTGCAACTCAGTGAAATTAGAGGAATACTCCATGACAGCTAGAGTACCCTGCTCTAAGCTCATGAACTTCTGGGCTCGATCGGCCCTCAGGGTCTCCGGGTAGAAGTAGTCGTAGAACACGCGCTGGAACTCCTCCCAAGCCATAGCATGCTGCTGACCCGCATGTGAGATCACGTCCCACCACCTCTTGGCAGAGTCTCGGAGCACGTAGGTGGCGAGCTTGACCCAACTCTCTGGAGGCGTCTCCTGATTCTCGAAGATAGTTAGCATGGCTTCCATCCATGACTTTATAGCCTGAGGTCCTCCATCCCATGAGAAAGTGGGAGGATGCTGCTGCTGGAAAACCCACGTCAAGTCTTCCACAAACGAGGTAGGAGGCGGTGCTCCTTGGAAGTACTTCATCATCCTCATGAAACCTTCTCTGAACTGCGAATCAACGCCTGCAACTGGTACGACAACCGGTGCCAAGGCTGGCTCGGTAGGGGGAGCGAAATGAAGTCCTTGATTAGCCCTGTCTGGCGTCTGATCACTTCCTAACGACAGAAGTACTACCGAAAGACGTCTCAGAGGCATAACTCTGAAAGAGAAAAGGCACACCTTAGATCAGGAAAATAAGGACAGAGAACACAAGAGTACAAAATAAGAACATGGGAAGAAAAACACACAAGATAGAGAAATACGACTACACGACGTGTATAAAACTACACGGTGTGTCTTTTGAAACCACTGTCATGGGCGTGTTCTCTCACCCGACAAGTCGTGTACACTTCAACTACACGAAGTTTTGCCCCCCACACACGGCGTGTACATGAAAACCATTCCCCTGCCCGAGTATCCAAACACGATTAACCCACACGGTCCGACTCAACCCGAGACTACACGGCGTGTTCAAAACAAACACGGTGTGCACTAGACAAGGCTTCGGCAGGCCGTGATGTTAAGCACATGGCCATCTACAAAGCTGGACCTTACACGACATGATCCGAACAAGAACGGTGTGCATAGGCGAAGGTGACACCGTCCCATGTTGTTCGTGACAGGCGGGGTACCTGTGAAAGACTACACGATGTGTTCCGAACAAACACGACGTGTGGAAAAGAAGGTCACGTCGGCCCGTGTTGGTTATGACATGGCTGGGTACCTGGAAAAGACTACAAGGCGTGTTCCCTATGGACACGACGTGTTTTACCTGAGTTTCCTCGGCCCGTGTTGTTAGTGACATGGTCGGGTACACGGCTCCGAACTCACATGGCGTGTACAAATGGTACACGGCGTGTTCCCGAAGTTACTCCCACGACACCGTGTTCTGCTCACACGGTCAGTGACACGGCCTGAAAACTACATGACGTGTATCTAAAAAGTATACGCCATGTATTCAAGGTTTTTATGGGCAGTATCTCAGAAACTGCGCAGAATTCCAGAAATACTAAAACGAGGGAAAAGATGCCAAATTCCGATCCGTGAGGGCCCATAACACCTCAGGGACCAATTTTTTGGCGTTCACTTTAAACAAAGAACAAAACAACAGTTTTCTAACATAACAGCAGAGAACCTATCATGAAACTATCACAACAGCATGCATAATCTACACAAAGTCTATCATAATAGCATGCAATCGCTAATGCACCCTAGATGGCATGACAAGAATTCATGACATGTGATTTCTACAAGTGCCTATATGATGCATGAGATGGAATACCCTCGTCTCATTGGGTTGCGGAAAAAATAGAACCGAAATATCAAAACAATAACTGCACAAGTCATGTGAATCACTCTAGGTGAAATCAGATCAACTATAAAATCTCAAACCATAAAACTGTAATTAACGAGGTAGTATAGCTTTTCCCTGTACACGGGTTAGCTATTATTGGGAATATCTTAATAAAAAGTACCGAATCCATCCTATCCTTGGCTAAAGTCTCCAAACAGTAAGGCAAGAGAAAATAACTCCTTTGATACCACTTTGTAACATCCCGAGTCCGGATCCCCTCCACTGGTGCCCCGTACCCGGTTCACCACATGACCTCCAATGCATTTCCCGAAACACCAGAGGCTGCCGACTTGCAGCTAGGGCCTTGGTGAGTCGGTGGGGAAACTATGCCCTCATTCAGTAAAGTATACAGTGGAAAAACAACAGCCAATAGTGGAAGTAGTAAAAACATGCATAACAACAAAAACTAGACATCGAAAGCAATGAATACATATATTAATGATGATAATGATGCAGTGGGTACCAGTATCTAAGGAAAACAACAAACACAACAATGTGCTGAAATACAACTGAAACCAAGTGCTAAATAAAAACAAAGAAAGCTCTTCAACATCACGAGCCACGGCTTGGTCTGATTCTCCCCAGATGCAGTGCAATCAGGAACCTGAAGTAGAAGGGTGCTTGCCCTTATCTATACCTACAGCAACATAGTCTTCTTGGGCCCAAAATCATGGCCCAAACATGGTGTGAGATACAATCCCAGTAGGAATTCACCCAAATATTTGTGCCTAACAATCAATGAATACAAGGCAGTAAATAAACAAGAAGTAGAAAATAAGAAATCACAAGCAGCTACAATCCACACTTCTAACAAGTAAAGTAAACAAGTAAGCAACCAACAACATGAAGAAAACAGGTGACCCTCTGGGTAGCTCTCTCAGTCTAACCCCTATGGTTCAACCACTAAGTACTAGAAATCCTCTGGGAGGCACACACAGTCTCACCCCTCTGGTTCAGCTACGTAAATTAAGAAGACTCTCTGGGGAAGCCCTCACCGTCAGTTCCCCTTATAGTCTCGTGTCGTGATAAAGGATCTCTGGTGAAGCACTCAACATCAATTCCCCCTATGGCCCACGTCGTGGATATACAGACTCAATGGGGAAGCACTCAATGTCAATTCCCCCCTATAGTCTCGCATCGTAATTAAAAGACACTCTGGAGAAGCCCTTCCGTCAATTATCCCTTTGGTCTACTACTATAGGTTCTCACAGTCCTGAGTATAACTAAACATTCTCAACGCGTGTGTATCGTTCAAGTAAACCTCAAGAACTACTTGGCTAACAAGTAAGGTTCAACAGAAATAAAAAACAACAGTTCCACTATCCTACAACTTGGCATGGAAACTGGAAAAACGTCAAACAGGCAGAACAAGCATGGAAAAGCAATCTGAGCACAACAAATTACTCTAATCATAAGAAATAACCTCTAGTAAAGCAATCGAGCAAAGAAGGCAACTAATAAGGGAAAAATAGGAAACACACAATACCCCGTTCAAGGGTATTGGTGGAAATTGCACAAAATATTCATCAAATTTCTACAGAACGGCACAAACCACCTACCTCGATCCTAGGAGATCGATATACGTGAAACTCGACGACAGATTCCCCTTAGAATGACGTAGATCTAAGAAAACGTACAAAAAGTTCATCCCACGATAACTTGGAAACGAGGAGGAATCAAGAAAGAATACTCAATAAAAAGAATAACTCACCGCTGTGATTCCAACGCAACTGACCGTGCTCGAATCGGAGAACGGACGGAGAGACGGGAGTTCGTCGAAGATTCGGTTGTACGGGTCACTTTGGACGGATGAAAACTGAAGAAGATGATGATTTTGGTGGGTTAGACGAGACCCTGATACGTTTCATGAAAAAAAAGAAAGTACACAGTGTGTACTTCTTGAGTACATGGCATGTAGTTCAATTTTTCTGTACTCCGAAATAACCGGCCTCCACCTCATCCTTACACACCGTGTGTGTGGCCCGGGCACAACCAACACACAACTTTGAGCGGGGAAGAGTATACGGAGTGTACTCAATAAGAACACGGCATGTACTTCTGAAATTTCTAGAAAATTCATTTTTTTTCTCAAAAACTCTAGATAAAGAAAAAACATACCTGAAAAGAGATCCGGGTTCTTACAGTTGTAGCTCATATATATGTATGACTTACCATCTCCATGATGCGATGAAATTAATTTTCCACTTTAACCATTCTAGAATGATTATAAAGTATATATAATGAATAATAAATAAATATATGATATAATAATTATATTGAAATTACGTATATATATGTCATTTATTTCCATTCAATTCAATAAGGAAAAAAAGCTGCATTAATGACTATGTACAACCCTCCACCTCCATGAAAAGTGTTTTTAATTTAATTTATCTATCTATTTTAAATATTTATATTCTGAATATATATGATATATAAATCATGTTCTAAATTGTTTATTTATGTAAATCACAATCTACGTAATAATATGAATAATAACAAGTCAAAACACTTACGATAAACCAAACGATTATTACCCAAAACGTTTCTTTAACATGGAGTTGGTAAATGAACGGGTAATAAAAAGTCGAAAGTGAATAATATATGATATAATTAAAATTATTAATGGTTTTTACAAGTTGATAATATTTTAAGACCACTATACATGTTTTTCAGAAACATATGGAAAAAATCACACCATTGGTAAGGGATTATTTTGTCTTACTTTTATTTCTAGGGGACATATGGCCTATACAGCTGCTATTTATTTTGTGTGGTGTTTACATTTCCCATGAATGTTTTTATGATTCTAATCATTACGGTTATTATATTTAAATATTCATATAATTTTTTTATTTTATTAGTCATACTATTCGACTGATTATAAATTCGTGAGTGATAATGTCTCAATCTCGTTAATATATGAGATCTATTAAACATAAGTATTTCCAGGTTTTTATCTATCATCCATGACCATGTTTCCTTTAAATGATTTCAGAAAAATGTTTTACTATTATCCTATTGATGTTTAATGTAATTTTTACCCATATTTACTTTTTACTAGAAAGTTTGGAAGGAATCTTTCTTTAATTTCCGTATGAGTTACTTTTTGACCTTACCGGAAAAACTATGAGAAGAATGTGTCTTAACATATACAGAATGAATGGATTTTTACACTTGAATCTTGATGTATTTATATGAATATACCCTTATAAGTTTAAATTTTATTTTCAATGAAATTATTTTCTTTTAAAACTTCATGGCGTTTTTAAAAAATAAATATTTTTTGAAGAATAAATGATATTTTCCTCAAGAATTAATTATATATGTTATATCCAGACTATTCTCCACCTAAGTTGAAATTATTTACATAGGGTTATCTTTACATCCCTATATTAAAAATTATTTTATTGTTTTTATGATGGAATTATATTGATGAAATCCATTTGATACATGTATTTTTTTTATAATGGAATGATATTTAAGAAACCCATTTTATTTCTTGGGTTATGCAATGATGAATGATTAATGTTTTTTTGGCACACATAATAATTATTTCATTATGATATCAGTGGGACCTATATTGACCATGAATTCAATGTTTAATGATTTATATATCATGAGATATACATGAATGGAATGAAATTTTAATCCAGTTTAGTAATATAGGCCTATAATGATAAGTAAACCTAGTTCAGTATTGGGATTTCTCCACTATGATGGTATTTGTAATGAGTATTGGATGATATGGAATTGACATTCTATTATTATGTGTATTCATAAAAAAACCATGTTTTATGCCAATTTAATTTTCACATGGCTCATATTTCATTATAATTTATAACTTATGAATCACCAATATTTATTCCTTGACTCATAATTTAGATATATGTTATAAATGGTATGATTCTAAAAAGTTATGTTCATCTATATAAATTATTATGTTCATGTTTTATTTGTTTTCCCATACTGATCATTTGAGATCACCAAGTATTATGTTTCAAATCATTAGGTTATAATGAATGCTTTTACATAGGATTACTAAAGGGGAATCTCTCTTTCGGAGATATTGAAGGTATTTCACGAGTTAGAAGAATGTGTTCCAAGATTCCAAAGGCACTAAACTAATATAGTCCTTAGGAGAGAATATGTAAAATAAAATGACAATTTATCTAGAAATATTCTATATTCACATACATCATTCTTGGGTAGATATAAAAATGGAGAGGATAGGGCCTTAAACTAGTCCATTCATGGTACAAGAACAGGCAATAGGTTTCTCACATAGCTCTATAAGCACTGTCTTCGTAGTCCGCTCTATTAGGTATGCCTATTTAGCTGAACTTGTTTGTTCACAGAGAATAATACCCTATAACACACCATTATAATCTATATATATCCATAGCCCAAAATCATCTAATATATAGTCATGAAGTATTTTTTTTTATTGTAGGTCATCTTTCCTATAACAAAACATTTCTAGCACTAGTCATAAAACAATAGTTCCACCAAAAACATGTGTTTCATCCTCTAAGAGAATAAATACGCCCATGGGAATGACATATGATGTATTTAAGAACCTTATCGACCTTAAAAAAGGATTTCAATCCCTATGTATCTCCTCTAGTAGAAATATATGTATGAGGACTTAGTAGAAGCTTTGAAAATCCCCCTCTAATTTAAAGTAGAATTAGATACTCCGAAGGCCTATTATGTAGAGAGGCCGTGAAAGAGGAATTACGATAAATTATGCAGTAATATAGAGAATAGGTGTAGGTCATCATTTATGGGAATATCCAGACAATTTATATCACAAAATAGTTTAATGAATATAAAATACTCCACTGTGTAGTGGATATCAGTTTCAGGATTAACCTCTTTCCGACCTGAACACTCCACATGCTTAGGTTGATAGAGGAAATTATAACTCCTACAACCTAATGATTTAGGTTTATGATAAGAGAAATTAAAAATTGTGTGGTAAGGTTCAGATAAGACCCAATTTGGTGTCTTGATACCATGAAATGAATTCACGATAGTCTTATAGGGTACTGCCTAAAACAAGCTACTAGGTAAGCCCTAGATTCATTTTCATGCAGTGTTTCCATCCTATTATCACAAGTTTTGTAAATAATCCCACAATTGATGAGTAGGAAAGCATATGGGTGATTTAAATCCCATTGAATCATGTGAATACCACTCTATGGATGCTGACAACTGTATGAGTTATGGGAAGCAGATTCATACCAATGGGGTTGAGTGCATTAATTCTTCCAATGGTGTAATGAACATTGTGGTCCACCAATGAGAAGAATTTAATGATGCCTTATTTATCTCGAATTATTGGTTATAGGATATGATTTCAGACCTTGGTGGTTTTTTTATTCCTCTCTAATAAAAAGGTTTTTTTCATCCTTAGGAAAATTGGGTGTCTTTATGTTACAAAGTACTCTTACACTGTATTAGCCTGGGTGATACTAGAATTTCCTACCCTTATAAGGTACCAAGATGATCACCCTATGATAAAAAATCTATGATATTATCATTTTTATAAAGGGAATAACTGAATCAATGGAATTTGACTAGTTTCCACTATTTCAACAACACGATCAAACTCCAATATTAGAAGTTGAATGAAATTGGATCAACATCTTCTATCGCCACAATTTTAGTGGAATGGGAACCCATAATTGAGAATTTTGTGCCCATACAAGTAGGAACTAGTGATTCCCCTAAGATAAATGGTATGGAAGAGACACCTCCCCCCCTTATTTTTCAATATGAGATGTTGAAGATGATTTGGAAGATTCCCCTCACACATTAGAATAGGGTGTCTCTACCACTGTTGATGAGTTAACCCAAGTTAACCTTGGTACCAAGGGAGTTCTGAGGTTGATGCTGACCAGTATATCCATATCTATAATAATGAATCATTAGTATATGGCCTTCTTAAAGTAGAATCCTGATGTCTTCAGCTAGAGTTATTATGAGATTCCAAGATTGGACACTCAGGTCACCATTCATTTCCACGTTTTCCAAGTTAGTCATCAAGGGTTCATGTAGCATTCTAAAAAGATGTACCCCTACCATGGTTCCATGGGTGAGGTTGAATTTATCAATATTATCAAATAAAACTTCTTTAGGGAGTTCTAGTACCCCATATCAATATTCAATATCATCTCAATCAAAAATATTAATGGGAATACTATATTCTATATTGACTTTAGGGAACTTAACCACCACGATTCGAAGGATTATTTACCCATTCCATTGATAAAAAATATTGATTTATTCTATGGATGTGCTTTAATCTCTCTCCATTATTTATGTATACTATGGGTAAAACAATATCTGTATGTTCCGTAAGGATGAGGAGTCCACCATTTTTAGGGTGATTTATGGGACTTTCTACGACCAGGTGATTCCCTTCTTCTTGAAAAATGTAAGACACACATTTCAGTGGGACAAAAATAAAATCATGAAGATAGTTATTAGGACATTGTTGGAATTCCTCATAGACTACTTGGTCTTAAAAACCTGAAATATTTAAGACCATATCATGGACCTTGAGAAAGTTTTTGACTTCCTCTGCTTGAAACAATTGAAGATGAACCCCTTGAAGTGTGTGTAAAAATTTAACTCTAAGAAATTATCTTGATTTATCATCAAATAAGAATTCATTGATATTGAATCATAGAAGATCAAGTACATCAAAAAAGTTCCTCCCCAGTGAAACCTATGAAATTTATGTGGCCTTCAAGTGTACATAACCTACATACACCAATTTATCATAAATATTTCTATAAAGTGTAAACCCATTTTTAGATAATGAGGAAATAAACCATATACTAGTGGGATAAGGATATATAGAGTAGTTTGAAGGATATCTACCAGTATCAACTATGACCACTAGTTCTGATGCCACATGTCTCCTAGAAGCCTCTGGTCCCCTATCTGACCACCCTGGAATGGTCCATCTATAACCTTCTATAAACAAAAAATCATGACGTATGAGATTGTAGTTTCTACTCTCCATACCATATTCTTCTCAAAATAGATACTATATACTCCCCTATCCATAAGAGACTCCTCACAATGGTTTTCATTTTTATGATGTTGCAAAATTATCTCTAACATCATGAGATACTGCGTGTGTCTTGAGTGGACCCGTTGAAGAATAATGTTAATCAACCCATGTTGATGGTATTATTAGAACATTGGGAAGTGATTCTATATAACTTTGACACCATGTTTTTCCCATAGAAGGTTATCAAGGTTTTGACAGTGGTTGAATTCCTAGCCACACATCCAAACCCTAAAGAACTACCCCTAGTTGTTGATTTCACAAATGTGGCTATCCTCTCAATGGATCAAGTTGAGCCATGTTTGGACGATTAGTTTTTATGGTTCCACCCAAATACTAAGTAATATATGTCTCAATAATCCCAAGTATAATAGAGTAGGGATGAGGACCATATTAACCACTCATACATAGTTTTTTCGACATTTCTCATTACTATTGTCATAAGTCTCATCCAACAATTAGGTAGAGTATGAGGCTCTCATTAATGGTCTTGAAATTTCCATCCCGATTAATGTCCACTAATTTCATGTGAAGGGATATTCAGAGATAGTCTTCAAATGAATCCAAGATGACTACATCATTAGAATATAAGAGCTTGTGCCCCTACTAGAGAACACCCACTAGCTGATGGGCCGATTCCCTTCTCAGGTAGAGGTGACACACATTCCCTAATCATATAATGGTTAATACAAAAACATGGTAATTTTATCTATGTATCTCTTAGAGACAAACTGGTACAACCTAATCATCCATGTGGCACATCAAAGGGTCATTTCACATACAATTTCAGATGATGATGATGATAGGTAATAGGTAAACCAACTAGATGGCAGTGCTTCTTTTCTAGCAACATCAAGTCCTACAACAATGAATTAAACTCATGATTGAAAAAATCCATTCATTATATTCTTCTATCATGGGATTCTCTTACTATACTAAGATGAGTGTAACAAAATTTTTTATAATGA
The DNA here is from genome assembly GCA_963277665.1 of Viscum album. Taxonomy (NCBI): domain Eukaryota; kingdom Viridiplantae; phylum Streptophyta; class Magnoliopsida; order Santalales; family Viscaceae; genus Viscum; species Viscum album. Next base: position 1,456,588,911 of record OY728161.1, read on the forward strand.
AACATAGTTTACCCTCCAGAGTGATAATAACATTGATTAGACTCTATACAAAGGAGGGTTCTATAAAATTATCCTCTATTTCATCTAAGAATATGAGATCCCTTAGGTCATACATGAAGTCCATTCTAGATCTTGTGGTGCCCATCAGGTGGGATTGAAGATCTCCCACCATATTTAGAGTATGGGATACTTCTATCCCACCATGGTCCATGAATAAAATGAGTTTTTAAAGTGCTTCCATTCATGTCATATTATTGCCAACTATGTGAATCAAATGTTGGATCGTTCCAACATGACTGATTATTATTGGACCTTTGTAGTATGGAGACTGTATGTCATGGGACCATACTCATGAGTCACATCTTACCAGTGAATGTTTATTGTGAATATAACCAAATTCTTATCTTTGTGGGAATAGATGATTCCCCTCATCAATGTAACTTACAAATATGTGGTTTAGTTTTTCAGATTTTACATCATCCACTGATTTGGATATCTGTACACCATTCTTATCAACAAAGACACCAAATTATGGGTTGTTGAGATGATGAAACTGCATGACAAGTACAAAAACCAGTAAAACCATACATCTTGCTAACATTAAAAAGAAAATGGTAATATCAAGACATTCAATATGAACCTAACTAAAATGTTGAAAATGATGGTGGGATAAAACAATAAATTTTTTTATAGAAGATCAATGATTCCATCTTGGCCTATCAGATGAAAACATGAAATTCAACCTAGGTGATGCCATATTCCATGGTGTATGAAATAGATGTAGTCTTCCCCATTATGGTTCAGTTTCTATCCCTCTAAACTACTGTCTATGAACAAAATACACTAGATAGAATCACAAATTTTTTTCTAGTTGAAATAGAACCCCATAAAAAATATGATCCATTCCATGAATATTAGAGAGAGGATTTAGTATAGGATAGTGAAAACATTCAATAAGAATTTTCACCTCCACCCCTTCCACCAGGGTGACATGGTACATGCCATTAGAATGAAATTGATACCTATAAAAATTAAACCAAAGATGGAGCCCAATTGGGAAGGATCATAAATCATTCATAAGGTATATTATGGTGGATAACACTCTTTAATCACCATGTACACATAGTTAAGGATACCACCCACCAATTCGATTCTCATAACGTTAATCTAGAAAGCACTACCATATACTATTTGAAGTGGTATGAGATTTAGGACCTCAAAGTAATAGCATCCTTGGTCCATGAATAATGACGATAAAAGATATTCACAAGTAGTTTGAACTTAGACCTTTCACAATGGATGAAGAATTAGGAACTTAAAATAATATCAACATTTTTATATGTTACATGACCATAAAAATTTTAATTTATCCATCAACTAAGACCTCGAAATGTTTACAATTGATCTAGGAATTATGACCATACACTATTTTCATCCCTTTAGTCTATGTGGTATGACATTAAACTAGATATCCTAATTTTCTCAACATTGGATGTTAAACATTGATCTTAACTAGTATGGAACATGGTTTAATATGATATGATCTTAACCTGTATAAAACTGAGATTCCTTATATAATAAGAATGTGATGATCCAAGAAGTCCTGCCCTATATATGACAAGGATTCCATATACGATAAGTTTGATATGGTAAATAAATTTACCCCATAATAAATTAGGATTCCAAAAATGTTATGAGATGAAAAAAACAAACTTCCTCAGTATGATCCATTAAATGATAGCCTTTCCATATATCATGGAAACCCTGGGATTCCTATGTTACCTTGTAATAATGGTTTTTACTGAATATTGGAATTGATCTCCTCATGCACCTTGTTCAAGAACATAGTGTGGTGTGATTCCCATCATAATGGGATTCATAGAGACAACTGAAATTTATCTATTGTAACAAAAAATTATCAACCCTTTGAACCCTTTTCCCTAGTTAATGTTCTAATGACATGACCATAAACTATTTTCAGTTCAATTCAAGGTGTTTATTTAGTGCAGGGCCTCTTTGGCACCTTTAACATTAGTTCAGACATCTAAGCTACCATATAAATATCCTTGAGAATAGTATATTACTAGTATTATAATCATGAATTTAAACTATTTACCACCTTCCCTATGGTCCAATATTTTGGAAATCAAACTAGTTTACATTTGATAAATTGTACATGTGGGGTATATGTGTCTGTATTTCCTCCATTAACATTGGGTTTTACCTCTTTCGATCCACAAAAATAACCTGAAAGCAACCACTCCACCTAGTCTGAGGATTATGCCATAAAATTATTTTACAGGTTCTAATTATTATGACCCTAAACATTGTCAAACTAGATTCAGGAAAATTTCATGTTGTGCATAGACTCCTTGGATACTTTCAAGTTTGGATTTTAACTCTCAAACAAAACCAACATCCTTAAAGATCCTCCCCGTATTCCAATAATTAAGACTTTAAACTATATAAAATTTGTCCAATTTATACGACCTCAAACTATGAACCTTTTTAAAAGAATATTAGCCCTAAAATATGTTCATTACACCCTCATTAGAATGGTTTTCTTCATCTTTGGTGTTACAGTAAGCCTATACATCTACATCATTCCTTAACTCTGTGTGACTTGATTCCCATCCTTATGGGATACATAGTGATGTATAAAACATATATCTTTGGGACCAGCTATATATTGAACCTAGACACCCCATTCCTTTTTGGCTCATTAGCGGGATGAGATTCCCTTATTTTGAGATATGATGATGTGATGGACATACCAATATATTCACAAAGACTCACCAATTACCTTATAACATGATGTTAAAATAGGATCTTATCAAATATAAAATTGGTATGTTTCTTAATGAGAGATGATTTTACCACATAAAAAACTATGATTCCCCATATGAAAAGTATGGGATGAAAGAACACCAACATCCTAAACACACAACGTTAAACTGTACCCTTAACCTGTATGAAATATGGATGCCTCATATTCTAAAATGGGATGATTAAATATCCTCATTTAAGATGTTATATCCTCTCAACATCTATCCCCTACCATTCTAATTCCTAGAAAATAATACTGCATGACTTCTATTTTCATAGGATATATAGCGACGACCAAAAATTGCATCATTGGGGCCCACCCTAACCTGGAATCATTGTGGTGTATTCTCTTCACTAGCATTTTTTTGTCAACATGGCATACCATATGTTGAATTTTGTGTGTAAAATAGTCCCTCGTACCTCATTCTTTGTTGTTTCATCACACTTTATTGCCACAATATCCCCTTTTAAACACCCTTACCCATTTTGGTCAGAGATACATGACCTTAAACAAATAATTTTTCCTATAATTTGAATCTTATAACTTTAAACTAGTAGTGACTTTAGTCTGATTTGTATGAATTTGAACTAGAAATCCCAACATCCCTATCACACGATGATAAAATGTGATATTACACCATATAAAATGAGGATGATTCTTAATGAGGGATGATATTACCCCATAAAATTTCGATATGACTCTTAAAATGAGATGAGTGGATATCCTCTCCATAGAGGATGTACATCCACCAATGCCAATCTCTTAACAAACCATGCCTCACAACTACTCATGGATTTGGAACATACTCATGAGATATTTAGTGATGCCCAAATATTCATCATGGACACGACCTTTCCATAGACCCACCTTGGTGTATTCCCCATGGATTGGCTCATAGGGCTACTAATTTTCATTAGGGACAGTCTGCATTTCCTAATTAGCAGTTATCATTTTCTCATATTTGGATAATTGTTTTCCATCCAATCTAAATAGGATCCCTAACAAAATGGTGTTTGGATGAAATATATTACCTATTTTCCTAGGAATACGCCTTAAAGAAGATTCCAATGAAAATAGAAGATCACATGTTTCAATATTAGTCAATGGTCGATCTGTAATTTTCTCACCCCATCTCTAGTGGACCCATGTTTTGTACATGTGTTTTGAACATGGTCAAAAATATTCCCCAATCCATTGGTTAGTCCCATATGTCACTATATAAGACGTGAATGTTCCAATCTCCTTTATGGTTTATGTTATCCAATTCCTTCCCTTTTTATTTTCTCCCCTATGAATAGTGGGAACTCCAAAATACTCCTCACTTCTTGAACTGATCATGGATCATAGGGGATTAGGTGTTGATAGATTGTTCTCCTCAAGAATGGTTAAGATGCATGAGTTATCCATGGTCCAAAGTCTATGAAATTAATCTAGGATTACAAGTCCATGAATCATGAATTTAAATATTGTTAAAGTCATCATTGGAATGTGTGGTGTGGCACTGGGTGTCCATGGTTTTTTCACACATTGTTTGTTACTCCGTCGAACTACATATGTTCATTTGAGATGATCAACCAAGAATCATGACATTAATAATTTGAATCTTATCCTGATTGTGTTTTTGTGGCATTATGATTCCTCTTATCCACCCTCTATTCATGTTAGGAAACAATATTATTATGCCACACATGTTCCTTCAAGACACACCACCCTATAGTCCAGGCATTATGACATTAAACTAGAATCCATGGTCCAAGAATCAAAAAATTAAACTATGTGAATGTTGTATAAGGAATGTTTTGTGTTATATTAGGTTCCCCCTTATTCCCCTATATTAAATTTAGGTTCCATAAAAATTCATTCGAGATAGAAATCCCACTGGTATAAGCATTATGACTTTAAAACATTTTACATGGTTCTAACTCTATGACCATAAAATATTGGCTCAGGTACAAGCATAATTATTTTAAGATATTCTCCACCCACCCCAAATGTGTTTTTGTGGCGTGAGGCCTCTTTTATCCATTCATTCACATCATGTTAATACTCTTTCACATCATTCCAAAAACATTAGGGTTATCATGGTCTTAGCCCCATAACCATAAAACTAGGGGCCCAATTCCAATTATTGTGACTTTAAACAATGTTCTAGTCCACTTTGGAATGTGTTATGTGGTGTTAGGTCCCTTTGTCCCACAATTCACATCACATTGTTAGTATTCCACATTACACATACTCTTTAAGGATAATCAACCTATGGTCCAAGAATAATGACCTTAACCATTGTGTGACTGTCCCTTGATCTTATGCTTTCTTCAATTTTGATTGGGCATGTACCATTCACTTTTGTTCACACGTCCCAATCAAACAACATTAAACTATGGGATACATCATCCTTATTATCTGATTTCAAACTGCGTATCCAACATCCTAACCATATTACATAAAACTACATGCCTATCAACCTCGTTGAATGATGTAAAACAATAAGGAATAAAAATAACATTCCCATAAATCTATTTCAGTTATGTCCACCAACCACATAATTTGTGTTCTTCAACCATCACTTGGAATCTAAGATGATTCCCCCAGGAAAATTATTTTGAACTTTCTTCATATTGATATGTGTTTTCTAATGTGTTCAATGTCAGGATAGAGTAATTACAAGAGGGTTTAAATCCATTCTAACATTCCAACATTATATATAAATGTTTCTCATGTCCCTTTATTTGGATCCTCATTCTCCTCCATGTTTGTATCCCCACAACGACATTGGTTCCTAGCCAAAAATGACTCACCTATCATCCTAGGAACACACTTCAGAGGAATTTGAATGACATAATGAGATAGGTCACATTTTTTTGTCATGGTTAATGGTGGACCCTCATGGGGTTGTACCCATCCTTGAAAAAAGGATAATGGATGATGTATTTAAAACATGTTCAATAGATATACTCCATCATTACACCACATCCATTTTTATACAAATATTGAGAATATTGATTTAGTCTTTTCATACCCTTTTGTTCAGGTATAATTAAGAACACCTGGTGTAACCTCAATCAGGAACAAGTTCACATTAGAAAATAAATTCAATTGTTCAGAGAATCTCATTCTCCAACTGTGGCCTCTCATATTTGAGACACTCTTAGTTCATAGTCCAAAATGTAGACCCTATGTTTTCAATGATTTTATAACACTCTCATATATATGAGTATCACAATGTTTTAAAATCTCTCTCACACCGACCATGACTCAAAATAACATATGAATTTTTCATTGGATGTCTCATGTGTATGGTGGAAGTGCGATATTAAAATGTGAAAAATAAATATTTTTGAACATGATGTACATTAGAAAAAATAAAAAAATTTATATTTGGTAATCCACATATTAAAAACACTCCATTGTAAGACTATACCTAAGATCTACCCCAATTATTGTTTTTTGTACCTCAAATAAACTCTTTTGAGTATCTTCTAGGGTTTACTAATGATCATCTAGTTAATATACCTCTTCTTAAGCTTGAATATATAATTTTTCATTTGGGATCCACATCTAGTTATATTCTAACCATCATTCAGCAACCATGGATGTTTCCTCTACTGTCAAAGAGTTAAATATCTCCAACTGGGACCTCATATGGTTTATGGTCTCATTTTTATTAGCAATGATGATGAACTTCTCTCTCTATATCCCTTCCAGATGGGTGATCTCCCATTAATCTACATGATGTGATTGTATCTGTTAACCTTGTGCATCTTATATGAGATTAAAAATACCAGCCCTTCATCACATGTTCTCTTGACGATGAAGTCTCGATCAAGTGCATCAATATCACTAGATTCCCCCCCACTGGACCCTAGGATGAATTGACAGTGCTAGAGAGATTCCAACGAGATGGGAAAGTCTTACATTGGGTTGAATATAATGATGTTCCTCACATACCACCATGCCTTGCGATAAAAGACCTAGTTCTATTTAGAAGCATCTAATCTAGAATCCTAGAAACATTTGGGTGGTGCAGGATTATATAGAGTTAAGACCTCTAAAATGTTAGTGGTTGGGTCATACATGGACATGTCCATAAGAATTGGTTGATTGATTCTTATTCCCTGATATGGGTCATCACAAGTCCCTCACCTAGAGAAGAAGACTTTGCTGCCTCTTGTGGCCCCTGTAGGGAAGATGCAACTGTTCCACCATCCATGGAAACCCATAATTGTGTTATGATCTAAGCCTCAACTCTAGTTTCCACCATAGAAAGAACTTCTAGGGTAGGAACATCCCTGAAAAGCTCATTGATCATCCATTTTTTATTGCACAATTTCTTCCTCTTACATTGAGGTTGTAGTTCCAATCATCACTATTATTGGCACCACTATGATATGCTTCTCCACTGTATCCTCCTTAGCTAGACCGTTTTTGGGTATTTTATCGACTGCCTCTATCAATTGAATTGTCCTATAAGTACCTTCTAGTGGAATATCCATAGGTCTTCCATCTTCCAAGACATCTCTTTCTATTTCTACCAGGAGAATAACATCCGCCTTCATGGCTTAGCCTATGGAACCACTAATTGAGATGTCGATACTGTCAACTGATCCCAAAATATAGTTTGGTATTCCATTTAACTATGAGTAACTCAGATTTATAAAAATAAAAAATAAGAGAAGAAAATTATAAATTGTAAATCCTTATTTTAGTAGTATATCCCTATGAGGAGATTAGAAAGTTTCATGAGAGATTCCCCTAGTGATGGAATGTCCCTAGTAGGAAATTCTTCAGTCATAGGTACTTGTTTGATAGATGGATGAATTTCCATGGAAATGAATTCAAGAAGGCACCTGGAACTCCACCTTCAATGGTTTAGGACCCATTCCCTATGTTCAAGGTTCATCATAGACTTAAACCACTTCAGTGCTCTCTGATCCTTACAGAAGTAGAAAAAATGTTTGAAAACTATATTAGGGGTTTTGTAGATTTAGAATCACAAAATAATAATGTATTTAACTAATATAATGTTGGGAATCCTTCCCAAAGGGAATAACTACTATAATCTACCCCTAGACTTGTCGAAATCTCTTTATCGAGGTGTGTGAGTAAGAAAATAATAGGACGTGAGATCTGAAGAGAATATCATCCACACAAACACCTTCACCCATGAGGCAAAAGGATGTGTAGTCCCCTGAGGGTGGACCAAATACTCGATCTCTATTATGTTCCGTACTACCTGATCATGGGACATGGGGATGCAGACTCTAGCATGAATCATCATAGTGAAGAATATTAATTATTCCCTAAGATGTATCCACACAACATAGAGGTTTTTAACCTATCTGAGAATCCCCAATCTCTCCTAAATGTCTAGTATGGACACATCCCTAGGGATATCTGAATAGAACCAAAGATTCTCTAAAAATTGGGATAAATTATTGGGGACTGACCCACATGTTTCACCTTCTTCTTTCAAATTCATTCTTAAGTGATCTAATCCAATCACTACTTCTATTCTTGCAGAATCTACCAATGTGAGTCCACGATTGTCTGGATCTGTATCTATTACCCTACCCATCGGGCTAAACCTGCCTCCATGATGAGATTCAATAATTTCTCTTCTTTGACCCTATTATTTCAAAAAAATTCCTTTATCGTTTACAGTGGTTTGGTTCTTCAACATATCCCTGAGATATGTGTTCTCCCAATATAGTGTGTACTAATGAATGCGCCTATTGGCGGTGGAAGGCAGCGGTAACCCATTCCAGCTTTTCCCCCATACATGTAATGTGCTATAGAATTTCCTTAGGACCAATGGATTGTGCTCATGTTTCACCTCAGTATACACCTTTTGGGTTAACTGTAACAGACATCATAACTGCCTTGCAAAATGGTGTGGTTTGTATGAATTTCAAATCACCTAGTAGTCAACCCTCACAACCAGTACCATTCCTCAAAAAACAATAGGTATAAATGTTTCTGGATGTTACTCATTCCATCATCAGTCACTATTCCAATGAGATTGAGAAATAGGTGAAACATTAATCATTCTACTTTCCCGACCATTTCCAGTATGTAGAAAAGGAAAATATTGCAAGACAAACTCCCCATGATTTTCAAAATTTCTAGATGAATGTTCCTAATGGGAGAGGAGACAGGGTTTGGGTATTCATATTCCCCCATGCGCGTGGCTACCCAATTATAAAATATGTGGAGGGGCCCACAATCATAGAGTAGAGTCTTCCCTTGGATGTTGTGGCCGAGCACTATGTATATATTTTATAATATGGGATCATTCATATTGATGTGATTCCCCATAACAAACATTTACACCATGATGAAGGGTCTTGGCCCCAACCCAATGGGGGTGTCCCTTATAGGGTGCATCCATCCATAGATCAGTGTGAAAATAATTCTCACTAATATAACCACATGATCTTCAGGATCTATGCTATATCCCAAAATATTCCATTAGATTTCCCCTAAGATCGTTATGTAATATTTATCCTTTCCCAACTTGAATTTCATAAGGCTTGTGAGTGAACTCCCCAATAGTCATTGTACTAGTTCATTTAAGTAATAATAGAACAACTACATGAATGTGATGTCCTTAATCCTCGGATTGCACTTACTAGTCCCTTGCACCAATCTCATCAATTCCCTATGAAGATATAAAACATTCTCTTAGTTCAACCACACAATATCTACAGGGAGGAACTCATTATACCTGAATACTTACATTGGGATCCCAATGATATATTAATGATTCTGTTAGCTAATGATAACCTCCCCATGATGAAGATGGAATGTTTTTGTCCCAGGAGACCACCAACTCAGCAATTCCGATGTAATGTCTAGGTGGTGATTAACCATGAATTGTGAAGCCCATTATACCTCATAAATCCTTAATTTCTCTAGATCAGACTCAAATTCACTACATGACACACATGGACAATAAACCTAGGCCCATTCATCAATAAAATTTCCACCCTAACACATATCCCATCCATTGTCTATCTCTTGAGTGGACCCCCCAATCCATCCATAAGAATCATATTATATTGCGGGGGGGGGGGGGGGGGGGGGCTCCTTTCCTACAACATATCCTTTTTGATTTTTTTCATCATTGTTCTAGAGAGTGTGCACCATGAGAGATGCATGATCTTATAAGATATGTCCAACAATATCACTACACCATTGGTATTATTGAAGCCTTCTTTTGAACTGGATGGTGGGATCATCTATGCTCTCCTCAACAGTGAATATGTTATCCCTTAGTCCAAATCCAAAAAATAACACCCTATTTCCAAGATGTTACTCCTAGTAATCCCTCATTAGAATCATGGTGAGTGAGTTGTCATCTGATGCACTTCTAAAGATCTCAAAAATCATTATGTTATAGAACATCTCTTGCTGATGAGTGATTATTGTTTTGGAACCTTCAATGGTCATTCAGTTTGAGACATAGAAGTTTTATGAGTCTAATTCATGGGAATATTCTCATAAATGTCAGTTATGATTTTTTTCTCATGAAGGTTAGTTTCATGACGATTGGATCAAGGTGGATGGGTCTGTGGAGAAATGTTCTCAAAAATAGGTTTATGAAGGTGATGATATTCATGAGTAGTAAGGATTGAGATCACAGAGTCCTCACAAATATGGTGAGAATTATAAATAGAGATATTTGGATTTTTTAAACTAATCATGGTCCTCCTATGACGACCCTCCATTATTTATAGGCACTTGTCCTCGGGCTTTGTGATTGAGATTCATGACCGGGCTTCACATCCATGATTCATGAGCACGATTTATAAACAAGAGTCAATTGCTAATTTTCAGTGATTTTCCATTTAATATAATCCACCTTTTCCCATCTAGTCTAATTCATAGGGGGAATTTATTGATGCTGAAATACACATGTCATGGGAATGATCGAGGAAGGAACAACCTTTTTAGAGAGAATATTGGCCAAAATGGCACAAAAAACCATCTAAGAGACTATTTCATAAATTTCACTACCATTACAAATGGAAATATCATGTGAAGGTCTAGACACATGGATACCTAAGGATATACATTTCAATTCGTCAATCCTGAGAGGTGGAGCTCTCCATGATTTCACAGAGGGTTCACAGTAACATCCACATATTGTTGTTCATACTCATGGAGCCCCCACCACATGTGAATCTCAACAAAACATAGGAAAGAATACAATCATTGGAATATCCAAGCCCATATAAATACACCCTTAATTTAAAAATTTAAGGTGTCTTTACCTTTGGACATCTGAGAAACACTCCTGTTTCATGATACACCAGAGCTTAGTGAGTGAAAGATGGAATGTATATGAAAACATATCAATCAATTGAAAAATGAATTCCCATGGTTTTTGGATAACCTAAACCCAAGTAAAGATTCTTTTTATTAAGTCCCATGGCCTTTGTAGATGATAAATGACCCCCGAGGCACTTGGGGATTTAAAATTCACTGAACCTTTACGAGGAACCAATCCTTCATGAAGCCCACAAGAAGGTAATCGAAGGATTTACCCTTAATTAGGGTGACCCTATTTCATGAAGCCTCCCATTTGAGAAACCACTAACCTCCCTGTGTCCCTTGATCTTCATGAGAAACCACTAAATGAGTCCCCAACCTTCACGAATCACCTATCCCAGGATTCTCCATGGTGCCTCCCTTCATCTGATACACTTTTATGATGGTTGAGTTCCCAAGGCCCCTATTCCAAATTAGGATCAGTTCAACATAACCCTAAGAACTTATGTGAATATTTCAACCCACAATCATGTCTTCCCACTCAATTCAAGGTGTTTCATGGGCCTTCATACTACCCGTTACTTCAAAAAAATAGGTACCCTACCACACATTTATTTTAAGTATAGAGACCCAAACATTGGGCCTCCATTTTGAACTTTTTAGTTGTAGATCAAATGCTCTATCCTGCCCATAGGAACATGAGAAGTGGTCACATAAGCCATAATGGTTTCATCTTCAAGGGAAAATATGAACTTTTATTTTTTAGGGATTACTTATAACTCTTCCCCTTTCCTTGACATGTACCCCTTGAGATGTGAGACCCACTACATCGGAGATTCAGGATGTAAAAATTCCTATCTCTATATCCCAGTCTTATGATGTTAAAATTCATGATAACATCCTCACAAAATAACCGAAAACCTTCAACTTACCTTGAAATACATACAAAGAATTCCCCATGTATGATTGAAAAGGGAGGAACAGACAAATCTTACCCTGTGTTATGAACACAAGATTCCCCATCTACGATCATCATGGGATTTCACTCTCTCTTCCACCTGGGGATATGAGTCACCCATAGAGGGAAGCTTCCACAAATAATCCCTACACCATCCCTTGTTGACGCTTCTTCCATGACCCATGCAACCTTATCCAATGATGTTAAATTGAATGGATCTGTCCTATCAAATGAACTTAAACATCGACATTGATCTATGAGTGTTTTGATACATGTCTTATAAACAAGGTACATAGAATTCATCATTGTGGTTAATATTGAAATCTGTAAGATTAGTGTGACATCTTCTATTATAAGGACACACATGTTGATCTAGATCAATAGGTTGTCGTATTCTGACCAACATGGTGTGACATCTTCCATTATAAAGACACACCTCTGAATCCACCTCATTGTGGAATTTTAATCTAACCTCTTAGGTGTGAAACATTATCTATTAGGTAAACACTTTTACATAAACCTTGATGGATAATTACCATATTGTTCCGATAATACATTAATATTTCACCCATCCAATCCCTTGAAGACATTAAACATGAACATGTCTTATCCCTACAGGTAATTAAACCTGGAACCATCAAACCTCTACACGAGGATAAAACTATGCCCATAATTTACCTGAAATAAATTAAACATGTTCCTATAAAATACCAACAATATGTTAAATCTACACCCATATTTTCATCAAAATACGTTAAAATTTCACCCATCATATCCTTGCAAGACATTAAACCTACACCAATCCTATCCAAAGAAGACATTAAACATGAACGCATCCTGTACCCATAATATGTTAATCTAAAATCCATCATCCCCCCAAAATACATTAAAAATATGAAAAAAATGTCCCTATAAGATGTTAATCCTTCTCCCAACTAGTCCCCATACGATGTTAAACCTATGTCTGACATGTAACTGCAAGACATTACACATGCACCCGACCTATCACCACAAGATATTAAACCTGCACCCATCATATCATCACATGATGTTAATACTATACCTATCATGTCCTCACATTATGTTAAACCACCTCCCATCCTATCCCCACATGATGTGAAACCTAGGACCATATTCTCTTTTTAAGTCATTAATAATGTTCCCAACCTATCCCCACATGACTTTAACCATGTTCCCATCTCTACAAGATATTAAACTCATTCCTTGAGCGATAATTTTTACCCAATGAAAAAAATATTGGATGTATAAGATAAAAATCTTTTTAAGACTTACATCCATGGTATAAATTACCTTATTATTGAAATAGGATTCCTTTGGTTCCACACCTAAGATGCCTCATATGATATTCCATCCAAGGAGTATGAATTGATAAGTTTTCATCAAGTAGTGAAATTAGTTATTTTGGATCACTGAAACCCTATTGGATTCATTCTCATTGGAATATCCTTTAGTAGGGAATAAATTAAAATTATATGTTTCCTTCAACATTATTTATTTCTTTACTTTCAGTGAATCACCAACAGATAAAGTTATTAATGATAAGATCAATATAATCATAAATGATAAAAATTAGTTACCCTCATAATGAACAAGTTAAGATCCATTGTGATGTGAATAAAATATTCAAGTTGTCTATACACTAATTCACACCCCTCAAAGGGTATCTATCACCCCTTTCTATCCAAAAATTGGTATTAGAGTATATAATCTTTTTATAGTTTTTTTCTTTCTATCTTGGACCATTTTATTTTCAATGATGATGTTTTAGTTCAATCTATTTTCATGTTCTAGGGAAAAAGGAACAACTATAAATAAGTAATTTAAGTTTAGTGGAATTACTCAGCGTGGATGTGTCAACCGAAAGAGTGTGATTCAATTGATAGAAACAAAAAAATATCATATTGTGACAGTATATACTAATTAAATGATTATACAAAAATATGTGAGGAACCTGCCATGCCATGTGATGCTGTAACTAATGATGATGAAGAAATTCCAAGGATATCAAAAGCGAAAGTTTTCCAATTGAAATAGGAATCAGATCAGAAATTAAAAGAATAGAATAATACTCAATATATCAATATCCAATAAATAGAAATTAAATACAACAAAATAAAAGGTTTAATAAAATAATTTTCAAATTGGACATCAATATAAGGGAGAAGAATGATTCCAAAGATGAATAACTAGAATTTATGTCCACAAAGATGGGAAAACACTAATTTTATGACAAGGGAATGAATCTAAGATAGAAATAAATTCATAATTTATAAGCTATAAATTACGATCTTACTACACATATATTAAAACTAGTTCAATAGGAGAAAAGTCTATATTATTATAAGGCTTGATTTAATGATCATATTTCATTTACGAATTCTAAAATAAAGGAAAAATGAAATGGTGGATAAGGTATCCAAAGTATTGTAAGATGATATGGATAGTGGTAGTATTATCAAGAGATAACTTAATAATAATATTGAATCAATGCAAAAGAAGATTCAATAATTATGATAAGATATAGAATTAGTCAATAAAGAAGTGAAAAAATCTATTTCTAAATGAAATAAAAAATTGAATGATTCTATTCAATTATTATTGTATATCCAATTTAAAATAATAAGGAAATTAAAAGAAAATATGTTATTTTAGATAAAACACATAGCTTGATTATCACACCCCAAAGGTTTTTTAGTTTCGGAAAATCTAGTATTGGTTATGATGAACACACCCCCTTGCATTATAGGAAGAGATCTATGAATAATTAAAAAAATATGAAATATTTTATTGGTTCTATAAAGAGATCAAAAAAAATTATATGAATTAATGATAATATCTTCTATTCCTATACGATGCATGGTTAGATTTCATGTTTTTTTAAAGGCTTTGGAATATATTTCATGCTGTGGAGACAATTTTTTTTAATCTATGAATGAATAGAATATTTCTAATTTTTTTGAATAAAATTATCTTGGAATAGAATAAACATGAAGTGATACTATTGTGGAAGACATAGGCACACGTTGAGTATGTTATAAGAGGACCAAAGGCTCATTGTCAAAATGAAATCATTGACGGCACCAACATCTCTACTAAACAATGATGATGTGAGGTATATTTTTAATTGGATATATCTCATATATGATAACCTTGTGAATTTGGAATCATATTGTTGTTGTAAAAAGGAATGGAAATAAAATTAATCCAAAAGGAGATCCCCAACCCTGTCAGTGTATAATGATAAAGCCTATATTGGACGACAACCTGATAAGTCGAAAAATAATTTTATATTGTTAGAGGAAACCCAATGAGCACAATGAAAGGTGAAATATATACCTCCATAGTTATACTCAAAACAACTCTATTGGAAGTTATATAAACAAAACATGAAGAAAATGGTAGGAGATGATCTAGTTGTGACGAAGAAGATTATACATTCAATAGAAAAATCACCCATATTAGTAAATTGAGAGGATAATTAGATAAATGATAAAAATGAATTGATTTAATAAATCCTTGTAAAATTAAAATTTGATTCTATAAAGTGATAAATTAAGTCAATATAAATAAACCTAAAATAATAGAGTAATCAATGGAAAACCATCAGTGAGAAGATTACCGTATATAGAAATAATCATGAGAAACAAAATATGTGTGGAGATTCAAATATAAAAATTGGTACAAGATGGTTGAAAACCAAAATTGTGAAAAATTACAGGCTGGTGAAGCCATGATATTGGATGAATACTGAGTATTTGGGTAAATAATGTCAAGTTATATGGTTAGAATAGTGGAATTTGGATGGGGATATGGAACAAAAATAGAAAATTATGATATTTATTAAGATTGATTAACGGGTTGGTCGACCAGGATCAACCAAAATCATATTATTGATAATTTCAAGGGAATACCACTCCCCTTGTAGTCAATTATTTATAATATTTGTTTGATGTGGTAAATGATTAAGGGGAGATATGATCCATGAAGTGTTTTTATGAAAGGGTAATGATGTATAAGAATCAAAACTCTTAAAATTCTCATATTGTATTAGATTTAATAGGTGGGTTTACATGAAAGAGGTAGTTTTTCAACTATGTATTTAGAATTCATGTGTTGTGGAAATGGAAGATTACATAATAAAGTGATTAATGTGAAATTTAAGTACTATCAATGTAATAATTCAAAAATCTGGTGGATTAAAGAAACATTGAATGTCCAATCATTGATATCATGCCTCGGTTCAAATGTCATTAATCCTCTCAATAGAGGAAAAATTTGTGGAGAAGAGACATAATTTATGTATTTAATTTTTATGTTAATTTTCAAATTATGTGGTATCAAATGATTTTGATATATTTAATGAATTTTATTGATAAAATCAATAAAATTTTCAACAAATAGTCTCCCCATTAAAATGAGTAATTCAATATCTATATTTATCTCAATAATAAGTATTAATATTATATATCAGTCCATTGTTGGTGGATTTTGGGTAGATATAGTGAAAATATATCTAGGCCATATAGACTCATATGAAAAGTGATTCCTAGGAATAATTGAATAATGTCATGAAAATACCATCCATGGAATTATGTGGTTGAAATAGATGAAATTGGTGTTTATTTTCTTAATGTATTGTTCATTACGAAGTGTTCTATCAAAGTAGTTATAGATGATCCACCAATGAATCAATGAAACGTGGAAATTTAAGTTGTGGAAAATATGTCAATAGTGTGTTGTAATAAAAATGAATATGGATCATATTTTGAAAACTATGAAATAAGAAAATTTTCAATCTTAAGTTGATAAATGGATTAGAAGGTGAAAATACAAATAGTTGACATAACTATGTTGTCATTGGATGCCAAAATATGGTATCAAATGGTAATAGTATCTTTTAACAAATAAAGGGGGAGAATGATCACAGAATATTTAAATTTTATGATTCTATAGAATAATGTGTGATCCCTCATGATTTCATAAATTTTTTGAAATATGATGCATTGATGTCATTGATTATGGGGGGAGTAAATTTGTAGAAAAATGAATCTTCTATGGAATTATATGAAAAAGTGGATATTAATTTGAGGTATCTGATTGGTATCAATTAGGCTAATTCATGTGCAACAAATATTAGTAAAAATCAAGTCTATCACCCAAGGAAAAAGAAAATTAAAATATACTTTCACTTCATCAAGGGAGAAGTAGATCATGGGATTTTGAAGATGGATTATATTCATGAAGTGTATGTTTAAGATATACCAATTAAGGACCTAGCTAAAGATGAATGTGAATTAAATTGATGGGTTATTGGGGTTTAGTTGACTCCTCGCACTTGAAAAGTGTAGATGTGGGACCATGTCTCCCTAGGGTATGTATTTTTTTTCTTATGTACTTATATATGTTATTTTATAAGTTTAAGGATATAAAAATGTGACCATTGTATTCATTGAAAAAGGAGGAGAATATTTTTTGATCAAGACTGAGGGATAAACTAATAGTGTGACAAGACGTGCATGGGTATTTTTAAATATTATAATACTGATGTAAGTCTATAAATGAAGAAGAATCATGAAAAACTTGTGGCATTTGGATTCATGACTCTAGAAATAGACATGTGAGGTCAAAAAAGTGATCCCATGATCAGGGGTTATTTTATCCTTTTTTATAATGTTTACAAAGGAATTATTAAAAATTAAGTGATTTATAGATGAAAATTTCATACTACTCATGTTTTCAGGATGAGCTCCACTCATGTGGGAATAAAGTATGTCTTGAGGACATCCTTGATCAATATTTGGGGTTATAGACCGAAATTGGTTTGATATATGAGTGAATTTTATCAACATGTTTATTTATTTTTTGGTAAAAAATCAAAATTTGGAGATTGATGGAAATTTTATTCCATATGCTGTTTTATGGATTTTATTTTTTTACATGGTTTTATGTTGTTGAAAAAGATTTTTTTAAATGATTATATAGAGTGTGTGGGTCCCAATGGATCATATGAAGCACGTAAGTCCCATAGGATCATGAGGAGCACATAATTCCAAAATTAACTTGTGATGAATGTAAGTATTAGGGGATAATGTGGAGGAAATAAATCCTAAAGGATCATAAAGAGTGTGTTAGCATGGAAAATGTGGAAAAGTATAATGATTTTTCTGAATCAAGTGATGAATGGATGTCATATGACTGCAAGAGTCAAATGACATCACATGATCACATAATGTACCAAAATATCATGTTTTGGAGTTATGAAAATCACATTATAGAAAATATTATGGGGATGTAAGAGTCTTATTATGGTTTATTGAAATAAAAAGACAACATGATTTTCAATTTATATCACGATGGAGTCACATAACATGCTTTTTGACAATATTAGTAACAAACAGATGATTTTCAAGGGATATTTTGATGGATTCCAATGATATACATTAATAAAATTTCACTAACCACAACCTAATATTAAAAGGATCTTGTGATGGAGTCATGTGTTATTCTTGAAGGAAATGTCCCTTTCCACCATATTATTTTCAATGGATCTCATTATGTATTCATGCATAATGGTTAAATAAAATGATGTTGACCAATGAAAAAAGGATTAAAACATGGGACATATTTTCGAGATCTATTGAATATTCTATAACTGATTATTTGAATCAAGTAAGAGTGATTCAAATTTTGTTGAGGTAGTAGAATAGTCAGGTGACTATAATTTTCAGAGTTAAGGAGATAGATTTATAACAATAAACACCAATGGACACATCCTTAAAAAAGTATTTTATTATGTGGTTTAATCCAACAAATAATTCAAAATAGGTATTTCTGATGAAGTAAAAAAAATTATAAGATTAAAGTTATGTTTGTGTTTCATTAGATGAAAAGGTGGTTAAATTGTTGTATATGTTTCATTAGAAGAAAAACATAAAGGGAGTTTTATAAAGAAAAACAGATCACCTAATTTAACAAAAGTGCTTGGGTATTTTGAGTTGAGGGTTTTCACACATAACTCGACTAACCAGAGTCATGTGATATATTTGAGAATAACAAGGACTTGTACTAGAGTCACACGATCTAGATGATCACAATAAAGACTTATATTGGAGTCATGTGATCCATATAAGTTGAACAAGATCCTGTGATGGGGACTTGTGTAGGGGTCACATGAAAGGGTTACCTATTAGGGTCTCACACAACGAGATATGCACCAGGATTACCCTATAAACAATACAATTTTAACATATGAATATTTATGAAGAAGAAGGCAAAGGATTTTCACCACTGAACAATACTTTTAGAATGTGATTATTCACTACTAGATCATATGCAGTGAAAGGAAGAAGGTGGTTATTTATATGTGTAAGTGAATTTTTTAATGATTCTAAAAATAGGAATACATTTAATATATGTATTAACATTAAAAAGTGAGGAGGTGATTTAATTATATCACATGAAAGTTGATGCTCAAGGGGATGCTAACATCAAGGCTGTGAAAGAGAACATTAAGTTGATTGGAACCTAACTTACATTTAATGAATCTCTCAATATATGATGATATTGTATATTAGAATGTATTTGAATTGTTTTTTCATATAAAGTATTCTCTTAAGAGGGAAGTGTGTAGGATGTGAACCCAAGGAGATATTTCATCTTCGATAATCCTTATATATGTTGTGAGTCATTATTAGAGTGACCTAGATTAAGCCAACAAGTAGCGAGCGTAGTGATTTTGTTTCAACAAAACACTACTGGATGTGTGCTTCTTATAATATCCCACAATTTTGAACAAATTGGAAATATATTTTTCCTTGTGATTTATTTCTTGATTTACTTTCATATAATCATCATAAATTTTATTTTTAAGCATAAGATCAATATAAACCCAAAAGACAAAACAAGTGACCATCATATTAAAGAGGTTAAGATCTAGTGGCGTAGGAAGAATTTTTCAAAGAATATTCACACCCTGATTTACCCCCCTCTCAGGGTATATAATTCCCTTTTGGTCCTATCAGGTATGGATACCTCATGTTACCTTTATAAAACTATCATAATATCCTTACATAATCTCTAGAGATCTCAGGTTACTATAACATAACTATCAGACTACCCATACGTGAGTACCCTTAAGTGAATCAGTACCATTATGAATTACCATATCTTAAGATACCTTTACACAATTTTCAAATCCATGGTTACCCTTTTGTGATTGCTGGAAATAAGTGGTTACCTTTATTCACCCTATATAAATTTCTTCTTACCCTCATGAGACCCATGAAAAATAATTTATACACTTATGCATGCTATATGAGTAACTTTATGAAACATAGCCATACATGGTGTGAAAATTTATCTTTATGTTTTATTTATCAAATATATTTTACCTTTACAAAAACATTAAAAATTTCATTGACTTTTCATAGCTACTTTTCTTCTCTATATAAGTCATAGAAAGCCTCCATTACTAGAAAATGTAACTAGGAAGGGATTCAAAAGGACTAAATATTGAATTTGAGCTTGATATTTAAAATATATGTAACAATAATATGTTTCTATTATTATTTTCTAACCAATAATTTTTACATATATGATGAAGAATCAGGAAACAACAACACATAGAAGATTCAAATGATTTTTGTTAAGGAATAGTAACTTTGAGGTTATTGTCTATAAAGAATGGTCAAGGAATGAAATAGAAGAAGAAGAAGTAAAAAATAAACAATTATTTGGATTCATTTATTTTTAATTAATAAATAACTAGTAGTTTCAAAAATGTTCCTTGTTTTGAGTAAATTTAAAAATGGCCAAAAATAACTACTCCACACCAGACATATTCATCGACATCTTCTAGTATTCTAGTTACTACTATTTTTATTTGGAAGTGTATCTATTTAGTATTCACACATGATTATACCTCTATTAGAATGTTTTGTATAGCTATAATCACCTTATCAAAAGGCAATCACATAGGTTTGGTTTATCATGTATAATGGTCTAGGTACTGTTTGAACCCACAAAATGATGTGATATTCGTTATGTCTTATCCTTATAAAATATTTGGTTTCTTATTTAAATTGTAAAAGAAAAAGGATTGGTATAACCTATAATACTCTTGGTTTTGTCTTACCCTATAAAAGAATTATTATTTATTTTTTTAGTGAGTACGAATCTTCTTGTTTATTAATAGTGGATTAACAATTTGAGTATGTTAACTATAAAATGAACTGCTATTAAAATCATCATGTTCTTTTTTTTTTATTTTTCAACTTATCTATTAGAGAACCACATTCATTTTTATCTATTATAATCATTGTATAAATCAAACTGCGAGAATTTAGTAATCATGTTTAAGAAGTATAAAAAGAAAACTTCAGCCCCTCTTGTCTATATTTCCATCCATAAACCTATTCCCCAATTTTCATCAAATGAGATTCTGTAATGGATACGTTATGCCATTTTTTTATTTTGATACTCCATATTTATTTTGGAAAGGTTATGTTTTGATTTAATATTTTAATTATTCTAACACTATCTTAGACCTAATTGTCTCAGGAATGATACAATTTATCCCATTGAATGTCAGGAAACTGAATTCATACAAACTCTTAGAACCCATACCATAATAAATGAGATTATGCATATTAGAATGATCATATGGATGAGATTTTATAAAATATTGGTATATAATATTAAACTATTACTATTAAACCTGATAAATTTTCTAAAGTAGATTTGGAAAAAATAACTAGCAATGATTCTACAAATTATATACTAATGAATAATGTTATGCATTTAATTTCTTATGATTTACATATAAACCTATATATTGATATTTCATTATAAAAATCTTTTCATGAATTTTCTATGACTTTAAAGTTACACATAATGGAAATGATAAGTTCCACAGAACTAAATTAGGAATACATCTTATAAAATTGGAGAAATTTTGAATGTATGATAATGATAACATTAGTGGGATGGAAAACATATTTACTAATATAGTAAATGGAATGATTTATCTTATGAATAATATGAATAATTTTATTCTTATTGAGATAATACTATAAAAATTAAAAAATAAATGGAACTCAAAGAAGGTTGTAATTGAATAAAACAATATTTTCACCCAATATAATATAGATGAATTGATTGGATCCCATATTTAATACGAGTTGGATTGAATGAGAAATGATAGTGTTGTTTTTAAAGAAATTAATGTATAACATGTAAATATAATACCAATGTTTTTTATAAACATTCAAATACCAAATCACAAACACGTGATGAGGATTATGTTTCAAACATATGCAAAGGTATATACAAGTTAATGAATGGAAAATGTGGTCTTAATACATGTTCAAATAAGGATAAAAAGAAATATTAAATAATTGGATGAAAGGTAATACATGTAAATACAATATTTGTTTCAATAAAATGTTTTCAATGTAAGAAGAAGGGTCTCATCATATACGATTTTCCAAAACAAAAATGTGAATAAAATGGAGATAATTTTACGAAGGAATTTGAGTAAGAATATCATTACATATGATTATTTTTTAAGATTCTTGATCATGTAGAGAATATTAAAGAGAGAAAGATAAAACCAACCTAAGTTTTGTGGGTACTCAAGAAAGGGCGACAAGTACTAAATTTGATTCTATTTTTGGTTATAAAACTGATTCTAACATGTTTGGTTATGATGAAATAATTAATAAAAATAAAAAGTTAAAAAATGAATTTTTTATTTCTTTTAAATATATGATGAATTAAAAGAAACACACAAGAATATGAAAACAAGAAATTAAGAAGATTAATCAAGAAAAAAATGGTTAAGAATAAAGTTAGGTGTTTGACTAATAAACCCAGTAAGAATTAAGAACAATTGAAGGATAATATTAAATTCTGTAGAATGATAATGAAATAACTAAATACTATCTTTATTTAAATTATGATGTTATACAAAGAATACTTAAAAAAATTAATTCTAAATTAAATAATATGAAATGATGGTGTAAAAAGATTAAGTTAGAGAATATTGAACAACGAAATTCACCATCCATCTCAAATATTAAAATCTATACAGACATTTAATGTTCTAAAAATGAGAATTAAAATAATAAAAACATAGCTTCTTATTTTTTATGAACTATATAATTTTTTTTCAAGGGAAATATACGTTTAAAAATATGATTTCTATGAGTAAATTGAATAAGTGAAAATATGTCTGTTTTTATAATAATAAAATTATAAATATGTATAAATAATACTTGTTTTGTTAAAAGTTTAAATAGTAAATAATCTATTCCAAAATGTTTTATGTGTTTAATGAAAGGATCTTTTGATAAATTCACTCCCCTTTGATTAATAAAATCGTGTTTTTTTACTAAAACTATTATTTATTAGTATTTATACTCAAAATCGCCATACAATAAATGACTTTACAACGTATGTGTATATATTTTTTACTAATCCAATTTTACCGAAATTATAGTAGGTTCAAAAAACTCTCTATTTGATTTTATTTTTTGAAATATACCCTATAAGTATCAAGGAAATATTATGTATAAATATGGGTTCCTCACGCCACATGATTAGTGTTCCATCAATATTTACGTCATTCAATTCATGGGAAGAGGAAGTTGTCACTTTTTGTGAAAACTATATTGGAATGGTTAAATGGTATAGAGAAGTATTTAATTATAAATATATAATGTAATATAATGTTTTATATGTTGAAGGAATTAAATATAATATATTTAGTATTTCACATCTTTTTAATAATGTGATAATTATCAGGTTAAAAGATAATACAATAATAGTATTTAATGAGAAGTATCATTTATTTTATATGAATATATTACCAATATTTATACAATTAATTTTTATTTTCTTGAAAATAAAAATTAAATGTTTTTAAATATTATAGAAAAGATGATATTATCTTTTAGTAGATACTATTTATTCTCATTTTCAACTACTACACATATTATTCAAACATGGACAGATTTAATATGTTACCAAGTTAATAGTTAGATAATATTATGTATTTAATTAATGTTTAAAAGGTAAACAATATAAAGTAACATTTATATCTATAAATAATGTTAGTACCTCTTTTTTACATCATGATATATTTATACCTATAATAAATAATTGTTTAGGATGAAACAATATGAGTTTTTAAATTTATATGACTATAGAATGTATATATGTATTTATCAAATGGTTTACAAGCATAGTAATTTTCCTAACATTATTATATTTTTGTTAAATTAGTTCAAAATAACAATAATATTTTATTATTTGAATTTGAAGTGATAATGTTCGATATTTCTCAAATATTTATTATTATATGATTTATTGAAAATTGATACATTGAAAATTTTAATCTTCTAGAACTATAGAACTAAATGGTGCTGTAAAATGAAAAAAATAGAACAATTTGTGAAATGTAAGGAACAATTATAAAGGAATATAATAACAAAATATTTTTGTGGGTTGAGTTTTTTCACACTATATGAATTATTCTGAATAGCGATGTTATTTTTAATTTTTTAAACAAAACTTTATATTTATTTATTAAGGGATGAAATAAAAAATTTGGCAACATTAAGGTGTTTGGGTGTAAAATTTACATTTAAAATAATAAATATATAGTAGATAAATTTGACTCTAAAATATTTGAAGGAATATTTATAGGATATTATATCAATAGTAAATATTATAGATTGTATAATAATAGAACAATGATGATAGATTAATTATATCATTGATATTTTGAGTAAAATAATAATAATAAATGTATATATTTTTAAAATATAGAAATAGAATTTAAGGAAATAAACTTTTTTGAAGATAAATCTAATGATAACAATTCAATGAATAATGTGGAGGATATACCTACTCAATATGATACTAAACATTTTAGGAATAATATGGATCATACCATTGATAATTTTGTTAGAGATATTGATTATGGAGTCAAAAATAGAAAGTTAGTTTTAAAATTTTTGGTCAAATTATTCATTTATATATGAGATGGTACCAAATAAAAAGGACGAATCTTTGAATGTAATTGAATGAACTATAGAATAGGAATAAGATCATAATCAATATGTTTAGAATAATACCTAGAATATAATAAAACCTCATAAATAGAAACAATTCATAGGATATACATGTAATCATATGAATAATTTAGTTGAATTAGGTCAGATAGTTAAAAAAAATATCCTTGTAGATCAGGGTTATTAACAATAAGAATGAATAGGTTTTGAAGAGTCTTTTATTCTAGATTATAAAATTGAATATGTTAGGAATTTTTTATATTATGCTTAATTTCAATATTTTAAATTATTCTAAATGGATATAAAAAGTGTATTCATTAATGGTGTTATTTTTTAGGATTCTTTTGTATATATAAACTTATGACTTGAAAATAAAAAATGTAAAGATCATGTGTTTATACCTAATAAAGCATTTCATGACTTCAAGAAATCCCTAAAATGTTGGTATGAAAGAATGACTATGTTTTTCCTACAAAATAGTTTTAAGAAAAATATTATCTAAATTTATTAAATAAATTTTTTCAAATGATATATCAATTTTCAAAATATATGTTGATGATATAGTTTTTGGATATTCATGTGAATCAATTTGTAATAATTCTGACATACTTTTGAAAAACGTGTTTCATATAAGCTTAATGAGAGAGTAAAATTTTTGCAGGTCTTAAAATTATTCAATGGAAAGATGATATGTTTTTTAATCAATATAAATTTTCTAGAGAATTGTTTAGGTGGTTTGGGTGGGATTTTTTTAAAAGTATGAAAACCCCATTTGTACTTATTCAAAATTAGAAAGTGGTGAATTTAAAAAAATAGTTAATATTAAATTATATAGAGGAATGATATTTAGTTTTTTTACATAACTACTTATAGGCATGATGTAATGTTCTTTGTGTGTTTATTTTAAATGTATCAAGGTAATACTAAAGTGATTTATCCAAAGGACATTGGCGCACGTGCTCTCAAAAATATTTATTTTTGATTTTACTAAGTATAGAATAATGGCTGACCTAGGATTTTCTCTCATGGAGGAAGTGAATTAAACAACTATTAATGGATTTAAGTAAGTATATAAATAGTTCAAATAAAATGAAAATAATGATTGGGGTTTTTTTTTGTGAATTTTTAAACATGAAATTAAACAAGAAAATGAAAAGCAACAATCAAGAGACAATTTATTTAGAAACACTTATATGAGAATACATTGTTGATCTAATAGAACCCCTTCACCATTAATTTATCATTATTTCATATATTTATATTTAATTTAATTATGATGCCCTAACATTTTTACCTCTTAACCCAATGGAAATTATCAAAACCAGAAATATTTGTGAAAATGAGCCCTATGTTAACTTGGGGACCCTCAATCACATCACTATGCTTTGATTATGACCCAAAATACAATAAGTGGTCAGTGGTAAATTATCATAGAATATCCTTCCTATATTTTAGAATTATTTTTTTTTGGGATGAGACATTAACCCTACAATTCTATCCCAATGTGATTAGATTTTGCGATTGAGGTTTCACTCAGACAGTTTACACAAACCCGACCACGCAGTCAAGTGCTAATGAATTGTTTAACATAGAAATTAAAAATAAATTAATTGATCACAATTAATGAATTATGGTATTTTTATGGATTCAAATTAAATTAATTAAGGGATTAAGTATTAGATCAACTATGAATGAAATCACTCTTCCATGTGTGGAGTTGTCATCATGGAGATGTTTTGCATAAGAAATGGATTGAAAGAAGAACAACCAATCTCATATCCAATCTTATATTCCATCCCAAGAAGAAAAATAATAACCTTAATAGAAAATAACATAAAAGATTTATTAAATAACATTCATGTTACAATCATAAGAACAAAGAAAAATAAAGTAGAGGTGGGAGAGGAGAGCCATTTTTGGAAGAGATGTTTGCTCAAGGAATTACTTCTTCTAGGAGTTGTGAGGGGTTACCAAGAGAAACCATTTCAGACACACCTTCACAATTCCTATACCATCCCACCCAAAATTGTTAAAACATCCTCTAAACAGAGTTGTGGAGGGCTAGGGTTACATTACATTTTTAATTGTTAAAGGTAAATTCAGAAAAAAAATTTAATCCCACACGCAATGCATAGTTTTACACCAAAAACCATGATTTATATAGCCATATAAAAGGATTATATGTTCCTAATAATTTCCCTGAGCTTCCCTAAAAACGTGGGATCAATCCAAGTCCAAATAAAGAAGGTATGACCCAAATGGTGAACTGATGTCGAATATGGATGGTTCAGTCCAACATTGTCTTTATGTCCCAATTACTCTACTAAAATGCACGATCCAGCTCCCATAACTTAAATAGAATTTTCATCCCATTATGTTTGAAGAACAGTTACAAAATTATATGTCAAAATATTTAATAGAACAATATATATGCCAAAAATAATAAAATTAATTTAAAAAGGGTAAAACTAAAAATTCAATCGAATTTTCAAATGAATGATTTAATCCGAAATACTCTATAAATTAACATATTTAGCACAATGTGAGGAAATTATTCCATTTATTATCAATAAAATATTAAACAAAATAGTTTTTTATCAACTCCCCCACAGTTACCGTTTTGCACTCCGGGGAAAAACATCATATCAAGTAAACATAAATATCAAATCAAAACAAATTTTTAATAAAATATCCTTGAGATCCAACAATTCCACCTTTATGTTAAAAATATAAGGGGTATTTACCTTTCGACATATGAGAAACACTACTTTTCATGATATACCGGAGCATAGTGAGTGAAAGATGGAATTTATATGAACACATATCAATCAATTGAAAAATGACTTCCCATGGTTTTTGGATAACCTAAACCCCAAGTAAATATTCTTTTTATTAAGTCCCATGGAATTTGTAAATGATAAATTACCCTCGAGGCACATGGGGATTTAAAAGTCACTGATCCTTTGCAAGGAACCAATCCTTCATGAAGCCCCGCACAAGGCAAACCTAGGCTTTACCCTTAATTTGGGTCACCCTATTTCATGAAGCCTCCCATTTGAGAAACCCCTAACCTCCATGTGTCCCTTGATCTTCATGGGAAACCACTAAATGAGGCCCCAACCTTCACGAATCACCTATCCTAGGATTCTCTATGGTGCCTCCCTTCATCTGACACACTTTTATGATGGTTGAGTGCCCAAGGCCCCTATTCCAAATTAGGATCAGTTCGACATAACCCTAAGAACTTATGTGAACAGTTCCACCCACAATCATGTCTTCCCACTCAATTAAAGGTGTTTCATGGGCCTTCATACAACCCGTTACTTCAAAAAAATAGGTACCCTACCACACACTTATTATAAGTATAGAGACACAAACATTGGGACTCCATATTTGAACTTTTTAGTAGTAGATCAAATGCTCTATCCTACCCATAGGAACATGAGAAGTGGTCACATAAGCCATAATGGTATCATCATCAATGGAAAATATAAACTTTTCCTTTTTATGGATTCCTTATAACTCTTCCTCTTGCCTTGACATGTCCCCCTTGAGAAGTGTGACCCACTACATCAGAGCTTCAACATGTAAAAATTCCTATCTCTATATCCTAGTCTTATGATGTTAAAATTCATTATAACATCCTCATTAAATAACCTAAAACCTTCAACTTACCTTGAAATACATACAAAGAATTCCCCATGTATTATTGAAAAGGGAGGAACTGACAAATCTTATCCTGTGTTATGAACACAAGATTCCCCATGTATGATCATCATGGTATTTCACTCTCTCTACCACCTAGGGATATGAGTCACCCAGAGAGGGAGGTTTCTAGAAATAATCCCTACACCATCCCTTTTTGATGCTTCTTCAATGACCCATGCAACCTTACCCCATGACGTTAAATTGAATGGATCTTTCCTATCAGATGACCTTAAATATCGACATTGATCTATGAGAGTTTTAATACATGTCTTCTGAACAAGGTACATAGAATTCATCATTTTGGTTCAATATTGAAATTTGTAAACTTGGTGTGGCATCTTCCCTTCTAAGGACAGACTTGTTGATCCTGATTAATAGGTTGTCCTATTCTAACCAACATGGTGTTACATCTTACCTCATAAAGACACACCTCTGAATCCACCTCAATATGGAATTTTAATTTAACCTCTTAGGTGTGAAACATTATCTATTAGCAAATGACTTTTACATAAACCTCGATGGATAATTACCATATTGTTCTGATAATACATTAATACTTCTGCCATCCAATCCCTAGAAGACATTAAAACTAAACATGTCTTATCCCTACAGGTAATTAAACCTGCAACCATCCAACCTTACACGAGGATAAAACTATGTCAATAATTTCCCTAAAATACATTAAACATGTTACTATAAAATACCAAAAATATGTTAAATCTACACCCATCCTATCATCAAAAGACGTTAAAATTTCACCCTTCATATCCTTGCAAGAAATTAAACCTACACCAATCCTATCCAAAGAAGACATTAAACATGAACCCATCTTGTACCCATAATATGTTAAACTAAAATCCATCATCCCCCCAAAATACATTAAAAATATGAAAAAAATGTCCCTATAAGACGTTAAACCTTCTCCCAAATTGTCCTCATAAGATGTTAAACCTATGTATGACATGTACCTGCAAGATATTAAACACGCACCCAACATATCACCACAAGATATTAAACATTCACCCATCATATCATCACATGATGTTAATCCTATACCTATCCTATCCTAACATGTTGTTAAACCTCCTCCCATCCTATCCCCACAAGATGTGAAACCTAGGACCATATTCTCCCTGTGGGTCATTAATAATGTTCCCAACCTATCCCCACATGACTTTAACCATGTTCCCATCTCTACAAGATATTAAACTCATTTCTTGAGCGATAATTTTTACCCAATGAAAAAAATATTGGATGTATAAGATAAAAATCTTTAGAAGACTTACATCCATGGAATAAATTACCTTATGATTGAAATAGGATTCCTTCAGTTCCACACCTATGATGCCTCATATGAGATTCCATCCAAGGAGGATGAATTGATAAGTTATCATCAAGTAGTGAAATTAGTTATTTTGGATCAATGAAACACTGTTGGATTCATTCTCATTGGAATATCCTATAGTAGGGAATAAATTAAAAGTATATGTTTCATTGACCTTTATTTCATTCTTTACTTTCAATGAATCACCAACAGATATAGTTGGTAAGGATAAGATCATTATAATCAAAAATGATAAAAATTAGTTACCCTCATAATGAATAAATTAAGATCCAGTGTGACATGAATAAAATATTCAAGTTGTCCATACACTGGTTCACACCCCTCAAATGGTATCTATGACCATTTTCTGTCCAAAAATTGGTATTAGAGTATATATTCCTTTTATAGTTTTTTTCTTTCTATCTTGGACCATTTTATTTTCAATGATGAAGTTTTAAATCACTCTATTTTCATGTTCCAGGGAAAAAGGAACAACCTTAAATAATTCATATAATCTTGTGGAATTACTCAGCGTGGATTTGTCAATAGAAAGAGTGTGATTCAATTTATAGAAACCAAAAAAAATATCATATTGTGACAGTATATACTAATTAAATGATTATACAGAAATATGTGAGGAACCTTCCATTCCATGTGATGCTGTAACTAATGATGATGACGAAATTCCAAGGATATCAAAAGCGGAAGTTTTCCAAATGAAATAAGAATCATATTAGAAATTAAAATAATACAATAAGACTCAAGATATCAATATCCAATTAATATAAATTAAATACCACAAAATAAAAGGTTTAATAAAATAATTTTCAAAGTGGACATCAATATAAGGGATAAGAATGATTCCAAAGATCAATAACTAGAATTTATGTCCAGAGAGATGGAAAAACACTAATTTGATGACAGGGGAAGGAATCTAAGATAGAAATAAATTCAGAATTTATAAGCTATAAATTATGATCTTACTAAACATATATTAGAACTAGTTCAATAGGAGAAAATGATAAGGAATGCTTTAATGATAATATTTCATATATGAATTCTAAAATAAAGGGAAAAAAAAGAAATGGTGGATAAGGTATCCCATGTATTGTAAGATGATATGGCTAGTAGTAATATTATCAAGAGATAACTTAATAATAATATTGAATCAATACAAAAGAAGATTCAACAATTAGGATAAGATAGAGAATTAGTCAATAAAGAAGTGAAAAAATATATTTCTAAATGAAATAAAAAATTGAATGATTCTATTCATTTATTATTTGTATATCCCATTTAAAATAATAAGGAAATTAAAAGAAAATATGTTATTTTAGATAAAACACATATCTTGATTATCTCATCCCAAAGTTTTTTTAGTTTTCGAAAATCTAGTATTGGATATGATGAACACACTCCCTTGAATTATAAGAAGAGATCTATGAATACTTAAAAAAATTAAAAAATTCATTGGTTATATAAAGAGATCAAAAATAATTATATGAATTAATGATAATATGTTCTATTCCTATACGACACATGGTCATATTTCATGTTTTTTTAAAGGCTTTGGAATATATTTCATGCTGTGGAGACAAAAAATATTTTTAAATCTATGAATAAATAGAATATTTCTAAATTCTTTTGAATAAAATTATCTTGGAAGAGATTAAACATGAAGTGATACTATTGTAGAAGACAAAGACACACATTGAGTATGTTATAAGAGGACTAAGGGCTCAATGTCAAAATGAAATCATTGACAGAACCAACATCTCAACTAAAAAATGATTATGTGAGGTATATTATTAATAGGATATATCTCATATATGATAACCTTATAAATTTGGAATGATATTTTTGTTATAAAAAGGAATGGAAATAAAACTAATCCAAAATGAGATCCCCAACCCTGTTTGTGTATAATGGTAAAACCTATATTGGATGACAACCTGATAATTCGAAAAATAATTTTATAGTGTTAGAGGAAACACAAGGATCTTAATAAAAGTTGTAATATATACCTCCTTAGTTATACTCAAAACAAATCTCTTGGATGTTCTATAAACAAAACATGAAGAAAAAGGTAAGAGATTCTCTAGCTGTGATGAAGAAGATTATAAATTCAATAGAAAACTCACCCATATAAGTAAATTGAGAGGAGAATTAGATAAATGATAAAATGAAATTGAATTAATAAATCCTTGGAAAATTAAAATTTGATTCTATAAGTTGATAAATTAAGGAAAAAAAAATAAACCTAAAATAATAGAGTAATCAAGGGAAAACCATCAGTGAGAAGATTACCGCATAGAGAAAGAATCATGAGAAACAAAATATGTGTGGATTTGAAAATATAAAAATTGGTAGAAGTTGGTTTAAAACCAAAATTGTGAATGATTACAGGCTGCTGAAGCCATGATATTGGATTAATACTGAGGATTTGGGTAAATAATTTCTACTTATATGGTTAGAATAGTGGAATTTGGATGGGAATATGGAACAAAAATAGAAAATTATGATATTTTTTAATATTGATTAAAGGGTTGGTCGACCATGATCAACCAAAATCATATTATTGATAATTTCAATGGAATACCACTCCCCTTGTAGTCAACTATTTATAATAATTGTTTAATGTTGTAAAATATTAAGGGGAGATATGATCCATGGAGTGTTTTTATGAAAGGGTAACGACGAATATGAATCAAAACTCTTAAAATTCTCCTATGGTATTAGATTCATTAGGTGGTTTTACATAAAAAAGTAGTTTTTCAAATATGTATTTAGAATTCATGTGTTGTGGAAATGGAAGATTACATAATAATGTGAATGATGTGAAGTTTAAGTACTATCAATGTTATAATTCAAAAATCTGGTGGATTAAAGAAATAGTGAATGATCAATCATTGATATCAGGCCTTAGTTCAAGTGTCATTAATCATCTCAATAGAAGAAAAATTTGTGGAGAAGCGACATAATTTATGTATTTCATTTTTATCTTAATTGTCAAATTATGTGCTATCAAATGATTTTGTAAGATTTAATAAATTTTATTGATAAAATCAATAAATTTTTTAATTAATAGTCTTCCCATTAAAAAAAGTAATTCAATATCTATATTTATCTCAATAATCAGTATCAATATTATATATCAGTCATTATTTGGAGGATTTTGGGTATATATAGTGAAAATATATCTAGGCCATATAGACTCATACGAAAATTGATTTCTAAAAATAATAGAATAATGTCATGAAACTACCATCCATGGAAGTATGTGGGTGAAATAGATGAAATTGGTGTTTATTTTCTTGAAGTATTGTTCATTACGAAGTGTTATATCAAAGTAGTTATAGATGATCTACCAATGAATAAATGAAATGTGGAAATTTAAGTTATGGAAAATATGTCAATAGTGTGCCATAATAAAAATAAATATGGATCATATTTTGAAAACTATAAAATAAGAAAGTTTTCAATCTAAAGTTGATAAATAGGTTAGAAGGTGAAAATAAAAATAGTTGACATAGCTATGTTGTTATTGGATACCAACATATGGTATCAAATGGTATAAGTAGAAGTTAAAAAATAAAGGGGTATAAGGATCACAAAATATTTAGATTTTATGATTCGGCAGAAATATGTGTGATCCCTCATGATTTCATAGATTTTTTTTAAATATGATGCATTGATGTCATTGATTATGGGGGGAGTAAATTTTTAGAAAAAGGAATATTCTCTGTAATTATATGAAAAAGTGGATATTATTGTGAGGTATCTGATTGGTATCCATTGTGATAATTCATGTGCAAAAAATATTAGTAAAAATCAAGTCTATCACCCAAGGAAAAAGAAAATTAAAATAAACTGTCACTTCATCAAGGGAGAAGTAGAGCATGGGATTTTGAAGTTGTATTATGTTCATGAAGTGTATGATTATGATATACTAATGAAGGCCCTATCTGAAGATGCATTTGAATTAAATTGATGGGTTATTGGGGTTTAGTTGACTCCTGGCACTTGAAAAGTGTAGATGTAGGACCATGTATCCCTAGGGTATGGATTTTTTGTCTTATTTACTTATATATGTTATTTTATAAGTTTAAGGATATAAAAATTTGACCATTGTATTCATTGAAAAAGGAGGAAAATATTTCTTGATCAAGAATGATGGATAAGCTAATAAAGGGACAAGAAGTGCATGGGTATTTTTAAATATTATAATACTGATGTTAGTCTATTAATGAATAAGAATCATGAAAAACTTGTGGCATTTGGATTCATGATTCTAGAAATAGACATGTGAGGTTAAAAAATTGATCCCATGGTCAGGGGTTATTTTATCCTTTTTAATAATTTTTACAAAGGAATTATTTCAAATGAAGTGATTTATAGATGAAACTTTCATACTACTCATGTTTTTCAGGCTGAGCTCCACTCATGTGGGAATAACGTCTGTCTTTAGGACATCCTTGATCAATATTTGGGGGTATAGGCCGAAATTGGTTTCATATATGTGTGAATTTTTATCAACATATTTATTAATTTTTTGGTAAAAAATCCAAATTTGGAGATTATTGGAAAAAGTTTCTTATTATGGTGTTCTAGGGATTTTATTTTTTGACAAGGTTTTATATTTTTGAAAAAGAATCTTTTTTTAAATGATTATATAGAGTGTGTAGGTCCCAATAGTTCATATGAAGCACGTAAGACCTATAGGATCACGAGGAGCACATAATTCCAAAATTAGCTTGTGATTAATTTAAGTAACAGGGGATAATGTGGAGGAAGTAAATCTTAAAGGATCATAAAAAGTTTGTTAGCTTGGACAATGCGGAAAAGTATCATGATTTCTCTGAATCAAGTGATGAATGGATGTCCTATGACTGCAAGAGTCAAATGACATAACATGATCCCATAATGTAACAAAAGATCGTGTTTTGGAGTTATGAAAATCACATTATAGAAAATATTATGGGGATGTAAGAGACATATTATGGTTTATTGAAATAAAAAAGACAACATTATTTTCAATTTATATCACGATGGAGTCACAAGACATTCTTAAAGACAATATTAGTAACCGACAGTTGATTTTCAAGGGATATTTTGATGGATTCCAATGATATGCCTTAATAAAATTTCACTAACCACAAAATAATTTTAAAAGGTTATTGTGATGGAGTCATGTGTTATGCTTGAAGGAAATGTCCCATTCCACCAGATTATTTTCAATGGATCTCATTATAGAGTCATGCATTATAGATAAATACAATGAAGTTGAGCAATGAAAAAAGGATTAAAACATGTGACATATTTTGGAGATCTATTGAAAATTCTATAACTGATTATTTGAATCACGTAAGAGTGATTCAAATTTTGTTGAGGTAGTAGAACAGTCAGGTGACTATGATTTTTGAGTTAAAGACATGGATTTATAACAATAAACACCCATGAACACATCCTTAAGAAAATATTTTATAATGTGGTTTAATCCAACAAAAAAATCCAAGGAGGTATTTCTGATGAAGTAAATAATTTTATATGATTAACGTTAATTACGTGTTTCATTTGAAGAAAAGGATGTTAAATTAATGTATATGTTTCATTAGAAGAAAAACATAAAGGGAGTTTTATAAATAAAAACAGATCACTTAATTTAACAAAAGTAAAGGGTATTTTGAGCTGAGTGTTTTCACACATAACTCAACTAACCAGAGTCATGTGATTTGTATGAGAAGAACAAGGACTTGTACTAGAGTCACACGATCCAGATGATCACAATAAAGACTTATATTGGAGTCATGTGATCCATGTAAGTAGAACAATATCTCGTGAAGGGGACTTTTGTAGGGGTCTCATGAAAGGGTTACCGATTAGGGTCTCACACAAAGAGATATGCACCAGGGTTACCCTATAAAAAATATCATTGTAATATATGAATATTAATGAAGAAGAAGACAAATGATTTTCACCACTGAACAATTCTTTTAGAATGTGTTTATTTACTGCTACATCGTATGCAGTGAAAGGAAGATGGTAGTTCTTTATTCGAGTAAGTGAATTTTTTTAATGATTCTAAAAATAGGAATAAGTGGAATATATGTATTAACATTAAAAAGTGAGGAGGTTCCTTAATGATATCACATGAAAGTTGATTCTCAAGGGTATTCTAACATCAAGGCTATGAATGATCACATTAAGTTGATTGGAACCTACCTTACATTTAATGAATCTCTCAATATATGAAGATATTGTATATTAGAATGTATTCTAATTGTTTTTCCATATAAAGTAGTGTTCATAAGATGGTAGCTTGTGGGATGTGATCCTAGGGAGATATTTCATCTTCGAGAATCATTCTATATATTGTCAGTCAGTATTAGAGTGACCTAGATTAAGCTAACAAGCAGCGAGCGTAGTGATTTTGTTTCAACAAAACACTATTGGATGTGTGCTTCTTATAATATCCCACAATTTTGAACAAATTAGAAATATATTTTTACTTGTAATTTATTTCTTGATTTACATTCATATAATCATCATAAATTTTATTTTTAAGGATCATATCAATATAAACCCAAAAGACAAAACAAGTGACCATCATAATAAAGATGTTAAGATCTAGTGGCATAGGAAGAATTTTTCAAAGAATATTCACACCCTGATTTACCCCCCTCTCAGGGTATATAACCCCCTTTTGGTCCTAACAGGTATGGATACCTCCTGTTACCATTATAAAACTATCATAATATCCTTACATAATCTCTAGAGTTCTCAGGTTACTATATCATAACTATCAGACTACCCATACGTGAGTACCCTTTGGTGAATTAGTACCATTATGAATTACCATCTCTTATGATACATTTACACAATTTACAAATCCATGGTTACCCTTTTGTGACTATTGGAAATAAGTGGTTACCTTTATTCACCCTATTGAAATTTCTTCTTACCCTCACGAAACCCATGTAAAAATAATTTATACACTTATGCATGATATATGAGTGACATTATGAAACATAACTATACATGGTGTAAAAATTTATCTTTATGTTTTATTTATCAAATGTAGTTTACCTTTACAAAATATTTAAAAATTTGTTTGAATTTTCATAGCTACTTTTCTTCTCTATATAAGTCGTATCAAGCCTCCATTACTAGAAAATGTAACTAGGAATGGATTCAAAAGGTCTAAATATTGAATTTGAGCTTGATATTTAAAATATATGTAC
Organism: Viscum album; assembly: GCA_963277665.1. Taxonomy (NCBI): domain Eukaryota; kingdom Viridiplantae; phylum Streptophyta; class Magnoliopsida; order Santalales; family Viscaceae; genus Viscum; species Viscum album. Next base: position 1,456,626,334 of record OY728161.1, read on the forward strand.
CAATAATATGTTTTTATTATTATTTGTAACCAATAATTTTTAAATATTTGATGCAGAGTCATGAAACACCAACACAAAGAAGATTCAAATGATTTTTGTTAAAGAATAGTGACTTTGAGGTTATTGTCTATAAATAATGGTCAAGGAATGAAATAATGGAAGAATAAGTTGTAAATAAAAAAATATTTTGATTCATTTATTTTGAATTAATGAATAACTAGTATTTTAAAAAAAGTTCCTTGATCCGAGTAAATTTGAAAATGGCCAAAAATAACTACTCCACACCAGACTTATTCAACGACATCTTTTAGTATTCTAGTTACTTCTATTTTTATTTGAAAGTGTATCTATTTATTATTCACACATGATTATACCTCTATTAGAAAGTTTTGTATATCTATAATCACCTTATCAAAAGGAAATCACATATGTTTGGTTTATCATGTATAATGGTCTAGGTACTATTTGAACCCACAAAATGATGAGATATTAGTTATGTCTTATCCTTATAAAATCTTTGGTTTCTTATTGAAATTTTAAAACAAAAAGGATTGGTATTACCTATAATAATCTTGGCTTTGTCTTCCCCAATAAATGAATTTTTATTTCTTTCTTTTAGTGAGTAATATTCTTCTTGTTTATTAATAGTGGATTAAAAATTTGAGTATTTTAACTATAAAATGAACTACTATAAAAATCATCATGTTCTGGTATTTTATTTTTCAACTTATCTATTAGAGAGCCAAATTCATTTTTATCTGTTATAATTATTGTATAAATCAAAGTGTGAGAATTTAGTAATCATGTTTAAGAAGTATAAAAAGAAAACTTCATCCCCTCCTTTCTATATTTCCATCCATAACCCTATACCATAATTTTCATTAAAGGAGGTTCTATAATCGATAGGTTATGCCATTTTTTTTATTTTGATACTCCATATTTATTTTGGATAGGTTATGTTTTGATTTAATATTTTTATTATTCTAACACTATCCTAGACCTAACTGTCTCAGGAATGATATAATTTATCCCATTGAATTCCAGGAAAGTGGAGTCATACAAACTCTTAGAAACCATTGTGATTATGCATATTAGAATGATTATATGGATGAGGTTTTATAAAAAATTGGTATATAATATTAACCTATTACTATTAAACCTGATAAATTTTCTAAAGTAGATTTGGAAATAATAACTAGCAATGATTCTACCAATTATATACTAATGAATAATGTTATGCATTTAATTTATTATTCTTTACATATAAACATATATATTCATATTTTATTATAAAAATCTTTTCATGAATTTTTTATGACATTAAATTTACACATAATGGAAGTGATAAGTTCCACAGAACTAAATTAGGAATACATCTTATAAAATTGGAGAAATTTCGAATGTATGATAATGATAACATTAGTGAGATGCAAAAAATATTTACTAATATAGTGAATGGAATGATTTATCTCAGGAAAACTATGAATAATTTTCTTCTTATTGAGATAATCCTATAAAAATTACAAAATAAATGGTACTCAATGAAGGTTGTAATTGAATAAATCAATATTTTCACCCAATATAATATAGATGAATTGATTGGATCCCATCTTTAATATGAGTTGGATTTAATGAGAAATGATAGTGTTTTTTTAAAGAAATTAATGTATAACATGTAAATCTAATACAAATGTTTTTATAAACATTCAAATACCAAATCCCAAACAAGTTATGAGGCTTATGTTGCAAACATATGCAAAGGTACATACAAGTTAATGAATGGAAAAAGTGGTCTTAATACATGTTCAAATAAGGATAATAAAAAATATTAAATAATTTGATGAAAGGTATTACATGTAAGTACAATATTTTTTCTTAATAAAATTTGTTCAATATAAGAAGAAGGGTCTCATCATATACGATTTTTGCAAAACAAAAACGTGAATAAAATGGAATGAATTTTAAGATGGAATTTAAGTAAGAATATCATTCCATATAATTATTTTTTTAATATTCATGATCATGTAGTGAATATTAAAGAGATAAAGATACAACCAACCTATGTTTTGTGGGTACTCAAGAAAAGGTGACAAGTACTAAATTTTATTCTATTTTTGGTTATAAAACTGAATCTAACATGTTTTGTTATGATGAAAAAATTAATAAAAATAAAAAGAAAAAAAATGAAATTTTTATTTTTTTTAAATATATGATGAAGTAAAAGAAACACACAAGAATATGAAAACAATAAATTAAGACGATTAATCAAGAAAAAAATGGTTATGAATAATGTTAGGTGTCTGACTAATAAACCATGTAAGAATTAAGAACAATTGAAGGAGAATATGAAATTCTAAAGAATGATAATGAAATAACTAAATACTATCTTTATGTAAATTATGATGTTATACAAAGAATACTTCAAAAAATAATTTCTAAATTAAATAATATTAAATGATGGTGTAAAATGATTGAGATAATACCAAACAATGAAATTCACCATCCATCCTAAATATTAAAATCTATACAGACATTTAATGTTCTAAAAATGAGAATTAAAATAATAAAAACATAGTTTCTTATTTGGTATGAACTATATAAATTTTTTTTCAAGGGAAATATAAGTTTAAAAATATGATTTCCATGAGTAAATTGAATATGTGAAAATATGTCTTTTTTATAATAATAAAATTATAAAGATGTATAAATAATACTTGTTTTGATAAAAGTTAAAATAGTAAATAATATATTCCAACATGTTTTATGTGTTCAATGAAAGGAACTTTTGAAAAATTCACTCCCCTTTGATTAAAAAAATCTTGTTTTTACTAAAACTATTTTTTATTAGTATTTATACTCCAAATCTCCTTACAATAACAGTCTTTACAATGTATGGGTATATATTTTTTACTAATCCAATTTTACCGAAATTATATTAGGTGGAAAAAAACTCTCTATTTGATTTTATTTTATGAAATATACCCTATATGTATCAAGGAAATATGATGTATATGTATGGGTACCTCACGCCACATGATTATTTTTCCATCAATATTTATGTCATTCAATTCATGGGAAGGGGAAGTTGTCACTTTTTGTGAAAACTATATTGGAATGGTTAAATGGTATAGAGAAGTATGTACTTATAAATATATAATATTATCTAATGTTTTATATGTTGAAGGACTTAAACATAATATAATTAGTATGTCATATCTTTTTAATGATGTGATAATTGTCAGGTTAAAAGATAATACAATAATAGTATTTAATGAGAAGTATCATTTATTTTATATGAATATGTTAACAATATTTATACAATTAATTTTTATTTTCTAGAAAATAAAAATTAAATGTGTTTAAATATTATCGAAAGGATGATATTATCTTGAAGTAGATACTATTTATTCTCATTTTCAACTGCTACACATATCATTCAAACATGGACATATTTAATATGTTCCCAAGGTAATAGTTTGATAATATTATGTATTTAATTCATGTTTAAAAGGTAAACAACATAAAGTAACATTTATATCAATAAATAATGTTAGTACTTCTAGAACATTTTTTTAACATCAGGATATGTTTAGACCTATAATAAATAATAGTTTAGGAGGAAACAATATGAGTATTTAAATTTTTATGACTATAGAATGTTTATTCGTATTTATCATAGGGTGTACAAGCCTATAAATTTTCCTAACATTATTATATTTTTGTTAAATTAGTTCAAAATAAAAACAGTATTTTATTATTTGAATTTGAAGTGACAAAGGTTGAGAGTTCCAAATATTTATTATTATATGATTTATGAAAAATTGATACACTGGAAATTTTAATCTTCTATAACACTAGAACAAAATGGTGTTGAAGAATGAAAAAATATAATAATTTGTGAAATGTAACGAATAATTATAAATGAATATAATAACAAAATATTTTTGTGGGTTGAGTTTTTTCACAATATATGAATTATTATGAATAGATATGTTACTATGAATTTGTTAAACAAAACATTATATTTGTTGACTAATGGTTGAAATATAAAATTTGGCAACATTAATGTGTTTGGGTGTTAAATTTACATTTAAATTAATAAATATATAGTAGATAAATTAGACACTAAAATATTTGAATGAATACATATAGGATATTATATCAATAGTAAATATTATAGATTGTATAATAAGAGAACAATGATCATAGAATAATTATATCATTGAAATTTTGAGTAGAATAATGATAAAAAATGTATATATTTTTAAAATATAGAAGAAGAATTTAAGGAAATAAACTTTTTTGAAGATACATCTAATGATAATAATTCAATGAATAATGTGGAGGATATACCTACTCAATATGATCCTAAACATTGTAGGACTAATATGAATCATACCATTGATAATTTTGTTAGAGATATTGATTCTGGAGTCAAAAATAGAATGTTAGTTTTAAAATTTTTGGTCATGTTATTCTTTTACATATGAGATGGCACCAAATAAAAATGATTAATCTTTGAATGTAATTTATTGAACTATATAGATGGAATAATATCATAATCAATATGTTTAGAATAATATCTAGAATATAATAAAACCTCCTAAATAGAAACAAATCATAGGATCTACATATAATTTTACGAATAATTTAGTTGAATCAGGTAAGATAATGAAAAAAAATATATCCTTTTAGATCAGGGTTATTAACAATAATAATGAATAGGTTTTGAAGAGTCTTTTATTCTAGCTTATATAAATGAATATGTTTTTTTATATTATTCTTAATTTCAATATTTTAAATTATTCTAAATGGATATAAATAGTGTATTAATTAATAGTGTTATTTTTTAGGATTCTTTTGTATATATAAACCTATGACTTGAAAATAAAAAATTTAAAGATCATGTGTTTATACATATTAAAGCATTGTATGAAATCAAGAAATACCTAAAATATTGGTATGAAAGAATGACTATGTTTTTCCTAGAAAATAGTTTTAATAAAAATATTATCTATATATATTAATTATAATATTTTCAAATGATATATCAATTTTCCAAATATATGTTGATGATATAGTGTTTGGATATTCACGTGAATCCATGTGTAAAAATTCTGACATACTTTTGAAAAAAGTGTTTCATATAAGATTTATGAGAGGGTAAAATCTTTCTAAGTATTAAAATTATTCAAAGGAAAGATGGTATATTTTTTAATCAATATAAATTTTCTAGAAAATTGGTTAGGTGGTTTGGGATGGATTTTTTTAAATGTATGAACACCCCATTTGTACTAATTCAAAATTAGAAACTGATGAATTTATAAAAAATAGTTAATATTAAATTATATAGAGGAATGATATTTAGAATTTTTTACTTAAATACTTATATGAATGAAGTAATGTTCTTTGTGTGTTTATTTTAAATGTATCAAGATAATACTAAAGCGATTTATCGAAAGGAGATTGGCGCAAACGCTCTCAAAAATATTTATTTGTGATTTTACTAAGTGTAGCATAGTGGCTGAACCAGGATTTTCTCTCATGGAAGAAGTGAATTAAACAAATATTAATGGATTTAAATAAGTATTTAAATAGTTCAAATCAAATGAAAATAATGATTGGGGTTTTCTGGTGAATTTTCATATATGAAATTAAACCAGAAAATGAAAAGCAACATTCAAGAGACAATTTATTTAGAAACACTTGTATGAGAATTCATAGTTGATATAATAAAACCCCTTCACCATTCTTTTAACATTATTGCATATAATTATATTTAATTCAATTATGATGCGCTAACATTTTTACCTCTGAACCCTACAGAAATTGACACAACCAGAAATATTTGTGAAAATGAGCCCTATTTTAACTTGGGGACCCTCAATCACATCACCCTACTTTGATTATGACCCAATAGACAATATGTGGTCAGTGGTAAATTATCATATAAAATATTTCCTAGATTTTAGAATTAGTTGTTTTTAGGGATGAGACATAAACCCTACAATTCTATCCCAATGTGATTAGATTTTGAGATTGAGGTTTCACTCACACAGTTTACACAAGCCCGACCACGCGGTCAAGTGCTAGTCAATTGAGTCAAATAGAAATTAAAACTCAATTAATTGATCACAATTTATGAATTATGGTATTATTATGGATTCAAAATAAATTAATTAAGGGAGTAGGGATTAGATCAACTACAAATGAAATCACTCTTCCATGGGTGGAGTTGTCATCATGGAGATGTTTTTCATAAGCAATGGATTGTAAAGAGAACAACCAATCTCAAATCCAATCATATATTCCATCCCATGACTAAAAATAAGTATATTAAAAGAGAATAACATAAAATATTTATTAAATAAAATTCATGTTATAATCATTAGAACAATGAACAATTAAGTGGAGGAGGGAGAGGAGAGCCATTTTTGGAAGAGATGTTTTCTCAAGGAATTACTTCTTCCAGGAGTTGTGAGGGGTTCCCAAGAGAAACCCATTCAGCCAAACCTTCACAATTCCAATACCATCCCACCCAAAATAGTTAAAACATCCTCTAAATAGAGTTGTGGAGGGATAGGGTTACATAGTATTTTTAATTGTTAAAGGTAAATTCAGACAAATTTTTTAATCCCACATACGCCGCATAGTTTTCTACCAAAAACCATAAATTATCTAACCATATAGAAGGCTTATATGTTCCTAATAATGTCCTTGAGCTTCCCGCAAAATGTGGGATCAATCCATGTCCGAATAATGAAGGTACGACCCAAATGGTGAAGTGATGTCGAATATGGATGGTTCAGTCCAACATTTTCTTTATTGCCCAATTACTCTACTAAAATGCACGATCCAGATCCCATGCATTAAATAGAATTTTCATCCCAATATGTTTTAATCACAATTACAAAATTATATGTCAAAATATTTAATAGAACAATATTTATGCCGAAAATAATACAATGAATTTTAAAAGGGTAAAACTGGAATTTCAGTCGAATTTTCAAATGAAGGATTTAATCCCAAATATTCTATAAATTAACATATTTAGAAAAATTTGAGGAAATTATTTCATTTATTATCAAAAAAATATTCAACAAAATAGTTTTTTATCAACTCCCTCACACTTAACCTTTTGCACTCCTGGGAAAAACCTCATATCAAGTAAACATAAATATCAAATGAAAACAAATTTAAAAAAATATCCTTGAGATCCAATAATTCCACACCAAGAAACAAAAGATATCTATGCCTCATAGAAAATTTATTTCAAGTCCTCCATTTATATCATTCAAAATACTTCCACTTCATTCATTCTCCCATGCACAAAACACTTACCTTACTTGAATTTTCTCTTATCACACACATGTCATTTTTTCACCAATGTATTTCTCATCCAAACTCATATAAGGGTAACTATAGGCTTGATAAATTCATACATCTCCACCTGATGTGAGTCAATGAAATATGTTTATCATGAATACTTTTTAGGGTTGTTCTGTGACTTTTGGTTGGTAGGATTTAGATGTGAAAAACATTCTGAGGCTGAATGAGGAGGTATTGACTATTTTTGAAGAGAATTGCATTATTATAATTGTCACTCAAGTATGGTATCCTACTCATTCCTCTTAGAATCAATTCAGATCCATCATCTTGAAAACTCATTTAAATATTACAATATTCATCATTTTAGCAAAAAAAATGTCAATCATCTCAAACATAGTTTTTTAATGAATGCTCCAGAGAGGAACAACATTATTTCTCCATAACAAGCTCCAGAAAGGCACAAATTTATATGAAATTATTTATAGCAGAAAAAACATCTCTTTAGAATTTAATTTTCCACCAAAATTATCACAAAATGTGATATCACAACACAAGACAGCTCCCCCACACTTTAGTTCAACTAGATTATGCAATTTCACTTCAAGAGCTGGTTGGATAAGGAAAATTGTCCTATAATGTGGCTAACCTAACTGGCCGTTCTTGGATTCTAAGGGATAGAATGATTAAATATTCATGTTAGGCCATTATAAAATTGGTTCTTTAAAATATGGGCTTTACTACAAAAAAATTCCTCGATCATTTAAATATGATTACCTTAAACCCTCAAATTTAGATAGGAATAAATCAAATTATGGGTATATCAATAACAGGTTGGATCTCTCAAGAAGTGAGGTGAATATAATGAATATGAAAATAATGGTTCACAAGCGTCATCGGAAAGTGATTTCAAATATAAAGAAAATGAGATGTGGTATGGGATTCAAAATTCAGAGTACTTTATATGAAATTACTAAAGATTTAAAATCTAAACAGAGTCATTTTTAGCATTAATTTATGCTTAGTTTGATGGGATAAATTGTCTCAATTATTGATATGGATTTCAAAATTTTGATGAGAATCATTTCATCTCAAAATATTCAAAAAAACCAAAAAATAAAAATATAAACACACAAAATTTGAAAAAGAGATTTTTTTTAAAAAAAACATTGAAATATAGTAAAACAATTGAAATTACTAAACTAAAAGGTTCCCTCCCCCACAATTAAAATATTTCTTTATACTCAGTGTAAACCAATGAGATGATATGTGCATATAAAATGAATAATTTTAAATAAGAAAAATAATATAAAAGTGAAAGGGTTTAGACCAGCCTGATATGCTTAAGTGATGATGGGGTCATGCATTGTGATGAAATCCACTGCATTAGTAAAGAGTCCTTCAATGGATTTCTTAAAATGTTGCATGTTAATTTTAAAGCTCTTTCTTTTGTACTATTGTCTGATTTCCACTACACCATAAATAAAAACATTAGATACAATATAAGGACCCAACCATCTAGAATGTAATTTACCAGGAACCAGCTTCAGTCGTGAACTATATATAAGGACCTTCTCTCGAACATGAATACCCCTTTTTTGGATCATTCTGTCCTGAAATCCCATTGATCATTCCTTGTAGATCCTTGAGTTCTCATATGAGGAAAATCAAATCTCTTCATTATCTAGAATTTATAGCTTCCTTCAAATTCAATCTTGGGCCAAATCCATGTTGCATTTCTTTATATCCCAATAAGCCTGATGCTCTACTTCCAAAGGGAGATGACATGACTTCCCAAAGAAAATTCAAAATGTGGACATACCGATGTGAGTGTTGTATGTTATCCTATAAGCCCACAATGCATCATGAAAGAACTTTCTCTAATCCTTCCTATTTGGCGGCATGGTCTTCTCCAAAAAAAATTCAATTCACGATTTGAAACCTCAGCCTGGCCATTTGTTTGTGGGTGGTATGGTGTAGATTTTTTGTGTTTCACCCCATACTTTTGAAAGATGGAATCCAAATTTCAAATTAAATAGTGTTTCTTAGGGTCACTGGTGATATCCTTTTGACCACCAAACCATGAAAAAATTTATGTCTTGATAAAGTACACTACAACATGAGATCCATTAGCCCTCGTGGCTATAGCCTTTACCCATTTTCTAACATAAAAAACAACCATAATTTATTGGAAACCAAAATAACATGGAAATGAACCCACAAAATCAATACCCCATACATCAAATATCACATAGAATAGTATGGGTTGTTAGAAAATCTCATGTATCCTAGAAATATAACCAGTGTGTTGGAAATGTGACAACGACTTACAAAACACAAGAGCACCATGGAATAAATTATTCCAATACATTATAGAGTCTAAGACATTCCTAACTATTCGTTGGGGTCCAAAGATTCTACCAAAAGCAAGTGTATGACATAATTACAAAATAGACTCAAACTCATGATCAGAACACACCACCTAATAACTTGAAAACTAAAAATGCATTAAAGGTATGGATCATCCCACTCATAATATCGAGGAAATTTTTTTAATTTTTGGACTTGATATTTCTTTAATTTTGTAGGGATATCAAAGGAAACAAGGCAGTTCACTAAATCAACATATGAAGGATGCATTCCAGAGATGGAATAAAGTTACGCATCAGAAAATGTGTCTCGAAGTGGTACCCGGTCTGCGGGGTCATTCTTGAGTGTTTGAGTAAGCCTACTAATGTGGTTCTCCACCAAGTTCTCTAACCACTTATTTTACTTTATCTGAATAGAAATTTTCTGAAGAAGCATCATCCTTCAGAATAGCCTGGGATTTTCATCTGGCTTCTTCAAGAGGTACCTAAGAGGTGCATGTTCAGAAAAAATAACTTCTTTAGAGCCCAATAAATATGAAAAAAAAAATTCTAAAGAAAATATGACATTAATAATCTCATTTTACATGGTTTTTTAGTTTGATTAGGCCAAATTTAGTGTCCTCAATGCATAGGTAATCACATATGAATGCCCATCCACCCATTGAGGTAAGAAAACTCCAACTACGAAGTTGGAGGAATCACACATAAACTCAAAAGGAATATCCGACCATTGTGGTTGTATTATCGGTAGAGTGGTAAAAAAATTCTTTAGATCATCAAAGGAAGTCATGCAAGAATTGTCAAATAGAAAATTATAATCCTTTTGAAGTAATCATGACATAGGAAGGGAAATCTTACTAAAATCTCGGATGAAGTGCTGATAAAATCCTGCATTCCCTAGGAAACATATAAAATCACAAACACATGAAAGATAGGGTATGGATTAAATGATATCTACCTTAGATCTGTCAACCTCTATCCTAGGCTTTGACACTACATGACCCAAGACAATGCCATGCTCTTCTATGAAATAACACTTTAAAAAGGTCATGACCAGATTCTTCCCAATAGAAAAATTAAAACCCTTTTGCAAAATACCTAGAAATTTATAAAATGAGGATCCATACACTATAAAGTCATCCATAAATACCTCCATGCAGGTCTCCATACAACTAGAAAAAATACTCATCATGCATCTCTGAAAGGTACCTGGGTTGATGCATAGTACAAATGGAATCCTCCAGTTGGAAAATGTTCCAAAGGGATAGGGGAATGTAGTCTTATAGTAATCCTTCAGTGCTATAGGAACATGAAAATATCCATAAATTCCATCCAAGAAACAATAATGTGTCATCCCATCTTGCATCTCGAGAATTGTATCAATAAATGGGATTGGGAAATGGTCCATGCGAGTGGATTGATTTATATTCCTATAATCAATACACATATGCCAATTGTTTTTCACCATCATTGGAACTAACTATGCATTATCATTTTTAACAATAGTAACACCACTTTTCTTCGGAATAACCTGAATAGGACTCACCCACAGAGAATAAAAAATGGGATAGATTATACATACCTCGAGTAAATTTTCAACCACTTCTATAAGAACCACCAAAAGTGTTAGATTATATCCCCTTTATGGATGCCTAACCGGTTTATCCCCATCCTCCAAAATAATCCTATGCATGAAAATAGAGGGGATAATACCAGATATGTCAGCCAAGGTCCACCCAATTTCCCTGATGTTCCCCCTCAAATGATTCAAAAGTTTTTCTTTATGTTAAAATGGGAGATTGCTAGCAATTTTAACTAGTAATTTCTCTCCACTTAACAAATATGCGTATTTGATATTTGAGAGAATTTTCTTGACTTCTAATATAGGGGGTGATTTATGGATGGATAAATTGATGGAACAAAAATATGTCCACTATAATCATTAGTATTAGAATATACATCATCTAAATAATACAATAAAGAATCAAATCCATCATCATAGTCAACAGCCATGTCATAATTAGAGTCCACTTGATAAAAATCAGAATATTATTCCATTTAGAGATATAATATAAGAGAGTCTTGTTCATAATAAATAGGTGTGAAAGTACTCTTAGACATCAAACTAGAAACAATAATCACAATCTCCCTGAGCATAAGACAATCAAAATACATGGGGTTTTTATTTGGGGGGTCCAAAATGGGAGATAACAAAACCATAACAGTCCTCTAAGGGGTACTTCATGGAATACATAATATTAAATATCACAACTTCATCTCCAAACTCTATGGAAAGTGTACCCACATTGAAATTTATGATAGATGATTCATTTTAGAGGAAGGGCATACCTAAGGTAATGGGAGCACGTGAAATTACCTGATCAACCCCCATTTTAATAATGTAGAAGTCTGCTGGAAAGATCATGCCTCTTAACTGGAGAAGTACATCCTCAAGGACTCCTGCTTGATATTCCGTAGCTTGATTATAAAAATACACCACTACTGTCTTAGGTTTCAACTCACCAACCTAAAAATAAGAGAATACAGAGTGAGGAATTACATATATAGAAGCTCCAAAATAACATAATGAATCAAAAAAGTGTAACTCCCCTATGGTGTATGGGATGGTGAATGTACTTGGATCCTTGCACTTTTCTGGCATTACTTGAGTTTGTGTAATGAGTGCTGACACATTCCTTCACAGTATGATCCTCTAATTTCCCTTGATTCCTCTTTGATTGGTACAAAGTTCTTTTACAAAATTCTCATACCTTTGGATTTGCTTAATGGATTCAATATGAGGGATGTTTATCTCCACGCGCTTGAATGTGTCTAAAACCTCCTTTTTAATTGCCTCTTCATCCATATTCTTTGCTTGAACAACCCTATATGGAAAATGAAAGGGTTTAGGAGGAACATCATTAATTATTTTATAAGCTTTATGTTTTTCCTTGGGTTGCTCATCCATTAGTTTTGAATGGGGAATCTCTGGAGTCCAGGTGAATCCTGGTGGAATGGTTGGTGGAGAAGTATCAATTGTTTGCTTCCCGCTTCTCATTGTGATGGCACCGACATTCCCCTTTGGATTTGGACTAGGTTGGGAAGGAATATTTCCATAATTCATATTTTAAACTTCATGGAGGGCTTTGAAAATCTATATCATTTGAGTTTTCAACTCCCTTATCTCTGAACCTTGAATCTTCAACTCATTCCGTTGATTAAGAACAACTTGTTTCAAATGATCTTCAGTATTAGAATCTACCTTGGATGGGGGATTCCCTTGTGGTTTCCTTGTCTATTATTGGGTTTCAAATCTCTTTGGGGGTTGTTGGAAACCCTATTGGTAAGGTGGAGGCTACTAGAAGTTTTGTTAAAATGTGGGACTTTGTTGTTGTCCAGATGCATACCTCATTTCTGATTGATACTTTCTCCCTAGGTTATATGCTGGGGAAAATGAATCAAACTTCTTTTGAGGATATTGTTGTTGTTGTCACTAATATTGTCTCTTAGGATGCACTGCTGCACAATCATATATTTCTTGTAGTTGGAGGAAAATTTTAGTTGGGTGGCTCATCTCAGTGAAAATGCCACAAGATCTCACAAGAGTGGGTTGGGATGTATTTTGAGCCAAATATATCTGCCTCACTATAGTGGTGAATTCTTCCATCTAGGTATCAATTAAATTAATCTCAAGCGAAGAAGGACTGACCTGATGTAAACCCCTGACATGCGGTGTACCTATATCACCGAATTTCTAGGTGTTTTGGGCCATCTTGATGATCAATTATTGTGTGGCTGTTGGTTTCTTGTCGACCAATGCTCCTCTAAGCGGGGCATCCACCATTCTCCTCTACATAGGTGTGAGGCCTTTATAGATGTATTGTATGAGGAGTTTCTCAATGATTTGGTGATTCTGGCAGCTTTCACAAAACATAGTGAATAGCTCCCAATACACAAACATTGACTCCCCTTGTTATTTCTTGATCCCTATGATCTCATTTCAGATGGATGTGTTCCTTGATACTGGAAAAATTTTCTTCTAGAAATGACATTTCAAATCATTCCAACAGGTTACATCTTCATGTTGTAAATAAAACATCCAATCCTTAGGAGTCCCATCAAGTGAGAATGGGAATGGTCTATGTTTTATTTGATATTCAGAGACATTTCTTATTTTAATTGTTTAGAATACTACATTGAATTCTTTTAAAGTTTTGTTTGTATCCTCACTAGATAAGCCATGAAATTTTGGAAGAAAGTGTATTGACCCGGATTTTAGTTCAAAGTATGATTTGAGAGTTGGATATTCTTTTCATGTAGGTTGATAATTAATATCATGTGGATACAACTCTCGAATAGTCCTATTGATTTTATTGTTGTCATTTTGAGATGTTTTATCTTGTTTTATATTTTTTAATAGCTTCCAAATTCAAAATTCCTAGAGTAGATAAATTCCCCAGCTAGGTAAGTGTCGACAATTCCCGTAGACTGAGATTATCTTAGTCGATCCCTAAGGCTATGCTAAAGCTCATTTTCTAGATCAAGTATATCCTTAGGGTTATATTGGATCATAAATTATAAAAAATAGTGAAAAGAAAATATGTGGACACCGATATCATTAAATGAGGTTTCAATTGATGGTTCGAAAGATAAAAAAGAGTTACGAAATAAAGAAATAAAAAATAAAAAAATGAGAGAAAGGGGAAAGGTTAAATAAGAAGAACAAAAAGTTAAAATGAATGAAAAAGTGCCTATAATTTGTGGAATAAAACAATTTACTTTCTGGAAACAAGTCCAACTTGAAACGACGTTGTCGCACACGCTCTTAAAAATATTTATTTGTGATTTTACTAAGTGAAGCACAATGGCTGACCTAGTTCATTATCTCAAAGAGGAAGTGAATTAAAAAACTATTAATGGGATTTTAGTATGTATTTATATAGTTCAGAAACATGAAAAGAAATATGGGGGGTTTGTTTTGTGACTTTTAAAATAATAAATTAAAAAAGAAAAGGAGAAGCAACATCAAGAGACAATTTCTTTAGAAACACTTATATGAGAATACATAGTTGATCTAATCAATCCCCTTCAGCATTTATTTATCATTATCCCATATAATTATAATTCATTCAATCATGATCCCATAACATTGTTAACCCATTAACCCTATGTAAACTAACACAACCACAAATATTTGTGAAAATGAGCCCTAGGTTAACTTTGGGACCTTCAATCACAACTCCATACTTTAATTGTGATAGAAAAGCCATCTTGTGGTTAGTTTTCAATTAGGGCATGAAATAATACCTATATTTGAGAATTAATTTTTTTTATGGATGAGACTTAAACCCTACAATTCAATCCCAAAGTGATTAGTTTTGGTGATGGAGGTTTCACTCACACCGTTTACACAAGCCCGACCACGCGGTCAAGTGCATGTAGATTAAGATAAATAGAAATTAAAACACAATTAATTGATCAAAATTGATGAATTATATTATGTTTATGGATTCCAAATAAATTAATGAAGGTATTAGTGAATTGATAAACTATGAAAGAAATCACATTTCCATGCGTGGAGTTGTCATCCTCGAGATGTTTTGCATAAGCAATGGATTGAAAGGGGAACACACAATATCATCTCTACTTTTATATTCCAGACCAAGGAGAAAAATAAGAAGATGAAAATAGAAAAAAATAGAATATTTATTGAAGAAAATTCTCATTGACATCATATGAACAAAGAAAAATAAAGTGGAGGTGTGAGAGGAGAGACTTTTTTGGAAGAGATTTTGGCAGAAGGCATTACTTCTTCTGTGAGTTGTGAGGGGTTCCTAAGAGCCACCCATTCAGCCACACCTTCCCAATGACCCATACAGACCTACCAATGAGTGAAAAAAAATTCAAATAGATTTGGGGTTGTCTAGGGTTACAAAACATTTTTAATTGTTAAAGGGAAATTCGACCATATTGTTTAATCCCACTTTAATAGAAGATTTGACCTTCAAACTGCATGAATTTTCTGGCCTTCTGGAAGGATGATTTGTTTCTATTCTTATACTCGAGCCTAACTAAAACTTTTGTGTCCATAAATGTTTGGATAAAGAATATATTGACCAAATGGTGAAGTGATGTCCAATCTGGATGGTTCAGTCCAACATTGTGTTCATAGCCAAATTACTCCACTAAAATTCATGATCAATCTCCCGATTTCCTAAATATAATTTGTATCCCATTATGTCAAAATCATAATTACAAAATTTTATGTCAAAAACTTTTACTGATTAATATTTATGCCCGAAATACTACAGTGAATTTTAAAAGTATAAAACTGTAATTTCAATCGAATTTTCAAATGAATGATCTAATCCCAAATTTTATATAAATTAAAATATTTAGAACAATGTGGGGAAATTATATCATTTATTATCAATAAAAATTATTCAAAATAGTGTTTTATCAACTCCTTCACACTTACCTTTTTCCCCCTGGAAAAAACCTCATATCAAGTAAACATCAATATCAAATCAAAACAAAATTTAAAACATATTTCCTTCATATCCAACAATTCCACCCTAAGAATCAAAATATATCATGCCTCATAAAAATCCATTATTTCCTATTCTCCATTTATATCATTCAATATATTTCCACTTCATTCATCCTCCCATGCACAAAACACATACCTCACTTGAATTATCACTTATCACATAAATGTCAATTTTTCTTCAATGTTTTTCTCATGAAAACTCATACACGGGTCACCATATGCTTGATAAATTCCTACATAGCCCCTCCATCTGATTCAAGGACATATTTTTATCATGAGGACTTTTGGGGTTGTTTTGTGGCTTTTGGTTGGTAGGATTTAGATGTTTAAAAAAATTTGAGGCTGAATGAGGAGGGCTTGACTCTTTTTGAAGAAAAATTGAATTATTATAATTGTCACTAAAGTATGGTATCCTCATCAATTTTATTAGTATCTTTTCAGCTCTATAATCATTAAAAATGATGGAATTTTTACACCATTCATCATTTCAGTAACCAAAATTTCAATCTTCTCAAACATAGTTTTTCATGAAATCTCCAGAGAGGAACACCATTCTTTCTCCATCATAAGCTTCAGAAAGGCACAACATTCAAAAGAATATATTTTTTAGTAGAAAATATATCTCTTCAGAATTTTATTTTCCGCCTGAAGTATCACATAATGTGGTGTCACAACACAAAATAACCCCCCACACTTAAATTCAATGAGATTTTAAATTTCACTTCAAGAGTTGGTTTGATTGGAAAAATTGGCTTGTAATGTGGCTAAAATGTCAGGTTGTCCATGGATCATAAGGACTAAAAGAGTTAAATTTTTATGTTAGGCCACTATAAAAATGATTAATTGAAATATGGTCTTTAATACCAAACAAATGCTACAATCATTTAAACATGAGTACCTCAAACCCTCATGTTTTGATAGAAATAAATCAAATTCTAGTAAAATAAAGCATGGTTCGGTTCTCTCAACAAGTGAGGTGAATGTAAATAATATGAAAATAATAGTTCATAAGCCTCATAGGTATATGATTTCGAAAATAAAAAATGTGAGATATTGTGTGGGATTCAAAATTCACAGTACTTTTTATAAAATTAATAAAGATATAAACTAGAAACAGAGTCATTTTCATCTTTCCTTTAAGATTAATTTCATGGTATAAATTGTTTCACTTATTGATTTGGATTTTAAAATATTGATGAGAATCATTTCAGCTCAAAATATTCAAAAACACCCAAGAAAATAGAAACATAAACACACAAAATCTGAAAAACACACAATTTTTAAAAAAAACATTAAAAAATAGGAAAACAATAGAAATTACTAAACTAAAAGGATCCCACCCCCAATGTTAAAATATTTCATTATCCTTAATCTGAACCCATGAGATTAAATATGCACATGAAATTCATAATTTTAAATATGACAAATAATATAAATGTAAATGGGTTAAGAATATCCTGATATTCTCAAGTGATGATGGTGTTAAGTACTGTGATGAAATCCACTACATTAGTAAGAAGTAAATCAATGTATTTCTTCGAACGTTCACCATTGACTATAGAGATCCTTCTCGTGTCCTCTTGTGTGATTTCCACTGCACCATAAGGAAAAAAATAGATATAATATAAGGAACCATCCATCCAGAACACAACTTTACAAACATCAGCTTTAGTCATGAAATTTATAGAATCACCTTATCCCCAACATGAAACTCTATTTGTTCAATCATTATATGATGAATTTCCTTTGGTAATTTTGTTTATAGCCTTGAGTTCTCATATAAGGACAATAGAA
The DNA here is from genome assembly GCA_963277665.1 of Viscum album. NCBI lineage: Eukaryota > Viridiplantae > Streptophyta > Magnoliopsida > Santalales > Viscaceae > Viscum > Viscum album. Next base: position 1,456,644,373 of record OY728161.1, read on the forward strand.
TCTCATCATGCACTTGAATTTTCAGCTTCCATTGAATTCCAGCTTGGGCCTAACCCATGTTGCATTTATTTATAGCCCAATAAGCTTGATGCTCGATTTGCACGAGAAGATGACATGCCTTCCCAAAGACAATCTGAAATGGGGAAATACCAAGGGGAGTCTTGTATGATATCATATAAACCCACAATTCATTATCCATGATCTTGTATAATCCTTCCTATTATTCTACATAGTTTTCTCCAAAATTTGTTTCATTTCACGATTTGAAACCTCAGCCTATCCATTTGATTGGGGGTGGTATGGAGTTGATTTTTTTTGTCACCGCCTGATTTTGAAAGAGGGAATCCAAATTCCGATTGTAGAAGTGTGTCTCCCGGTCACTGATGATAGCCTTTGGAACACCAAACCTGCATAAAATTTTTGTCTTGATAAAGTCCACTACAACATGAGAATAATCAGTCATGGTGGCCTTAGACTCCACCCAATAGCTCACATAATCAAAAGCAACAAAAATGTATAAGAAACCAAAAAAACTTTGAAAAGGGCCCATAAAATCAATTCCCCATTCATGAATTAACTCACAAAATAGTATGGGTTGTTGGGGGAATCTCTTGTCTCCTAGAAATATTACAAATGTGTTGGCAACGTGAGCACGACTTACAAAACACACGTGCATCATAGAATAAACTAGGAAAATACATTCCATATTATAAGACATTCCTAGTTGTATACTAGGGTCCAAAGTGTCCAACAAAATCAAGTGTTTGAAAAAAAATTAAAACAGACTCAAACTCATGATCATTAACACACCTTCTAATAATTTGATCAATACACATGAACCAAAGGTATGGATCATCCCCCAAAAAATACCAAGACTCAATTTTAAATTTTTGGACTTGATGTTTCTTTAAATTTTATGGTATTTTTAAGTATAAAAGGTAGTTCACTAAATCAGCAAACCAAATATGCGTACCTAAGATGGAATAAAGATGCTCATCAGGGAAAGTGTCCTGATGTGGTACCTAGTGCAAGGTATTGTTATCTAGTGTGTGAGTAGGCATAATCATGTGGTCCAGCACCAATTTCTTTGACCCATTCTTTTACATTATCTCAATATCAAATTACTTAAGAATAAGCATCCATCAGATTAGCCTGGTATTTGCGTTTGGCTTTTTCAAGAGGTACCTCAGAGCATCATGGTCTCAAAAAAAAATACTTTGGAGCCCAATAAATATGAAATGAATTTATCTATAGAAAATATGACTTAAAGAAATTTATTTTAAGTGGTTGTGTAGTTTGATTGGGCTGAATCTAGTGTCCTCGATGCATAGGCAATCACACGTGAACCTCCATACACCCTTTGAGATAAGGCAGCTCCAACAACGAAGTTGGAGGTGTCATACATAAGCTCAAAATGAATCTACCACCTTTGGGGATGTATAATATGTGGAGTGGTCAGACACTTCTTTATATCATCAAAGGAATTTCTAAATGAATCATCACACACACAATCATAATTCTTTTAAAGTATTCGGGACATTGGAAGAGGAATATTACTTAAATATTTGATGAAGTGACGATAAAATCCAACATGTCCTAGGAAAGTCGTACCATCATGAACACATGAATGATAGGGTAAGGATGAAATTATATCTACCTTATATCTATCAACCTCTATCACATTCATTGAAACTACATGCCTTAAGACAATTCCATGCTTTTCCATGAAATTAATCTTTTCAAAGATAAAGACCAGGTTCTTCTCAATACAACAATTCCAAAGCTTTCCAAAACTAATTAGAAATTCATCAATTGAGGATACATAGACTGTAAAGTCATCTATAAATACCTCCATGAAAGTCTCAATAAAATCACAAAATATACTCACCACACATCCTTGGATGGTACCTGGGGCATTGCAATGTCCAAATGGCAACCTCCGATAAGAAAATGTCATGAAGGGACAATTGAGTGTAGTATTATCTTACTCGTCCAGAGCTATAGTAACCTAAAAATATCCATAACATACATCCAAGAAACAATAATGTGCCTTCCCAGCATTCCTCTTGAGAATTTGGTAAATAAATGGGAGGGGGAAATGGTCCTTTCAAGTGGATTGATTTAGTTTCCTATAATCAATACACCCAAGCCAACATTTTTTCACCCTCATTGGAACTAAATCCTCTTTTTAATTTTTAACAATAGTAAAAAAACTTTTCTTAGGTAAACCCTGAATCAGAATCACCCAATGAGAATCTATAATGGGATTGATTATACCTACATCGATCAATTTTTCAACCACTTTTTTAACAACCTCCAAAAGTGTTGGATTGAGTCTCCTTTGGGACTGCCTAACTGGTCTAGCCCCATCCTTCACTATAATCCTATACAAGAAACTACAGGGGCTAATACCTAATATATCATCCAAGTTCCACCCAATTTACCTGATGTTATCCCTAAAAAGATTCAAAAGTTTTTCTTCATGTTAAAAAGGGATATAGTTATCAATTATAATAGTTAATTTCTCACCACTTAACAAGTATGAGTATTTGATATTTGGTGGCAACAGATTGAGTTATAATGTATGGGGGTGATTTATGGACGAAGAAATTGAAAGAACTGAAATATTTTCACAATAAACATTAGTATCATAATATACATCATCAAAATAATAGAATAAAAAATCAAATCCTTCAGAATAGTCAAAAGCTATGTCATAATCAGAGTTCACATGATCAAAATCAGAATATTATTCCACTTCAAAATCAAATATAAGGCAGTCTTGTGCATTATAAATAGGTGTGGAAGTACTATTAGACATCAAACTAGAACCAATACACATAATCACCCTAAGAATAGGATAATAAAAATCAATGGGGTTTTTATTTGGTGGTTCAAAATGGGAGATATAAAAATTATAATGGTCCTATGAGGGGTACTTCATGGAATCCATAATATTAAATATCACAAATTCATTTCAAAACTCCAAGGAAGGTATAACCTCATGTGCATTTATGATAGTTTTTTGCAGTTTTATGGAAGGACCTAGCAAGTATAATGGGAGCATGTGAACTTACCTAATCACCCACAATTTTAAGAATGTAGAAGTCTGCTGGAAAGATCATGTCTCTTACCCGGACAAGTACATCCTCAAGGACTCCCCCTAAATATGTCGTAGCTCTATTTCCCAACGTCACCACTACTGTTGTCGGTTTCAACTCACTAACCTGCAATGAATATAATATATAGCAAGACATTACATATATGGTAGATCATAAATAACCTAATGCATCAGAAATGATTAATAACCATATGGTGAATGGGATGGTGAATGTCCTTAGATCCTTGCACTTTATTGGAATTATCTGAGTTGGTGTAACGAGTGCTGGCGCATTGTTTCCAAGTTTTATCCTCTCATTTCTCTTGATCCCTCTTCAATTGGTACAATTTTATTTTAGGAAATTCACATACCTTGGAATTTTCTGAATGGCCTCAATAAGTGGGATGTTTATCTCCACACACATGAATGTGTCCAAAACCTCCTTTTTAATTTCCTCTTCATCTATATTCTTTGTTTGAACATCCATATTTGGGAAAATAAGGGGTTTAGGAGGAACATCATTAATCTTTTTATTACCTTTATCTATCTCCTTGGGTTGCTCATCAGTCAGTTTTCAATGGGCCTTCTCTGGAAATGAGGTGAATCTCATTGGAATGGTATGTGGAGAAGCATCAGTTGTTTACTTCATGCTTCTCAATGTGATTGAACTGACATTCCCCTTTGTATTTGGAGTAGGTTGGGAAGGTAGTTTTCTGGAATTATTACTAACCAATTCATGGAAGGCGGTGGAAATCTAGCTCATTTGAGTTTTCAACTTCCTTACCTCTGATCCTTGACTCTTCGCCTCATTATTTTGATTGAGAACAATTTGTTTCAAAAGATAATCAGTATTAGAATCTACCTTGGATGTAGGATTCCCTTGTTGTTGGTATGTTTATTCTTGGGTTTCAAATCTTCTTTGGGGTTTTTGGAAACCCTATTTGTAAGGTGGAGGACACTAGAAGTTTTGTTGAAAGGGGGGACTTTGTTGTTGTCCAGATGCATACCTCATTTCCGATTGACCCTTCCACCCTTGGTTGCATGCTGGTGAAATGGAATCAAACTTATTGTGAGGATATGGTTGTTGGTGCTGCTGATATAGTCTCCCATAAAACACTACTGCACAATCATTTTTTTCTTGTAGTTGGGGGCAACAGTTAGTTGGATCGCTCTTCTTATTGAAAATTCCACAAGGTCACACAGAAGTGGGTTGGGATTTCATTTGAGCCACAGTGATCTTCCTCACTATAGTGGTTAATTATTCCAACTTGGTATCAATTAACTGAATCTTATGAGAAGAATGACATACCTGATGTACTCCTCTAACATGCAGTGTACCTCTATCGCCAAATGTTTGGGATTTTTGGGTCGTCTTTTCAATCAGTGCACGTGGGTCTGTTGGTGTCATGTCGACCAAGGCTCATCCTGATACAAAATCCACCATGGTCCTCTCCATATGTGTGAGTCCTTCATAGAAGTACTTTATGAGATGTTTCTCACAGATTTGGTGATACGGGAATCATGCACACAACTTCTTGAATCACCCCCAGTACTCAAACATTGACTCCCCTTTTGCTTTCTAGATCCCTGGGATCTCTTTTTGGATGGATGTGGTCCTTGATGATGGAAAAAATATCTACAAGAAAATACATTTCAAATCATTCCAACATGATACATCTTTAAGTTGTAAATAATATAAAAAATCCTTAGCAGTCCAATCAAGTGAGATTAGGAATTCTCTAAGTTTTATTTGATCTTGAGAGAAATTTCATGTTTTCATTATTGAGAATACTACATTGAATTCTTTTAAAAGTGTGTATGGATCCTCACTAGATAATCAATGATATTTTAGAAGAATGTGAATTAACCCATATTTTAGTTCAAAGTCTGATTCGAGAGTTGGATATGCAATGCATGAAGGTTGATAATTAATACCAGGTGTAACAAACTCTAAAATAGTTCTGTTGAGTTAATTTTTGTCATTTTCAGCCATTTTATCTTGTTTTATATTTTTTTAGAAGAGTTTCCAATTTCAAAATTCCTAGAGTATAGGAATTCCCCAGTTAAGTAAATGTCGACATTTCCTATAGACCATGATTGTCTGATTGAAGTCCTAAGGCTATGCTCTATCTCAAGGTCTAGATTAAGTAGATCCTTAGGATTGGATCATGTCATAAATTATAGAAAATGGATAAAAAAATAAGTGGACACCAATATCATTAAATGAGGTTTCAATTGATGGCCTGAAAGATAAAAAAAGTGATAGGAATGAAATAAATAAAAAAAGAAAAAAATAAGGGGAAGGGGAAGGAGAAATAAGAAGGGAAAAAAGATAAAACTAAAGAAAAAAATAACTCTATTTCTTTTAATAAAACACTTGCCTACATGGAAACTACTCCAATTTTAAAGGACATTGTCGCACACTATCCCAAAAATATTTATTTTTGATTTTACTAAGTGAAGCACAGTGGCTGACCTAGGTCATTCATTCAAAGAGGAAGTGAATTATAAAACTATTAATGGTATTTAAGTTAGTATTTAAATATTTCAAAACAAATTAAAATAAATATGGGGGGGGGTTGTTCTCTAACTTTTCAAATAGAAAATTAAATAAGAAAATGAGTTGCAACAATCAAGAAAAAATTTCTTTAGAAACACTTATATGAGAATACATAGTTGATCTAATCAAACCACTTCACCATTAATTTTTCATTATCCCATATAATTATAATTCATTCAATTATGATCCCCTAACATTGTTATCTTCTGAACCCTATGGAAATTAACACAACCACATATATTTTTGAAAATGATCCCTAATTTAACTTCAAGAACATCAATCGCAACACCCTTCTTTAATTGTGATTCAAAATCCAACATGTGTTTAGTGATAAATTAGGGAAAAATATCCCCTCTATATTTGAGAATTTATTGTGTTTAGGGATGCAACGAAAACCCTAAAATTTTATCCCAATGCGATTATATTTTGCGATTGAGTTTTCACTCACCTGGTTTACACAACCCTGACCACACGGTCTAGTGAAAGTCGATTGAGTCATGTAGAAATTAAAACTCAATTAATTGATCACAATTTATGAATTACAGTATGTTTATGGATTCATAATAAATTAATTATGGGAGTAGTGATTTGATCAACAATGAATGAAATCACTCTTCCATGTATGGAGTTGTCATTGTGGAGAAATTTTGCATAAGAAATTTATTGAAAGGGGAACCCTCAATATCATCTCTAATATTATATTCCATCCTAAGAAGAAAATACGAATATGAAAAGAGAAAAAGGAATAATATTTTGTGATGAAAATTCACGTTACAAGCATAAGAACAATGAAAAACAATGTGGATGTGGGAGGGAAGATTCTTTTTGGAAGAGATGTTTGCATAAGGCATTATATCACGAAAGAGTTTTGAGGGGTTCTCAAGAGCCACCCATTCGGAAAAACCTTCCTAAATCCTCAACCAGCCTCTCCCTAGAGTGAAAAAATTCTTTAAATAGAGTTGGGGAGGGATAGAGTTACAAATTTTTTAATTGTTAAAGGAAAATTCTTCCAAATTTTTTAATCCCACTGGCACCGCATATTTTACCTCCCAAACGGGTCCATTTACTGGCTTTCTATTAGGATTATTTGTTCCTAATAATTTCTTCAAGATTCCCTCAACATTTGGGCTCAATAAATGTACATATAAATAATATACAACCCAAATGGTGTAGTGGTGTCCAATATGGATAGTTCAGTCCAACACTGTCTTCATGGAACAATTACTTCACTAAAATGAAAAATCGGGCTCCCATGTCCTAAATATAATTTTAATCCCATTACATCAGGAACACATTTTCCAAAAAAAATTTCAAAAAATTTTAAAGAAAAATATTTATGCCCAAAATACTACAATAAATTTTAAAAGTGTAAAACTGGAATTCTAATCGAATTTTCAAATGAATGATCCAATCCAAAATATTCTTTAAATTAACATATATAGCCAAATGTGAGGAAATTACTTCATTTATTATCAAAAAAATATTCCAAATTTTTTTATTTATCTTAAATATGTTAATATAATTATATGATACATAAAATAAAGTAATAATTCTGGTATATTTTCTTCCAACCAAATGTACTTTACTTTTTTTGTTACATTGAATATGAATTTTAAGGTTATAAGATTTATAGGAAAAGTAAATTAGGTATGTATCATTTCCTTGTTAAAAATTTAATTTCATATAGTTCAATGAAATAATTATCATTATCTTTATATAAAACAAAGGCTTGGTATATTTCTAAAACAAATTTTTATACTTTATTTCTTTAGATTTGGAAAACATTGTGTGACCTTAATGTTAACTTTGCTAAAATTTATTTTAATTACGATAATATTAATTCTATTTCATTATCTAAAAATACCAACATTATTGAAAAATTGATATATGTGTATGATTTCATTTTATCTGAGATCATGTTCATAAATGAGATATTTTGATATAAAATTTCCCACTAAAAAAATTAGCTGACATAGTTAATAATCCATTAGATGATACAAGTTTTGAGATTATGATATTTTAACTTCTAATTTTGTTATCCTAGATGTATTTATTTTTTTATTAAAAATGTTTTGTACTTGAAACTATTTTCCAATGTGTAATATAGTTATTGTTTTTTGGATAAGCATAAATTGATGGAGAGAATTAGTTTTTGATTCTTTAGGGTTTATATTTTTTCATCGTTTTTTATAAATTTTAAAAATTTGGACAGATATTTATAAATGCGTTTTGATTAAGATTAGAATTTCTAAAATCATGGGTGGTAAAATTTAAAAAAGGGGGAGATTATTAGTGTTTTAACATGGTTTATGGTATTTTTTTAATAAATTACAATTCATTGCATTTTTTATGGAATTAAAAAATTACAAAAATGTATTATAAAATCTTAATTTTTTATTTACATGTATTAATTATTTAATGTTTTAATTACATTATCTTGTTCAAAAATATTTTTTTCGTTCGTTATATATTATATACATATTTTTATCAAGATCATATGTCACATGTATTAATTGTTTTATTACTGAATGTTATTCTTAATTATTATAACAATTAAATTTAATTTACTTTTAATAATATTTTTCATCATTTATTATAATTACCCTTATTATTATTTTTAATTATTTTGGTTAAATGTTGTGATAAAATAAATTTCTATGTATTTTATTTACCCTTAAATATAATTTGTTACTCATTATTTCAATGGTGAAATCTATATAGAACATTATGTTACAGTAGTAGAACACTTAAATATAGTTTAATTATAATTTTTTTTTAAATCTTATTAAAATTTATGTAATTTGGGTTTTAACTTTTTTGTAGCATATCTTCATCTGTGCACAACACAAAGAATTTAATCTTTACCTTTACATGATTTTTATAAAACTATTATGAAACACATGAATATTTATTTTTACCTTTAGAAAATATATTGAAAATTAATGTTACCTTTACAGGACCCTGGGAATACCCTTTTCTGGTATTTAGAGAGCTCAGGTTACCTTTACACAACTATTATATTACACATGCATAAGCTTTAGAGATCCAATGTTACCCTTATCCAACACTAATACCAACCATACATGAGTATGCCTACATGTATTATTACCATTATTCATTACCCTTATACATGATACCTTAATTCAACAAAAAAATCTATGGTAACCATTATGTAACTATTGGAAATAAAGGGTTTCCTTTATATATCCTATAGAAATTGCCTCTCACCCATAAAAAAACATTATAAAATCATTTATACTCATATTTGAGATATATTATTACCTTTTTAAATCTTACCCTAACATGGTGATAAAATATTTCCTTTAAGAAACATGTATAAAATGTAGTTTACATTTACACAGCCACATATAAATCATTTTACTACTACACATGGTATAAAAATTCCCCATTTCATTTACATAATATATTATTTAATCTATTCGATTTGTAAAACTCCTTCTTAAATAAAAAATGTTACTTTGTTAAGAGAATTAAGGATTAATTTTTTAATTTTATAGTGGTTATAAAAATATAGGTAACAGCAAGATGATTCCATTTATATTTTTGAACTGTTTATTTTTAAATTTTTTATAGAGAATTTTGAAACACCCTTGTTGAGAAGAGTGAATAAATTTAAAACTATGTCTATTAATTTTTGTTTAATTAATAAATATGTAATTATTCCGAAATGTTTCCATGTTCTATATGTTTTTTAAAAATATATAAGATCAATTCCCCAAACCATCACTCTTTATTGACATATTCTAACAGTCTAGTTTGTTTTATTTTTCTATACATGTTATAATAAATATTATTTCACAAATGGTTATAACTGTATTCCAAATGTTTTGTATTTATAATATTACTTCATTAATAGTAAATCACATATGATTAGTCTAGATTTTATAACATAACGAGTTCTATCTTCTTAGGAAAAAGTTTGGGTGATATGTTAGGGTTTTTCCTTAGAATATATTCGGTTTTTTCTTGAACCCATGAATGGAAAAGGATTGGTATATTATATAATATACTGGTTTGATTTGCCCCTATAAAAATCATTATTCGTTAATTTTTTAGTGAGTAACAATCCTATAATTGTGTTAGAGTGGATTAAAGAGTTGAGTAGGTTCACTATGAACCAAAATACTATAAAAATTTTGGTGTTGTTTTTCATTATTTTTATACCATTTATTATATATTTGAATAGTTTAATCATATTTATATATTATTGTGTTTTTATAAAAAATAATATGATAATTTTTTAATCATGTTTAAAAACTATTAAAGGAATAATCAACCCCCTTTAATCTATCTTTCTATTGATAACTACATCCAACAATACATTTGTAGATAAGGTCTTTTGTGTCTTATATGGAAAGTTCAATTCTAAATTATAAAATTTTGATGATAAATATGCATGAAATATTCATCTTTATGAATTAAAAAATATTTTAATATCATGTTATATGATAATAGATATTGTTATGAAATAGAAAGTATAGGGTGAGAAGTAAAATTCATTTACACCCTCAAAACAGGAGATGCCAAAGAAAGTTGTTTTTGAAGAAGAATCCAATTGTTATGATTTAGAGGAATATTTGGGTATAGAATTTTATAATGTACCTTATCTCAAGGAAATTTCAAAGTGGTAAAAGAAAATAATATGTAAATATTCCATTAAAATGTTTTTGGAGTGGATTTATTGGGAATCTCTTGTTAGAATTTCCTTGACCAAATGTTGATGATGATAGTGATGTAAAAGATAAATTATTAAAATATCCATTTAAAATAAGGACAATAAATTATATAAAACTTTTAAAAAGGGTATATTATTTTATATAAATAAATAATTAGGAACTTCTTTCAATAATATAAAGTAAATTCCATGTATATGAAGAGGAAGGTGAGAATTGTGGAGTTGAAATTGGTGGAAATATAATCACTACTAATTTGAATAAATAACATGTTATGCTATTGTAGTTCTATAAGTTAAGTGTATGACACTGATATGTAGTTTATACTAGAGTGAGATATTAAATAATGTATCTCAATGATCTCTAAATTATGGAATGTTATTAGAAAATTGATGAAGGGTAATCATTCTTCTAATAGAAGTGGATTCTTTTATAAGAAACGTACAACCATGTAAATGATATTGATGATATAACGATGTATATTAATGATTATAAGACTCTTGAAACTAATATAGAGTAAATAATAATGTAAAAATATAAAAAGTTTGAAAATATTTAGTAGTAACTAATCAAAATAGAAGAATAATTCAATAATTCCTGGTCGAGATGTAAAAATTATTTTTATTAACATAAACATGTTTTAGAGAGGAATGAGGCTTGATAATAATAATAATAATCCGTTAAAAAGGATTAAAAATGTTTAAAAATATAAGTGGAGAGTTTTAGAAGAATAATCTTGTAATGGAAATAATGTTTTAATCCAGTTCTCAAAACCCTACAAAATATGGAAATTTTGAGTACATTGACTTGTGTAAAAAAATACGACGAGTAACTCCAAAAAGACTAATAAGAAGGCTAATACGAGTAATGAGATATATGGAGTTCATAATATTTTGGGTTAAAAAAATATTCATGATTATAATCTCAATGAAGGAATACTTGTTTCAAATTGTAGACAACATTCTTCTTTCAAATATATGTATGATTTATAGGGGTTCTATTTTTACAATAGATAATTTTCCAGTATGAAAAATATGTGTTGGATAAATTAATTTTTTTAATAAAATTACTAGGGTTATTGGGAGGAATGTTTTGAATGGGATTTTTTCTTCTTAAAAAATTAATGTTCAGAAATATGTTATAAATATTAGAAAAAAATATCAAAATAGGCTTGAAGTTATTGATGAATTATTTAATTGAAATTACCAGTCCCGTATCTATGAATATAAATTATTTATACCTCTACCATCCTAGTGAAATATGAGTTACAGTAATCAAGATCCTTAAAAGAATATAATTAAAGTAAAAGTTAAATATTTGGTTATGAAAGTGGCACTTAAATCATCAAAAGGAAATAATCCACGGATTTTGGATAGTGGATTTTACCCTCAAATGAAAAAATATTTAAAACAAATTAAAAGTGATGAAAGTTGAAAATAATTCCTAGAAAATTTCTGAAATGATGTAATACTGAAAATAAAAGGATTATGTTCAATAATGAAAGAGTATTAAAATATAAAATCCCAAAACACCTTGTTTTTAAATGGGCTAAAACACAATTCGTTGATGGTTTCTTCTATTTGGGAAAAAGACTAAAAAATGTATTTTAGAAGGATTAGTTCATTATTATGAACCTATAAGGTGGATGAGTTGTGACAAGGGGATAATGAAATAAATGAAATTTATTTTCTTTGGGCGATGCTTGAAACTCATGCTATCTAAGAATAAATGAAGATAATTTTTTATGGAATTAAATAATTTGTTTTCAGAGATAAATAAATATTAATATGATAACCCAAGTAAAATTTATCATTATGTTTATATATTTAAGAGAGAAATATATGGGTTATTTATGATATATAAAAATGTTAAGATTGTTAACTCTTTACATTGGAAGATGGAAATTCAATATATTCAACATTTACTCTAAATTTATTGACATGTCTGTGGGATTATTTAGAATAAATTAACTAATTTAGATAATTAAGTTTCATATTTTATTGATGAATTCACTCACAGTATAGGTGTTATGATCATGAAGCACTAGTCTGAGCCTTTAAACTTATTTATTATTTTTAAAATTAGATTAGATAAAAGTATGGTTATTTTCTGAAGAAGATTCAAATATAAAATGGATATTTTTTACAAATTATAAGTTTTAATCTTATTTAGAAAATCATGGAATCTGACATGACCATAGTGAATCATACAAACATTAATAGACTGGTGTTCTTGAATGGTAGAATAGAATCTAGGAGTTGATGGATAAAACCATGCTGATTGAAAATATTACATCTATATACTTTTGGAAGAAAGAAATTTGTAACGTATTTTTTATTCAAAATCATTATTTACATAAGAAAAAATCATATATTTTTCCACATGATATATATTACAAAAAAATTATGTTTAAACTATCATTATGTTTTTAGAATCCATTCTGTTATCAAAGTTAAAGGGGAAAATATTTGTATGTTTGGGAAGAGTGGTATTGATGGAATATATCTAGGATATACTCTAAATGGAATATGATACCATTTATAAAAAAAGATATAAATATTTTTGATAGTTATAATATGATGGTGTTGGATATGACAACCCTTCTTTTTATTACAACATAAACATGATTCATTACATAAAACTTCACTTGATACAACAAATAATATTGAGAGGTTTAGGGTCTTTGGGGCTTAGGATCATTACATAAAAAACTTAAAACATGAAATAAAACATCTTTATTGAAAACTTCATTTACATGACCACTACATTCCCTCGTACTTAGCATTGCATGGGATAACCTGAGGACATGCATAAGAAAAGGGTGAGCTATAAAGCCCAGTAAGGTAGTACACCTGGAATAACATGAGGAGTACAATACTAGTTAGAAAATAGGCATATCAATATATCATAAAAGAAACATTAACATAAAGTCGTGATAAACCATGATAATCATAACATTGGAATGTGGAAACAACACTTAACATGGATTTAGAATGAGCCAAGGCACATTGCACATAAAGCATGAGTAAACCATCATTGCACATGAAGCACGAGTAAACCCTATTTGCACCTGAATTAGCATGAGTCAACACTCATTTCGCATGACGTATCATGATACTATACTTTACCCAATGCATTGGAGTGCTATAAGGGCGCACCCTTCTTAGACATTTTATTTCATGCTTAAGTGTGCCACATGGATCATAAAACATGGATTCATAAAACATAATAATTTATTCCACAATAAAGAAATGTGGAATTCATACATGAAAAATTATAAACAATATGTAAATGTGGATAGAGGTGAATACCCATGATGGAGAAATGGGCATGGTATTCACTACACAATGGCATTGGCTTAGAAAATTGGTGCGATTTCAGCAGCGTAATAGCGTGACATAAGAATTCATAAAAATGGTTTGGTGAGAGAGAAAAGGTTTCTGATCATATTTACTTGAAATGGACAGTAAGGGGGTCACATAGATACATGTACAAGAAATTGTAATGGAATTTAGATTCATGATACAAAAGTATTTCTTGAATGTAAAAGAAGAGAGAGAAGTTCCATTCGGAATTTCGGCATAGTAACGAGTGTACATGGGAGGCATTTAATGAGAGAGAAAGGGGTATCCCATCATTCAAACAATAAGAGGGAAGTATGGGGGAGGTTCAAAACCATACCCCAACATTCATAATTTAAATTAAAAGGGCAATACATGTTAAAGAAAATTGAAAAAAATGGGAAAGGAAGGAAAAACCCTTACTTGGAAGTGTGCTTCCAAAGGCTATAGAGAGGCTTGTTAGACGCTTCTTGGGAGCTTGGGGCACCTTGGGAGGATTCTAGATAGATTATTTCAGAGGTTGGACGAACTCCAAAGGATTTTAGTGAGGAGGAGGTGGGAGCTTGGGTGGGTTTATATAGGAAAGGTAAGAGAATTATTTATTATTTAGGTTTGGGACCCCTTATATTAAACTAATCCAAACCACAATCCATCCCATGTTTTTTTCCCATGGTGTCTGGAAAATGAAATAGGAAAAAAATATTTTACAAGGCCAAGGTCTGAACTTATTAAAATAATAATTTTTCTTATGTGGAGGTGACTCACACTCCCGTGGAAATTAATTTAAAAAGGCAAAGTGTTGAATATGTCTTGAGGGTTCATTAATGCTTTGAAAAGTTAGTCAAACAAACCCAAAATTACTTTATTTTAATGGTAAAACATATATTGGCCGAACATAAGGATTATAGTATTTTATTACATCGCCATTGGGTCATTATGATGTCATAAAATACATTATATATTTAAACGGTATTTTAGTTGTACCCAAAATTTTGACTATCTCAGAAAAGTATGAAAAATTCACGGTTGTATAATTTTGACGTCATGATTCCAGAAATGACATTTATTGTATCTAAATTTTTTTTCTAAATATGTTAATTTTCACTTTTAAAATAAAAACCAACATTTATCGAAAATTCAAGGGTTTTGACAGAAATGGCTTTCAAACCTTAATATAAAATTTTAATTGCATTCATAAAATTATAAGATCATTTATATTGAATAAAAATTAATATAATAATAATATTATTATTTTATTACAATATTATTTAATTCAAAAATACCTTAATTTAATAAAATAGATTTCTTAATTAAATAATAACTAAAAACACCATTTGTACTTTAAAAACTATTTACAATGTATCAAAAATGACTAGAAATTATATTCATTATTATATAAAAAAATAATGTAGATGAACATAGTACTACTTGTTTGTTACATAACCCCTTAAAGGAGCCACATAAGACCTAAGGGTAAGGTGTGCGATGATGACATACTCTTGGGGTGGCTCGGATAACATCGCTCGAGTGGTAATCTCTATCAACTTCCACTTTTCCCATAGACGGTCCCATTCGAGCATGACATGGTGAAGCCCAGCTTGGCCTTGGTCCAGGGTGAAGCCCAAGGATGCCACCTCTTTCCCGAGCTCCAACAAATGGGCTTCGTATGGGGAAATTCTACTGGATGTGGCCATAACTTCTTTTGTCTGAGTAACTTGGATTTGTTAAGGTCTTATATTTATACTAATCATGTGATCACTGTTCAACCGCTATATTAACAACGGTCAAAATTATTTACATAAAAAAAAAGAATTTGACATCTTATAAAAACATTTTTCATAAAGAGACATTTAATTAGATCAAGAGGGATTTTCCATTAATGAAACTTTGGGTCACTACAATATTCCCCCCTTAAGAAATTTCGCCCTCGAAATTTTCCTCTTCCCACACTAAAACAAATGTGGGTAACTCAGCTTCATCATATCCTTCGATTCCCAAGTCGCTTCTTAAAAAATGTGGTTTCTCCAAAATACCTTGACGAGGGGCATTGTCGTATTTCGTAGAACTTTTTCTCTACAATCTAAGATCATTACTGGTATCTCCTCATAAGAAAGATCGTCTTCCAATTATAACACCTCAGAAGAGAGTATATGTGAAGGGTCCGGTATGTACTTCCTTAAGAGGGGTACATGGAAGGCATCTTGTACTTTGGCCATAGTAGGTGGAAGTGATAGTCGATAGGCCACAACCCCAATACGATCAAGAACCTTGAAGGGGCCGATGTACCTTGGACTTAACTTCCCTTTCTTTCCAAACCTCATGACCTTTTTCCACGGAGATATGCGTAGAAACACCATGTCTCCAACATTAAACTCAAGGTCTTGTTGACGATTATCTGCATAACTCGCCTGTCGACTCTGGACTGCCTTGATATGGTGCTGAATGGTTTTCACCTTATCCACCATTTTTCGACCATTTCTGGTCCAAACAGCTTACGTTCACCGACCTCCTCCCAACATGCCTGTGTTCTGCACCTTTTCCCATACAGGGCTTCATATGGTTCCATTTGGATGCTCGAGTGGAAACTGTTATTATAAGAGAACTCAACTAGAGGAAGATGTTGATCCCATCCTCCTTTAAATTCCATTGAGCACGCTCTCAACATATCCTCAAGTGTTTGGATAGTCTGCTCGAATTGGCCATCAATTTGAGGATGATAGATCGTACTGAAGTTCTGTTCAGTATTCAGAGCATGTTGAAGACTCTTCCAAAACAGAGAGGTGAATCTTGGATCTCAGTCAGACACAATAGATAGTGGTAATCCATACAAACTTACCACATCCCTGATAAATATCAACACTAGTTGATCCAACGAAAAATCCTCTTGAATAGCAATGAAGTGTGCAGTCTTTGTAAGATGATCCACAACAACCCAGATTGCATTGTTGCCTTTGGATGTCCTTGGAAGTCCGGTGACAAAGTCCATAGCGATGTTCTCCCATTTCCATTCTGGTATGAGAAATGGTTGCATCATCCCCTTAGACTTCTGCCTCTCTGCCTTCACTTGCTGACACACCAGGAACTTTGATGTATATTTGGCGATCTCCTTCTTCATATTATCCCACCAAAAGTTTTCTCGGAGATCTCGATACATCTATATGCTCCCTGGGTGAATAGAGAAATTTGAACTATGTGAATCATCCAAAAGTTCCTTCTTCAGCTCCGGACTTGATGGAACACAAACTCTTTTCCCAAACCGCACAATTCCTTCTTCATGAACATTAAACTCCGGGATTTACCCTGTTTGATAGCTTCCATTTTTTCATTAATTCCCACATCATCCTTTTGACCATCCTTTAACCTTTCCAAAAGAGATGGTTGAGCAATAATTTGTGAAAGGATTGATGATGTTCCATTTTTTATGATTCCCACATCCATCTTCATCAAGTCTAAGAAGATTGGATCCTTCTCAGTTCTCATCATTGATAGAATCGCTGGATCCTTTCTACTGAGGGAATCTACCACCTTGTTCGCATTCCCAGGGTGGTAATGTATTGAACAGTCATAATCCTTGATGAGCTCTATCAATCTTCTCTGGCGCATATTAAGTTCTTTCTATGTGAATATATATTTAAGACTCTTGTGGTCAGTATATATCTCACATTTCTCTCCATAGAGATAATGCCGCCAGATTTTCAAGGAAAAGATCACAGCCGCTAACTCCAAATCATGTGTTGGATAGTTTCGCTCATGGATTTTCAACTGCCTTGAGGCATAAGATATCACTTTATCATTCTGTATCAGCACACATCCCAAGCCCTTCTTTGAAGAATCACTGAATACCACAAAAATCTCCCCACTTGAGGGTAATGTGAGAACGGGTGCAGTGATAAGCCTCCTTTTCAACTCCTTGAAGCTTTCTTTGCATTCATCACTCCATGAAAACTTTACTCCCTTTCGAGTTAGCATGGTATGAGGGTTAGAAAATCGTGAGAAATTTCTCACAAATTGTTGAAAATTTCCAGCTAACCCCAAGAAGCTACAGATATCGGTTACCGATGTTGGCCTCTGCCATCCCTCAATTGCATCTATTTTGGAGGGATCCAGTGATATCCCATTTCTTGTGATGATATGGACCAAGAATGAGACCTCCTTCAACTAGAACTCACACTTGCTGTACTTTACATAGGGCTTATCCTTACGCAAAGTCTCCAGTACAGTTCTTAAATGCTCCTCATGGTCCTCCTTGGTTTTGGAGTATATTTGAATATCATCTATAAAGACTACTACAAATTTGTCAAAGTAATCTCTAAAGACTCTATTCATCAAGTCCATGAGTATTTCTGGATCATTGGTGAGTCCGAACGGCATTAATATGAATTTATAGAGCCCATACCTTGTACGAAAAGCAGTCTGGGGGATATCTTCCTTCTTCACCCTTACTTGATAATATCCCGACCGTAAGTCCACCTTGGAGAATTATTGTGCTCCATGAAACTGATTGAACGAGTCATAATTTCATGGGAGTGGATACTTGTTCTTTATCGCGATTTTTTTAAGTTCACGATAATCGATGAAAAGCCACAATGACCCATCCTTCATCTTGACAAAGAGGACTGGTGCACCCCATGGTGAAGCACTTGGGCATATAAACCCTTTATCCAGATTCTCCTATAGTTGTGTCTTCAACTCTTCAAGCTCAAAAACAACCATTCAATATGTAGTCTTGGATATTGGTAGCTCCCCAGGTATATGTTCAATTGAGAACTCAACATCTTTTCTTGGAGGAAGACCAGGCAGTTCCTTGGGAAACACTTCAGCGAATTCCCTCACAATAGGCATTTCATCAAGGATGGTTTCTTCCTTGGACTCAATCATCTGAGCCAGATACGCGTGCTCATAGGGAAGTAATATCCATGCTTGATATGATAGAGCTAAATGAGATTCATCTTCCTCCTGACACTTGTAAAGAATTGGGGGTCGATTCTCCATATGAAGTGTGATTTACCTCTCCTAACAATTTATGTTAGATCTATATAAGGAAAGACAATCGATGCCAATAATTTCATCAAATTAAACCAAAGGGAGTATGATGAGGTTCTCCGGGAAATTCAATCCATAGATTATAATAGTGAAGGACTTATATTCATGGTATGCAATGATTTACTCATTTGCCGTACTCACCGACATCTTTACTTCCATGATTTGTGGTGGTGCTAGGATTGTTCTACTAAACTTTCGAGATATAAAAGAATGTGTAGAACCTGAATCAAGAAGTATGTTATCTATTCTTGAAAGAATAACTAGCTTACCTGTCACCACTTAGTTTTTGGGGTTCACTTTGGCAGATGTGATGACAAAATCTCTTCCTTGCTATCTTGGAGGTTGTTGGTTGCCTCCGATAACCCTTGGATTAGGGTACTGATTTTCATAATGACCCAGTTCTTTGAATTTGTAGCATTGAACAACGCGTTGAGGTTTGAACGGAGCGTTCCTCTCCACTGTCGCAGCCGCAGGTCCTTCTTGCTGAAAGTTAATAGCTAGGTGCCCTTCTCTTCCACACCTGAAGCATTTTCTCGTCCCCTTAAGGAAATTTCTAGGGTGCTTCATTCTGTACTTTTGGAAAGTGGGGTGCTGGAACTTCTTTGCACCATTGGATTTATCCATCGGACCACCATCATTGAAGTCCACCTTACGCTTCTTGTCCCCATGATACCCCTGTGATTCTCCGATCTCCAATTCGACCTTGAGGGAACATCGGAAAATTTCCTCATAGCTGTCGAAGTCACGGATCGTTAATGCTTTCCGGAAGCTAGGCTTCAGCCCACCAAATAAGCAGTCAACCTTGCATCTGGGGGCAACGACAAAGCCGGAAGTGTATCGTGCAAGTCATGTGATGTTTTCCTCGTACGCTCCCATAGATTCTTCAACTTTTTTCTTGAGGGAAAGGAAGTCCCTTTGCATCTTAAGACGGAGGGTGCGCGGAAAATATTTATCGAAAAACATCTTCCGAACTTCCTTCCGTTCCAAAGCCTCGATCTCCTCCTCAGGCATCATATTTTTGATCAACATCCACCATTGATCAGCTTCACCCTCCATACGATAAGACGCCAGGATAACCTTTTCTTGTTCAGAACATTGGAGGATGGAGAATATCATTTCAATGGAGTTGATCCATTGTTCAGCGATCGTGGGATCGGATGATCCACTAAAAGTAGGAGGCCTTTGTCTCATGAAGCTCTTGATAGTGACTTGTTCTTTCTTGGGGGGGGGGGGGTTGAACGTTCCCCTTGACCCTTGTTTCTATTCAAAACTTGAGTTAGCTGAGAGAGAAGTATGACAAAGTTTGCGATTCCCGCTCCCATTTGATTGGGCATCTCATTAGTATAATCATCACACTGATCATCACAACAGTTGTTAGCCTAAGTCCTCTTATTAGTGGCCATTGGATGGAATAAAAGGAAATTTAGGGATAACACATAAAGGGTAATCCAAAGACAAAAGTTTATGACTTACAAATAAACTTTAATTTCTTTAACTCATGAGTTTATAGGACTAAATCTAGGATTTTCATGATCTACTTTCTAACATATATTCTTAGGGGCATTTTTTCCTTAATAAGGGTTCATACAAAGATTGTGAATTTATCAAAACATATCCCCAAAGAGTGTCGTAACCAAGAGTGCAGCAAGGCCCGTTGTCGTGCACCAGTTCCCGTTCGAGTCTATCTCAAAGCGGTGTTTTTGGGTTTTACCCCTAGGATACATCTGTGCCAGAGCCGCCTCTACCTACTCGTATCCAGACAGGGATGCATTTGTTTGATAAACCACTTACATGGTATTTACCAAATCATAGGTATGTTTTTATTATACTTAGTCTTGTATCTAAGGATTTACTAGGGTTTTCCTAATCCCAAAAATAACTAAACCTATCCTCTGATACCAACTTTGAAAACCCTGCTTTTTATTACAACTTAAGCATGATTCATTACATAAAACTTCACTTGATACAACAAAGAAGATCTAGTGGCTTAGTGTCTTTGGGGCATAGGATCACTACATAAAAACTTAAAACATGAAATACAACATCTTTATTGAAAACATCCTTTACATGACCACTACATTCCCTCGTACTTAGCATTGCTTGGGATAACCTTAGGACATGCATAAGAAAAGGGTGAGCTATAAACCTCATTAAGGGAGTACACATGCAATAACATGATGAGTACAATACATTTTATACAATAGGTATATCAATAGAGAATAAAAGAAACATGAACATTAAGGCATGATAAAGCATGATAATCATAACATGGAAATGTGGCAACAACACTTAACATGGATTTAGCATGAGCCGAGGCTCATTGCACATAAAGCATGAGTAAACCCTCATTTCACATGAAGCACGAGTAAACACTAATTTCACTTGAATTAGCATGAGTCAACACTCATTTCACATGATGTATCATGATACTATACTTTACCCAAGGCATTGGAGCGCTATAAGGGCACAGCCTTCTTAAACATTTCATTGCATGCATAAGTGTGCCACATGGATCATAAAACATGGATTCATAAAACATAATAATTTATTCCATGATAAAGAAATGTGGAATTCATACATGAAACATTATAAACAATAAGTAAATGTGTATAAAGTTGAATACCCTTGATGGAGAAATGGGCATGGTATTCACTACACAATGGTATTGGCTTAGAAAATTGGTGCGATTTCGGCAGCGTAACTGCGTGACATAAGAATTCAGAAAAATGGTTTGATGTTAGAGAAAGGGTGTCTCATAATATTTACAAGAAATGGACTGTAAGGGGTAATATAGATACATGTCCAAACAATTGTAATGGAATTTATATTCATGATACAAAAGTATTGCTAGAATGTAAAAGAAGAGAGAGAAGTTCCTTTCGGAATTTCGGCATAGTAACAGGTGTACATGGGAGGCATTTAATGAGAGAGAAAGGGGTCTCCCATCATTCAAACAATAAGAGGGAAGTATGGGGGAGGTGAAAAACCATACCCCAACATTCATAATTGAAATTAAAAGGGCAATACAACTTAAATAAAATTGACAAATATGAGAAAGGAAGGAAAAACCCTTACTTGGAAGCTTGCTTCCAAAGGCTAGAGAGAGGCTTGTGAGAGGCTTCTTGGGAGCTTGGGGAACATTGGGAGGATTCTAGAGAGAGTAGGGAAAAGGTTGGACGAACTCCAAAGGATTATAGTGATGAGGACGTGGGAGATTGGGTGGGTTTATATAGGAAAGGTGAGAGAATTTTTTATTATTTAGGTTTGGGACCCCTTATATTAAACTAATCCAAACCACAAACCATCCCATGGGTTTTCCCATGGTTTTTGGAAAAGGAAAGAGGGAAAAAATATTTTACAAGGCCAAGGTCTGATCTTATTAAAATAATAAGGTCGCTTATGTGGAGGTGAGTCACACTACCATGGAAATTAATTTAAATATGCAAAATGTTGAATATGTCTTTAGGGGTTCATTAATGCTTTGAAAAGTAAGTCAAACAAACCCAAAATCACTTTATTTTAATGGTAAAACATATATTGGCCGAAAATAAGGATTATAGTATTTTATTACATCACCATTGGTTCATTATGATGTCATAAAACACATTATATATTTAAACGGTATTTAATTTTTACCCAAAAATTTGACTGTCTTAGAAAATTATGAAAAATTCACCGTTGGATAATTTCGACGTCCTGATTCAAGAAATGAAATTTAATTTATCTAAAAAATTTTCTAAATATTTTAATTTTCACTTTTAAAATAAAAACCAACATTTATCGAAAATTCACGGGTTTTGATAGAAATGGCTTTCAAACCATAATATAAAATTTTAATTGCATTCATAAAATTATAAGATATTTATATTTAATAAAAATTAATATAATAATAATATTATTATTTTATTAAAATATTATTTAATTCAAAAATTCCTTAATTTAATAAAATAGATTTCTTAATTCAATAATAACTAAAAACACCATTTGTACTTTAAAAACTATTTACAATGTATCAAAAATGACTAGAAATTATATTCATTATTATATACAAAAATATTGTACATGAACATAGTACTACTTATTTGTTACAAAACTCCTTAAAACAGCCGTATAAGACCTAAGGGTAAGGTGTGTGATGGTGAAAAACTCTTGGGGTGTCTTGGATAACATTGCTCGTGTGGTAATCTCTATCAACTTCCACTTTTCCCGTAGACAGTCTCGTTCGAGCAGACATGGTGAAGCTCAGCTTGGGCTTGGTCAAGGGAGAAGCCCAAGGATGCCACCTCCCTTTCCAAGCTTCGTAAAATGGGCTTCATATGGGGCAATTCTACTGGATGAGGCCATCTCTTCTTTTTCCTGAGTAAATTGGATTTGTTAAGGTCCTATATTTATACTAATTTTGTGATCACTGTTCAACGACTATACTAACAACAGTCAAAATTCTTAACAGAAAACCAAAGAAGTTGACATCTAATAAAAACATTTTTCATAAAGAGACATTTTACTGGTTGAAGAGGGATTTTCCATTAATGAAACTTTGGGTCGTTACATTGGAAAACATAAATAAGTAAGTTAAACATGAATAACAATGTTATATAATTAATGATGATTCTATTTTTGTCAATAAAACCTGAAGAAGATTCTAAAAGTAAAAAAATACAGTTTTCATTTATAATTAACTATCTCAGGTCACCCCCTAACATTGGTACCTGATTTGATCTACCACATATATGATGTGTGATCCCAATCCCTATGGGATGTTAACTAGAACTCAGGAATAATAAAGAATAAGAGGGAATGATTTCTTTGAAATTGAAATAAGTTACATCACATACATAAATATAGGGAAATAAATAGTAAAATAATACTAAAAAAATATCTTATATAACCAAATAAAAAATGGTTGTGATACATGTCAGAAACCATATAAAACAAAAGGAGCGTGTCTAACAAATCTATAAAAGTAACAGCTAAACCAAAAAAAATACTCTACTTGATAAGTGGGAAATGTCTCACAATCTCACCACAAGATACTCATACCTAGCTGAAATAAGTACTTCAACCTCACTACAAAACCCTTCATTCTCCTATATCAAAATACAATACGAGGTCTATACACTATTGAAAGGATGTGATGGTCCTGAGCAAAAAATGTTCAGTGGGATCCGACCTAGGTGTTATATATAATGTCTCTATAAAACAATACAACATTTTAAATATACAAAACATTGTATGATAAGAAATAAAGAATTTTTATATGAAATACATGGTAAACGGTTCCTATTTTTGAACAGTTTTAAAAAAGGATAGGTAAATTAGTTTCAAAGAAAAAATCCAGAAAACCATTTTCATTTTTAAAAACATCTATATCAACTCAATGCAGTTCAAATACAACAAAAGAGGATAAAAATACTAGGATTACTCATGGTCAAGTTAGCTAAGTCACTCATATAACTATATTGAATAATGTTCACTACATGTCCCTTGGACCCATGCATCATGGTCTAGAGAAAACTGGAACACCCAAGAAAGTGAACCCTCTTACAAATGTAAAGTCAATTCCATGATCAAAATTCGTCATGATCTAAGAATGGAAGAACACTATTGATATTGAACCCTCTTAACAATATAATAACACAATACCAAGTAATAAACATCCCACCTAAGTACCCAAGGTTCTCTTGTGAGGATTATCAAATCATTTTCAATACTTTATAAATTTCACAATAAAATTGCATACTCACTTTTTACAACAAAAGTACCTTCGAAAACCTATTTCATAATTATTTAAAAATTATATTTCTTTTACTAATATGTGTGAAAAAAATATTTTCCTCAAAACCATTTCATGTACACAAATTAGTAAATCGTGATATTTCATTTAGAAATCAATTTTAATAAAAGAGGTATAATAAAAGGTTTAGATGAAAAATACTGGATATGGAACTACACATCCCAAAATATTGGTTAACACTACCCACAATAGGATCCACCAATACCATATCAATCACATAATAACAAACAGATGCCCTCTAATTTATTACCCCAAATTAGAATCAGATTCCATAAATTAAAATAGTTATCATAGAGGTTAAATCACACATACCTTGAGAAACTCACATGCCAAACCACAACAAAAACAAGTCTCTACCTCTCGAAGAAGATGACACAAAAGATCAAGAAAAATCACACCTGAATAAGATGATGATTAATGGATTATATAAAAATATACCAATTTAATTTCCATAAAAAATGTTATATAATTAGTGAAAAGGTCACTCATTGAGAGAGATGCAACCGAACCACCAATGTCATCAAGTGAAAAATAAAGGAACCTAGGAGGAATAGAAACACCCAAAATTGACTTCATGAGAGATATGGTTGAGGGTAAATATATGAATAATGAATGTTTAAATTATTTATGAAGAAAATATATAAAACTAACAAGAAAGTGGTTTTTATATCATAAAACCAAGTTCTATTTCATAGATCGCCCATGATTCACAAACACTAAAAATCACATTGCCTTGGGTTAAATAATCCAAACTGATGATATAACTTCTCTATAATGGGTTTTAAAGTGTAAAAAAACTTACATCCTCATCCATTCCATTGCTCAACCATTGTGAAATATTTACATAGTAATCCACACATTTATGTTGTAAATCCCCCTTATAGGTAGTACAAAATATGAACCCATATAGAAAACTTCTAAAACATTATTATTCAATCCTAACAAAAAAATCACTCTTAAACATAAAAATAGAAAATATTAAAATCCATGATTTTATAATCCCACCACCCTGGTACATTTCATCCTTTGGAAATAAATTTAAAGAAGGATCCTATAGAAAGAGGTGAGGATAGTGTTCACTCATTAATGATTCATAGGTCCAAGTATATTGAGAATATGATCTTTGTCACCATACCACAATGAAAAATTAAATAGATTTCACATATAATAATTTCACATTAGAATAAGTTATCTCTACTGGATACTCCACAACTAAATCATGTCACTATAACTAGATCTCTTCCAAACTAAAAACATGATAGATACAGGGATGGTATATACTGATATATGATATTTTGAAGATAACATGTGTATATATCTACAAATATAGAAGTAGAAAATGATAATAAGTTTTCCATGTAGCTCAATGACCTAAAAATTTCCAACATATCTCAGATCTATTGAGCCCTATTTCATAAGTTGACAGTGACCCAAATGAGGATAAACATTCAAGAGAATGCTGATTCCAATGGAAAAGTCCAAAGTATGATGTTGATGATCTGTATACAATATTTTTCCAGCCATGCACTACAACTATCCATCAACATATATCCTAAATCCGTATTGATGTCTCTCGAATGATACATGGTCCAATAAGAGAGGGATCGCCCACCTATGCCCAATAAAGTCAAGATATACACAACAAACCATAAAAATCCTCTATGGGTTCCATACATACTGAAGAAAAATATCTATTTTTATAGGAAACCAAAACTAGTACTAGATTAATATCCCATAACCCAATAAAATACACGAAAAATTAATCATGGATATTCTTTAATATCTAAATAGCACACTTTATCTGGCTGTCTCTCTATGGATGGTATGTTATAATCCACCTAAAATGAGTCCCCATTACCACTTGAATACTATTTTAGAAAATTCAAGTAAGACTAATATAAAAATATGAAATTATAGCTGAGGTAACCCCAGACAACATCACAATATCCGTGACATATAGATGACCTAGATCATCAACCTTAGTGGAATCCCTGATCTGAATAAAATGATCATGTTTCTTTAACTAATATATCATGACCCAAATATAATTCTACCCATGAGGTGTCTTTGGAAATATAAAAATATATTCCATTGAAAAATCATCTCATTTACAAATTGGGACTAAAAGGGGGTGAGGAAACCCAAAAAGATTTATATTCTCTACCTTTTTCTATTGAATGGTTTCACAATCTGAAAAATAAACAACAATTTTATGATTAATACCTAGCCACCAGAAATACTATCTCATGCCATAATACATCCTCATATAACCTGAATGAATGTACCAATAATAACTATGATAATTTTAAAAAACTCTTTATAGATGTTGGGATAAAAGAAAATCCGAAAAATGGAGAGTACCATAATAAGGGAGATACCAACCGAAAATACTCTAACCACTAATAAGGGTTTCCTAATAATCTTTTGAACTCAAAATCATGATACTGAACCTATATAATAGACTTAAGGCGAGATAAAAATTGATAAAAAAATGTTAGAGTAATATATTGATCATCCTCTTGAGCATCTAGATGGAACTGTATGAAGAGAACCATAATGTTCCACTTATCCTTCGATTCCATGATAGATTGTGATGAAACATTTGAACCACAAGCATCTACAATGAAATTCCCTTTTCTTGGGATATATAAGAGGTAAAAATAAAATTTATAAAGGTAATCAACCAATTTCTTCTATTTGATATTGATTTCCTTCTAATAGATTATATAAGTCAATATATTATGGTCATAAATGACTTTGATCCTCTACCAAAAAAGAAAATTTCATTAACACTAAAGTTCATGCATAACTAGGCTATGCTCCAAGGCATGAGTGGGGTAATTATTCTCATAAATAAAAAGTTGATGAGATCTATAAGAAAATAAATGATCATCCTATACAATCACATAACCCAGAATAACAATGTTAGAATCAAAATATACTACATTCCCCTTACTAGGATTATATAGGATAAAAATAGGTTCTAACATCAAAATTCATTTCAAGTCTTCAAAATATGTATGAAACTAGTCATTCCATATGAATTTTATCCCTTCTGAAGTAGAAGCAGTCAATGGTGTGTCCATCTTTGTGAAATACTTATTGAACCACAAAAAATTTCTTACAAGACCATTACAACTCTGTATCTCAAAGAAATCTTATGGGTCCTCCTATGATGGAAGAACCTTCACATTATCAGGATCAGTTTATTAGAAACATTCATAAATCACATGTTAAAGAAACTAAATTATTGTATATAGAAATTTTCTTTTCAAAATATTTCCATAAATTAAGTGGGTTCCCAAGATTTCTGAAACTAGATTCAGATAATTCTTGTTCTCATGCTCAAATCACAAATAAACCAAGATATAATCCATATCCTCAACATAAAAACTATTAATATACTACTATAAAATATTGTTAAAAAAATCCATGAAAATTTTATGATCCTTATCTAGAGAAAAATGAATCATACGATATTTATAATATCTATATCTACTTTATAAATCTATCCTTGAAATATCAAATTCCCAAACTCTGAGTAGATGATAACCCAAAAAAGGATCGATCATTGAAAACAACATTTTCCCATTTTAATAATCAATCATATAATCCCAACAGGGAAAATGTTACTTATTCATAACTATCACACAGTTTAAATTTTAATTTTCTATGCACAAATAATGTGATAAATTATCCTTCTTGGAAATTTGAATAGAATATTCTCATAATAAAACACTAGAAAGAATGGAACCTTTCTTAATCAGATCATGCAACTGAATCGTGATCGGTTTTATATCGACATGTTCCATATGATAGCAGTGCTAAAAATAAACTATATTCATTAAACTATATAAATAATAGTACCTTCCTCCCAATATTAGGGGAAATAATGAAAATTCATCTGGGAAAACGTTAATAAATTCACTAACAACAACATGAAAATTTCAAGTATAGGAAATTTCATTGATATAAACTATAATGGTATTAAAAAATTATTGGCTTCTTGGTGGGAAGGCCCTGCATGACTAGAACTTAGATCACACTCTCCCTAAACCACCCATGTTCACCCATTGATAGGAATAAACAAGACACTAAAATAATTATAATAAATTTCGGCTGTATAGTCAATAATAAAATCCATCCTAATGATTATGTGAACCAAATACAAATCGATAATAATGAAATCCCAAACTAAATCCCCATCGACTATTGATAAATAAAATGACAAAAATGAGTTATATATTCCATAATTATTAAAATAGGTGTATATAACTCCATAATAATGGACATTAGGTCTATTATATGTTTAATCATATCAAAAAACAAGACTATATAAATAAATGTGAGTCACTAGTATCAAATAATGTAGTTTTTATAGATGATACCACAGAAAATGGAACCTATGATAATCACCAAGAAAATTTCATGATCCACTAGAAACGTATCCATTTCATGAAGGTACTTTACTATTGAGGTTTATGAATGAGTCCCCATTGAATTTTAAGCATCTTATTATGCTACATTAGTCTTTGGAACTAATGATGCCTGACACTAATGAGGCTTTTGCATATCCTAATGAAAATATCTATAGATAGTCCTGGGGCCAAAAATCATTTAAATTATTAGTAGGTGTAGGTTAATTACATTGGTTACTCCCTACCATGACACAATAATAGTAATTCATAGGAAAATTTCTAGTTAATTATGATGGTTTGGTGGAATATTTTGTTGTTAACTACCTCCACCACCCCTTCGACGATCATTCTACTTCATCTTTTTTCCTTACACACCACTTAACATCTATTAGGTTGAAGGGAAGGGGTAGAATAACCAATATTACTATTGATATCAATATCTACTGTCATATCCTTGTATACTATCTATTTATTGGTGGAAATATTTATCATATTCAGCTATTATTGAATTTATAGTTGTCAACCCTACATATATTATTTATCTTTCAACTAGTCATTAATCACAACCTTTAGAGAAAAAAATATAGCTCATTGAATCGGCTAGTGTACTCCGACACTAGATAATCTCCCTGTTTCAAAGTGTTAGAATCTATATAATTATATATCATCAGTGATTCATGGAAGAACAATTGAAATAATAGGGTCTTGAAACGCTTAAAATCAAAACCCACAATATAATTATAATTAGCATTGAATCCCACCACTACTAGTAGAGATCCTTAAGCCTGAACATCGTACACTTCACCTTAATAGCCTCAGGTGTATCTATGAAATTTATGACCTGATTGATATTTTATAGTTAGTCACATTCCTATTGAGGTTCATCTATACATTTAAAATATATGTGGTTTTTATGTAGGAACACTCTTGATCTATCTATATCTTTCTCAGCTTCATGATGATCCTCAAAAATTGGGTTCTCAACATAAAATACATTCTAGTCCAAGACCATAACTAATCACATGATAAGATCTATAATATTTTCTTGAAAATGTGGATTATGAAGATGAGAGTATCTAACTGCACTCTCCTATAGAAACCAAGTAATACATCTTAGAGGCATAATACTACATACCAAAAGAATAATAAAAGGAGTAGAAAATATGAAAATCACTGTTCAATCTAAAAAACTATATGAAGAAACTGATATCATCACAAAAAACCAACACAGGAGACACATATCCCAACATCCCATGGTAATTTGATGACATTCATTAAATGTGTTTTCCATTCACACACTAAAAAATATATCCCATGTCCCATCAATTCTGTCTCACATATACCAAATTCCCTGGATTGAGAAAAACATTCATTTGAAAACAATATGTAGTTAAATGATGTGGTTCACTACCTAACATTTGTACCAAACATGATCCTCCAAATGCTTTAAAAGAATTATCGATCAACATAAGATGGGGAATAACTCCAGAAAATCAAATACAATAAGGTTGAATAATTTATCCCATCTTAAAACATGATACATGGAATACATATATAATACTTAATGAATAAATGGAAAATGCTAAAAGAAATACATGCCACAACAAAATAAAAACAATGATACTGATTTAACTCAAAAACTAGATAAAAACAAAGGTATATGTCATAAAAACCCAAAAAAGATATCTAAACCAATAATGAAGACTCTATGTTATAGGTGGGAAACATCCCACCATCTCACCACCATCTACCCATACCTAGATAAGATACACCTCTCCACATTACTGTAGTACCATTATTTTTCCTACATTAAATTGAAATACAAGGTAGACACACTTTTTAAGGGGTTAGTATAGTGTGAGTATAATAGGCTAAGTGGTATCCCAGCCAGGTGTTTAATATCTTATCAATGTACAAAAATCCCATACAATCACTTTACAAAACATGGAATGAAAATCATTAATGCAGTGTTATTTCAAAATTATGGTAAACAATTACCCTTTTTCTCATGTACTAAAACAAAGCATAGTACAATAGTTTCAAGGAATAAATCCAATTTTTTTTATTTCATCAAAACAAGTATATCAAGTCAATTTCGTACAAATACAACAAAAATAGACAACCACACCATGGATAACTCACAGTCAGGTTCGATAGGTCACTCGTAGACTATTGACAACTATTACGCAATATAAGTCCAAAAAAACTCATGCATCAAGGTCTCAGGAATAGTGGAAAACTCTAAAAAGATAACTGTCCAACAATGTCAAGTAAAGTTCTTGAAACAAACACATGTAAATCTAGGAATTAGATAACACCCTAAAAAGAGATCCTTTATAGTAATTTCAAAAGACAATCCCTAATTCTATATCTCCCACATAAATACCCAAGTATAACATATGAGGAATATAAAATCATTTGTTATGGATTTCAAATTTAATAAAACAATTTCAAACACTATTTTTTCATCATACATTGCATTAAAAACCAATTTATAATCCCATTTCACAATGCATGGAAAATGATATTTATATAACCAAAAATAATGGAAAATGGTCTGTTATTAAAAAACCTTCTAACATACATAATTTAGTAAATCATTCCATTTAATTTTTTAAACCATTTAAGTAAAACAATAGCAGTCAATGGTTCACATATCACAGGATTGGTATAGAACCTCCCACCACACAATTGATTCGAACCCTACCTGGAACATGAACCAAAAACACAATAAGGAATAAAAAAGAACCAAATGAGGCCTTATAATTGAATATAACATATTATATTTACATTACATAAAATAAAAATAGTCATAAGAGTGGTTAGATCACAAATAACTTGATATTCTCACATACCAGCCAATAAACAAAAAGGAAAACCTCCTAAATAAGATCACATAATGGTTCTAGACTAATTGAAATAGGATCAACACATAATCAATGGATCCTATTAACACATCCAAAAACCATTACTGCAACAAATGGAAACAAATTATTTGAAAGGTCACTCAATAAAAGAGACGCAACACAACCACTATGGAGATTAAGCACCAAATAGAGGAACCTAAAAGGAGTGACAAATCAAAAAATCACATGGATAAGATCTTGGGTTAAGAGAGAATAGATTCATGATGAATGATAGATGGTGTTAGTAAAACAGTATATGAATCCAATAGGGAACAATATGATTATGTATTACACCATAGTTTTGTATAATAAATTCCCCATGATTCAAATACACCGAAAATGACGTCTCTGTGAGTTCAATTTTCTTGAGTGACGATCTTATTCCATAAGAATGGGTTTTATCACATATAACTATTTATGACCTAAATGGTTTTATGTTATGAATAATTTCCATGAATTGTTCCTTATCACACATTTACATCATTTTTAATAAATTTATGGAAAAATGCCTCATGTAGAAAATAATAAATAGAGAACTTTTCAAAAAATTAAAAAAAGATTCTTATACCCTCAATCTCAAAAAACACACTCTTAAACCTCAAAATAGTATGCCTTAGAATTTATTATGTTAAAATATATATAACAAATAAAAATTTTCCTTTTTAAGTGACGAGGGAAAACCCCAACTATATATTATAAGGATATGAAAATATGTATATATCGATAATATAATTTGAGATAAAGTATAGTAAGTTTAAAACATGATAAATTTGAGTGAAAATTACTTATCTCAGTTCTTTCTAATGTTAAACTGTGAGATGTGGATATTACTTGAAAAATAAATAGTGGGTTGATTATGTTAACAAATAATTCAACTATTATGAGATAAATGGTACTTGTGAGTTGGTACCCAAGCCTAAAGAAATGAATTTTATTGCGATAAATGGGTATTCTAAAATATATAGAATTAAAGGTGAGTTTTTTAGAGACACATCAAGACTTGTGTGTAAATTATATTTGTATGTTTATAGAGTTTAATTTGATGATACATTTACATTGGTATGTATAATCTATAATAGAATTATATTCCATGATATTGTTGTGGAAATAATATACATGTTTTTTTTTGAAATTGATGTCTAGCCAACCTTCCTCAATGGCGAGTTGGAATATGAGGTATAAATTAAAAAACATTGTGGTTTATTTCTATAATAATATGTGAATTAATTTTTTATGTAAAATATTGACTTATATTGGATGAATAAATCCCATGATTCTTCTTATTCTATGTTGGAAACTATCTTGAATAAGTTAGGATTTATAATATGAAGATCGAAGCACAACCTTTACATTGAATATTAAATATATGTGAATCTCATAATTTTTATTTTACTTATATGAAATATTTTTTGATGGATGTGGTGAATAATTTATATGAATGTACTATTATTAGTGTGATGAATTACTTTCTCAATAAATAAATTTCTCAGAAAATATTTCAACTATTTATTACTCAAGAGATGTATTCTAGAAAACACATAGAGTGGTTTGAAATAGAAGAATTTAATCTAATTTTCACCATAATCCTAGTTAAAACCATGTTTTACAAATATTATTAAGAAATTCATGTTGATACATGTGAATTTTGGAAGCTTGTTGTATGTCTTTTGTACATGAATAATTTGAGGCTGAATGTTTTTTACTCGGTTACATTTTATGAAATGTTTCAAAGTGAACCAAAAGGGTAACATTTTTAGGATTAAAACATGAAAATTTGGTGTATTAAATGTATACTATGTTTTTTGATTGAAATATTATAGTATATTGAATCTTAATCTATCCATTTACATAGATGTAGACCATGAAGGTTTTATTGATGATAAGAGGTCTACATTTGGTGATGTTTTCATCCTTGAAAATGGTGTTATAATTAGTAAAAATAATAAGAAGAATATTATAACCATGATTACTTATATGATATAATATGTTGTTAACACTCATAACATAAACCAATATATATGAACGGATACACAATTATTATATATTATGGATTAATTGTTGTTGCTTATAAATTTTGGATGTGACAATCAAGGTGTCATCAAACACTCATGAAATCCAATTTAGTTTTCAGTATTTAATAATATTGATATAAAATATCACTTCATTAGGATCTTTTGGAATGAGATGAATTTAATTTACAATTTGTTCACATAATGGATAACATCAATGATGTATTTAATAAAAAATTTCCCAAAGATGGATTTTAAAATCGAAGGTTGATATTGGGAGTTCAGTGTATCCATTATGAAGGCTATTGTTTGAAATGTTTGTTTCTTTTCATAGCTTGTTTTTTTTTAAATATTTTCAAAGGGGAATATAAATTAAAACAGAAATATATTAATGTTTATTCCTTTATGTATAACAAAATATCATTACATAGTGTCAGGAAACTATTTAAATAATATCAACTGATATATGTTTTATATAATTCCATAGTGATATCTTATTTTGGGGGATAATATAGTTTACGAGAGATATTAAAAGAGGAAATCTACCAAGGGTAAAAAATGTATGTACTTGAGAACTATTCAAAAAGTTTTACAGATAATGAATGCATTATTATGTTTATATATTAGTTTAAAAAAATTATCTAAAAAATATAGATTTATTGAGTTAAATATTAATATACGTGTTAATTATTTATTAATCTATTCGGATATTTCATGTTGTATA
This sequence comes from Viscum album, assembly GCA_963277665.1. Lineage (NCBI taxonomy): Eukaryota > Viridiplantae > Streptophyta > Magnoliopsida > Santalales > Viscaceae > Viscum > Viscum album. The sequence continues at coordinate 1,456,678,962 of OY728161.1, forward strand.
AAAGGTAGAAAAATATAGTGGTATTAAAATACGAGAAAGGTGAAATTTTTCAATGTGGTGTCAAGATAATGAAAGGATGTAAACGTATAAATTATTGTCATTCTTTATAGATAATCTGTTATTTTAATATAATGTTTATGTTTTATAGACCATGTTTGATCATTATGTATTTGAATGATTTAAAGTTGAATCATTTATATGTGGTTTGATTTTTAAGCTGATTCATTTTACATGTCTTCCCAAAAAATCTAAATGGTTACATTATTTATCCCATGATCTATTTGGATGTTATTGATTATTTGGATTTTTTTTATGATAATAATTTCCCCCTAACATTGAGTACAATATCTAAAGAAAGAGAAATAGATGTGTTAATGTTGAAGAGTATATCACATTAATTTTTTATATAAATTCATAATTCATATTTAAATTGAAAGAAATCATAACAAGTTGGTTGAAGGTTTTTGTAAAAGTTTATAACAAGTCAGAAGTTTATTTGATGGATTCTGTAAATTTCATGCTTGTATAAAATTTAGTAGGTCCAGGACAATATAATCATGATTTTAAGAATTATTCAAGGTCATTCACAATGTTGAGTTGATAAAATAGAATATGAACAAGCTATATAAGAATGAATTCTCTCCGTGTAAGGATTAATTAGATCTATATAAGTTTCATTTCTATCCTTGTAATATCAATTCACAGATGTATAACAATACTTTATATCCATGAAAGTATGATTTTAATATTATATAAGAATAATGTAAATGCATTGTAAGGATAAATCATTTTATCATAATGATATATTATTTATTTGTACAAGAATACATTATTATATATGTAAGGAACATTCTAAAACAACAGATATTAAATATGATATTTCTACAGGATGGAAATTTAGATTTTTTAAAATATCAATTATTATTAAAAACAATATTATAGATGATGCAGAAGTTGTATTATAATTCATTAAAAATGAAAAAATAATAATTTTTATTCATTCAAATGGAGTATAAGGTTCGTATTTTTAAGAAGAAAGATCTTGTGAACAGAAGAAGAGATGACATGAAATAACTTCTTGGTGATAATACATCATTTTACAATTGTGTTTAATGCACCTAAGTAATAATTTAAAAATAAAGAGAAAAAACTAGGAATAATAATAAGAAGAATATAAATAATGTAAGGATATTGTTAATTTGAATTTAAATTTAACATTCAGGTTCTAAGACACTTATATACTATTGGTACGTGATATAATAATTTTATCATGCATGCAAGAAGGGATGTGTGGGAATAATTAGGGGATTCACTCTATAAAATAATCATCATAAATAAATATAAGAGAGTGTTAGAGAATATAAAATATGTTTTTGTTTCTACACATTCTAAAAAACACTACATGAAATAAATATATCGAAAAAAAAATTTATTCCATGTTGTACTATTCCTGAAAATTGGGGAGGCATCTAAATTTTGTACAAATAATTGAAGAATATGATAAACTTGAAAATGTAAATACTGTTATCAAAGATTATTTAGTGAAAGAATCTTCATTTATTATATACTACCCATATAATAAAAAAGTGTAGGATGCATCTGTTTTTTGGATGAAAAAAAACAAGTATGTTATATGTAACACAAATTCAAGGAAAAAATATAGATTGTTTGTACCTATTAGTTGATATTAGCTAGATGTGTGATTTTGGGTGTTTCTCGATCTCACCTATTTTTATCCTTATCAATTGGGTAGGTGATCCTTATTAATCATTGTTCTTTATATTTTGGTGTGTGTTCAAATGCGCGTGGAAAGAAAATATCACTCACTTTAAAAGGAAGTAAAGGTTGTTTCAAAGAAAAACATGAAATTGTTTAGAAAACTGATCCTACCTTATCAGTGATCAAAAATGGGTCTTTTATGTAGTTTTAAAAATATTTTCATGATTCACTTGTTAAATATTACATTACCTTTGAGTATATAATACTTATAATTATAAATTATATTATATATCACATGCTTTATCTTTTATATCACTTGAAACTTAGAGTGGATATTTGGTATGTATAATTAATTCATATATATACTCTACAAACTAAATATTCATCTTATATATACACTAGATGAACTTAAATAAAACTTTTAAAATTTAACATATCATAAAATAGATTTTATTTATCATAGTGAAAACACTTCCTTTTCAATATCTTAGTACTTTTTAACATATTTCATATTAACAAGTAATTATTTCATATCATTTTTAGGATATTTTGCAGTTCAGTTAAAAACTTCTTATAATTTACTAATTATTTCTATATAAAAAAATTTATATTAATTTCTTTGCAAAAATTTAGAAAATACTAATCTCTAATATATTGATTTTTTCATCTATCCTTAGATAAACATTTATAAACATTCTAAACCCATTCCAATCATCTCCAAATACTTAAAATGTATTCAAAAAATTATAAAACCTTCATAAAAAGTTTTTTCTAAAATTTTAAAGCATTTGAGAATTATATTAGCTCTATTAATCTCTAAACATCATCAAAACTGATTTTCAAATTTGGCAGTATATGTTTTATCTAAAATTTAAATTATTTAGGCTTCCTTATCCATGAGTATATTCTAATTTAATATTAAATCTTTATGCTTGAATGACACAAGGGTGTATCTTAATATATATCTTCTGAGATCCTTTGTAGAGACATAATATTAAATATGAACTATACTCCATGTAACTCCTCATATTCTCTTTATCCTTTTCAAACCTACTAGACATATTCTATATATAAAATAAAAAGATATAGTAATACGAAAACATCAAATAGATTTTTAAATCAACAATAGACGTATATCTATATGTAGTAACTGAAACATATTCCTTGAAAAATATAAATAATGACAGTAACTAATCCTTTTCTCTTAATTAACATATCTCATTTTCATGATATTTAAGGGACATTAAAGCTCTATTCTTGATAGTGTTATCCAATCATATGAACTCAACATAAGATTACATCCTTAGTTGAGTAATTTACTCTTCATGTATTCTATTAAACATGAATCTCATTGTAACTATGTCTTCTCACACATATTGGAATCATGGAATATTGGTAACCAATAAAACACGACGCCAATGGACTCCAAAAAAACTCATTATTAATTTCTTATCAATGTATTTATAGAATATATATATATATAAATATTTCAATTTTTCTTGATCATTTTAATAACTCCCCCTTATTGATAATAAATAGAAAGGATGATACCAAATTGTTATGATAAATACTAATATACCCTAGGTCTACTCGAGAAATGATCAATGTTAACAAATAAAAAAACTAATCAACTCCCCAACAATTGAAATTTATAACCTTATATTTCTAAAAATATCTTTAATTTTCCATTAATTAGGGAAGACAATTTATCACATTAAACATTATTTTATATAAATGATGAAGATAAAAAAGATATATTTTGAATGTAATATCCACGATCACTCTACAAAATTATAGATTTACATTAAATGATAACTTTTGGTTGTTTCTCAGCATTTCTTAATCCATCTTGAAATCAAGGGAATAATCCAAAAAACATATTCATCAAGGTTATATCTTCATCAAATAATTTTCAAGATACTAATTATTAGCATTAATTCCATGATAAATACTATAATTTTCTATAACTCTTTTACAAATTATCCATTAAAAAATCTCTTCCTCCAAATGAATCACATTCAATTACCTACATAATGAAAACAGAAAAAAAAATTATGGGAATAAGTTGTTTATCAAAAAACCATTGTAGATATCCAAAGGGTTAGGATTTATTTATCCACCTAAGAAATAATTTATTCTTTTATTCAATATCATTATATATCATAATTATTTGTATTATATGTTTCATATTTGTATACTTCTTGAGTAGTATAGATTGCTTTAGTTTTAATTAATTTCATAATTTAGAAGTACCTTGTTTTTAAAAAAAATTAAGGAGTATAAATTATTTTGATCTATATGGATTCTTATCAAAATTTCCCCCTAATATGTTAAAATATAAAAATATTTTAGAATATAAATAAATTTCTTTTACCATCGAAAAGTTCCTCAATACATATTAAGTCTTAATTTTTGAATAAATTAACATGAAATTTGACTTTTTATTCTTGTGAAATTTATTATATCCATTTAAGACACATATTTTATTTTACATCATTATTTTTAATTAACATTAAAAATTGTTATAAAAAAATAAATATTCATTCCATTAGCTCATGATTATCGTTTTAAAAAATTTACATAGAGTTTATTATGAATCATTAAGTCATCATTTTATGTAGTTTTATTTATGATTTTGATATTTTTCATATATATATCCCACTAAAAAGATAATGTAAATTGTTTCATGGATTATTTTACTTCTTTGTCGACTAATCTTGCCTTAAAAAATATTGAATTACATATAATTTTTATGGTGTTCCATGGTGTAATTTTTTCTTCTATAATAGAAGCTTATATTTCTCAGATCAACATCCTTATTTAGATTATTGGGTCCATTTTTGTAAAAAAAATTCATTTTCTTAAAACCTAATGGTAGAAAAAAAATTATTTAATCGTTTGTTATTTATATTTTTTATTATTATCTCATTAATATCTTTTGGAAAGTACTTGGTTGATTTAAAACAATGTCGTTCATCATTATGAAAAATTATATTGAAATTATTATAAATATTTTGAAGATATACCACTATATTTTAGATGGATAGGTATTTAATATTATTATGTAAAATTTCATTAATATATCTTCTATCTATGTTGATGTAGTATTATATTATAATTTGTGGATTGAAATTTTATAATAGTAGTTAATGGACTTCTACCTAAACCATATGAAGAATAGGAATAAGGTTATTAATGTTTTGTTCTCCTTTGAAATTTTTTTAATCATTTTTAGAAGATTTCTATTTTTGGGTCATTACACAATAATTTTGAGAATATGTTGTCGGAAAAAATTTTATTTCTCAAATTTATATCCACTTTTAATGTGGTAATGGGTTTATTATTATTTTCTTCAACATTTTTTTTTCAAATTTATCATTGTAATATTTAATTTTCATGAAAATGACATTAGATAAAAAGTAATTTTATTTTACAAGGGTGTTTTTTTAATCCTACATTTTTTATCAATATATGATTTATTGATTTTATATCCATAATATAGTCATATTTTAGTTTAATATCTTTTCATATATTTTCTAATAGTATAAAATCTTCTCCCAGCTATTTTTTAATACAAAACCTGTAACAGTACCATATTTTATATTTATTTAAATCAAAATCGAGAATATTTAGATTTAGAGTATTTTTATGGTATTTAATATATAATAATATTTAGTTAAATTAAAATTATATAATATCAATTTAATTCTCATATTAATCATGAAAATTATTTTTCTCTTATAATAGATTATCATGTTTTTATAGTATTTTATTTGATATCAAAATTATCATTCTTACCTTCAATGAAATAAATTGTTGGTTCCTAAAATGAATAAAACTCATTCATAATCGCTTTAAAATATACTTATTTTCCTTGGATTTAATTATTCTAATACATCTCACTTTTGAAGTACATTTCATCAAGATCCAAATTCATAGTTATTTTGGGCCTACCTTTTTTGTGATATGTTTTTCACAATAACTATTTTTATATTATTGGATTATTATTTTTCTAAAATTATTCCCCATGTTTTTTTATTTCCGACTTTATGTCTCTAAGAAAGTTACACATAAAAGTGAAAAATTATCAAAGAAAAATTTAATAGGTTATTTTCAAAACCACACATGAAGAATCATATGATTTTATATATTATTCTCTAAAAATATGATCTTTTCCATTGGTACATGATTCATTAAAATTAATCATTGAAAAGGATATTTAGTAAAATTAGAATCATTTAAAGGATATTGAATACCAATGATAGATGTTTTATTTCATTTTCATTGTAGTGTATTTTTCTGTTAGGCAGTCTCCATCCATACTAGGTTTTATTACATCATGATCACAACATGTTTATGTATAATTTTATATCATATTCTTGTAAGGGTTTCTATTTTCATATTTATCATCCTTTTTTATATTTTTTTGAGTGTTGGAAGTGATTTGATATATAACATAATTACAGAAAATTTTCTCAGATACTACATTATTAGAGAGATTTTTAATAACATCTTTTAAACTATTTTATATTTATGAATCACAACACATATGTTATTCTCCAACATTTTTATATGATTTTCCTATGAAACCAAAAGATTAAAATATCATGATTCACATGAAATATAAAACTGGAAGAAATCTGAGGTAATTTAATATAAAATTATTAAATTTGACCATTATAACATAACTTTTAAATTAGTGGTTATTAAAGGAAGTTACAATATTACGAAAACTATAAAAAAATTATTAAATGGTATTCAGTAATCGAAGTCTCATTCATGAATATCATATATTTGAACTTTTAAATGAGGTAGCTTCACTAGTTTCTTCCCTAGGCCATTCCCAATTTGAACTCTATCAACTAATAAAGGAGAAAAATATATGTGTGAGACATTCAATCATAAAGAAATTTCATTTATAAGCATTTAAGGGGAATCACTACCCACAATATCCATTAGGGATTATATTATGCTGAAATATTACACAATGATATTGATGGACTATGTAAATAGAAATTAGTATGATAAAAATATATAATTATTAATGTAATAATTTATTCACCACAACTGTTTTTAAACTCTCATTTTGAATTTTGAAGAAAAGTAATGTTTATTTACTACTCCATTGGTTATATTAATTAGAGAATTTCAGTATAAAAATTGTATTTTTTTATTAATTTGTGTTTTTATTCCTATTATTTAAATAAATTAAAATTTTATTTTTCTATTATTATTATGAATAACAAAATTAGAATATTATTAGTAATAGATTGAAAATAAGAGTAAGAATAGTTATATTTTTTTTATAAAAGGGTATTTTCATATGAAAAAATTTTCATTCTATTTTTTTGTTATCATTTAAAAGATAATTTTTTTATTTTAATTTAAAAAAATTATATTTTATTATTTATTTATAATTCAAATATCATCCTAAGATAAATATTTGACTTCTTTGGTGAAATATCTTATTCTTATTTTAGTGGTGAAAATTAAGTTTTTACTAACACAATATACTTTTTGATTTTATCCAGAAATATGTGTAACATTAAAAACCATTTAAACTCATTTTCAAGAAAAAAATAAATTCATTAAATAAAATGAAGATTTAAAAAATACTAGGTTTATTTTAGAAATAAGTTTTTTAGTAATTTAAAAATAAAACAACACTTTCTGATAAAATCAATCTATAGTCTTTTAATTATGTTTTATCTCAGTGAAATTATATTTTTGATTTATTTTAAATTTATATTTATCTAATTTTCATAATAATAAAAAACTTAATTTAATTAAAATAAAAAATATAATTGTAACACCCCAAGCTTCTACGGTACGTTTCCCTTCGAATAATGCGATAGCGTGTGTTGTACGCAACCTCGAGTTCTAACACACACCACAACTAATTAAACTAGCCGTTGTGAATAGTAATACCTACTTTTTGAAATCATATATATTTTATATTTCAAAATGGACTTCATTTTTGGATTCGGAATATCGAAATTATCCTAGGGTGAAATTTTGGTACTTTTCGGATAACTTTTATATTTTGATGAATAGTGAAAATTACTAAATTTTAATTAAAAACAACTTTTTTAATCAAAATAAGTAATAGTGATAAATTATGAATTTGAGTGGTTTTAAAGTATATTTAGAATATATTTTTACCATTTAATATAATGTTGGTCATTGGACATAATTTTACAATTAAACCGAACATAAACAAGTGTCAATCTTTTGGTAGTTATTATCTCTTAAAAACACGTTTTTTGTTTTGACAGCGGGAATTAATTTTAAATTAATTTCTGCCACTTCTGTGTTTTGAATTTAGAAAAATGGATTCCATATTTTGAATCAGGATGTTCAAATTGTGTAAATAGGTAACTTTTATTTTTAGACATTTTGAATAATTACTGCGGTAAATATTTTATTTACCATGGTTAAGGGTAAATCCGGTAAATAAGGGTTAAAAAATAATATTATAATAATACTAAATTACCCTAAAACGTGTCTTAACCCTATTGGTTGATACATGGTCGACCATGGGCATCTTTGGGTCTATTTTGGGACCCCATGGATCCACTTGTAAGTGATAATGACACATTATATTAATAAAGCTAAAATAAAAATAAAAATGGCATAAGCTTACATCTTTTAGAAGAACAATTTTTACATAGGGTTATACATGTTGTATTTTCGATTATAAATATTCATTAGAAAGCTAAAAAGATTTCATATATAATGATATTTTATTTATAATTTTTAGACATTAAATAAGTTATTTAAGTTATGACAGAATGATGATGCAGTAATTACTATAATAGTGAAAAATTAAAATAATTGATATTATAAATACCCAAATAAATATAATATGAAACTTTTAATGAATTAAAATAATTTTCTAGGCTAATATGATATATTAGGATGGATTTAATGGACTTTGTTCGAAGTAATCAATCTGTTATGAGTTTCACAAAAATCAACTATTGAATAGTGTCAAAATTGACATAATAGAGTTCTTAAAACAAATATTATATTATTAATTGATATTAAATTCCTAAAAATCTAAGGTTCGGCCAAGAGACTTATATCATGATAGGTTAATCATTAATGGACCACTTGGGGGTCTCTTTGATGTATATGGTAAGTTTATTAACCATATAATATAAAAATACAAAGAGACATTGTAAAAGTGAAACTAATTAACTTAGAGTTAATACTTAAAGATAAGGTTAATATAAGTATCCAAACCTGTCTAAATTCTATTGGATGAGTTGTTTTCGACCCATCCCTACCTCAACCTTTGAATAGTCAACTTTGGAGCCATTAGAAACCGAATATGAATTTATTATAAATTACTATTTCTAGCTTTTCCAAAGGTGCCCCTCACCCCTCTTATAAAAGGGCACTCCTCCTTCTCTTTTTCTCACACCTCTCAAGCCACTTGGCTCGTCCAAACTCTACCCAACTAAGCTCCCCACATCCCTCTCCTCCTCCTTGAAGCTTCCCCTTAGGCAGAAAGCATTTCAAGAAGTCCTTTGGTTCCAACCAAAGTGAGTTACCTAAATTAAAGGTAACGATTTCTCTTAAATTATTTTCATTTATTTTGCTTCTTCAACCCCCAAACTCTTTTTATTTCCTTTATTTTGTAACAACACCAGTATCCACAATATACTAGGATGTTGTTATAATAAGGATTCAAACTACACATACACACAACTCCATCTAATGGATGATGAACATAATGTTTCTGTGAATGGCAAACTAACGCCTCACGAAACGATGATTGTTCAAAAACATATTACTGCCTCTCATGGTGGCCATTATGATGGCACTGTAATTAAATATGATATTAATGATATATATTTTATATATAAGCTTCTGTAATTCCATTTTATTTCATACCATTATTCGTTTCATGTTGTATATACATACGATAATTTCATTTGAGGAAGTGCGGACTACCGCCCCCTTAAAATGATATGACTCGTTCATACCACACATGGAACGTATAAAGGATGGTGTTAATGAACTTAAGTAACATATATAAAATATTATATTATACCGGAATAGTAATATACCTATGTATCATTTGGATTCGATTCTTTTAAAATAAAAATTAAATGGAAGTAGCGTTCGTGCGTACGTACGGACTACCGTCTCCACGAACGCGATGAGATTCATTCTCCATCGTATCCATTCAAGTATAATTATCATTTTATGATTTAAAAATGATGTTTAAGGACTTAATACCATTCTGGATTTGAATAATATACAACCTATCCTTTACAAACATGTCTTACGTAACAAAACATACAAAAGCAAACGAGTAAGTTAACACCCGAAACAACGATAATACTAAGATATTATTAACAAATCAATGTTAAAAGATCATATATGATATCATATTAATATATATGATTCTTGTATAATTTAATAACAATTATTTCACCATTATACAGGAGGTTAACCTACCCCAACCAAGGAAAAGTACAAGGCAAGGGTTATTTCACAATCTCGTCATTATCCGAGGTTGTATTATACGTAATAATCTACTGGGATCTCTTTATCATCCACATCCATGTTTCTTCGAAATGTATTTCAAAACATTTTTACTATTTTCAAGAATATGGGTTAAAGTCATTTATACCCTTGTTTGACTTTTTATAAGAGGTTTATAAAGGAATCTTTCCGTCGTTTTCAAAACAAGGTCCTTTTTAACCTTTTCGACAGAATTGAGGTAAGAATGTTTTTTTTAACTTATACGGCAGGTGCGGTTATTTTCCGCCGTTATAAAATCTTCAAAGCTTTCCTTACAAGCTTATAAGAATATTTTCAAAGAAAATGTTTTATTTTATATGGATCTTAAATGATTTCAAAATAAAAGGAGATATTTCTCTAAAAAGAATTTTGATTTCATCTATGTCAACATCCTTTGATGGATTTTAAGATTATTTGAAGTTGATTTATTATGATACAAAACTTCTATATTGTATTGAAGGTTTTGTGATATGTTTGACTGTGGATGTGCTATTTTTATACCATTCATAGTTTATGGTGAAATTATTGACATTTTGTATGCTAGTTTTAATACGAATGTTTATGTTATGTTTAAACCTTTTCATATGGGAATGCATTGGACTTAATAAGTGACGGGTGGAGCCCGATATAGCTCCTCGATGCATCGTTAGGTCTCATGAGACAAACTAGTGTCTTGGCACAAGGCCTTGACAAAATCTTATTTTTAGTCTTGGCACGAGGCCTTGGCTATGTGGTTATGATAGTCTGGCATTATGCATTCCAACATTATGAAAGTGGTTATTGATTTTTGCATGTGATTATTCGATTAGTAGAATATCCATGTGAATAAGTAAATGGCATTATTTCATTTTATTTATGCCATACCATGTTGAATGTTCATGTTTAAAAGGCTTTTGTTTTAGTTATACATTGCCTTAAATGTTTATTCTTATTTATGAAAGTTTCTGCTATATTGTTATCCTTACTGGGCATTTGAGCTCACCCCTTTTCTATGTTTTATTTTTCCCAGGTAGTGAAGAAGTAAATTATGAATGACTTGCAGGGTTATTATGAGGGGTTAATAGTGTGGATATTAAGACTTTGTTGTTGTAGTAGTTTTTTTTCACTTTGAAATGTAATGTAAAACTTTATGATTATATCTAGTGTTTCCAAGGCTACTAAACCAATCGGTCTTTCGGGATTTGATCTTTCTTGTGATCATGCCAATGTTATGTAATTTATGCACCGACTCTGGGTAACTGGGGGCGGGGCATTACAGTTGGTATCAGAGGAAGTTTAGTACAAACCTTGGAAACTAGATTTAGATAAACTCTGATTAGAGCACGTAGACCTAAGATGAACTTTGAGGATTAGTATAGAAGAACTTCCTAGAATTTTGGTATTGTAGAGATTTTGTGAGTTTTCTGAGCAATACATCCCTGTCTGGATACGAGCAGGTAGAGGTGGCTCTGGCACAGATGTACCTAGGGGTAAAACCCGAAAACACCGCTTTGAGCTAGACTCGAACGGGAACTGGTGCACGACAACGGGCCTTGCTGCACTCTTGGTTACGACACTCCCGGGGGATATGCTTAGGATAACTCTAATTTTCTTTACAAATCATTATGAAGGGTTTATGAGTATATACTTCCTCAAAGAAAACATTTTTATGATTATGGATTATATCCATAAATAGTTCAATTTATGTTAAGTGTTTTATAAGTATGGGATTATGTATTTTGATTCATAAACTGATCTAGTTTATGCCATTGTTTAGAAATGGCGCCTAGTGGAAGAAATGGAAACCGTATCAATGCACGCACTCCATGTAGGGATTGCCCTCCTGCTCAAGATAATTATAGTGGGGCTGGTGATGCAACTGGTGCTGATCAATTAATCACCATACTGGGACAACTTACTCAGGTTATGAATAATAACCTTACCCGTATGGAGCACCCTGATCCGCAGCGTGGAGGATCAATGTTAGATCGATTCATGAGACAACAACCACCAACGTTCAATGGGAGTACAAATCCCTTAGTAGCTGAGCAATGAATATTTTCCCTAGAGAAAATATTTCAGGCTTTGGGGAGTAGTGAAAGGGAAAAAGTTACCATGGCAGTTTACCGCCTCACTGGAGATGCTGATCAATGGTGGTCATTGATTCAAAATACGAAGGAAGATGATGAAGTATCAAACATGGAATGGAGGGAGTTCAAAGATCTGTTTTTAGAAAAATACTTTCCTCGCGACCATCGAGCAGATATGGAAAGGCAATTTCTGAGTCTGAGACAAAAGGAGGATGAGAATGTCACAAAGTATGAGGCTAACTTTACAAGGTTAGCGAGGTATGCTGGAGATTATATTCGCAACCCAAGAAGTAATATTGATCGTTTCTTTGATGGGTTAAAACCATTTCTCCGTCGAGCATTAGTCTCACAATCCTTTTCGTCGTACGAAGACATTGTCTCATGTGCTATCAAGACCGAAAAAGAATTCTCTAAGTCTTATGACTTTAAAGCGAAGCAAGAGAAGAAGAGACCTGCTGATCAATCTGGGAATGGAAATAAGGGGAAAAAGGGAAAGGATGAATATCCATCTTGTGGTAAATGCGGGAAGAAACATCCTGGTACTTGCTTGAAGGGAATGGGAGTCTGTTACAAGTGTGGTGAAAAAGGCCACCAAGCTCATGATTGCAAGGGGAAGAAGGAAGCTACCAACGTTCAGTGCTACAATTGCAGGGAGATGGGGCATTATGCAAATGCATGTCCTAAGCGTCAGGAGAACTTACCTCAGAAAAGGCCAAGGGATCAAGGCCAGGCTTATGCTATCACTACTGCTGAGGTAGAAACTCCGAAAGACGTGGTGGCAGGTAATTTAATGGTTTCCTCAAGTTTAGCAAATGCATTATTTGATTCTGGATCATCGCATTGTTTCATATCTTCCCAGTTTGCTAAGAAAATTAGATATTTCCAATTTGATTTAATAATGGAGTTGTCGGTTAAAACTCCTAAGGGAAGTATCGTTGCAACAAAGTTTTGTGAATCAGTCCCCATTAAAGCACAAAAATTTTCTTTATCTGCTGACCTCATCATCATACCTATGATTGAGTTTGATATAATCCTCGGTATGGACTGGCTTTCGGACTATGATGCGAAGATTTATTGTAAGAAGAAAGAGGTTACGATTCTTGATGATAATGATAAGGAACACCTTATTTTTAGAGCAGAATCGTCACCACCTAATTCTTATTTAGATCCACCCCCAGTAGCTCAACTAAATTCAATTATTGGGGAGGAAGAGAATGAAATAACTGCGGGTGAGGAAAAGAATGTTCAAATAGAGGATGTACCTGTTGTGAAAGAGTTTGTAGATGTATTTCCGGAAGATTTACCTGGACATCCTCCAGAACGAGAAGTTGAGTTTTCCATTGATTTGATTCCTGGATCAAGGCCTATATCGAAGACCCCTTATAGAATGGCCACTGTAGAGTTAGTCGAACTAAAGAAGCAACTAGAGGAATTGAGTAATAAGGGATTTATTCGCCCTAGTGTTTCTCCATGGGGATCCCCTGTTCTTTTTGTTAAAAAGAAAGATGGATCTATGAGGTTATGTATCGACTACAGGGAGATCAATGCTATAACGATAAAGAACAAGTATCCCCTACCTCGTATTGATGATTTATTTGACCAACTGCATGGAGCTCAATACTTTTCAAAGATTGACCTTCGATCTGGATACCATCAGTTGTGTGTGAAGAAGGAAGACATTCCGAAAACAGCATTTCGAACCAGGTACGGGCATTACGAGTTTACTGTAATGCCGTTTGGATTGACTAATGCACCCTCTGTATTCATGGATCTAATGAATAGAGTTTTCAAGGAGTATCTCGATGAATTTGTGGTGGTATTTATTGATGATATCTTGGTATACTCCAAAACCTACGAAGATCATGAAAATCACTTGCGCATTATCTTGAAGACTCTGAGGAGGCATGAATTATATGGGAAGTTTAGTAAGTGTGAATTCTGGCTTCAGGAGATTTCTTTTCTTGGACATATTGTCTCTAAAGATGGAATCTCTGTTGATCCTTCTAAGACCAAGGCAATCCAAGAATGACCAGCACCTACGAGTATAACTGAGGTACGTAGTTTTATTGGCTTGGCAGGTTATTATCGACGTTTCGTCCAGAATTTTGCCAGATTGGCTAACCCATTAACGAAGCTCACACGTAAAGGGGTTAAATTTGTTTGGACAAAAGAGTGTGAAGAATGTTTCGAAGAACTGAAGAGAAGATTAGTCAATGCTCCTATATTGACTCTACCATCGGGGAATGATGGGTTCGTTATTTATAGTGATGCATCGAAGAAAGGACTTGGCTGTGTCCTTATGCAGAATGATAGAGTTATTGCCTATGCATCACGACAGTTGAAAATTCATGAACAAAACTATCCTACTCATGATCTTGAGTTAGCAGCTGTGATCTTTGCTTTGAAGATATGGAGGCACTACCTCTATGGTGAAAAATGTGAGATTTATACTGATCACAAGAGTTTGAAGTATATTTTCTCACAAAAAGAACTCAACATGAGGCAAAGGAGATGGCTTGAATTACTCAAGGATTATGATTGTACGATACACTACCACCCGGGGAAGGCAAACAAGGTGGCAGATGCTTTGATTAGAAAAGACCATGGAGTTTTGAACAATATGAGAATTAAAAGGGATCCAATTTTCATGGATCTAGTGAAGATGGACATGGGAATAACCAGGGAAGGTGAAACATCAATGCTTTTTCAAATGGTTGCCAAACCATCTTTACTAGAAAGGATTAAGAGTTCTCAGACCGATGATGAAGAATTCCAAAAGAAGATTAAAGCTGTGAATGATGGGAGATTGAGAGACTTTGTGTATGAAGATGGAATTTTGAAATTCGGGAAGATACTTTGTGTTCCCGATTTACCTGATCTGAAAAGGGAATTGTTGGATGATGCTCATAGTTCCAATTTCTCTATACACCCTAGGAGCACCAAAATGTATAGAGATTTGAAGGAACATTTTTGGTGGGACAACATGAAGAGGGAGATTGCTGATTTTGTGTCAAGATGTATGGTTTGTCAACAAGTGAAAGCTGGAAGGCAACAGCCTGGAGGAGTCATGCAACCTCTTCCCATACCGGAGTGGAAATGGGACAATATTATGATGGACTTTGTCATGGGGCTACCAAGGACTCCTAGAAGGAACGATGCAATATGGGTTATTGTTGATCGTCTTACCAAGTCAGCACATTTTCTTGCTATAAGAGAAGATCTACCTCTGGAACGTCTAGCAAGACTATATATTAATGAAGTTGTGAGACTTCATGGAGTACCCCTATCAATTGTTTCTGATCGTGATCCCCGTTTTACTTCAAGATTTTGGAAAAGTCTTCAGAAATCCCTGGATACTGAACTTCATTTGAGCACTGCTTACCACCCTCAGACAGACGGACAATCAGAACGGACTATTCAAACCTTAGAAGACATGTTGAGATCTTGCTCACTTGATTTTCAGGGTATGTGGGATCAATATTTACCACTGGTAGAATTTTCCTATAACAATAGCTTCCATTCGAGTATTCAGATGGCACCATATGAAGCGTTATATGGAAAGAGATGTCGTACACCAACCTGTTGGGATGACGTCGGTGAAAGAAAACTTGTAGGCCCAGAGCTGGTGGAGGAAACGGTGGAAAAGGTGAAAGCAATCCAAAATCACATCAAAGCAGCTCAAAGTAGGCAGAAGAGCTATGCCGATAATCGAAGGAATGATTTGGAATTTCAAGTCGGTGATCATGTTTTCCTGAAGGTATCTCCATGGAAGGGAGTCATACGTTTTGGTAAGAAAGGTAAATTAAGTCCCAGGTACATCGGACCTTTCGAAATTCTAGAATGAATTGGGGCTGTAGCTTACCGATTGGCAATGCCGCCAAGTCTCTCCAAAGTTCACGATGTGTTCCACGTATCTCTGTTGAGAAAATACATGCCTGACCCAACGCATGTACTCACCTATGAGGAATTAGAACTGGAACCCGATCTGTCTTATTGCGAAGAGCCCGTCAGGATTCTTGATACAAGAGAACAAGTACTGAGAAACCGGACGACGCGTCTGGTAAAAGTTTTGTGGAGAAACCATAAGACGGAAGAGGCGACGTGGGAACCCGAGGAACTTATGATGAAGAACCACCCGAGTCTTTTTATGCAGTAATACCCTAGAAATTGCGAGGACGCAATTATTTGAAGGAGAGGAGAATGTAACACCCCAAGCTTCTACGGTACGTTTCCCTTCGAATAATGCGATAGCGTGTGTTGTACGCAACCTCGAGTTCTAACACACACCACAACTAATTAAACTAGCCGTTGTGAATAGTAATACCTACTTTTTGAAATCATATATATTTTATATTTCAAAATGGACTTCATTTTTGGATTCTGAATATCGAAATTATCCTAGGGTGAAATTTTGGTACTTTTCGGATAACTTTTATATTTTGATGAATAGTGAAAATTACAAAATTTTAATTAAAAACAACTTTTTTAATCAAAATAAGTAATAGTGATAAATTATGAATTTGAGTGGTTTTAAAGTATATTTAGAATATATTTTTACCATTTAATATAATGTTGGTCATTGAACATAATTTTACAATTAAACCGAACATAAACAAGTGTCAATCTTTTGGTAGTTATTATCTCTTAAAAACACGCTTTTTGTTTTGACAGCGGGAATTAATTTTAAATTAATTTCTGCCACTTCTGTGTTTTGAATTTAGAAAAATGGATTCCATATTTGGAATCAGGATGTTCAAATTGTGTAAATAGGTAACTTTTATTTTTAGACATTTTGAATAATTACTGCGGTAAATATTTTATTTACCATGGTTAAGGGTAAATCCGGTAAATAAGGGTTAAAAAATAATATTATAATAATACTAAATTACCCTAAAACGTGTCTTAACCCTATTGGTTGATACATGGTCGACCATGGTCATCTTTGGGTCTATTTTGGGACCCCATGGATCCACTTGTAAGTGATAATGACACATTATATTAATAAAGCTAAAATAAAAATAAAAATGGCATAAGCTTACATCTTTTAGAAGAACAATTTTTACATAGGGTTATACATGTTGGATTTTCGATTATAAATATTCATTAGAAAGCTAAAACGATTTCCTACATAATGATATTTTATTTATAATTCTTAGACATTAAATAATTTATTTAATTTATGACACAATGATGATGAAGTAATTACTATAATAGTGAAAAATTAAAATAATTGATATTATAAATACCCAAATAAATATAATATGAAACTTTTAATGAATTAAAATAATTTTCTAGGATAATATGATATATTAGGATGGATTTAATGGACTTTGTTCGAAGTAATCAATCTGTTATGAGTTTCACAAAAATCAACTATTGAATAGTGTCAAAATTGACATAATAGAGTTCTTAAAACAAATATTATATTATTAATTTATATTAAATTCCTAAAAATCTAAGGATCGGCCAAGAGACTTATATCATGATAGGTTAATCATTAATGGACCACTTGGGGGTCGCTTGGATGTATATGGTAAGTTTATTAACCATATAATATAAAAATACAAAGAGACATTGTAAAAGTGAAACTAATTAACTTAGAGTTAATACTTAAAGATAAGGTTAATATAAGTACCCAAACCTGTCTAAATTATATTGGATGAGTTGTTTTCGACCCATCCCCACCTCAACCTTTGAATAGTAAACTTTGGAGCCATTAGAAACCGAATATGAATTTATTATAAATTAATATTTCTAGCTTTTCCAAAGGTGCCCCTCACCCTTCTTATAAAAGGGCACTCCTCCTTCTCTTTTCCTCACACCTATCAAGCCACTTGGCTCGTCCAAACTCTGCCCAACTAAGCTCCCCACATCCCTCTCCTACTCCTTGAAGCTTCCCCTTAGGCAGAAAGCATTTCAAGAAGTCCTTTGGTTCCAACCAAAGTGAGTTACCTAAATTAAAGGTAACGATTTCTCTTAAATTATTTTCATTTATTTTGCTTCTTCAACCCCCAAACTCTTTTTATTTCCTTTCTTTTGTAACAACACCAGTATCCACAATATACTAGGATGTTGTTATAATAAGGATTCAAACTACACATACACACAACTCCATCTAATGGATGATGAACATAATGTTTCTGTGAATGACAAACTAACGCCTCACGAAACGATGATTGTTCAAAAACATTTTACCGCCTCTCATGGTGGCCATTATGATGGCACTGTAATTAAATATGATATTAATGATATATATTTTATATATAAGCTTCTGTAATTCCATTTTATTTCATACCATTATTCGTTTCATGTTGTATATACATACGATAATTTCATTTGAGGAAGTGCGGACTACCGCCCCCTTAAAATGATATGACTCGTTCATACCACACATGGAACGTATAAAGGATGGTGTTAATGAACTTAAGTAACATATATAAAATATTATATTATACTGGAATAGTAATATACCTATGTATCATTTGGATTCTATTCTTTTAAAATAAAAATTAAATGGAAGTAGCGTTCGTGCGTACGTACGGACTACCGTCTCCACGAACGCGATGAGATTCATTCTCCATCGTATCCATTCAAGTATAATTATCATTTTATGATTTAAAAATGATGTTTAAGGACTTAATACCATTCTGGATTTGAATAATATACAACCTATCCTTTACAAACATGTCTTACGTAACAAAACATACAAAAGCAAACGAGTAAGTTAACACCCGAAACAACGATAATACTAAGATATTATTAACAAATCAATGTTAAAAGATCATATATGATATCATATTAATATATATGATTCTTGTATAATTTAATAACAATTATTTCACCATTATACAGGAGGTTAACCTACCCCAACCAAGGAAAAGTACAAGGTAAGGGTTATTTCACAATCTCTTCATTATCCGAGGTTGTATTATACGTAATAATCTACTGGGATCTCTTTATCATCCACATCCATGTTTCTTCGAAATGTATTTCAAAACATTTTTACTATTTACAAGAATATGGGTTAAAGTCATTTATACCCTTTTTTGACTTTTTATAAGAGGTTTATAAAGGAATCTTTCCGTCGTTTTCAAAACAAGGTCCTTTTTAACCTTTTCGACAGAATTGAGGTAAGAATGTTTTTTTTAACTTATACGGCGGGTGCGGTTATTTTCCGCCATTATAAAATCTTCAAAGCTTTCCTTACAAGCTTATAAGAATATTTTCAAAGAAAATGTTTTATTTTATATGGATCTTAAATGATTTCAAAATAAAAGGAGATATTTCTCTAAAAAGAATTTTGATTTCATCTATGTCAACATCCTTTGATGGATTTTAAGATTATTTGAAGTTGATTTATTATGATACAAAACTTCTATATTGTATTGAAGGTTTTGTGATATGTTTGACTGTGGATGTGCTATTTTTATACCATTCATAGTTTATGGTGAAATTATTGACATTTCGTATGCTAGTTTTAATACGAATGTTTATGTTATGTTTAAACCTTTTCATATGGGAATGCATTGGACTTAATAAGTGACGGGTGGAGCCCGCTATAGCTCCTCGATGCATCGGTAGGTCTCATGAGACAAACTAGTGTCTTGGCACAAGGCCTTGACAAAATCTTATTTTTAGTCTTGGCACGAGGCCTTGGCTATGTGGTTATGATAGTCTGGCATTATGCATTCCAACATTATGAAAGTGGTTATTGATTTTTGCATGTGATTATTCGATTAGTAGAATATCCATGTGAATAAGTAAATGGAATTATTTCATTTTATTTATGCCATACCATGTTGAATGTTCATGTTTAAAAGGCTTTTGTTTTAGTTATACATTGCCTTAAATATTTATTCTTATTTATAAAAGTTTCCGCTATATTGTTATCCTTACTGGGCATTTGAGCTCACCCCTTTTCTATGTTTTATTTTTCCCAGGTAGTGAAGAAGTAAATTATGAATGACTTGTAGGGTTATTATGAGGGGTTAATAGTGGGGATATGAAGACTTTGTTGTTGTAGTAGTTTTTTTTCACTTTGAAATGTAATGTAAAACTTTATGATTATATCTAGTGTTTCCAAGGCTACTAAACCAATCGGTCTTTCGGGATTTGATATTTCTTGTGATCATGCCAATGTTATGTAATTTATGCACCGACTCTGGGTTACTGGGGTCGGGGCGTTACAATAATCTTGTCTCAAAGATATAATTTATTCTAAAAAACAAATTTTTTTGTAAAAATAGTTTTTATACATTACATGCGCTATGGTTACAATTAAATTTTTATACTTATAAATTTTATTTAAGATAATGGATTTCAGATTTGAAACCATGATTTATAATTTGTTTTAATAATTCTCATATTGTTTTTATAAATTAAATTTAAGTTAATTAGGTGAAAACGTATTGCCACCATTAAAACCAAAACACGTTAATCTGTAAAATATGAGATTAAAATTCTTAAAAACATGTTTAAGACATGTGTGAATAGAATGGTTGTGTTATTATCATGATTAACTCACCCATTCTCCATTATTTTCAATTTTGGTTCTGCATTCCAAGTAAAACACAAGCTCTCTTTATATTGAGAAGTTATATTCACAAACAATCATTCCATTCACCTATAAAAAGAGCTCACGTCCACCCTATTTATCCAATTATTATAAATAATTTCAAAAAATATACTTTATACTCCAATATAATTTAACCCCACATTGTTGATTCCCCTTTATTTAAAAAATAACGTTCTAAGGATCCTTATAGTCTTACGTATGGGAGATCATCTAAAGGGCGATGTAATGTCTTCAACCGACCTCTTTTTTTCGACTTCCAGCCCTGAAACCTATACTATACTTGAAATTATTATAAAAGTTATGTTTATAATATTTTTTATGTGCTATTATACTAATGGAATATCCATTTTATACCATTCTATAAAACCATTCTAAAAATAAATACATCATTATGTGTATGCACAGACTAAAACCTCCTTGAATGATGTGATTGTTTTTTCAACACCACCTTACATGTATGGTTATAAAATCCAATTTAAAAGGGAATATGATATTTATAAAATTATTAATATTCCTAAAAAATAAACCATTACATATAATCCTATAATTATATAGAAAATTAAGATATCTCTTGTGTGTATGTGTGATCTACCACATCCTAAAAAGTAGAAAATTAATTTTTTCATTTAATTTTTATTATTTATAAAAATATCATAAAATCCAAATAATTACAATAAACTCTCTATGTAATATAAATATTCTTCTTTAATTATGATGATATTCCCAATTTATCAGTTTCTTAACCATACTCACCCATAGCTTATAACTTGTTCTTATTTGGGCCAGTTTAACCACCTACTTGAATTATTCTATAAATATTAATCATGAATGACTATAAAAAAATACGTAATTGTGTCATTATCCATTAATGAGAAAATTATTTTTGGTTTATGTTCTAGAATATTTTAAATTAAATAGGTCCCAAGTGAGTATTTCATTTTTTGTTAATAGTTTCAATATGTGTTTAATGTGGTGATGGTGATGCTTAGAGGATTTTTCTGGATTCATCAGAATAAATTTTATTCCATGATTGATATAGTATCTATATAAGTCCGTATAATTATTTCTGTGATAAAATGATATATTAAAATAAAATCTTTAAGATATATCTTAAATAACATAGGTGGATAAGTGCATGACATAGTGGACCTAATTAATTGTGATGATTTTTGAGAAGATATTCAAAGGAATCAATGGAAACTGTAGATGGGTGAAAGGTATACATATAATTTATTTAATAAAGTGGAATTGGATGAGAAGGATAGTAAGTTTGAAAAAGAGAATCCAAGAGTATTTTAGTGAAGTCTAAAATTTTAGAGATTTTTTTAATGGGCATATAATACGTATGCATATCTACATAGCTAATTCTATAGTGTTGCTAAATACCCAACATAAACGATTCTATAGTGTAGTCTAATTTTTAGTGTAGAAAAATTAAAAATGAAGTTGATTCTATAAATATTCAAATACAATGATTTATTTGAGTATATCTTTCCAAATTCCACTGAGTATGATAATTGGTAACTCACTTAAGTGTCTGGGCCAATGTATTGGAAACCTGCAATACATCTGAAAATGTTGTGAACTAAAGTGAACCACAAAAGGGAATTTTGAAAAATAACTAAACTGAAAAATGTAGTATTATTCAGGACATATTTTCAATTTAGGTAATTGTTGGAGGGTAACATATGGGATTATATCCTTACACACATGGTGATATTTTCCGACTCAAAAATTCTAAAAATGAGAAGATCCATGTGTCTCAGATACATGACATCTTGTACACGGATATCATTAATTATTTTTAAAAGTGATAACTGAGGAGACAAAGACATAGTAAATAAAATATTTCATGATGAACTACAATGAGAGAGTATGTCCTTCAGGTGTTTATAATTAGTGATATTTAAGGACTTGGTGGGATTAAAATATTTAACATGATGAAATGTTTTAAAATATTGAGTCATTAAGAGGTTTAAAAAAAATTTAATGAGTATTCAGGTGAGAAAGAAATCATAAAATATATGGAATAATTTGAATTAAGTAAGATAAAACATGTGTAAAATTGAAGAGTTTCCAAATAAAAATTTATACTAAATATTCACATAATATTATGATCTAATTTTATATTTGAAGGTTGTGAATGAAGAATTTTATGTGATTTAAAGTAAGAAATAATTGAAAACACATATATACAGTGGAAATATATTTCTAAGAGCCTAATATATATATTATGAAATAGAGAAGAAGGTGAGAGAACTCCATGAGTCTCTAATGGAGAAAAAAATGTGTTTTCAAATAATCTAAGGAGAATCCAAAACACACCATATCTAGAAAAAGTTTTGAGACTAGTAGGTAATGCCCAGAGAACCCACTACTTATATTAAATGTATTCATGAGAATGGCTAATCCTATAGGCTAATAGATGTGTTATATTTGGTTTCAATGAATGATTATATATATATTTTATGATAACAGATATTTTTTGGAATAATATTAAACTCGTTTACAAATCATGGTTGTTATTTTCCATAACATTGTATATGAAAATATTCTAAGAGTAGCTATCACCCGGAAAGGTCCTATAAGTTTTACACAATGATAAGAAGCTAGAATTTCCATGTTATATTTCATATATATATGCTCTATATTAATCTGAAATAATTTTAGGGAAACAAATTATATAGGCTATCAGGGGTGGGGACTCATAGGACCTTGAGTCACCTCATCATGGTGTACACCATTGGTAATATCTAGTATATGATATTATGGGAATGATTCTCTCCAGTAGGAAACCAACATTTATATGTTTTATTGGAAGTTACTATCTATAGATGACTGTGTTTATCCATAAACATAAATATTATTATTAATAAGTATTATAACTTATGAAATTTTATGTTTGATGAAAAACATGATGATATCTATTCGAGGTTAGATAAGATTTGTTGGGTGTGTCATGAGTAATATTTCATTAATGAATAATGAGAGAAATAATTTACCACTTATATTATTTAATGGAAGTTTGTACTAATCTCTTTTATGAAAATGATATGTCGTAAACAAATCAATATCCATGGTGTTAAATAGGCATGCAAGATTTCTCTAAATTCAAATAAAGAGACATCGAGCACCTAGGTTGATGGAACCAACATAGAACCTTCTTGATTAGAGATATTGAGATAAAGGGATTATATTACACATTATGAATCTTTATGATGTATTATTTTATTGAAATTTTAACTTCTTTATCAATAGGAATCTTAGAATGTTGATATACTCTAACCTTGGATATTGGAATCCTTTTCCAAACGCTAACGAGAAAGTGGCATAGATGTTCACCAACCATGTGGATCCTTTATTTTTGTTTTCTATTTTGGTTCAATGTGGTTATGATTTAATTTCTTGAATAAAATAATTTTCTATTGGATAATAAACATTATTCCTACACATGTGGTAATATTTTTTAATTTTTTATTGATCATATATAGGGAATCACTTGTTATTTGGGAGAATATTTTATGAAGAGAGTATTTAATATATATATATATATATATTCTATTTAGTGAATATGATATTTATTTATTTTTTGGAGAATAATTAAGTGATATTTATTTATTAAAAAAATGTTCATTATTCAAACCCAAATAAATTTTATGAAGGTATGATGGAATAAGATTAAAGGTCCAATGGTAAATAGTATTATTTGAATAAATAATATTTAATTTAATTTGAGAGTTTATCACATGTGAAACAGTAATAATAATAATAATAATAATAATATTCTTATTATTATTATCATTATTATCAAAATGAAATTCTATAAGAATTAAAAAAACAATATGGGCGATGTGAAATTATTATTTTATATCTATAAGGGTATATAAACACTATTATATTATTCCCTTTAGAGTTCCAATACATTTTGTTGTTCAAAATTATAATTATAAATAACCCTCTAAATGACCTATAAGGATCCCTATCTATGAATGATCTCATGAATAAAGAGTGATCCTCCCACACCACTACCGATCTCTTATCTAGAGAGATTCAATAGAACCCATCCTTGTATCAAATATTAGAGCGATTATAGATGAATGAGGAAAGAGTCATGATCTACAATGTTAGCTATGAATAATTCTGATGGTTATGTTTAGTGGTTCATAGAACATTTGTTGATCACCATTATAGAGGATATAACCTTGATTCCTACAAAACAAATGATAGTATATGTAGAGATATTGTATGATCCATCAATGAAGTTGGTTTTTTCTCATGGTAAATATTTAATTAATTAAATTAATTAAAAATAATATGTGATGATCTTGGTATTTTTTTATGATGGTTTCTACTATAAAAATATATTATTTGACTCATATTTTTGATCACATGTTTAATCATTGTGTAAATCACATATTAATAATCAATCATGAAAAAAATCATATTGCGGCCTACCCCATCTATCGATTATGTAGTGTTCATAACCTATAAGTTGTATTAAAGTAGTCACATAGTAATTTATAATTATGTAAATTAAATTGATTTATTTATTCAATTTTTGTTTTCAATTATAGTAAAATTTTCCTTTAATCTAAATCATGATTTCTGATCTTCTTTATCTTATTTCACACATATTTAATTTAATCAATAAATTTTACGAACAAAATATTTTTGAAGATATCATCAAGGATTAATTGAGGTGTTTGTATAGATATCAAAAGATTACATTCCATTTAACCTGAGGTTATAGGCCATGTTCCCATATTTAATTCACTCTATATTATTTTATAATTAATTTGATCAGTGGGAATTTATTACAAGAGGTGAATTTAATTATACATCATGTGTTGACCTGGCCATCCCAGCACATGGTCATCTAAAATAATCATCATGAAATTTAAGTACACGATATGTAGCCCTTTATCCATAGAAAACCCTTGTATCTTCTTACAATTCCTGCATTACTAATGATCATGAAACTCAGAGACCCCATGTTGTGTACCCCATATAAATGTCGTTTGTGTCAATATTTTCTGTGACGTGGCTCCATGTCAATTCCCTAGGCACATGTTGCAGATAAATGGAGAGAATAATACACGACATGTATCTTCAAAGTACACATTGTGTACATTTTCCAAATTATTCATAATTAAAAATTAATTTAGAATACTATTAAAAAATTATCAACATTTCATTAGCATGGTAATTATAATTATATTACACACCATGTTATGGGTTATATATATAAATGTATCATTAATTTTTTCATAATTTTCAAATATGCATATCGCGTATAAGTTTAATTATATCTATTACTCTACATAAATTAAAGTACAACATGCTATGTAATTATCATGTATTTCATGTGGTTATTATGTTAACAGTACATTCAATGAGATTAACTTATTTTATTGTATCCAACATGTCACAATATTAATTGATATAGGAGTTTAATACATGTTTGATAGTCTAGAGTGTCACTCACCATTCTTCTTACAAGGTAATTTTTTTGTACATAGTCAATTTCAAATAATTATATTTAATTTGTCTCAAATTATTATTTATGATAATCTCACGAAAATTATGATTATAATTAAGAGAAAATAATTTATTAATTAAATAATATAATTAATTAATTTGATCATGATTTATATTAAATAACAATGATTAGAATAGATTTCTAATTTTCTTAAATACATAATTTATTTCATTAATGTGGATGATCAAGAGCATAAACCAGACCATTGCATGTGATTGGATTCTATTTAATTTAATATTAAAATAATGTTTTGGTGTATGTTTTATACCTCCTCTCATTTTCTATGGCAGTTCATACCCATGATTTCTCTAATGTAAAATGATAAAAAAAATCCTTTGGTTCCCCTCACATTTTCATGAGTAAAATCACATGTAATGGATAGATATCCCAATATAGTGGAGTCAAATCATTATTTGATCCTAGGTGAAACCAATCCAAGAGAGATAAATTGGTGTAGAGGAGGAAAGCTACAACACAAACCATAAATGGTTGAAGGTATTTTTCACATAGATAAAATAGAAAATGTTTCATCAAAAAGATCTTAAAGATGCAGAAATTTCAAGGATATTTTTTTCTTAAATTCTTTGGAATTGTACGGGTACGCAGTTTCTAACAGCGCCTGATTCCGAGGCCCGGTGTGCCCAAAATCATTTTCCGAAGTTTAGCTCGGGTACGTTCAGATAACGAACGAGCGGGTTTTTCTATCTCTTGAACCGGTGCTCAGAATTCAAATCTGAGGGCACCGATGAACTCGCAGCGCCGGTTTTCGCTTAAGGGGACCTTTTCCACAGTTTCGATTTATGCGGGTTTGAAGTTATATTTTGTAGTTTAACCTTAAATTAAATAAAAATTGTGTTGCAGACATTTTTATTTGAGTTGTGTATATCCTACAAGGGAGAGGTTGTTGGTGGGGCCCACACCCACATAACCTCCCATGAGAGGATATTTGTGAGGTGGGTCCAACACGAGTCCCCAACTTTTCAAATTCTCTAACCTTCCACAAACCCCCCCCCCCCCATTAATTGCGTAACACACCCGCACCCCCCTTTAATGAAAAGTCAACTCTCTTAATTAATTAACTATTTAAGTAGTTCAATATAATTAATTCAAGAATTCAAATTTTGAATTTTGATCTAATTGGTGGCTTGTGGGAGTTTATTAAATAAGGAAAGTCTTATTTCATTAAGGGTGTTTGGGTTGTGCGATAAGGATTGGAGAGGGTTTGCTCAAGTCTTGAACATCATCTTCCTCCTTGAAGAACGCGAGGAACGCCCCGTCACCGATGAAGAACGCTAAATCCTCAGAGACCGACAACACAATGCCATGTACCGCGACGCCGACGATTTTCTTCTCTGCGACACCAAAAATGCTAACAGAGCCTCGGTCCGTGACATCGTCTTCTATGATGCCGTATTCCTCGACATCCTTTTCCCGCGACGACCTTCGTTCGACGACTTCATCAGGTAGGGGTTTTATCTTTGTTCAAGTTTTATTTAACGAACTTCGTTGATAATTGTTGGCTGCTTGCTATCATTATAATGGGAGGTGGTCGGCCCACAGAAACATGGCTGAACCTCCTCCCCTTTACTGTCATACTCGTTGTGGCTCGAAGAAGGTGACGCGGTCCCATCGCACCGCGCAGAAACAAGAAGGAACACGGTGAAGAAGCGCGACGCCGTCGCACCATGTCGTTGAGGCCGAACGACACCGCGGCCGGAGTCAGGGCCGTAATGGTGAATCGAAGACTCCGTATTTTTTTTATTTGACATGTGGATCGACAGGAGATGAAGGAACGAGATGCAGAGGCGATTTGAAGACTTTGCAGTGGAGAGCAGGTCCGGGGAGGACCGCTGGAGAAGACTGCAGGCAAAACGGACCACTGGAGCGCATCCGGTGGTCCGCGGAAGACCATGCTGGCGCGCCGCCACGAGGGAACACCGCAGCTAAAGTTGGGGCGCCAGGCGGCTGGCCCCACGGCCACGCTGGACCAGGGGGAGACCGAGGGTTGTAACCCCCAACTGTCAAAGAGAGCGGCCCCCACATGGGGGACGTGGATCAATTAGGGGGGGGGGGCAGCCACCCCCCTTTTTCGAAACCGCAGGGCCAAGCTGGTCGTGCGGGGCGCGCTCGCCCCGATCCAACCGGCGGACCAGGCCGGGCCGGGCCGCACAGGCTGGGCCGGGCCACACAGGCCTGTTCGGGCCGCACCCAAATGGGCCGGACCCGGACCCGGGTCCGGTCGACCCGGTTCGGGCCGCCCCAGGGGGTCTCGGGCCGGGAGGACCAGGCCTGTACCCTCTATTTTCGGGCAGATCCATTCAAATGCACATAACATGGGATACAGACCTCCGATTGATGCACTGTCAGTTACGATGCGATCCTTGGATCGAGACGGTCGTTTCGGTATATTACACTCAAGGTTTCAAAGAACTTTGGGTACAGCCGGGTTGGTTCGAACCCGAAACCAACCGGGCCCTCGGAGTGGAAACACTTATAACTTGAGCTCCAGATCTCCGATTGATTTTCCATCGACTTTTTTGGATTCCTCTTGATGAGACAGAACTTTTGGAATACGTCTCCTGAGGTTTTGATGCAGTTGGATAGTGGCCGGGTTGGACTGAACTCGAAATCCAACCGGGCTCCTGGAACGGAAAAGCTGATAAATTTCAGACCGGACGTCCGTTTGACGAACCGTCAGTGGCGTTAGTGATCTCGTTGAGATAAGATCCCTATGAGTATACCCTATGAGAGTTTGGGGTACATTTTAGATATGACCGGGTTGGTTCTCACACGAAACCAACTAGGCCCCTGGGACGAAAAGTCTAATAACTCACAGACCGGGCATCCAATTGACGCGTCGTCTGTTGCGTTGAGACCCCTATGATGAGGCGGTCCATTGAGATACTTCTTCATGGGACTTTGTGATACTTGGAGTATAGACCTATAGATCATGGAGAGGACCCTCCTAGAGACGAGCGTACGGAGTACGGAGACCGTGTTGCTGGCTGAGACATGATGCCTACTTGTCCGATTCGATTCAAAGTGACTTGCATAGCCCAGTGTGGAGCACTACTTTGTGAGGTGGCAGACCCATGGCGGAGGAGAACTACTTTGTGAGGTGTCAGACCCACGGTACTCGATAGGAGGAGTACCTCTATAGTCTATGAGGGGGAGCACTACTGTGTGAGGTGGCAGACCAATGTTGGAGGAGCACTATTTTGTGAGGTGGCAGACCTGCGGTACTCAACAGGAAGAGTACCTCAGCAGTCTTAGGATAGTGAGCAGTTCCTCAGAGTCATGATAGGATCACTGTAGTCATCAGAGACGGAGCTCTTCAGTAGTTCTGATTTCGATAATGAAAATCATGGTTTGAGCTGAGTCTATGACCTTTGCGTTTACACCATTATTGAGATGGATCACTTGTTAAATTAGGTATATGTATCGGCATATAACTAGGTAGGGTTTATCCGTTTACTTCATAACATTTGTCTTTCCTCATGATTGAGATGGGTTATTTGATAACTTAGGTATAAGTATGGGCTTATACCTATGTAAGGGTTATCTGTTGAGATCCTTCATTGTGGTTATCCTTGTTGGATTTAGTGAGACCTTGAGGGTCTCGGGGTCCCTACTGAGTAACCTATACTCAATCCTGCACAGGCTATGCCTACACCTCATTGTGTTGGTTGCAGACGACAGGCAGTGTTGATGGAGGCCGAGTGTTCGAGGACTGGACGATACCCGGTGGTGGACTTCACGACGAGACGATACTCAGAGGAGGTTGATGGGCGAGAGAATTTTGGAGGCTATTTGTACCTAAACTTCAGGTAGGATCCATGGTGGACGATCCAGGAGCTGCGCTACCTGTACCTACCCTTCAGGTAGGATCCGAGGTGGATGACCTAGGAGCTACTTCTATTCATCCAGCTGTTTTTCTTTTCTGTTGTACTTCCTTTCAGTTGTAGCTGTACTTTTCAGTTGGGTTTGTATTCCGACCCTTTTACTTTTCTGCACTCTCTTTTTTACTTATTTTATTACTTCCACTTGTACTCTATGGTGTTTTGTTTACATTTATAAAGGCAATGCCTTCCCAGTTAACGGGATTTTTTCCTTTGGTTCTAGTGTCCATCCCCTGGCCTATGGAAGGCGGGCATGGGGTAGTCACGGCACGGGCCCCGAGGACGGGTCGTGAAAAATTAGTATCAGAGGATTCAGTTCTACCACCGAACATATAACTCTGATATTTTATTTCTGTGAAGAAAAAGAGTTAAGGGTACCGAGTGTGATTTTCAGTTCAGGGTGTCCGGTGTTGGTGCGGGCGGCCGACGTATCCATACACCAGGACCCTGACAACTGATTTCCGACTTTGTGCACGAAAACACTGATTGCGTGTGTGTTTCCAATGGTTTTTCCGTAAAACAGCTCAAACCAGTTCAGCACACCAGGTATAAATCTCTTGACCGTGTCACATATGTTTCTTTCAGGATTCCTTTCCACGAACGATCATCTAGAGCCCCGAGAGATTTACGTACTGATATTCTGTCGAGAGACGAGGCTTTGGTACATGGCCCTCTTACAGTTGAGGGACCAGCGGAGGCACCGGCGGTACTACCATACATTGGGTCACCGATGCCACCAGCCCCAGCAGTAGGCGATGCACGCCGCATGAGCGTGCTGTATATGTTCCAGCGCCAGAGGCCACCTATGTTAAGGGGAGAGATAGACCCACAGGAGGCTGAGGATTGGCTGGAGGCTGTGGTGGGAGTTTTTAGGATAGTGTGTACACCAGAGGAATTCATGGTGTTCATTTCTTCCAGCCTCCTTCAGGAAGAAGCTGAGGGATTGTGGAACCACTTGTTCCAGTTTTGCGAAAAGATGACCTTCACATGGGGAGACATTAAGACCTTCTTCAAGGTGGAGTTTATACCAGTGGCTCTACACCCTGAGTGTGTTCAGGAGCTGATGCATTTTCTGCATGATTTTCTATCAATACCCGAGTCATCTGTAGGCAGTAGACAGATGATGCAGAGGTCTAAGAGGACCAGACCAGCAGATGGGTGATCTCAGGTTTTAGGATCGGTAGTGCAGGGCACCCAGGGTGGGGTCGGAGATAGGTGTTCCAGAAACGGACAGTGTTACTTCTACATCAGGAAGGGTTACATGGCATGTGACTATTCGACTCCCCGCACAGTTGATCCACATGCGTTGGAGGAGCCACCGAGACAGAAGCAGCGGAGAGTGCTTGGGCGACAACCGAGTGGTGGACAAGGTAGTAGAGCTCCGGAAGCAGGTGGACAGGAGATGAACTAGTGGTTTCCTTTTGTTCTTCGTACTTCTAGTTACATGTTGTTGTTACAATAATGTCTTTTTACTATGAGCTGTAATAATAAAAAGGAACTTACCTTTGTGAAATTTTCTTCCATCCTTTTTGTGTATTGAGAGGTCCCGTTTAAAAACTGTTGACTTGACCCTCACTTTCAAGATTCCTACTAGAGGAGACCCAGTTACCTCGCGCTGATGCCGACATTGTGACCCAACCCTTAGAGGTGAGAGTGACAGTTGGATCTCTTGGTAGTAACGTTGAGGCCTTACGGCGTCATCCATGGCATGAATGCATCACTCATGTCCGTATTGACTGTATTTGGAAAAGAATGTTGTTCATCGATGGGATGAGACTGGATTTCGATTATCAGATAAGAAGAAATCATAGTAGATCTTGTGGGACCATAGATGGTCCAGGTTATAATAGAGAATGTCCAGGTCATCTAGGAGTGGATGAGGACAGCTCAGGGCCGATAGAACTCTTGCTGACAGGAGGCAGAGACCACTAAAATTTGAGGATGGTGACCTTGTTTTCATACGGGCCTCACCTTGATGAGGTCTATGGAGATGTGGTCGAGGCAAAAAGTATTCTCTGAGGTTCAGAATACCTTTTTAGGTCCTCATCAGGGTAGGTGAGGTGGCTTACCGTTTGACCAATCCACCTCAGTTGCACCAGGTGCATGACGACTTCCACGTATCTCAATTGGGAAGATACGTGAATGAACTGATGCATATCATCGACCATGGGGAGCTGGACATTGGAGATGGGGTGACTTTTGCGTGGCTCCAGTAGAGGTTTTGGATTGACAGTAGTGGGTCCCATGAGGATGGTTGATTCCTCTTGTGTGCTTTCTTTGGCAGCACGGGAACCTCCAGGAGAGCACATGGGAGCGTAAGGCTCGGATGCGTGCTCAGTACCACTTTTGTATCCCTAGTTTGTGTTTATGATTTACGGGGATGTAAAGACCTGAGGTGGGAGTAATGTAAATACCCGAAAATTTCAAGGAATTTTTTTTTCTTAATTTCTTTGGAATTTTACGGGTACGTATTTTCTGACAGCGCCTGATTCTGAAGCCCGTTGTGCCCAGAATAATTTTCCAAAGTTTAGCTCGGGTAGGTTCAAAGAACGAACGAGCGGGTTTTTCTAAATCTTGAACCGGTGCACGGAATTAAAATCCGAGGGCACCGATGAACTTGCAGCGCCGATTTTCGCTTAAGGGGACCTTTTCCGTAGTTGCAATTTATGCAGGTTTGAAGTTATATTTCGGAGTTTAACCTTAAATTAAATAAAAATTGTGTTCCACACATTTTTATTTGAGTTGCCTATATCCTACAAGGGGGAGGTTGTTGGTGGGGCCCACACCCACATAACCTCCCACGAGAGGATATTTGTGAGGTGGGTCCCACACGAGTCCCCATATTTTCAAATTCTCTATCCTTCCACAAACCCAACATTAATTACGTAAGACACCCACACCACCTTTAATGAAAATTCAACTATCTTAATTAAATTTCTATTTACATTGTTAAATATAATTAATTCGAGAATTCAAATTTTGAATTTCGAATTGATTGGTGGCTTGTGTGAGTTAATTAAATTAGACAAGTCTTATTTCATTAAGGGTGTTTGGGTTGTGCGAGAGGGATTGGAGAGGGTTTTCTCAAGTCTTGAAATTCATATTCTACCTTGAAGAACGCGAGGAACGCCCCGTTGCCGACGAAGAACGCCGAACTTTGACGAAGGACGACAAAGAACGCCGAATCCTTGGAGATCGACAATGCGACACCGTGTACCGCGCTGCTGACGATTCTCTTCTCCGCGACACCAACGATGCTTAAGGAGCCTCATTCCGCGACGCCGTTTTCCGCGATGTCCTTTTCCCGCAACGAACTTCGTTCGATGACTTCATCGGGTAGGGGTTTAATATTCGTTCAAGTTTTATTTAACGAACATCATTGATAATTGTTGGCCGCTTGCTATCATTATAATGGGAGGAGGTCGGCCCGCACAAACACGACCGGCCCTCCTCCCCCTTGATGTCACACTCGTTGTGGATCAAACGAAGGTGACGCAGTGCCGTCGCACCACACGGAAACAAGAAGGAACATGGGTAAGAAGCGCAGCGCCGTCGCGCCGCGCCGTTGAGGCCGAACGAAACCGCGGCCGGAGTCGAGGCTGAAAAGGCGAATCGAAGACTCTACAGTTTGTTTATTTGACGTGAGGATCGAAGGGAGAGGAAGGAACTGACCGAAGAGGATATTTGACGACTTCACAGTGGAGAGAAGGTCCCAGGAAAACCGATGGAGAAGACCGCAGGCCAAATGGAACACCGAAGCGCGTCCGGTGGTCCGTGGAGACCCTGCCGGCGCGCCACGCCGGAGGCGGCGGCCAGCACCGGCCAACCACCCGGAGGGGGCGGCGTTCTGGCACGCTTCCAGGAGGGACCTTCACGGCTGAAGCCGCATCAGTAGGCGACCGGTCCAATGGTCGCGTGGGACCAGGGTAGACCGGGGGTCGTTACCCCCGGCTGTCAAAGGGAGCGGCCCCCACGTGGGGGCCGCAGATCAATTAAGGGGGCAGCCCCCCCCTCGCAACGGCACAACCCAGATGGTCGTGCGGGGCATGCTCGTTCCAGGAAAACCAGTCGCGTAGGCGGGGCCGGGCCGCGCCCAAATGGGCCGGACCCAGACCCGAGTCGGTTCGACCCAGTTCGGGACGACCCTGGGTGTCTCGGGCTGGGTCAGACCGCGCCCGAACCCCCTATTTTCAGGCAGATCCGTTCAACCACCCAAAACATGGGCTACAGACCTCCGATCAATGCACCATTAGTTTCAATTAGATCTTTGGATCAAGGTAGTTGTTTCACTATATTACACTCATGGTTTTAGAGAAAATTGGGTACGACCGGGTTAGTCCGAACCCGAAACCAACCAGGCCCTCGGTGTGGAGACGCTTATAACTTGAGCTCCGGACATCCGATTGACGTGCTGTCGACTTTTTTGGATTTCTCTTGATGAGAAGGAACTTTTGGAATATTTCACCTGAGATTTGGACGCAGTTGGATAGTGGCCGGGTTGGACTGATCCCGAAATCCAACCGGGCTCCTGGAACAGAAAAACTGATAACTTTCAGACCGAACGTCCGTTTGACGAACCCTCAGCGGAGTTGGTGATCTCATTGAGAAATGGTCCCTATTAGTATACCCTATAAAATTTTAGGGTATAGTTGAGATATCGCAGGGTTGGTTCGCACACGAAACCAACCAGGCCCCTGGGACGAGAAGGCTAATAACTCACAGACCGGGCGTCCGATTGACGCGCCGTCTATTGCGTTGAGACCCCTATGATGAGGCGGTCATTTGAGATACTTCTTCATGAGACATTGTGATACTTGGATTATAAACTTGTAGCTTGTGGAGCCGACCCTCCCAAACACGAGCGTATGATGAATGGAGACCGTGTAGCTCGCTGAGACTTGATGAATGCTTTTCCGATTCGATTCGGAGTGACTTGCATTGCCCTATGGGGAGAACTACATTGTGAGGTGGCAGAACCATGGTGGAGGAGCACTACTTTGTGAGGTGGCAGACCCGAGGTACTCAATAGGAGGAGTACCTCTGTAGGCTATGAGGGGGAGCACTACTGTGTGAGATGGCAGACCCATGGTGGAGGAGCACTATATTGTGAGGTGGCAGACCCATAGTATTCGAGAGGAGGAGTACCTCAGCAGTCTTAGGTTAGTGAGCAGTTCCTCAGAGTCTTGACAGGATCACTATACTCGTTAGATACGAAGCTCTTCAGCAGTTACAGTTTCGATAATGGAATTCCTGGTTTGAGCTGATTTTATGACCTTTGTGTTTACCCCATGATTGAGATGGGTCACTTGATAATATAGGTATATGTATGGGCATATACCTAGGTAGTGGTTATCCG
The DNA here is from genome assembly GCA_963277665.1 of Viscum album. Taxonomy (NCBI): domain Eukaryota; kingdom Viridiplantae; phylum Streptophyta; class Magnoliopsida; order Santalales; family Viscaceae; genus Viscum; species Viscum album. Next base: position 1,456,714,654 of record OY728161.1, read on the forward strand.
TTTATTTCATAACCTTTGTTTTTCCTCATGATTGAGATGGTTTACTTGATAACATAGGTATAAGTATGAGCTTATACCTAAGTAAGGGTTATCTGTTGAGATCATTTTTTGTTGTTATCCTTGTTGGATTTATTAAGACCTTGAGGGTCTCGGGGTCCCTACTGAGTATCTTATACTCACCCTTGCATGGGCTGTGCCTTCACCTTCTTGTTTTGGATGCAGAAGATGCACATCGTTGACGGAGGCTGAGTGTTCGAGGATTGGACGGTACCTGGTGGTGGACTTCGCAATGAGACGATACTCCGAGGTGGTTGATGGGAGAGATCGTTGTGGAGGCTATCTGTACCTACCCTTCAGGTAGGATCCGTGGTTGACTATGCAAGAGCTGCGCTATCTGTACCTACCCTTCAGGTAGGATCTGAGGTGGACGACCCAGGAGCTGCTTCTTTTCTTCCAGCTATTTGTCTTTTTTGTTGTAATTTCTTTCAGTTGTAGCTGTACTTTTCCGTTGGGTTTGTATTCTATCCCTTTTACTTTTCAGCACTTTCTTTTGTACTTAGTGTATTACTTCCTCTTTTACTCTATGGTGCTTTTTTTACTTTTATAAAGTCAATTCCTTCCCAATTATTGGGATTTAAGCCTTTAGTGCTAGTCGCCACCCCTGGCCTATGGAAGGCGGGGTTGGGGTAGTCACGACATCGGCCCCGAGGATGGGTCGTGAAAAATATAACATAACAATTAGTAAAAGAACATTATCATACAAATTTATTATATCATATCTACTAAATTTCATGGTTATGTAATCATAGATTTTTTTCCATGATCACATGAGTTGATGAATTAAAACACATGTAAATATGTCTAAAATAAATTAACATATGCGCCAACATTACATAATACATTGATTATCATTTATATAAACCAAAATAATATTAAAATGAATTTAAAAAAGATAATAATTGATAATTTAAACATAAATATAAAATCACTCAATTATAAATATTAAGTAAGTACATCCTTCGACTAATTATGTAAAAATCAAACCATAGTGCAAAGTTGTTGACCATAAAATGTTGGGTGGATTTAAATTATCGGGAAATTCAAAGTTGATGTTTTTGGTTGAATTAACATAGTTCACACTAAGGCTTCCCATATAAAAAACATGGTTAGCATAGAGGAAAATGATAAGAAAATATTATTTATGTATTTTGGTGTTGGGGAGTCCACTTAACAGATTAAGGAATTGTTAGTTAATGTAGTTGGCTTGTAGAATTCCTACCTAGAGCACTTAAAATGTCATCACTATGCAATGTTGATATGATGAGAAATGGGAATATGAATCCATTCCACTATATTTCCCAAGAAGAAATATATTCCAAATCCAATATCAAGGGATTGTGGGTATCAATACAATAGAGAGGGTTCGACAAATATAATTTGTTTGCCTCAATTTTACCAGATAATGAAATAAAACTCTTCTCAAATTATTTTTAGAAACAAAAATGAAGAATACATCAAATATATTAATGTGATCCATACTTGGGATGGACAAAATTTCATTGGAAAAAATTTCAAAGAGTACCAAAGGTGATTACATGTTACCCTACACCATGAAAGATAATTATATGTATTGTAATAACATATTCAAGAAGAACCTGGTAAAATGGATAGTGTGGAAGATTTATCTCTCTACAAGAAATATATGACCGATTCAATAGATGTCCAGTGTTTGAAGCTACAAAACATGACCAATGAGATTCTGTAGAAACATGTGGACATAGATGTGTATTTCATGATGTCTCACATTTGGTATCTCTATCACGAGAATCTAAGACAATATGGATAAAATGTCTCTAATGATCTAATTAAAACTAGTATTGTATTGTCAGTTTTATTCGGGCTTCATATTGTCATGATTATTGGCTACATTAAATTATTAAACATCTCAGAAATTAAATTCCCAAATGAGTCACACATATATCTCATAATTTCATTAATACAAAAGTCCTTATCTATTTTAATTTTTCATTATAACATGAAAAATAATGAGATGATCCTTTTATAAATTGATAATTTGATTCTCTTAGTGGATAGGGAAATGGGGTGTGACAATCCTACAACCCTTATAATGACATTAAAAAAAGAAGAAATGTGATAAGGGTCCCAAGAATCATAACATGGTTATATATCCCAAGAACCGTCATTTATAAAATATAATGATATATAGGTAGGGAAATGAAAAGTAAGTAGTATGTTTTTTATGTGGAAATAAAAGAAACTAGACGATAAATTGAACCTAAAATTAATAGCAAGTGAAAGGTGAATTCATTATTGAGTTTAATCTCTCAATATCTACACATTGGATACTAGAGACACCTTCTGGTTATCTTTCTATATAAAAATTTTGGAAATACATAGATTATGAAAGTTTAATATTGTAGATTTGGATTTGTAAGATTCCAATGGCACGAGGATGGGAACTCCAACCATTGGTGACAAACTTATTTCATTTACAATAAGAATGTTTTTGGTTTTAAGAGATTGTTATTTTTCCCAAACTATTTCCAAGAACATAACTTCTATATCATTCATAAATACAAATGGTTTTATTTTAAAATTTGGAAATAAACATATTTTTTTTATAAAGACAATATATTTTATAGTATATAACATTAAAATAATGGTACTTATGTATTAAAATTTGAAACCATGTACCAAAAATAGACAATGAATCATGTTTACAAGACTCATATAACTCCCACAAATGGAATCACTGTCTCGATCTTATAAATGATAAGAATTTTAAAAAGATATTTCAACATGGTTATTTAGATTCTTTTACCATAAAACAATTTGAAATATGTCACTCTTTTTTACAAGAAAAAATAAACAAACCACTATTCATTAGGTAGGGTGAAAGAGCCATAGTGATTTTAGGATTGGTTAATAATGAGGTGTGTGGATAATTTCTAGTAAAATCTAGTGGTGGATATTGAAACATCATAACTTTTAATAATGACTTCAGTATATATATAAATTTCTACTAGTTAAGGTATAAGTCCGAGTCCTTTGAGAAATTAAAAAAATTAAAGATTTAATTAGATAATCAACTTATATAAAAGATAAAGAATATTCTATCAGATCAAGTTGGTGAATATATTAACAAATAGTTTATCAAATTTCCATGAGAGTTTGGTATTGTATATTATGTTACTCCACCTTAAGGACTATAGTGGGATTGTGTTATTGAATTGAGGAATTGTACCTTTTTAGAAATGGTAATTTTGAATGTGAGTCATGTAGATATAAAATTATCCATTTGTAGAATTTCAGTACAAACAATAACATATAAATTGAAATGATGATTAAATAATGTCAAAAATTGAATTTAATACATGTAATAGAGACAAAACAATCATGTTTAGTAACATACAAGTGCATGTGGTTGAGATGTGTTTGTTAAGGGCTTCCCATGCAACAAACAAGAACCCTATGGCACAATTTGTATCTTTATAAGGCATCCTATGGAAATAAAGTGATACTACATATAAAACTCCTTTGATAATTTAGTTAATATATCTAAACAATAAATATATCATAAGATGGTTCACATCCGAAAAAGGATAGTTTTAGAAATATTGGGTTTGATGAAGTTGATTCTCAAGATAAAAAAGAGTTAGTACATCAATAAATCATGTTGGTCTACATGGAAGAAGTGGTTACTAGAAGAAACATACTATGTTAGAGAATTATATAGGTACTAATAATATAGAGATATGGTTCACTATACACCAAATATGGTGACTCATTATTGGATGACAATGGTGAACTATTCTTTTATAATGAGGTAGTAGAGATCTCAAAAGATGCAAAATGGAAAAAACCCTGAATTTTGAAATGGATCTTATGTATGAGAACTAAGTTTGTCTTATAGTTCATATTACAGTTGATTAAAATCATGTTGGATAAAAATTAGTATTCAAGATAAAACAAAACCTGGATGTTTAATTACATACCTAAAATATAGGGCTAGTGGATAAAGCGTTGAAATAACATTTCAGAATTTACAATGATTAAAAATTAATATCACATTCCATATTTAAATACATTAAAATTGTATTTTATATATAAATTTTCCATGACTATAAAATTTGGAAGATGGACATCAAAATAACATTTCGTAATGAGAACCTTTTGGGAGATGTTTATATAGCACAACAAGATCGGTTTATGATTCCAGGTAATTCAAAAACTATTTTCAGGATAAAAATATCCAATTATGGGTTGAATTAAGAATATTGTTCATGGAATATTAAATTTTATAAAGCTATAAAATAATTTGGGTTAATTAAGAATTAATGTGATCAATGTTTGTACAAGAGGTTTAGAGTGATGTGATCAGTATCCTAGTGGTATATATTGATGAAATAATACTTCTTAGAAAAGATATACCAGAATTAAAGTCTATTAAGGACTCATTAAATATGTTTTTCTCCATGAATGAATTAGGGGAAGTAATCTATATTCTAGTGATCCGAATCATTCATGATAGATCCAAGAGGCTAAATAGAATAAGTCAAATTACATACTTTGACCAAATACAACAGATATTTGGTATTGAGAAATGCACGATGGAATTCATTATATTGTCACATGGTATACTTCTTTCCATGAAAATATGCCCTAAAAACAATAAAAGAATGATATAATGACAAATATCTCATACAATACGACGACATGATCAATAATATTTTTCATTTTTCTACAAGACTTGACATTTCCTACACATTTAACATGGTAGGTAGATATAAAGGGGATCTAGGAGAATAATATTGGTCTTCTATTATATATTTCTTTATATATTTGTTGAAAAACAAAGGATCGTTTCCCGGTGTGTGGAGGAGATGAGGATATGGTCATCAAGGAGTATACTAATGCTAGTTTCGAACTAGTCAGAATGATATAATGTCACATTTAGGATATGTTTTCTTTCACAATATTTGGGATATTTGTTGGACGTTTTCATATAATCCCACTCTCACTGATTCTATAGTATATTCTGAGTATATATATGCCTCTAAGGTAGCCATGTAATCCATTTTTATAGGGAACTTTATCTAATAGATTGATGTAGTAACTAAAATTAATGAACATATAACATTATATTATGACAATACTATAGTGTTTAATCTTTTAAAGGATCCAATTCTCACGAATTGAAAAATTAATAACTTTATAAGTATAACCTTTTGAGGGACTTTTGTCAGAAGGCTGAAGTTGTAGTATGTAGAGTTTTAGATTAATAAAAATATAGTGGACCCCTTGAATAAAGTACTATTTAAAAAAAAGATTTAGTATCAAGTGAGATATACTAGACTGAATTTTATTTTTTGTTGGATCTTGGTAATGTAAGTTTATATTGGAGTTGGTTCCCTAGAACCAACTTCTATGTGTTTTATGATGACATGTAATCATTATTTTGAATATTAAATAACTTATTATTGCATCATTATTATTCTTATATGTAATAAAATATGTGAAAATTTTCTAGGAGTAGTTGTCACCATGAAAGGTCATTACAATTGGATGTTATGATAAGAACCCTGAATAGCCACATAAGTACTCTAACATTTCTATTCCTTATTCTGATGAAATCATTTGAGGGACATGTATTATATGTGCTATTAGGGGTGGAGACTCATATTAATTTTAGGGACTTTATCATGGTGTACACCCTTCATAATATTCGTTATAAGATATTAGGAGATCAAGAACTCCTAGTAAAAAATCCAAAATAATATTCTTCATTATTATACTTTATTATTATTATTCACAATTATTATTAGTCACTTACTTTGATGTATCGACAAAAATCATGGATAAATATATTCATAGTCAGGTAGGATATATTAAATACATCACTAGTAATTTTCATTAAAGAATAATATTAGAAAGGGTTTTCCCATTTTAATTTTTATTGAACATGATATATCATTCCCTTGGATGGAAGCTATATATCCTAAATAAATCATTGGTTAGGTAAATCTATTGGAATGTTTGATTTTTGAAATGATAAAGAAAGAGACATCAAGGACATAGGTTGATGGAACTATAATGCAACATTCCCCATTAGAGATATAATGATAAAAGGATTATATTACATGGTGAGAATATGTATGAGATATTATGTCCTTGTGGAATTTACATATTTCTCTATGGGTGATTTAGCACGTTTCTAGACCCTACACTTGGACTTCAGGATTATTTACCAAATGTTACTAAGAAATATGGCTAGAGGGTCACATGCCAAGTGTATCTAGAACCTTAGTTAGATAATATATTATTATTTTTTATTTTATAAATCTAGATTATATTATTTTCCTATGTGGTATAATAATTATTCATGTTTTAATGATATCATATATTCCTTCACTAGTTATTCGAGACTATATTAGGTGAGATGAATTTTATTAAATATTTATTTACTATTTATTGAACATATTTTTTATTTATTTATTGAAAATATTGTAGTTATATTTAATTATTAGATAAATAGACATTATTATGTTTTTCATAAATACTATAGAGGAATTGTAAACTGATTTTAGTGGTCTGTTGAGAAATAATATATATTAAACCCTATTTGAATAAATAATATTTATTTTAATTCATGATTTCAGTGCATATAATGAAATAATAATTACATTATTTGTATAGAAATGAGGTCTCGCAATCATTTTATAAATAAAAATGGTGTAAGTATAATTATTATTTTTTAACCCTAGCGGTATATAAACCGAATTATTTTATTTTATTTAGAGAGACAATTTTTTTTTCAGAATATGGTTCAGATATATTACACTCAAATATCTAAAGAAAGCCCAATTAAATATTTCAATTAAGATTTTAGAGTGATCATCACCCTTTTCAACTACTATCAATTCAAGAGATATCAAAGAGAACCTTTATTTGATGTGATCCTCTCGGTGATAAAATATGAATGATGCAAGTGTCATGATCTACCATGTTGACATCCTTATATTCCAATAGTGAAAATCACAGGTATATGGAAAAAATGTGGATCATCACCTGAGGGAATATAATCTTTATTCCTATAATGAAATGAATATACCATGTATTGACATCGACAAATCCTTCAATGAAGAATGAATTTCTTTCAAGGTAATTATTTAATTTCTTAAATTAATTATAAATAATATATGAAATTTTTGTGTGTTTTTTCATGAATTTTTATATTGACTATATTATTTTATTCAATTACATTGATCAAAAAATTTATAGTTGTAAAAATATTTGATTAATCATCAATCGTGAAAATAACAGAGTTGGAAATGCCCCATCCACCGCTTCTGTTGTGCCCAAAACCTAGAGGAAGAAGAACAATCTGAATGATGGACAAAATTCTAGTAATGGATGAACAATGAATAAGATAATATTATAGATAGGAGTTTATAAATAGTAATGGAAGAGTCCACGGATATAGTTCTTAACTAGTAATGGATGAGAAGGATGTTTGGGGTGTCAAACTGACTGAGGGAAAAGATTTGGTGGCTAAGGTTTAGAACCAAGGTGAATTGTAGGATCGAGTAATGTGGTATATAACCCATTTCTACTTAATACATTGTACCTATTAGAATGGTAATAGTTTAGAATCTATTTTGTGGGGATTTATCAACATTTAAGGGAGTATTATTTGATACTAAACCTTATTAATTCTATGTGATGGTATCTCACATTGTTTACTGCACATGTGGAAATGACTATGAGACATTAGTGAATAGATTGAGAAACATAACAAGTTCAAGAAGTTGAATTAAAAGGTATATAATTCACCAATATAAGACCACTAAATCACCCCCTCCAAGTGTTACCTAGTTTTTACAAGGTCCCTATATATTAATATTTAACTTATTATTATTTTACCACCCTTATGGTCGTCAAATATTTCTGAAATAATCTCTTCACTAACACAATCATCATGAATAAAGACTAGAATTCATATAAAATGAAATTAAAAAAATAAAATAAAATATAAAAAATCTACTCCATTACCAATAATTATATTATAATAATTAGATTTTATCATATAAAAAAATGAACACCAAAATTATAGAAATAGCTTTAAATAAAGGGTTGAAGCTAATAACATGCAACAATTAAAATAAAATATATCTAACCGATTCATTTTTAATAAATTATTATAAATAAACATTAAGAAATTTTATAGTCATATATAAGGTTCTAAAACATATTATTAAGATAGTTATTTTGTTATATAGTAAGCCAGGGAACGTTCAACTTAACAATATTAAAGGTAAGGGTTTTTATCTCAATTTTATTTTATTTAGTTATGATGCATATTTAATACTCGTTACTTATTTATGGTGTATATTTTTTCCTTGAGTTTATTTTACCAAAAAATTTCCTTAAATATTATTTATTTACAAATCTATCTCATGTTATACATTTTGTAGCATTTGAATTCGAATAAACAATACCAATGTGAGAGTTATTTAAACTCAAATTTCAATTCCTTGAGAAAATTTTGATATTTTGCACTATATTTTCATTAATATAGTGTATTCAATATATTGTTGATTTCATGTATAATAAATATCTTACATTTCATGATATTTTAGTTTCTATTTAATTATCTCTCTATCAATTTATTTTGAATCTTCTGTTATTAAATCTGTATTGTATTTTTATGACTCAGATATCATTTCATGAATTGTAATAAATATTATTTAACTTATTTATTCTATTTTTAATTCTTCCGCAATAAGATTTTATTTCATGAAAATTTATCTTTTATTCTAGAAAAAATGATTTGAAATTCAAATTTTCAACATTATTCTATTTCTTTATGAAAAGGTATATGATGGTTAATATTAATTACCATCAAATTTTACAATTCTTTCACCTCTATGTACTATTTTCTAATACCTAAAAAATTTCTAATTTATATTTAGAGTCCCAAATATGTTTTATCTCATGTGGCCTTCATAGACCTTTTTCCCTATTTTGAAATATAATTTTTGTTATACAAATTTATAATGTGAATTTAAAATAAATATATTTTAAATTTTTTTAATATGTTTCTTTCCATGATCATACATTTCTTCTTGCACTCCACATTTCATTGAAATGACATTTATTTCTATTCAAGGATCTATTAGTAAGGGTTCTTTTTAGATGTTAAATTTTCTGATTTTTTCAATACAGTTTTAAAAATAAGATTTAAATTTTTTTATGTCATTGTTAAAAATGTGTTTTTAAAACATCGCTATGATATTTATTCCATTTTTATATTTATCTTAGAAAGATGTATTTTCTTGAAAATTAGTTACTATGAATTACACTGTAAATTATCATATACTATTTTTGGGGGTAAAACATGTTTAAAAACACTAATTCCTTTTATATTTCTAATTATCCCCAATGTATTAAAATTATTTTTATTATAATTATATTCCCCTATGAATGCTATATATTTCAACCCATTGATTGAATTGTATTCACCTAGATTACATATATAAATTTATTGAGGAAATTATTGACTGAAATATATAACTTTTATATATATGGTGTAAATACTATATACCCCATCATGTAATTTAAATAATAATTACCTCGAAAGTTTACAAATATATTTAGATACCTATTTATTTTTTCATTATTTCATAATGTTATGCTTATTTATTGAATTTGAATTTATTTTATTATGTGATTCCATTTGAAAAGAATATGAACCCAATTTTCATTCCATTATTTATTTATGATTTGATGAATGATTGATTTCATGTGGAACACATATATATATATGGTAGATGGGTGGGTTACCACATTACCATCTAAATCATTGGTTAAGGATTTATATCTCATGAGATAAGGTTGTTAAGTATTGATATTTTTTTTGTTTATAACATAATATGAAAAAAAACAAGAAAAATTTATTTGTCAATGATGTTATAATTTCTCTACTTTTATTATTTTTCCAAAGTTAATTGTTATGAAATGTATCTTATGGCATGTATTATATCCATGACATATACCTATAATAATTCTCTAAGGATCATTTTTATTATCTCATGATTCCTCAGCATTTTTTCACGATATATCTTAATTAATTTTTGATTACATATCCTTATATATTATATTATATAAAATTTTACTGTTCTAATTTTTTTTAATAATATATTTCTTCAATACTCTTCTTTTAGCATGTTCCCTTGATATAACCCTTGATGAATTGTTGATATGTTTTCATGTACTAATTGTTTGAGATAAATATTTTATTGTGATTATATTCCCAATGTTAGGAAGATAACTGTAAACTAGGATAACTCTATATGGGTGTCAAGTGTGGTTTTATTATGGAGAATGTTTCACAGGAATTATAAAATACATTTTTTAGATAATCGATCCTCAAAGATACTAATAATTACATTCATAGGTTTTTTTGTTTTTTGAGATATGAAATGATTATATTTTGTTGAAGTTGTAAAATAGAGATACTTTTATCATGGTTCATCATAATTTATATCAAATCCAATGTTTAAAGAAAGTGGTTTTTACACTAGGCCCAAGAGTATGGGTTTGGGGTTACCTAGATGGTTTATGATCAAGATCAAGTTATTTATTGGGATTAGTTTTGATGTTTTTTTTTGATTAAGATAATAAAGCATTAGTGAAATCCGTATGAATCTTTTTATGGTACAGATCTTATGGTTAGGATAAAATTTAGATTTTTTTTTGAAATTTTGTGTATGTTATTTTCCATGATATTAAATGTCTTCCTACATACTGAAATGTGGATGAGGTTATGGAAGAGATTCACCTCGGGGTAATCAACAAAAAATTACTGGTTGAGTATCAACTCAATCTTCACTCAGTGCATGATGAGTGTGTCTAAGAATTCACTCATAGTTTGGCATGCTCAGGTGATATTATTAGGTTAATCACATTATAATTATAATCCATTATGAGGGACATATTATATGAATGAATTAGGGTAATAAATTTGGGACAAATAAACTTATAGATACCAAGGATGAACAAAGAGTGAATTAGGTCTAAATGTAAAATAAAAATTTATTATAATGATCAGAATTAAGATATCTAGTTGTTTATTTTTTCCTGTCATTTTCTTAAAATAATTCTATTATGATGTTAATTAGTCATCACTCATGCTAACTATATTTTGTTTTATTAATGGATAAGGACCTAAAAAATTGTGTTAAGGATTGGTTCCAAAAAAAATTTAGAGATTGTATTGAATAACAAACTAACAGGATATGTAATTGGGTGAGAAACCATGTTATTATGCCAAACTAACTATCATAAAGTATTATTTACAGTGCGAACATAGTTTAATTACCTAACATAAAAAAATGATGGAGTCACATTAATGTTTAGGTGAAAAATAAGATTAAAGATGATTATTTAATTTATTATGTGTCTAGGATGTGTGAATAATAAACCATGTAAATATCTTTAATGGATCAACAAATTTTTTATATTTGGTAAATGAGGTAATATAGAAATGAGTTTTAGAGGGAAAAAATATTCTTAGTGAACATGGTAAAGGAAAATAGAGTTCATACTATGATACAAGTAATAGATCATTGTTTTTAATATGGGATGATTTAGAATTAACCAAGATAATTCCCTAATCCAAGGGTAATCAAGGATTATATAGGTAAAAACAATCCAAGGATTAGGGAACAAGGTAAATCTAATTTAGTAATAACTACTGAAGTAACTTTGGAACATTATGCGTCATAAAGAACACTGATCACCCACTCAATAATGGGAGTGTTATATTTTCTTCTTCTTATACTTACACATTTGTTCCTAGGAAGATTTTTAATAACATAATATGTCAATATTGATAAATAGACATTTAATTACTAAGAGAATAATTTAGTGGTGTGATTATTGTGTCCCATTTCTATAACTCTTCCATGATTTGTATTTATGGGAATTTTATCCCAATAAAATCCTATTATCCTATGTGTAGTTGAGTTCAATTGGTATTGGGTATGGATTGGCTCCCTTTATATAAATACCATTTAAATTTTCAAGATAGTGAATTCAATTATAAAATCATAAATCAAACCATGATCACCTATTAGTGTTAGGTTCATTATAAAACCTCTTTGAAAAATAACTCACAATATATAGATCTTAACACCAAATCATAATGGGTACATAGCTCAAACCAGAAGATATAAACAAAGTATTGGTGACATTTCTGTTATAAGGGAAAATATGAGTTCACTAATCATTCCTTTGATAGTAAGGATGAAGCCTCATTAGAAATAAAATATTGAGAAATTAAAATTTTTACCTATTTTATTAGCGAGTAATAATTAAAATTTAGAAGTTGTAATTTTTTAAATGGGATAATATAACTCCCTAATATTTTATTACATATTTTTTAAATACCTAATGCATTTAATAGAATCTTTCACAAGTATAAAAAAACTTTTTTTGAAAATTTAAATTTAAATTATTAAATATATCCATTATATTAAATCTATTAAATTAGGTGGTATAATGGAAGAAACCATATTATTAAATCTATGAAGAAGTTGGAATGAAATGGTGGCTGGCTGATTAATTTTCCCTTATGAAGCCCACTTTTTTGAGATTAGATAGAAGGAATATTCATTAGGGTTTTCGGAAGACCAAGACCAACCTAAATTGAATCAATCATGACATGAGTGAAATATTATGTGAGATAATTTTAAGGTTATTAAAATTTACACAAGAAGTAAGCTATCAGAATCACCACTAGAAACTGCCACCAATGTTTACCATCTACATAGATCTTACATGTAGATATTAAAGAGATATAGAACTAGAAATTTGGATAATAAAAAATTCAATTATTAATATAATATGATACTCATCATTTTTACATTACACAATTTACATTTTTAATTTTAAATAAAATGAATTTTTATTTACCAATTCATTTCTAAAATTAACAAGATTATTTTATTCATAAACAAATACATTTTTCTTCTAAAATTAGTATTCATATAATTTATTTAATTTAAATAAATAAAATATATATTTATATATATTTTTATTAATATAACACTAATAAAAATAATAATTGATAGGAAATAAAAGTGAGAATATATTATTTTTTAATAGGTTGTTTTTCTATAAATATAGTTTTCATTATATTTTTATGTTTTTTTAAATTAAATATTTATAATTTTAATTTTAGACAGTTAAAATAATTTTAATAAATAGAAAAACAATATTCCAGGAGGATTTTTTTGGTATTTTTATAAAAATATTGATTTTTAGGCGAATAACTAACAATACATTTTCTACTAAAAAAATATTTTATAAGTATATCAAGAAATAAGTATAACTTTAAAAAACATATAAAATATTTAAATGATAAAAAAATTATTTATGAAGAGAAATTATTCATTTTAACATACTATGATAAATTTAAGAAACCAATGTTTAATATGTTGAAAATTAGTCAACATTTTTATAATAAAAACTATTTTTAGTTTTGTAATTATGTTTTTATGATGTGGAAATAAGTTTTATATATTTTTTAATTCCCAAAAAACCTTATTTGGGTAATAATATTATAATTAATTTCATTAAAATACACTAAATTTATAATATTTTCTTAAACATAAATTTTATACATAAAAATACAATTTCCGAAAAATTAGTTTTTGCGCATTACATGCGCTAACGATAAATTTATTCTTTTTTACATGTACAAAATTATTTTTAATTTTTTTTTCATATTTGGAATTAGTAGGTAAAAGTGATATAATAATTATAATTTTATTTTTAGGCATTAAAATTATACAAATAATGTTAAAATATCTTTTCATGATTAAGATAAAAAATAGTAAAAGTAAAAAATCTAAGAGTAAAAGAATTTAAAACATGTATAAATCATATTATGAGATGATTGGTAGAGGTATTATTAAAGTTAATTATTATACACTTTTCCCTACAATCCATGTGAAATATGCGATCTCTTTAATATCAAGAAGTTATATTTACAAATATCAAATTTTCCTTCACCTGTAAAATAATTTCACGTCCACCCCATTTCTCTACTCATTATAAACCATTAACATGGACCAAACATCACCCTTATCTATCCTCAACTTCCTCCCCCATGTTATAGGTACATTTATTACCAATAGAAAAAACTACGTAGACTTAAAGTTTTACCCAAGGAAGAACATCCAATGGGAGTGGTAATATCTTAAACGAAAATATCTTAATCCATAAACTTCTAATAACTAAAAAATCTTATTCCATCCAAAAAAAGTATTAAAAAATAAGTATTAATTATATGATTGAGTGTTATTATACTAATGAAATACCAATTTTATACCATCCTCCACTAAAATTTTAAAAATGAAGACATTATTCATAACATGATAATATTATAAAATTATAAACCATTCTATATCTTCATCATGTTGTATGGAAAAAAAATGCTTCACTCATTTGTACGTGAAAAATTCTTCCTCTAAAAAATTGAATTTTCAAATATTCTTTTATTATTTATCAATAACCTTTCAAATATAATTCCATATTTATAAAAAACAAAATGATATCATTATTTTTCTATAAAAATCACATTATGCTAAAGGAATAACCTACTTAACCATGCTCACCTATAAAATTTTACTTGTCCTTTTTTGGGTTGATTTACCAATCTATATGAATAATTATAGAAGCATCTATCATGGATAAATATATAAACATTAATTCCAATTTATTAAAAATTAATAATAAAATAATTATATGTTTATTATATCAGAATGTTAATATAAATATTTAATTTATTATTATTAGACAACCCATTTTTTCATCGGAACATTTCGAAACATGGTAGTCAACAACTTCTTCCTCATTTATCATAACTAATATACTTATGAAATTAATTTATAACATTATAAATAATCATAAAAAATTTATTCTAGTACCTCTAATTACATCTATATGAAGATATTTGAATCTATTTAAAAGAATAGACACCACAATATGAAACCATTACTAAATAATAAATCAATTCTAAAAAATGTTCAATGATAAAAATAAATTTTAATTTACCAATAATGTTTTATTGAATGAAAGTAAATAAATTTATAAAGGGTTATATTATTGAGAAAGGGTTTTAAATTTTTTATAAATAAAATTATTGTTTTAATATACATGTTTAGTGCATGTTTTTATATGAGAGTCTAAAGGTAAGGGTTTTTGTATCTCAATAATGCTTCCCTAATTTATGATGTGTATCATCCACTTATTTAATTTCTGTTGTTGAATATATTGGTCTTTAAATTTTTTATCATAGTTTTTCATTTAATGTATTTTATTTTTAATTCCATATCACATTCTATATTTCATGGTTTCTCAATTCGGAAGAAAACAACAATATATGAGATTATTTATCTAAATTTTTAAATCAATGAGATATGTTTGATATTTATCAACATGTTTTATTTTATATGGTGTATTCAAAACTCTATTAACTTAATATATTTTAAATACATATTATTTAATGATATTTTAATGCCTATTTAATTATCTCCCAATCATGTTCTTTTGAATCTTATACTACTAATGTAGTAAGTGATTTTGATAGGTAAAATATTATTTATTGTGTTACAATTCCTATTTATGAACTTATTTCTCATATAATTGGTTTATTACACCATAAATATTATTTTATATTAAATTATTTTCTTATCAGGGAAAAATGATGTTTATTTTTAATTATATGACATTGTATAATTTCTTTCTTAAAAATAATATAATTATTAAGAATTATTACCATCCTCTTTAACAATGGTTTCTTAACTATGTCCCCATTTTCAACTTCCCTCCAAATGTTATACATTATATATGGAATCCCAATTATGGGTTATCTCCTATCATTATAATATTCATATTTCCATATTTTCAAAATGATGTTTTGTTAAAACTTTTAATTATTTTTTTCCATATAATGATCTTTTAAATTATTAAATTTTTTGTCAATATATGATTATTTGATTTTTCTTCAAATCCACATTTCCATGAATTAATAATTATGTATTTCAAATCTCTATTATCTTTGTTTTCTTTTAAATGTAAAATCTATAAATATTTTTTACTTTTTAATTTTTAAAATTACATATACATTCTTCTCTATAAATTTTTAATTTTTTAAAAGAAATTATTTTATTATGTACCTTACATTTTACACTTTATTGTAAAAGTATTTATTTCCTTGGAAATTAATTTTTATGAATTACCCACTTATGTCCCTTATTCTATTATTGTGGTTAAACCTATGGAAACACACTACAACTTTTTACATTTACTAATGAATCATTATGAATAAAATGATTTTTATTACAATGAATTACCAATGTGAACTCTATATTTTTACTTCCTTATATGGAAGGTCGTTCAACTAGATGACATACATCGATTAAATGAGGACATTATTGGCTAAAATATATACCTTTTGACTATATAATGTGAATACAATATACCTAATTATATTAATGGAGGGTATTGAGCTATAAATTTATAGATATATTTGTACACTTATTTATTTTTTAGGGGTTTATCATGTTATCATTATTGATGATGTTATGAAGGATATCTTTAAGTGATCCAATTTGAAAAATATATGAAACCCTTTTTCTTTATATAGTGTTTTTATGTTATAATGAATTATTGATTTCAAGTTTCACACATATTTAGGGATTATTGAGGGGAAGTGGATTATATCTCCCTCCAATTAATTGGACAAGGATATATATTTCCTGATATAAGGATGTCATGTGTGAAAATTTAGTTTTTTCTACACCATGAAGAATGAATATTTCATTTGATCACAATATGTAGCATGGACATCTGTTTGTTAATAATGATATAATTTCCTTATGATTATGATTGATCCTATTTTCTTTATTATTATTTGTTTTATGGTAATGTTACAATTTCTTGACATATTAATTTCATTATAATCCCTGGATCATGTTTATTGTCTCATTATTACTCACTCTATTTCTATAGTATACATTTCTGCATTTGATATTACCTGCCCTTCTATCTTGACTTATAGGGAACAATCATTATTTTATATTATTTTTAATAATTTATTTATACCATACTAATGTTTTATCATATTCTTATGATTCCAACATTGATTAAATATTGATAAGTTTTTACATTCCAATATTTTAAGCTCAACCCTTTTGTATGTATACATTCCATATTTTATGAAGATCAGTGTAACATATAAGAAGTATAAAAGGGATTATAGTCTAGTTAAATTATAGATAAATGTTCAAATGTATCATAAAATGTGTTTTTTATGTATAAGATCTTAAAAGTCACTAAACCTTATGTTCTTTTTTTTGTTCTTATTTGTGGGATTAAATGATTCTCTTATGAAAATGATTTAATATAATGATATGTTTATCATGGGCCACTTAAATTTATTAAAAATCAAGTGTATAAATAATGTTTATTTTGTAAAAGGCCCAATAGTATGTTTACGGGGTTCCTCAAGACTTCTTTATTTTCTTTTTTTAACTATATATAAGGTTAATAGTTGTGTTGTAAAGACATAACATATGATATATTAAATGTTGTATAACTGAATTGATGAACATAATTGTTGGAGGAACTTTGAATCCAAAATTTTCTTCTTATTGTGGGATGTGAATTTATGATGGAATTTAACACCATCATCAGAAATATGGAGCTATATATAGAAAGATATTACATAACTAATGATTTCAATTCAATTTTACCCAAATATCATGGAATATGATGGTTGGAGTTTATTATAATGAAGTAAATTAACTCAACTAGGGACATTATGGAATAATTTATTTGTATATATTAAACTATAGTAATCTATCTTACAGTATTTTTGAAGATTTTTTAATTTAAATGATTTGAGTGATTTTGATTGTAATATTTTTATTTAGTGAGTTTTTTATAATATTTAACATAGTGAGATTTATTATAAAATTAAATATTATTTTCATATATTATCATTTATTTAAGAATCTTGTGTGATCAATGAGGTTTTATGTTTGTTAAACTATGCTAATTTAGATCATTTCTACTAACAATATTTTAGTTTTATAAGTAATATCATTGGAAATTTTTGTTTAATAATGATAAGGGTATTGGTAATGTTACAAATCCTTGGATCATGGAGGATCTCAAAACTAGAGTAGCATGGTTTTGATTGCTATCATAAATGATGTTCTGGGGTTTTGAATATGATATCTTCTGACTGGTGTGTAAAATAGATTCCTTGTATTGTGTCTAAATTCCTATTCTTAGATTTATATATTCTTATTATAGTTTATACAAAAGAAAAAAATTCACTTTATTGGATGTATATTGGTAATAATATCTTTCAGGAGTTTTTTTCGCATTGTTATCTACAACTTTGAGCATTGTTTTTGTTTTGTTTTTTTTTGTTTCACTAGGCATTTGAATTTTAATTTCATTAAATTGTTTAAAATCAAGAACATTTTATTTATTTCTATTATTTTACTTCTTGTGTGATTTTTTGACACTGGTATGATGATTTGGCTAGAAATTATATGTTATAATCAGTAGAACATTATATATGGAAAAAAATTTCTAGTTTTCTACTATAATTGACCCCTATTATATATTCCATGTAACATATTTTACAAGAAAAATTTTGATATTAAATAAGGTATATATTATTATGTAAAAAAGTTTTATATCTTCCATTTATTCAATTGAAATTTATCTTAATTTTACAACACTACCTATGTTGGTAAGAAAATATTGGTTTTTTATTTATATAGTTGGGTTTATTATTGTATTTATAAATAAAATTAATCTTAGAAGATCACCTATATTTTATGGAATTTAATAAGAATATTCTCATAATAAAATGATTTTTTATTAACACTAGATTAATGAATTATCTAACGATGACAAAAAATTATAAGATACTTGAGAAGGAACTAAAAAATTATACTTGAGAGAAAATATTAGAGTATCAAGATAAATATAATGTTATAAATAAATTTCATTTTATTAAAGATAGAAAATGTTTATAATTATATATATTCACATGAAACCATGAATAAAATATTTATTAAATTTTAAATTAGTAATTCTGGAACTTCTAAGGTTCATGAAACTAAAAGTTAGATATAATGAGCAGATCATCTGGATTTTAACTTCCTTCTAAAAGAGCCTATTAAAAATAATAATCAATGTTTTTGTATATATTTAACTACCTATAATTTCTTTGTTAAAATAAAGTAAAATATGATATTTATGTTAATAATATATTTCATATTTTTTCAAATAAGTGACAAACCATGTAGACTATGTAAAAGGACTATAAGCATCATAAGTAGATTTACATTGATGATTTAATAAAAATTATTATGAAATATTATTTTAGACAAATGAATGATTAAAAAAATTATAACATGATTAATACAGTGTATTTATATTTTAATTCTAGTGTTTTTAATTTATATACATTTTATATAATGTTTATAATATTTCCACATGAAATAAGAAGTCTAAACATCCATTGGATGTTAGTAAAATAGAACCGAGTGAAGGTGAACATAATTTTTTGGTAAATAGGATAAAGAAAATTTTTGGAATAAAAAAGTTGTTGTATGATTGATGGGTATATATAAAGGATCAATATGGGAAGAAATAAAGTTCATATATTTTCAATTTATAATGTAAAAAAAATTAATATAAAACAGAATTATCTAATATTAAATTAGAATAAAATGGAGTTCAAGAGTCATTCAAAAAAAATTTAATATGATATTGATGGAATATAATACCTATGTAACTTGTAAAGAGTATATAACATCTAATAGTTTATTAGATGACAACAATAACAGGAAAAAAATAACATAATTCTTTGGTAAAGTTTCATATGATGAAGAATGTTTCATGAAGAAGGTGAAAACCAAATCTATTGTAAATTTATCATTAGATTCAAGTTACCCCAATAAAGTGGAAGATGGTTATAATTATTCTTGATTGGATATTTAAGATGTTATTCCATCATTTGAATAAATGTAAAGGTATATGATTTTTATATAAAATATATAAAGTGTGACGAAAGACTATGATAGGGATATATAATACCTTTCTAAATTAGGTGATATAATTTCCATTACTACTTCTGAGATTTCAATAAATTTTTTGTAATTTGATGATATGTTTAAATGTAGTTCAATATATGGTAATTAAATCATGGTTATGAGCCTATAGTAAGAATATAGTAATAAAAAAAATTATATTTTTTTAATAATAAGAAATTTAAAAATATTTATAGAAATATGAAACCATCCATAACATATAACAAAATTATTTTTATATCTATAAGCTCAAATTTATTGTCAAAATAATTTTTCCTTAATATTGAACAATTTTTCACTAATTGTTGAAGATGAAACCACTATTCTGATGTTCCCTAAATAAGATGAATTATTAAAAAAAATATAGTGTCTTTATGATGATGTCTCTTTTTATTTAACATAATAGATTTTGAAAATGTGGACC
The DNA here is from genome assembly GCA_963277665.1 of Viscum album. Lineage (NCBI taxonomy): Eukaryota > Viridiplantae > Streptophyta > Magnoliopsida > Santalales > Viscaceae > Viscum > Viscum album. Next base: position 1,456,735,282 of record OY728161.1, read on the forward strand.
CAGAAGTTTAACATTCTAACTTCACTGAAACCAAGAATTTTTATGTACCATGTTATTTTTTTTAATTTTAGGAATGAAGGATGAATGTAAAAATAAAGAAAACATTTTATATGGTCAATATTTGTTCTTGGAACATGAGTAGAGAATTTTTCAACTTATTAATGTTATTAAAATTGAATCGAGGAATATTTACTTTTAAAGGGAACATATATGGAAAAATTATTATAATAGTAATTTTTTTTTTCATTAGTAAGATTCTAATTTAAAATATAAATTGTGTTTTAAAACACACACACAACCATATTATAATAAGTTAATTATGTGATGAAGGTTACTCTATGAACATTAATAATGATAAATGTTAAATTTAATGATAAGAAAGACTAAATGTATTATAAATTGATATACATGATAATTTTTACAAAATATAAATTACGAACCTTAGATTTGGGAATATAATTTGCCTTTATTTATTGAGTATTCATCTTGGATTTCAAATAGAATAATAAGAATCTAAAATTATTGAAACATAGATATTATTTATAGAAATGGAATACTGAGTAAACTTTCAGGTATTAAGTTTAGCACAACTAGATTTTTCAATCTTTTCTAATTTAGTAAGGAACATAAGTTGCGAATTACACATACCAATGAATTATCAACTTTTATAGATTTATATTCATTTCACAGGGACACTTTTTGACCTCTAAAAATGGGATTAATGAATGAAAAAATATATATGTATTTCATATTTTATAATTACACTAGTTTCACATGGGTGTGTTTTTTATAGATAATTCAAAACAGTGTTTCATTTTAAAATGTTTTATGATTTTTTGGAATGATAAAAACCATCCACTAGTTACTATCAAAATTTTTCATGGTGGTGAATTTTTTAATTTAAATTTTAAGTCTTCTTATATCAATAACATCGTTATAAATAATTTATTTCAACCTAGAACTCCCCAACAAATTTTTTTTGGTTTAATACATAAATAAAACCATCTAAGAGGTTATCCAGACCATAACTTAGTAGTACAAGGTTGCTAATTTTTTTGGGATTAAATATATAAACAATTCATATTAAAAAATGCCTCTTTTTTTACTCTATATAATATCCAATAAATCTCTATTTCAGTTGTGTGTTAAATGAAAACATAAAATTTCATACTTTAATTAATTTGGATATAATTTTTTTATTCTTGGAACTAAATTTTATATACATAAAATGGTTCCAATGTATAATTATGTTATTTTCATTATCTATTACAGAACTAGTAAGGCTTATTTTTTTTGTAATAAATTGAAAAATACCATTAAAGAAATAATACATGAAAATTTTGATGAGAGAGAACTATATGTGTTTTTAAAATTTTTAGAGTTTATCTTTCTAGAGACATTTATAGAAACGTATTATAATTTTTTATCGTAAATTAAACAACAATAATCATCAATTACTAATATAGAAACCATGCTAATAGAATTTTCATGTTTGGAAGAGAGAATAAGGGGATTTACACATTAAGTATTTGAAAACCCATATTTCTTTTTCACCTTTAATATAATTTATTCGTAAGGATTCATTCCACTTATAATATCATTGGTGATGTATATCAACCATGTAAAACTAGTTTCACTCTTTAAAATACATTTTATCACCTTATATTATTATCTAAAATCAACCATAAAATAGAAGATCTCTTCTTGGGTGGTGAAAATTATATAAGTTCCAAGAAATAATATATTAATCAGTTTGAAAGGGTAAACATATAGACTTTAGTCAAATGATTAAAGGATCCACTATTTAGAGGAGTGAAATATATATTTCGAAATAATATGGATAAAAACAGAATAATAGTATATAATAAGGATTCATTTGATATGATGATTTATAGTTAGTAATAATTCATATATTATGGTGACACATTTTCTCTGGTATATAGACTCAAATCCATCTATATCTTACTATATTTTAAAATAAAAATAAACATTAATTTATTCATTGTGGATCTAAATAGTTTTTTAAATTAAACAAAACATTTTTGAATTAAAATAATTAACCATTTTTCCAACATACCAAATAACTTTATGGACTCAAAAAAGATATGAGAGCCTAATACAATCAAACTTCTAGATTTATAGTTCGAAATGAGTCTATTAATGGAATAACATATTCATATATTTTTTCACAAGTGTTTTTATGAAAACTATCATTTTTTAAATTAATATTGATGAAATTATATTTTAGTAAAATTAAAAAATATCACGAATAATTTCTCATAACTTATATAGAGTGAGTTCAAGATATATATGATGAGTGATCTCAATTAATTTTTTTTATTTCAAATGAAAAAATTAATGGAAAGAAAATTTCTAACTCAATATAAATATATAGAATATTTAATTAAACTATTACTTTTGGACTATTCTTTTAGTATTATTACTATTTTATTTACCTCCTGTAAACTTATCTTGTAAGAATAAGAGAAACAAGTAGATAATTTTTATAGTCATGGTCATAATCTTACTTTACATGATGTATATTTAATAAAAAATTATTTATTTATTATTATTTTTTATAATGTTCAATGTGAATTATATGTAATACCATCTTAATCTTGTTTATAATTTTTCATTTCCCTTAAATATACATCAAAACATAAAAAATTTATTCCTTCAGAACTGGGTTTAGTTTAAATATTTATTCTGATGTTGACATTAGAAGATATAGAATGGATTATAAGATAACATATTGATATTTTTATTTCGTAGGTCAGTCTACAACTTTTTATTCAATCAAGAATATATACTCAGTTGTAATATCCATTACTGAATAATGATATATCGCAGCAGGAAGTTTTTTAACACAACTGTTGTGGATAAAACAAACACAAATATTTTGGAATGATCTTTAATCAAAACCAAATTCTTTATTATAGAAAAAGATTGATGTATTTATCAAGAAACCTATGAGATCACACAAATAGAATAAAAAGAATAAGACATTTCTTCTTTTAGAATAAAAAAAGAGATATTATTCTTCATTTATGTAGAACATATGATGTAACACCTTATGATTTCAGTATTTTTTTACATTTAAACAAATCTAGTGAGTTTTATATCTTATGGTACATATAAAAATAAATTAAAAAAATCATGATAAATTTTCTACATATAAAATATTACATTGTCATATAGACATCAATATATTATAATAATGCAATATGAATCATCATAAAGGAAACTACAATAAGAATAAAACCACAAGTAAATAAAAAGACCAAAAAAATGAAATCCATATATTCATTGGTTTTATTAAAGATCATACCTCAAATTATACAAATTTAAATTTGTAACACATCAGAAATATAATATACATTTTGGTAATGAAGTATGTTGGATGAATGATTCTAGAAACATATGTAAGGCTATACAAAGTGGTGTAATATTACTATTAAATATATGATTGTTATACTTATGCCCATTGGATGTATAATATATATATATATATATATATATCAAACATAGGGTCATTGTATATACTTGTATCCAATAGGAAATTGATGTTGGGTAATTTGTGTTAACAAATAAAAAATATAATAATTCTCATGTAATAGATTAGAATGAAATAAATAGACAATAATGTATTATTAAAAATATGTATTCTTACTATTTTTAAATAATTATTGGGCGCATTTAATGAAATATTCTAATACTTATGCATTAATAAAATTTAGTGGTTAGAGGAAAAATAATGAAATGTGATTATGTTAAAAAGGGGTAATTTTGAAATTGTTATTTTTCCTTAATTTGGATATTTTTGTAGTCATAATTAAATAGATCACTTTTAAATAATGTTTTTAATTAGGTTTATCATTTATTAATATAAAAATATAAAATAATATTAGTAATATTATTTTTTTTCTAAATAATAATAATAAATATATTTTTTGTGGTTAATAATTAATTTCATTAAAAATTATTTATGAATTATTTATTTATTATATTAAAAATAATTTTAATCTTTTTTAAAAGTAATATGAGTTGTATAAATTGAATGAAAAATTCCTAGATAACATTGATATGAATTTATATTCCAACTTTCTTGACTATGGGGGAAACCCGTCAAATTTATTAAGAATAAATATGGATTAATGTATCTATGAATTTATTATCTTTAACTTAAAAAAATGAAGAAAAAATATTATCCCCTACCTTTTATTGATCGATTTTTTGATTAACCATGTGTAATCTAATACTTATCTATGTATAATAATTGAAATTTATATCAACAAATGATGGTGAAATGTGTACATATATCCATAACAACCTACTATTCAAGATATGAATTATGAGTGACTCTATTCCAACTTACTGACCGCCTTATATCTTTTTTTATTTAATGAAAAGTATTTTTTTGATATTACCAAGATTAATTTTTTGTAATGTATAGATATTATAGTATCATATATTAAAAGAGTGAGGAAAAACATAGGGATTATTTGAGGATTTTCCAAATGACCTTGATAAAGGAGAAACTGCATAGTAAATTTAGCAAGTGTGAATTACAGTCACAAAATGTATCATTATTAGTTCATATAATAACATGTGAAGGTATATATTTTGATCCTTTAATGGTACAAAGTAATGTAAAATCCCCAGAGACACATAATTATTTCTTAAGATGGTTTGTTACATGACATCAGGTGCACCTCCACATATGCCATAGGTCGTCCACTATAAGTGAGGGCATAATAAAGATAATGGGGAGACAATACCCTTTTTATAAAACGAATAAACAATGGAAATAAATAAAAATAAATATATTAGGTAATAATAAACTATAATAAATAAATATCAAAAATCACATGTTAATACCAATGTAGAGATAATGACCAAAACCAAAATAGTGATCTTGTCGGTCCATATAAGTGTCAAGTATCTGATGAAATACAAAAATAGACACACCGGAAACTCTAAAGTGGGTCTCTCAATCATGTCTAGTTCCATCGTCCATGCTCTATCATGAATCCAAAATTATCCACCCAACATAGTTAATTTTCCATTATCCTAACATGCAACCATGAAGCATACATAGCTACTAATCAGTGATCTGGTTAGGGTGTGGGTACAACTCCGTTGGTCACCACTAACAAAATATAATGTAATACCTTGCCTATAATAGTGTATGCAGTTGTATAAGGAATAAAAGACAACATTATAAAAATAAATAGTTACTAATTTTTTTATTCTTTATTTAAAAATAGTGGCCCTCAGGTTCATTGTGACTATTAAGTCAATCGTACTTGAATCATCTTGTGCTTGAGTATGAAACAAAATTGTAGGGTTATTAGAAATCCTTATTTCACGGGATTCAATTATTTAGATTAATTCCATTTTCATTTTAGTACAATGAAGACTTATGGTATTATTATCATGGATTCAAGGAGAATCAGTCTAGAATCATTATCTTAAGAACATGGAGCATCAATCTAGCTCAACTCTCATCAGTACTTATAGAATCATCCCTGAATGAAAATTTTTGGAAGTTGGAGAATAATTCCATCACCAATTCACATGCATATATTCGGGGCCAAGAGAATCTATCTGGAATCCCATGGGAGAGTATAATTAGACTATCACCCTCTCCACATTGTTCACATTTACATACACACACACACACACACACACACACATATATATATATATTGTGGTTTCACATTAATAACAAAATTCTCAAACATTATCAATATAGTGTACTGTTTCTTTTACTAATCATAACTATGGTGCATTACTTTACACATAATTATCAACATGGTAAATTCCCCATTTAAACAATCAACTAATAACACATTAATTATATTAGAATTCATTATTAATTTTGAGTTTAATCCAAATACCACTTTAAATACCATTATCAAACCATGCAAAGAGGATTTAGTTCAATTACACAACCCAATATTTCACCTTTTTTATGTTTCATAATTATCTTTTGAAGGATAATTTTCACACCTCATTGGTTTCCATCAATAAATGTCTCATAATCTCTAAATTATTCTATTGGGTCTGTATAGGGTCTTTAAATTTAAGGGAGTTAAATTAAATTTTATAATTTAAATGACATTACGCTACATGTCAATGAAGAATTACAATTAAATATTTGTGAAAGGAATAAAGATTATAGGAAAATTGCTTATAGAGAACCAACTTAATGATTATTGATTAATAGTCACCCAATATTAAAAACCCATACAATGTTGAATGGATGAATGATAACCGTGAATAAGATCTAGGATCAAATCCTAGGATCATGATGCAAAGAAAAAATATCCATTAAAACCTAGATATAAAACCTCAACAATGGGAGAAATAATCCATCTCAATTGGGAGAGACATATGAGAGAGTGAGGAAATTAAAAAATCAATAGATCATATACCAAAGATGATTCCATTCCCCATCTAAATATTTAATTTGTTAGGGAGTGGTTTTTAGAGCCCAAGGAAACATCTAGAGATCCTTCAATAGTAAGAGGAATAATATTAGTTTGAAAAGTTGTTTATAAGGGATATAAAATAGGGATATTTTTTATAGTTTATTTAATTTTTTGATGTTTATAAGTCCATGCACATAGTTTCATGGATGAGCTGTATGATTAGAAAAAATATGCATTGTAACCGTGTGGACCTACTATATAGGCGGTACATAGTTTATCCTTGATTTATATAGTTTATTAAACCATTCCTAAAACATGAGAACCCCACATTACCAAGGGCACGTGATATTTTGGGCAGATTCATGGTTTTTTAAAATCATATGCCACCAACACCTCGACATCATAAAATTTCTAGAAAGAACCCAAGACAAGATCCACCAAAAAGGATGTTAAAAAAGTATAAAATAATACCTAAAAATGAGTTCCATATGTATCAAGAATATCCTAGATATTAAAATATCCCAAAATTATAATAGATCATCCCAGAGCTACACTAACAAGAATTACTTAGAAATTGAGATGAAAATTTCAGGACACTGGGACCACATGAATGCTTTAGTATTCCAAGTTCCATCTTGAACATAGCCATTCTTCCATAACACTAAGTCCAATGACGTGTTCAATCCACAAAATATTCCTCCCAACTATCTAGAATATAAATCGGTTTCTCCCCAATGGCCACAACATCCTTATGATCAACATCATCAACATGCATCACATGAGAATGGTATGAGTGATAATTCAAAATATGTGACACATTGAAGAAGTAATGCATATGACTATACCTCTATAAAAGATCTAATCAATAAGCTGCCATTCTGATCCACTCCACAATATCAAATAGTACAAAAAACATGGCCACCAACATGCCCTGCTTGTAAAATTAATGGTGACCCAATATCAGAGACACCAAAAAAGACACAAGATCACCCATTGTAAACATAATTGGATAATTGGGTTGATCAACATAATAATTATATATAATCATCATTGTATCCATATTTTTATGAGTCAACAAAATCTATTTCAAGATTTCCATCACGAGACTTAGTCCCAGAAGCTCTGACTCACTCGCCTCAATCAAACATTAAGGTGATCTGCATGGCCTCCCATAGAGAACCTCACATGGTTCATTCTTAATAGTCTCATGATAAGTATTTTTATAGGAAAAATAAAATAGTGCTAAGTGCCACTCATATGTTCCTCCATTGGTAAGGACATATTCACTCATCAAGTTATCCATTACCTGGATAGTATGGTACTATTTCTCATCAATATATGGGTGAAAATAAGTACCAATAAATACTTGAGTAATAGGCACATTTTTCAAGCCTTTTTATAAGTTCAATGTAAAACATGGATCATGATCTAAAACTATACTCTGCAGAACACCATGCAAACATACTATCACTTGAACATAAAAATCACCCAAATGATCAATTAGGAATGTATTCTTAATTGGAATGAGATGGTATTAAATTTTAAAATGGTCCATAATCACCCAAATCACATATTTCTTCCAAGGTATCATTGGAATAAATATCCCATATTTCATTGTAACGTCATCATGATTCCATTATGGAATGGTAAATGATTGTAAGAAACCACCAAGTTGTTGATTCTCATCCTTCGCCTACTGATTGGTGTAGCATCATGTCAGTAAACCTACAATATCCATTTTCATTCCTGACCACAAATTATATATTTTAATATCATGGTAAATATTAGTCCATCCCGGGTGGACATCAAGATTTGATGCATGAAACTCATGAAGCAACTCCTCTCGCACACACGTAGGCTCAACAACATGACCCCGTACCTAAATGATCTCATCCTCATCTATATTCCAATTGGAGGATGACTTCCTACTTTAATGTATTTTCATCTAGTATAAACACTAGGAATCCCTATATTGAATGACTTTAATAAATCCCAGAAGCATGTACTCGTCTGATAATGACATGAGGATCATTTGACTCTAGCCCCATGACCTCTATATGTTTATCATCCATTAAGGCCATCATATTACACTCAAAAATAGACTCCTGAAAGGTATTATCAAATTATCAAACCCATTCAAACATGATAACCATCTTAGTCAATTGTGAACGAAGTGATTCTACAAGAGAATAATATTGGATGAATATCAAATAATATCCCAACAAAACCAGAAAAATTAAGATATCAAAAACATTATTCAGATGCTACAAAGAAAAAACCATTTAAAATTTCATTGGGTCAACCCACAAACCTTTCTCAAAGATGATGTTACCTATGAAATTTACCTTCTCAATATATAATTAACACTTTGATAGCTTGGAATATATACATTCTACTCTCAGTGTACTCAAGATTATTTTAATATTATTTTAGTGATTGTCATGATTATTGGAGTATACAGAATTTATTCTATACTGAAAACAAATAAATGTTCAAAAAACAAGCCGAATATTAATTTAATCAAATCCATAAACGTAGTATCACTGTTCTTTAATTCAAATGTAATTACAGGGATCTCATACATGACATACCTACTCCTCAAATTAGTCTTTGGTATATTAAACGGCCTTAATCTCAAATGATGATATCCATACCTCAAATCAATCATGGAGAACCCACACGTATGCCTAAGTTGGATAATGATATCAGTAATATGTGGATGAGGATACTAGTTAATTATATTCATGTGGTTTTACATCTAGTAATTGAGACATAAATATGACATCCAATTAACCTTTTTCAAAAAAAACCAGAGAACCCCATGGTGACATGAATGGATGGATAATTCCCTTATCCATAAATTATACTAGATGTATCTTATGTTCTTAATTTTTTGTAGTAAAATTTTATATCTAGGAATGGAAATTGTTTCAACTCTAGGCATCAACTCAATTTTTAAATCAACATATCGGTTAGGTGGAATCCTTGAAAAGTCATTTGGGAACATGTATTGGAACTGATTTACTATGGGAGGGATGATAACATGATTTATTCCCCTTCATCCATCAAATGAATCACTACATAGGAAATGAGCTATCTTGATTGCATATCATCATTCCACACACAACCTTCCTTGGTATCCCTTTATCCACAATGAACAAAACAATTACCTTAAGCATATTATGGAAACAATCGACATGGGCATGGTATGATACCAAAGAATCAATATCCAAAATCAATTCATAAACTAAAATGTCATGTATATATAGATCGAAAAGTAAATGACACTCACCAACCTCATGTGAACACCCCTTTGAAATTAATATTCTATTCAAATGTACACCCAAGGGTGTGTAAATCATCAAAACTTCACACAAAGACTACACAATCATACTAGAACCATTCACATGTTGAATAGATATAAACTAATTTGAGGATCCAATATCTAATAATTTGATAGAATGTATATAAGATACACAGAATATACCACTTCTTGTCGACATATCAACCTCCCTATAAACAAGTGTCATCTATACTACATGAAACAAACATATTCCTTTTCATTATGATATAGAATATGTACCCTATGATACACTACTCTACTGATATGTGTGATCTTTTCATGACGTATCCTGAATTATGAAATGACCCGCATGACCAGTAGAACTCAAAATACCAAATAAGTAGTGGGTATAAGACCCCCTTCCAGTGCTCTAGTTTCGCCCAGATCCTCCATCTTTTTCAATCTATCATGGGTTTCTGCTATATCTATATAAGTATCCAATCCAACCTTATTCTCAACACTACATTTGTGGCTAGAGAAACATAGTGTAAATGTGACCAAACCTACTACACTGATGGTAGTATACTTGATTACTATATTGAGTAACTGACCCCCCTAGAAACTCTGTATTCAACTACTCTGGTGAAATTTATCAGAATGAATATTCTTATTCATAGACGACTTACGTCCTAGTATTCTAGTAAAAACCTCTTATCATACTCTAGATTCCTTATTCCGGTTCCCTTATAAATTATATCCTAAATTACTATAGTAGAAAACATCATCAATTAAAAGACATTAACCTAACACTTAATATCACATTTTATTCCATTAACCTAAAACATAATATCACATTTTACCTCATCCCCCACTAGTGATGGGAAAAAGTACTACAATTTGGTGAATTGAACTGTATAATCAATCAATCACATTCTTCAATGGGTCATCAAGATAATCAATACTAACAATTCATATTTTAGAATCATCGAGTAAAATTATTCCATCAAACTCTCCGGGAAGACCTTCCATACCATTCCCTCTAAATTATTATCTGGAGACTGAATATCCCACCATTGTTTTACTATTCCTCATAATGTATAAGAATCCAAATTGAATCATTTCTATTCAGGAGTATCTAAATGGTCAATAATTGTCTAGATGGAATCAATCTAGAGCTTAGCTAACTATATTATACTCTCTCTGGTGAACATTGAAGGGTGCTGAAAATGGAACTCACAGGTTAGATCAGACCTATTATGTATATAATTCACGATGTATCATACAATTACTTACAAAAAGATAGACAATTTCTCATTGAAATTCTCTTCCACCCTTTCAGTAGTAATAAACTAGGCCTCTTATACCACTACTGGAGGCACATCTCCAATAATTTCCTCTTATCTCTTAACCAACAAGCATCATCATAGAGTAATGTATCTTAAATTCCCATAAAAAATCTTTGGTTATATAAAAAAATTGATTTTTACATAAATCCACAACATTATATTACATATATACAACCACAAGGTCAAAATAGAGGCACTATCAGTTCCCTTGACCTTCCCTAACCAGGACCATTGATAAAATAGGGTAAAAAACATCATTTTTTTGAGTTTCCCATTAGACACCCCCTTTTATCAATTAGAATGTTTTTAAATTGAACCTCATTTAACCATTATGATTTCATTATTCGAGCCCATTTCTTATAAATTACACCTATAATGAGAAAATATTATTTCATATAACAAACTTATAACTTTCCTCTCGATGTGTACCAAATATGATGCATGTGATATAAATTACTATGTGCCTAAAATTATGGATACATACTGAAATCATATTCATTAATGGGATATGAATAAAATTTCAATATACAGTGATATAACATAATAATTTTATCCCCCAAGGGGAAATATCATTCAACTATAATAGAAAACATGAAGAATAAAAATCCCCCCAGGGAACATGGGTTTCCCACACAAATGGGATAGCTACTCCCATTCACAAGCTCATGACTAAGGACCAAAACATCCTAGTATCCTGCAACAAATTCCCAAATAGTATGAAAAATAAAATGAAAGGATAACCCAATTCATTCCACTTTGTAAAATCCCATCCCAGGTTCCTGATACTAATGCCCTGAGCTAGTTCATTACCTAACCGCAAGCACAATTCCCCATTCATCAGAAGATGTTGACATGCATTGAAGGAAAAATAATGATTTTGAAGAGATAATATCCTATTTATAAAAGGGACACAATATTTGAAAAAAATATATTATTATCCAATTTATAAATAAACAACAACCAATAAAGACCAAACATCATATGTTAATTCCAATGTAGAGATAATGAGAAAAACCAAAGCAGTGAACATGTAATATAATATATGTTTCTAGTTCCTAATTAAAACAAAAAATAAAGACCTAGTGAAAAATCTCAAGATGGTCCCAACATCATGTTTGGTTCCATCACTCATAATCCATCCTGATTCCCAAAGTAGCCATCTAACATAGGTACTTATCCCTTTAGATAACATGAAATCGCAAAGTCTACTCGAGTACCAATCAGTGGTTGGAGTAGGGTTTGAGTACAACTTAGTAGGATAAAACTAATGAAGTATAAAGAAATATCTAGTATATAACAGTGTATTAAGTTATAGAAATAATAATATTTAAAATTATAAAAGTAAATTGGTTTCAAAATTTATGATTCCTTAGTTAACCAAATTTTCCCTCAGGTTCATAGAGACACTCAAGATAATGATACCCACAATAGCCAATGATGAAGTATGAACTATAAACATATAGATATTAAAATTTATTCTTTCAAGGGATTATAATATATTGATTAATTCCAATTTTATTTAGGTAACCATTAGTTTCAATATTATTACCATTATCACCCATACTAGGAGAATTAGTCCAAAATCATTATCTTGGGAACTTAGAGCAACATTCTAGCACCAATCACATGTGTACTTAGTGAATCATTAAAGAAAAAAATCTCATGTACTTCGAGTATCTGTCTAGAACCAATTCACATGCATGCATCAGGGGCCCAAAGAATTAGTCTAGCACCCCATGGGTGATAAGTATATGTCCAACACCAACTCAACATGGTTCAAATATATATTTGTATACATATATATAATGGATTCACATCAACAAGAAATTTAAGAACAATTATTATTATAGTGTAGCAGTTAATTTATCAATCATTACAATGGTTCATTACCCTCCACATAATTATCAAAATGATAAATTCCTCATTTAAACACACATAACATTACACATAAATTATCTTATAACTCATTAGACCTTTAAGGTTAATCCAAACACCCCTTTAAATCCCATTATGAAACCATGAAATGATAATTTAGTTTAATTCCACAATGAACTTCTTTAATTTTTTAAAATTTGAAATTATCATTTCAAGGATAATAGGAACACCCCATTTATTTTCATCATGAAAAGCCTAATAACCATCAATAGATTCATTGGGGTCTAAAGAGTTTCACTTGGTTTTATATAATTAAATTCAATTTTTTGATTTAAAAGAAATATCACAACATTGAAGCAAAAAATTAATATTACAGGACCAATAAAATCATCAAGACTATGATAAAATCACATGTATACCGCCTAATATATGATCCTTGATCAATTTTCAGCCAAAATTATTCGTTAATTTGATGTAGAAAAGTCAAAATAACAATGGATAAAAAGATATAGGATAAAAATAAAGGATCAATATCAAATGAAACAAGATCCATCAGAAAATAAATCAAATACATCTACAATGGGAGGATTTATCCATATATAAGGGGATTGAAATATGAGAGTGTGGATCCAAAAAATGGATGAGATCACATATTGAAGATGAATTGATTTTTCCAATAGATTTTAGATACACAAGGGAAGGTTTTTGAGAGGATACAGAATCATATAGGGAACTTTCAAGAGAATGGGAACCATATTAGGTGAAATAGAGGTGATTAAAGATATTAATTGAAGGTTCAATAATTTTTAACTAAATTTTTTGGGGTTTAAAATTTTGCATCCATAGTTTCCTAGATGGAACACAAGGTTAGTAAAACCATGAACTCTAACCATGAGCCCTTGTAATCCCTGGGGATTATGGAATCATTTAGAGGGGAATAATCTATTAAACCATAGAAAAAACATGAAAACTACACTATCCCAGTGGTGGATGATTTCATTCGGTGTGTACATAGCATTGGAAAACCATTTTCCAACCATTCACTACACAAAAACTAAAACAAACATAAAAAACTCTCCCAAAATCACATTATACAAGATGAAACAAAAGATAGATTAATAAAAGGGTAATGAAATATAAAAAAAATGAATACGTGACATCTCAAGAATGTTATGGATCATATATTACGTAATTGAATAATGAACATTAATAATTAATATATTCAAAATATATAATTTTCTTAGATTTGATTAATTCGATGAATTCTTTGTGATAAATTTCACATAAGTTTCCAATCCACTATCGATGTTCACTTGGGAATCATGTTCTTTGGGATAGATAAATGTAATGATAATTTTATGGAACTTAAGAGAATGTTAGTCAGAGAACCAATACTCCCACCAAACTATAATGGATAATGTATTGTGATGTATATTGACCCATTATGTAAGGTTTTATTGTGCATTCTTATGAAAAATTATATGGTTAAAGTGCATTCTTCCTATCAATTAGTGGTTCACAAGAGAAATATCCTGATATATGATTTGGGGATACTAACAATTATATTTACATTAATGATATGGAGGAACATTATTTTTATATAAAACTATGATAATATTATAAAAATTTAGTAAAATATATATTCATAATGATGTACTTGAAACAGTTGTAAAGGATATGGTTAATATTGATCAAGGAATATGACTGGTCTATACATTACGGACTTGGGACAGAAAATAGGGTGGTTGATACTGATTGTTAAATGAGACATACTACATTAATCATAAATATAATTGAAGGTGACATAATAATCATGGATTTGAGAAGGATAGACCATAAAATAATAAGAGAGGTAGATAAATACTACATTTCATAAATGATTTCTCAACCATTCATCCAAGTGATGATCCATGAATCATAGAAGGTGGATATGGAGTTACAAAATATTTTAAAGAATATTATCGAGTTTAACATTGATAAAAATGGAATTATAGGATTCATGAAATGAATATGTCTTCTATAAATACTAAAATTGAAGGAGATATTGGATGATTCACATCAGAATTCATTCTATATTCACAAAGGATACACTAAGACGTATAAAGATATAAATAATAATTTTTTTTGGGACAACATAAAGAGATATATTTTAAAATACGTTCCATGATTCTCGGTTTTCCAATAAGTTAATGTAGAGTGATATAAGTACAATGGTATGGTTTAACAGTAACCCATACCAATATAGAAGTGTGATAACATTTCCACGTATTTTGTTATAAGTCTTCCCAAAACTTCTAAAGTCATAATACCATTTGGGGTATAGCATATCTCTTTATAAAGACAATAAAATTATTTTTTTCGAGAATATTTATCATTATGTTTATTTTATAAGATAAAAATAAATTATATCAAATGGTTGTTTGGAGTGCCAATAGTAATTGAATATTATTGAGATCCAAGGTTCAACTCAATGTTCTTAAGAAATATTTAAGAAGAATAAGATACCAATATAGGATTGAATAGTTATTATCATCATTATATTAATGTTCATAATAAAATTAATGTTTAAACTCTAGGGGTTTTTTTTTTTGAGATCATGTTAAATGGATTTAAAAGATGGTTGGGATGAACACTTTCACTGGGTGTAGTTATCTTTTGATAACAGTATCCATTCTGGAATTTAAATTGAACCATATGAAGCTCGATATGGGAAGGGGTGAAAAATTATAACATTCATGGATAAATTTGAATATTATAAACTAATGGGACTAAATCCTACTCAATATATGAGAGAGAATATTGAAACCATTTACAAGCACATTAAAACTAAAAAATGTTAACTGTATATATAAATTGATAATAATTGGTGATATTTAAAGTAATAAGTTTGTAATAAGACATTCCTTTGATTATCACCAAGGAAGAGGGTAATGAGATCCAAAAATAAGAGAAGAATGAAGACTAAATTTATTAGACCTTCCAAAAACCATGATCATGTAGGTATGATATCTTATCATATTGAAATTCCACCAAACTTCTCTCATGTGCATAATTAGTTCTATGTTTGACTTTTATGGAAGCATATAACAAATTATTGAATTTACCTAACATAGAGGTTATATAATAGAAACATGGTCTTTATTATGTGGAACTATTGGAAATAGTTTTGGATCATAAATATATTGCAATTTTAAACAAGACCACTCATCTAGTTAATGCTCTCTAGTTAAATAATAATTTTGAGGAAGCAATGTGGAAACCTGAATATGTAATGAGGGACCATTATTCTAATTTTTTTTACTTATGAGCTCTTAAATTTAAATGTAGAAATTATATTAAAGTTGTATAATTTAACACCCAATTATTTTAATATGTATTTTCAGTTAAATATATCTTATATGTTAAATAGATTATGATACACACAACACCTAACTAAACAAAACAAAATATTTTTTACTTAAACAACATATTAAAATGTAAGATAAATATTAATAGATTATGATCATGCAATATTAAACATCAATTTGAAAACTAAAATATTAATAAAACCAGAAGTAAATAAAAATTCCATGAACCACAAATATTTTCCCCTTGGTTTTCAATGATGATAATACCTCCAATTATAATAATGGAAAGAACAGAAAAAATTTAAATAAAATATAATTATTACAATGAAGTAAATATGATGAATTATTCATATGATGTATACAATACTATATATAAGAATTTAGTATAATAATTATATATATGGCCATAATAGATACAATCATTAAAAATATAAGAATTGTATATATACAATCATTAGATATATAGTCATTGTATATTCTTGTATTTAATAGGTTCATTGAAGTTGTGTAATTTTTGTTAAAAAATTTAATATAATATAATTACAATATAATAGATAAATCTATAAACAAAAATGAATTTAATATTTTATAATAAAGTGTAAATTTTATTATTTTGAAATAATTTTTTTATGTGTTCAAAGAAATATTCTAAATATTGTTTACTAATAAAATTGAATGGATGTTGGTAATAAATGGGTTGTGAATAAATTCAAAATGGATTGTTTTTAATGAATAACTTATCATATTTTTGTATTTTTTGTATTAGTAATTAATTTGATCACTATTGATAAATGATTTTAATCATGTGTATTGTTTATAGATAAAATTATATAATTTAGAATTTATATAGTTATTATTATTTGGTATGAAATAATAACTAATCTTCTTTTTTGTCATAAACAATATATTTACGTAAAAACTATTTTTTATGTGTTATAAATTAATATTTTAAAATTAATTTGTGTCTCTTTTATAAGTTGAATCTAGTAAAATACATTTCATATTTTGAATAATAATATCAAAACTATGAAACAATGTGAATTTTCATCTTTGGGTTACAAATCAGTTACCGGGGTAAAAGTTACCCACGACGTTAAAGGACAAAATAAATATAAAAAGATTAAATAAGGGTTGGATGCCTCAAATATTTGAAAACCATATCTTTAAATTGATGGAAGATGGAATAATTCCCTTCACCTCACTCGTTATCTATTTATTTTTACTTTTCCAACTTTTATTTTTTAAATTAATACCTTATAAACTATGTATTATGTATTTGTAAAAATACCTCTTAAGATCGCGCATAAAAGGACACATTCCCTCCCACTTCAACCCATAGCATTTCTCGGAATTTTTATTTAATTCCTCACACACTTACCTCCCTAAAAAGGATATCTCATGTTTTTTAACCCCTGGTCATAAGATAATGTTCAAAATCCCACATTTCTAATAGGCTCTCTAAAGAATGATTATAGAGCCTCCCCTAGTTGTTAGAGTATGTGTTATATTCTACATAATTATTATCCAATATATTTCTCATCAACCCCTTATAAAATAGAATTTATCATATTATTAAAATATTTTTACAATCATTTTGTTACTCTAAAATTGATATTATTACTATATAACAACATTTTATTACTCATTCAATCATTATAAAGTGTTCTTATTTTTGATGGATTTATAACCCCTACAAATGATGTTTTAATGTATACATAATGAATTAATAAGTAATCATAGATAAATATAATAATTAATTTAATAATTAATTTAATAATTTTTTAGAATATTTGGATGGTAAGATATAAATTATATTAATTAACAAAGTCATTTTTTTAAAATTAAAATTCAAAAATGGAGATTTTTAAGAGTTTTATAGGAACCGTATCTATATATTCCATGAATCAACAATGTGAATCTAGATATAGATCAAAAATATATCCCATATATTCATGAACATTATGAATGTGATTAATCCCTGATCTATGAGAAATAACCAGAACAACAAAATCAAAAAATGTGAGAAAACAATTAGCACCAAAAATATTAATTTTAATAATAAAAATTAAATATATTTGTAACAAGGAACATTAATTATAACACATTTAAAAAATATGATAAAATTAACTTGAAATTAATTTAATATGTTTTATATCTTTCTTTACAAGAATTAATGAGTTAAAATGAACCGTGACAAACTATGAAAATATTAGTACATACTAATAGTCACTTAGTTGCTAGATTACCATAAATGAATATGATTTAATCAATTATAGAAAATATTAATAAAAATTTAAAATAATTGAAATATATTTATAAAATATTTTCAAATAAGTACTCAATTTTTAGTAAAGCCACTTTATAATTCAAAACAATGTTTTCATAAAAAATGATTTTTATTAAATTTTATACATACTAATTATAATTAATTTATTCAACTTTTCAAAATATAATATTATAAAAAGGATATAATTTATGAAATAATAATTTCATTATTACCTTTGGCTTAATTTTTGCGTTTCTTTCTAAAAAGATTTATTTTTTAGTAAATAATAAAATATATATATTTTTGTAAAATAATCATTTATTTCCAATAAATTAAGTAATTTAAAAAGATAAATTATATATTTGATTTGGTAATAAATATTAAATAAGTTATATTTTTTAAAAAATATTTTAATTAATTCCATTAATATCCTCATTTTAAATGATTTTGAAATAAGTTAATTTTTACGATTAAAAACACATTTTTTATAGAAAATTGTTTTCAAAAAATTTTATGTGATTTTTTTAAATTAATTTCTGAAACTTATAGTAATTTAATTTGATAAATTAGATTCCTTATATTTCAAATAAATAGGTTAATTTATTTAATATTCCTCTTTTATTTTTTAGATATCATGAATAGTAAGATTCGTAATATTTACTAGCTAGATAAATGATAAATCATGTAGTTAATGGTTAAAAACAAATGAGAGAAGGCTTAAAATTCACACAAAGCATTGTATTTATTTAATTGGAAGAGTATATTTCTTAAATAATCATAATAATTAAGAAAATATAACCTTTTTGTTTCATTTATCATTTAATTTGACAATTATACAATTTAAGAAAAAGATAAACTAAAAAATGTATCTTCCATGAATTTAATATCATTAATATATTCTGGTATGGTTGAAAAATATATATTTGGTAAAATTTTATTATTTTAAATATGAATAATTTTTTATGAAGGTATATTGTTTTATAGTGATGAAATAATTTCTTTAAAGCATCACACAATAAAGACACAATACTTGTTCAAGTAGTAAAAAACATGTAAATGATTTTAAAAACAACAAAATAAATATTGTATGAGTTAGATATAACTCCCAAATAAATTTATAGGTAATTATAAAATATTGGGGATGTGTTATAATTTTAAATTTAAATTACATATTTATCTTATTGTCTTTAAATTAAATGCAAATGAATAGTGTCAAGAATTATATTTGGTATTTTATAGAAGTAATACTTTACTAAATTATTTAACAATAAAATTATTTTTAGAAATTAAAATTTGGGTAATACATAGAATTAAATTTCACCCATTTTCCATATATGATAAATTTTTTACCTTATATGAAAAATTATAACCCTTTAATATTGAAGTAATTATTACTATAGTTATGATTAAAAATAGTTAACAAATGGGTAAAAAATGATAATATCGATAATGATATATAATCCAATAAAAATTGTAATATATGGTTATAATAAGACTATATAATCACTATATTAAAATTTATACCATTTTAAACCACTCTTTAATTAATATGACTTTATTACATCTTTAATGATTGAAAATTTACAAGAGTGCCCCTCCCCACAATATATAAGGACGCCCATTATTTCATTCCATGTACGACATTGAGAAAAATAGATCAAGATAAAACTAACCAAATATTCTAAAAATAATAATTTTATGTAATGGTTAAGGTGTTCTTAAAATACCATTACAAGGTCCTTAAGATGGGTTCTTAAGGTAGTCTACCAAAGAAGATGTAATACCGTTTACTAAATCTTTTAAGTTTATTTCATCTTATACTTCATAGAAACCAATTTTAACCATTCAATAATAATAAATATAGTATCATAAATTTACATATATGTTTCTATGATTATTTTAGAACCCTGTTTTACCACATTTCCATCATACAGAAAGTGAAAAGATCACTCATGCATAAACATGACATACCATCTCCATATAACGGTGTAATTCTTTTTTCATCACAATTTACATGGATTGTTATAAATATTTAAATAATTGTTATATATGATAATTATGATATAATTATGGGGTTTAACCATAATTTAACAAATTGTTAACTTCAATCCATTGGAAAAAGATAATGTCACTTACACAAACGTGTGGACCACCACATCAAGAAGAAATGTGATTTATTTTTTATTTAATGATTAGTTGGATTGTAACAATGATACATTTAATGAATATATATGATATATAGGGTTTAATATTGATTAATTAAATTTTATTTATCAACTTTTTTTTTCTTTTTCTAAATACGTATTAAAGTGAAAACAACTTTCTTGTGTATGTATAACCTACCATCTCCAAGAAGGGTGTAATTCATTTTTTATCTCTATATTTTATGTATGAATATAAATATACAAATAATGAATTTATCTAATATTTTTATCAAAAAAAATTCTAGAGGTTATGGAATCATTATAAATACCCAAGTGAAAAAAATTGAATATGTACTTACATGAAATACCTGATAGGTAACACTTTGGAATAATGATGTTAATAAATAATTATTAAAAAAGAATTTTGAAATGTTATAAGTGGGTCATATATGATTTTATTAGTGAAATTTACCAACCCAATACACAATGAAACTAGTAGCTATAGTTTTAGGCACAAGTCCTCAATCACAAATCCCCATATGTCTGAGGATTCTGATTACAAGTGTGGGTATGATGGTGATACAGTAGGGAGACTATACCACATATAAAAGTGTAGAAGAAAATAATATCAGAAATAAACAATTAAACAAAAGATAGATTAAATAATAATAATTTCAATAATTTTAAGATACACATAATAACTGAAAAATATTGATCAATGACAAATGTTCAATGTATGCATGTCTATATGATGCTACGAAACATAAGCAGGAAAATAGAATAGACAATAAAAGACATTAATAATACTAGAATAAAAACCACTAAAGGTGATATCCATGAGAATCATTATTAACATGTTAGTCCTATTCTTGTAATCTTCACGTTATATTTCACAACACAAGTAATAATCTTTATATATTTGAACATTAATATCTACTCGGGTACCCTAGTGAAATGGAAGCCTGATAATGGTGTGAGATATAATATGTATGTTACCACAATCAATGTATAAAGCATAATATAGTACTTTTAAATAAATTATTCAATTATTTATATGTTATAGTTTAATTTGTAAACAGATAAATAAAAAATATATACGTTGGATCAGGTTCCTAAGGTACATTCGGCCACCCAAATCTGCTTCGAACTAAGACAGAATGTCTCTAAACTAGGGTCAACCAACACAATGGGTTGATGACTTAATAATCAGTTATCATAACTAAGAATCATGAATAGACTGATCCAATGCATTTTTCCCCAAAAAAACACATCCTTATATTATAAGCTATATATTTTTAGTCATTAACATTTAAATCATCACTTTATATTTAATTTAGTGATGAATATATTGTAATCAAATTTAGTGGAATCATGGGATCGTACAAGGTGGGCCTTATAAATAAACCAATGTATCACACTAGAATCATAATAACTATCCAAATTTGGATTATTTTCATAGTAATATATAAATGTAATCACAAGTATCAATATTTTAAATAACCGAGACATGTCCCCAATGAGGCCATCCCTAGTATCTCACAGAGGGGTCTTAGTATCACTCATGGCATGGTGTAACCATGTTTCAACTGAGCCCATACAAAGGTTCTCCCTTGAGAATTAGTATCGCACATATAGAGGTATGTAACCCACACAGAGATCCGAATCAAGATATATCATGTATCAATCTTAGTGTACAATGTCTCAACCACCCATCAGCCCATACTTGGTGCTCTATTTAAAGGAATACAGGTTTCTCTCAAGGTGTAAGATTTTTTTAATAATTTAATCATTTAACATCTATCAGTAAAGATGTCCCAAAACATTAATCATTTCAATTTTACCAAGAAGTATTCCACTTACTTATGTAGGCCATAACCCAATAGATGAACAATTAAAGATGGTCATGTCCAAAAAAATACATCTAATTAATAAAAATGGTCTATTATATTATAATGAAGTAATAAGAATTGGTTTAGTAGGTTAAGACCTGGTGGTCTCCCCATGAAAGATAACATAAATCATACTATTTTCTACGGTAGACCATGTTAGCATGCATGCAATATCAAAAAAATTGAGTTCTTTGTATATTAATTAGGCCCTAACCTCTTAGGAGAGGGTTTTATTTCTATGGGGTAACATGAAGGGGCGTGAAATCCTTACATATTGAATTTAAACTAAAAATTCATATTTTTATGATAACACACATAAATGAGGTGTTTTATTATAAAAACAATTAACTAGTTAATTGAATTCAAAGGTCACAACATTAGGGTGGTTCCAACATTTAATTTCATGCCCATTAAAATGACCAATTAAAAAAGGGTACTAATCAAAAAGAAATTATGTTCTATAAATTAAAAATTTTATTTATGATTCATCACAATAAAATAGTACAACATCAAACAATAGATGAAATTATAAAACACTAAGACCTTAATATAAAATATATAGACAACATTCCTCATTCATAAAAGGATCCACACATCCAATATTAATGAATTATTTTGTGTGGATCGAGAGAGAACAAATAAATGGATGAATCCATGGAAATAAGGTTAAAATTGTCACACCAAAATAACATAAGAGGAGAGAATCATAATAGGTAAAAGAGGGAAGAGGTGTCATAGAATCAGCGAGAGCTATCCCATACACCTAATGGTTCTTTAATATCACACTAGATGGAGGATATATCTCTATTCATAGAAGAAGATTGTAGAAGATTATATGAGAGACCATAGTTCACCAAATAAATATATAATGATGGGAAGAAAAGATAAAATTCCCAAGGGGAATTTTGGTAACTTATAGGCCCTCTAATGATTCACATGGTTTTGCAGTACCATTGAAAAAAACCATGAACCAACCATTCAAGTGCCACTATCCATTAATGTATTTCACATAGTTTGTGGTCATGGTTTGGGAAACCAGGTTCAAATTAAGAATTTTATATCTTTTTATGACCTCTAGCAAGAATCATGGTCATGAAATCATTATACATGGTTAGAAAACACCATGTGACTCACTCATCCCATCTGAGTAGGATACACTATCTTTCATTAAGGGATGAAATGTTTCAAAAAACCATTGTGCTTCGATGAGCCTTATAGGGATTTGAAATTTCAGGTTCGACACTCCTAAAACTCACTATGACATCGATGAAACCTCTCATGACATTACAAAAGTCTAGAATTTTTTTATTGTTACAACACTCTTAATTTGATTCCAAATCTCTTTTTGATGAATGGGATGTCTAATAAATGATGAAATTTATTAACATTTCAAATTTCATCCAATCTGAAAATATAGGAAGCTGCAGTCACCCCACCTTGATACTTATTTTCCCCAAGAGTCCTTTCAAAAAATAGAAACAAAAACCAACCTACTCATGTCATTATGTATTGATCAAACAATAGCATTGTGTTTCCAAATGATCAATGGACATCTGTTTTCCACTTAAGAATAGAGTACATATGCTATAAAATCTCATGCCAATTCTCACACTTCAAATTGAAATTTCAATATGAATCATACCCAAGACATTCTTACATGAGATATAATAACATCATCATCTCATCATCATTATTCCAACAGTGCTTCACACGATAGGATCTATTACATAAGGTCCAATGTAGAGTCATAGATTCTACACTATCATAATTTTCAATTTAATCATTCTTATAATGTTATAACGATGCCTGTGAAGGAATCCTAAACTCAATTGAATGGTCGATTAAAAATTGAAAAAATTTAACCTGGTTGAGCCTACCTTCTTATAAAAATACTCTTCCAACATCTACATCACACCTATACTAACCTGATGGAATACATGAAATGGTTCCTTACTGGCTATATTAAACATAATGAGAGGATTAAAAGTTGAATCACATGTGGAAGACTGTTCTCAGAATGATTTACAAAGATGGTTGGAGTAACACAACCTAAAACATAGAAACTTCCTCCATGGCACCACCGGGTTGCATAAATCTTATCCACCAAAGTCAGCAACCAAATTCATGTTATGTATCAATCTAAAATTCTGACATTAATCTATAGTTCAATGACATGAACTTAGTGTATACCCAATTCAGTACACATTGATCATCACCCTTCAATATCTCATCCAACACCAACAAAAGTTCGTGATGTGCTCAAAATCAATAAATAGCATTCATGGAGCACATTTGTGGAAGACTATACTCAGATGTTTACAATTGAGATGTCATTTAAAATACAAATTTCCATATATCAACACCACTCAAATTGTCCAATGCATTATCTTCTAGGAAGTCAGGTACATGGATCAACTAGATTCCATGAGTCTATCGAAGGCATTCCTAATTAGGAACCAATGATTCACTCTAGTCTAACCATGCCTCAAAATAAACCATTATTCTAGTGAAAATCGTTGAATAATAATGTTTTTAAAAGTTATACAGTATTTTAATCATTTATCTTAGTGTATAAGTAGTGCTCCCTTAGTGTACCCAAATGATGTCAATCTTGGGGACATGATCATCTGTAAATCATAAGTACAATAAGATGATTCAAATGATCCACAAATTTATCTGATACACACATATCATATCAAGATGAATGGATTGAAAATACTTAAATCCTAACTACCAACAATTGAAGAAAGAATAGTTGAACAACTCCCAGTCAACATCACTGAAAAAATATTATCTACAATTCTTGACACATAATCATTAACTGATCCTAATGGATCACCACATGATGAATCCCATTATCTTTCAGGAATAACCACAAAAATCCATGCTTGAGCAACAATGTTTATAAAGGTTGAATTTGATGCCATCCACAATATTATAGTTCAATATTTCAAGAACCATTTTTAATCTATAGATTTCAAGCCACACTGGCATTTAATTGAGACTAAACATTCCCAACATTCCATAATTGATGGATCTCCTCTATTAGGAAGGACATGGTTAACCAGAATTGAATAAATTATCCCCACCTTAAGATTGTCATAGTCATCATATTTACTTAAAATTGAAACCCATATCATTTAGAATTTTCCATTGACCACTAACTACAGGTCCTAGAGGTGGATGATATTCATTAATAAGAATTAGACCAAATGAAGGGATAAAATATCCACTTATATGTGCAGTATGACAACCCTGCTTTTTAATACAACTTAAGCATAAATTATTACATAAAACTTCACTTGATACAACAAAGAAGATCGAGAGGTTTAGTGTATTTGGGGTTTAGGATCATTACATAAAAACTTTAAACTTGAAATACAACATCTTTATTGAAAACATCCTTTACATGACCACTACATTCCTTCGTACTTAGCATTACATGGGATAACCTGAGGACATGCATATGAAAAGGGTGAGCTATAAATCCTAGTAAGGGAGTACACAATTAATAACTTGAGGAGTAGAATACATGTTAGTCAATACGAACATCAATAGAGAATTAGAGTAACATGAACATAAAGGCACGATAAATCATGATAATCATAACATGGAAATGTTTCAACAACACTTAACATTGAATTTACATGAGCCAAGGCTCATTGCACATGGAGCATGAGTAAACCCTCATTGCACTTGAAGCACGAGAAAACCTTCGATGCACTTGAATTAGCATGAGTCAACACTCATTTCACATGATGTATCATGATACTATACTTTACCCAATGCATTGGAGTGCTATAAGGGCGCACCCTTCTTAAACATTTCATTTCATCCATAAGTGTGCCACATGGATCATAAAACATGGATTCATAAAACATAATCATTTATTCCACGATAAAGGAATGTGCAATTCATACATTAAAATTTACAATCAATATGTAAATGTGCATAAATGTGAATACCCTTGATGGAAAAATGGGCATGGTATTCACTACACAATGACATTGTCTTAGAAAATCTGTGCGATTTCGGCAGCGTAACGGCGTGACATAAGAACTCATAAAAAAGGTAGATGAGAGAGAAAGGGGTTCCTCATCATATTTACATGTAATGGACAGTAAGGAGGTCATATATAAACATTTCCCAACAATTTAAAAGAAATTTAGATTCATGATAGAAAAGTATTTCTTGAATGTAAAAGAAGAGAGAGAAGTTCCTTTCGAAATTTTGGCATAGTAACGGGTGTACATGGGAGGCATCTAATGGGAGAGAAAGGGTTCACCCATCATTCAAAAAATAAGAGGTCAGTATGGGAGAGGTGCGAAACCATACCCCAACATTCATAATTGAAATTAAAAGGGCAATACAACTTAAAGAAAATTGACAAAATGAGAATGGAAGAAAAAACCCTTACTTGGAAGTGTGCTTCCAAAGGCTAGAGAGAGGCTTTTGAGAGGCTTCTTGGGAGCTTGGGGCACCTTGGGAGGATTCTAGAGAGAGTAGGGTAGAGGTTGGACTAACTCCAAGGGATTTTAGTGAGGAGGAAGTGGGAGCTTGGGTGGGTTTATATAGGAAAGGTGAGAGAATTCTTAATTATTTAGGTTTGGGACCCCTTATATTAAAATAATCCAAACCACAAACCATCCCATGGTTTCTGGAAAAGGAAAGAGGAAAACAATATTTTACAAGGCCAAGGTCCGAACATATTAAAAAATTAGGGTTGCTTACGTGGAGGTGAGTCACACTCCCATGGAAATTAATTTAAAAAGGCAAAGTGTTGAATAAGTCTTGAGGGCTCCATTAATGCTTTGAAAAGTAAGTCAAACAAACCCAAAAACACATTATTTTAATGATAAAACACATATTGGCCGAACATGAGAATTATGGTATTTTATTACAGCACTATTGGGTCATTATGATGTAATAAAACACATTATATATTTAAATGGTATTTAATTTTTACCCAAACATTTGACTGTCTCAGAAAATTATGAAAAATTCACCGTTGGATAATTTCGACGTCCGGATTCCATAAATAATATTTATTTTATCTAAATAATTTTCTAAATATGTAAATTTTCTCTTTTAAAATAAAAACGGACATTTATAAAAAAAATTCATTGGTTTTGACATAAATGGCTTTCAAACCTTAATAAAAAAAAATTAATTGCATTCATAAAATTATAAGATCATTTATACTTAATAAAAAATTAATTTAATATTAATAATAATATTTTATTAAAATATTATTTAATTCAAAAATCCTTTAATTCAATAAAATATAAATCTTAATTAAATAATAACTAAAAACATCATTTGTACTTTTAAAAATAATTACAATGTATCAAAAATGACTATAAATTATATTCATTATTATATTCAAAAATAATGTACATGAACATGGTGCTACTTATTTGTTACATAACCCCTTAAAATAGCCGCATAAGACCTATGGGTAAGGTGTGCGATGGTGACAGACTCTTGGGGTGGCTCGGATAACATCGCTCGAGTGGTAATTTCAATCAACTTCCACTTTCCTGTAGACGATCACGTTCGAGATTGACTTGATGAAGCTCATCTTGGGCTTGGTCAGGGGAAAACCCCAAAGATGACACCTCTTTTCCGAGCTCCGACAAATGGGCTTCGTAAGGGGTAATTCTACTGGATGAGGCCATCGCTTCCTTTTTTTGAGTAGAAATGGGTTCGTTAAAGCCTTATATTTATACTACTCAGATGATCACTGTTCAACGACTATAAAAGTAACGGTCACAAATCATAACGTCAAACTAAAGAAGATGACATATTGTAAAAACATTTTTCATAAAGAAACATTTAACTGGATCAAGAGTGATTTTCTATTAATGAAACTTTGGGTCGTTACAATATTCCCCCTTCAGAAATTTCACCCTCGAAATTTTGCTTTTCCCACACTAAAACAAATATGGGTAACTTAGCTTCATCGTATCCTCCGACTCCCAAGTTTCTTCTTCATACTTGTGGTTTCTCCACAACACCTTGATGAGGGGAATTGTCTTATTTTGTAGAACTTTTTCTCTAAGATCTAAGATCTTCACTGGTTGCTCCTCATAAGAAAGACCGTCTTCTAATTGTACCACCTCGGAAGAGAGTACATGTGAAGGGTCTGGTATGTACTTCATTAAGAGGGATACATGGAAGACATCATGCACCTTGGCCATAGTAGGTGGAAGTGTTAGTTGATAGGCCATAGCCCCAACATGATCAAGAATCTCGAAGGGGCCGATGTACCTTGGACTTAACTTCCCTTTCTTTCCAAACCTCATGACCTTCTTCCACGAAGATATGCGTAAAAACACCATGTATCCGACTTTAAACTCAAGGTCTCGTCGACGATTATCTTCATAACTCTTATGTCGACTATGGGCTGGATTGATATGCTGCTGATTGGTTTTCACCTTCTCCACCATTTCTTCGACCATTTCTGGTCCAAGTAGCTTACGTTCACCGACCTCATCCCAACATGCTGGTGTTCTACACCT
The DNA here is from genome assembly GCA_963277665.1 of Viscum album. Taxonomy (NCBI): domain Eukaryota; kingdom Viridiplantae; phylum Streptophyta; class Magnoliopsida; order Santalales; family Viscaceae; genus Viscum; species Viscum album. Next base: position 1,456,764,387 of record OY728161.1, read on the forward strand.
TTTACCATACAGGGCTTCATATGGTGTCGTTTGGATGCTCGAGTGGAAACTATTATTATAAGAGAACTCAACTAGAGGAAGATGTTGATCCCATCCACCTTTAAAGTCCATTTAGCACGCTATCAACATATCCCCAAGTGTTTGGATAGTCCGCTCGGATTGGCCATCAGTTTGAGGATGATAGGCCGTACTGAAGTTCAGTTTAGTATTCAGAGCATGTTGAAGACTCTTCCAAAACTTAGATGTAAATCTTGGATCTCGGTCAGACACAATAGATAGTGGTACTCCATGCAACCGTACCACTTCCCTGATATATATTTGTGCCAGTTGATCCAAAGAGAAATCATCTCAAATAGCCATGAAGTGTGCAGTCTTTGTATGATGATCCACAACAACCCAAATTGCATTGTTGCCTTTGGATTTCCTTGGAAGTCCAGTGACAAAGTCCATGGTGATGTTCTCCCATTTCCATTCTGGTATGGGCAATGGTTGCATCATCCCCTTTGACTTCTGCCTCTCTGCCTTCATTTGCTGACACACCAGGCACTTTGATGTATATTCAGCAATCTCCTTCTTCATATTATCCCACCAAATTTTTTCTAGGAGATCTCGATACATCTTTGTGCTCCCTGGGTGAATAGAGAAATTTGAACTATGTGCATCATCCAAAAGTTCCTTCTTCAGCTTCGAACATGATGGAACACATAGTCTTTTCCCAAACCGCACAATTCATTCTTTATTAACATTAAACTCTAAGGATTTTCCCTTTTTGATAGCTTCCACTTTTTCTTGGATTCCTGCATCATCCTTTTGAGCATCCTTTATCCTTTCCAAAAGAGATGGTTGAGAAATCATTTGTGAAAGGATTGATGATGTTCCCTTCTTTATGATTCCCACATCCATCTTCATCAATTCTAAGAAGATTGGATCCTTCTCAATTCTAGTCATTGATAGAATAGCTGGATCCTTTCTACTTAGGGCATCTGCCACCTTGTTCACTTTCCCAGGGTGGTAATGTATTGAATAGTCATAATCCTTGATGAGCTCTATCCATCTTCTCTGGCACATATTAAGCTCTTTCTGTGTAAATATATATTTAAGAGACTTTTGGTCAGTATATATCTCACATTTCTCTCCATAGAGATAATGCCGCCAGATTTTCAAGGCAAAGATCACCGCCGCCAACTCCAGATCATGTGTTGGATAGTTTCGCTCATGGATTTTCAACTGCCTTGAGGCATATGATATCACTTTATCATTCTGCACTAGCACACATCCTAAGACCTTCTTCTAAGCATCAATGAATACCATAAAAAGCTCCCCACTTGTGGGTAAAGTGAGAACGGGTGCTGTGATAAGCCTCCTTTTTAACTCCGTGAAGCTTTCTTCGCATTCATCACTCTAAGAAAACTTTACTCCCGTTCGAGTTAGCTTGGTAAGAGGGTTGGACAATCATGAGAAATTTCTCACAAATCGTCGATAATATCCAGCTAACCCCAAGAAGCTACGGATATCAGTTACCGATGTTGGCCTCGTCCATCCCTCAATTGCATCTGTTTTGGAGGGGTCCACAGATATCCCATTGCTTGTGATGATATGGCCCAAGAATGAGACTTCTTTCAACCAGAACTCCCACTTGTTGTACTTGGCAAAGAGCTTCTCCTTGCGCAAAGTCTCCAGTACAGTTCTTAAATGCTCATCATGGTCCTCCTTGGTTTTGGAGTATATTATAATATCATTTATAAAGACTTCCACAAATTTGTCTAGGTAATCTCTAAAGACTCTATTCATCAAGTCCATGAATATTTCGGGAGCATTGGTCAATCCGAAAGGCATTACTATGAATTCATAGTGCCCGTACCTTGTACGAAAATCAGTCTTGGGGATATCTTCCTTCTTCACCCTTACTTAATAATATCCCGACCGCAAGTCCACCTTGGTGAAGTATTGTGCTCCACACAGCTGATCAAACAAGTCATCAATTCTTGGGAGATGATACTTGTTCTTTATTATTATTTTGTTAAGTTCACAATAATCGATGCAAAGCCGCATTGAACCATCCTTCTTCTTGATGAAGAGGACTGGTGCACCCCATGGTGATGCACTTGGGCGTATAAACCCTTTATCCAGATTCTCATGTAGTTGTTTCTTCAGCTCTTCAACCTCAACAACAGCCATTCTATATGGAGTCTTGGATATTGGTAGCGCCCAGGTATAAGTTCAATTGAGAACTCAACATCTCTTCTTGGAGGAAGACCAGGAAGTTCCTTGGGAAATACTTCAGCTAATTCCCTCAGAATAGGCATTTCATCAAAGGTGGTTTCTTCCTTGGACTCAATCATATGAGCCAGATATGCGTACTCATAAGGTAGTAATATCCATGCTTGAGATGATGGAGCTAAAGGAGATTCATCTTCCTTCTGACACTTGTAAAGAATTGGGGGTCGATTCTCCATATGGAGTGTGATTTCCCTCTCCCGACAATTTATGTTGGCTCTATATAAGGAATGCCAATCCATGCCAAGAATTGCATCAAATTCCACCAGAGGGAGTATGATGAGGTTCGCCCAGAAATTCAATCCACAGATTATAACAGGGGAGGACTTATACTCATGGGATGCAATGATTGCCCCATATTCCATACTCACCGAGATCTTTACTTACATGATTTGTGGTGGTGTAGGGATTGTTATAATAAACTTTTGAGATATAAAATAATGTGTAGAACCTGAATCAAAAAGTATGTTCGTTATTCTTGAATAAATAACTAGTGTACCTGTCACCACTTCGTCGTCGGGGTTCACTTCATCAGAAGTGATGGAAAAAGTTCTTCCTCTCTGTCTTGGAGGTTGCTGGTTGCCTCCGATAACCCTTGGATTAGGGAACTGATTTGCAAAATGACCCGGTTCTTTGCATTTGTAGCATTGAACAACGCGTTGAGGTTAAAACGGAGCGTTCCTCTCCTCTGTCGTAGCCGCGGGTCCTTCTTGCTGACAGTTAACAGCTAGGTGCCCTTCTCTTCCACACTTGAAGCATTTTCTTGTCCCCCTAAGGCAATTTCCAGGGTGATTCTTTCCACACTTTTGGGAAGTGGGGTGATGGAACTTCTTAGCGCCATTGGATTTATCCATCGGACCACCAGCATTGAAGTCCACCTTACGTTTCTTGTCCCCATGATACCCCTGTGATTCTCCGATATCCATTTCAACTTTGAGGGCACATCAGACAATTTCCTCATAACTGTCAATGTCCCGGATCGCTAATGTTTTTCGCAAACTAGGATTCAGCCCACCAAAGAAGAGGTCAACCTTGCATTCGGGGGTAAAGACAAAGCCGGAAGCGTATCGTGCAATCCTTGTGAAGTTTTCCTCATACGCTCTCACAAATTCTTCATATTTCTGTTTGAGGAAAAGGAAGTCCATTTCCATCTTAAGACGGAGGGTGCGTGGAAAATATTTATCAAAAAAATCTTCCGGAATTCCTTCGATTCCAAAGCCTCGATCTCCTCCTCAGGCTTCGTATTTTTGATCAACGTCCACCATTGATCAGCTTCACCCTCCATACGATAATCCTCCAGGAGAACCTTCTCTTTTTCAGAGCATTGGAGTATGGAGAATATCTTTTCAATGGAGTTGATCCATTGTTCAACAATCGTGGGATCGGATGATCCACTAAAAGTACGAGGCCTTTGTCTCATGAAGCTTTCAATAGAGACTTGATCTTTCTTAGGGGGGTTTGAACATTCCTCTTGACCAATGTTTCTATTCAAAACTTTAGTTAGCTGAGAGAGAAGCGTGACAAAGTTCGCGATTCCTGCTCCCATTAGATTAGGCATCTCATAAGTACAATCATCACACTGATCTTCACAACGGTTGTTAGCCCGAGTTCTCCTATTACCAGCCATTGGCTGGAATAAAATGAAAGTTAGGGGTAACACATAAAGGGTAATCCAAAGACAAAAGTTGATGACTTATAAATAAACTTTAATCTCTTTAACTCATGAGTCTATAGGATTTAATCCAGGCTTTTCATGATCTTCCTTCTAACATATATTCTTAGGGGAATTTTTCCCTTAATAAGGGTTCATACTAAGATTGTGAATCTATAAAAACATATCCCCCGGGAGTGTCGTAACCAAGAGTGCAGCAAGGCCCATTGTTGTGCCCCAGTTCCTGTTCGTGTCTAGCACAAAGCGGTGTTTTCGAGTTTTACCCCTAGGATACATTTGTGCTAGATCCGCCTCTACCTGCTCGTATCCAAAAAAAGGATGTATTTGTATGATAAACCACTTAGATAGTATTTACCAAAACATAGGGATTCTTTTATTACACTTAGTCTTGTATCTAAGGCTTTACTAGGGTTTCCTAATCCCAAAAATAACTAAACCTATCCTTTGATACCAACTATGACAACCCTACTTTTTAATACAACTTAAGCATGCTTTATTACATAAAACTTCACTTGATACAACAAAGAAGATCGATAGGTTTAGTGTCTATGGGTTTTAGGATCATTACATAAATACTTTAAACTAGAAATACAACATCTTTATTGAAAACTTCCTTTACATGACCACTACATTCATTCGTACTTAGCATTGCATGGGATAACCTGAGGACATGAATAAGAAAAGGGTGAGCTATAAAGCCCAGTAAGGGAGTACACAATGAATAACATGATGATTACAATAATGTTAGAAAATAGGAACATCAATAGAGCATTAGAGTAACATGAACATAAAGGCATGATAAATCATGATAATCATAACATGGAAATGTGGCAACAACACTTAACATTAAATTAGCATGAGCCAAGGCTCATTGCACATGGAGCATGAGTAAACCCTCATTGCACTTGAAGCACTAGTAAACCCTCGTTGCACTTGAATTATCATGAGTAAACACTCATTTCACATGACGTATCATGATACTATACTTTACCCAATGAATTGGAGCGCTATAAGGGCGCACCCTTCTTAAACATTTCATTTCATGCATAAGTGTGCCACATGGATCGTAAAACATGGATTCATAAAACACAATAATTTATTCCACGATAAAGGTAAGTGGAATTCATACATGAAACTTTACAATCAATAAGTAAATGTGCATAAAGGTGAATACCCTTGATGGAAAATGGGCATGGTATTCACTACACAATGACATTGGCTTAGAAAATCGGTGCGATTTCTGCAGCGTAACGGCGTGACATAAGAACTCATAAAAAAGGTTGATGAGAGAGAAAGGGGTTCCTCATCATATTTACATGTAATGGACAGTAAGGAGGTCATATATAAACATGTTCCAACAATTTAAAAGGAATTTAGATTCATGATACAAAAGTATTTCTTGAATGTAAAAGAAGAGAGAGAAGTTCTTTCGGAATTTCGGCATAGTAACGGGTGTACATTGGAGGCATCTAATGAGAGAGAAAGGGTAATCCAATCATTAAAAAAATAAGAGTGCAGTATGGGAGAGGTGAGAAACCATACCCCAACATTCATAATTGAAATTCAAAGGGCAATACAACTTAAAGAAAATTGACAAAAATGAGAAAGGAAGAAAAAACCCTTACATGGTAGTGTGCTTCCGAAGGCTAGAGAGAGGCTTGTGAGAGGCTTCTTGGGAGCTTGGGGAACCTTGGGAGGATTATAGAGAGAGTATGTCAGAGGTTGGACTAACTCCATGGGATTTTAGTGAGGAGGAAGTGGGAGCTTGGGTGGGTTTATATAGGAAAGGTGAGAGAATTCTTTATTATTTAGGTTTGGGACCCCTTATATTAAAATAATCCAAACCACAAACCATCCCATGGTATTTGCCCATGGTTTCTGGAAAATGAAAGAGGAAAACAATATTTTACAAGGCCAAGGTCCGAAATTATTAAAAAATTAGGGTTTCTTATGTGGAGGTGTGTCACACTCCCATGGAAATTAATTTAAAAAGGCAAAGTGTGGAATAAGTCTTGAGGGCTCCATTAATGCTTTGAAAAGTAAGTCAAACAAACCCAAAAACTCATTATTTTAATGATAAAACACATATTGGCCGAATATTAGGATTATGTTATTTTATTACATCACCTTTGGGTCATTATGATGTCATAAAACACATTATATATTTAAATAGAATTTAATTTTTACCCAAAAATTTGACTTTCTCAGAAAATTATGAAAAATTCACTGTTGGATAATTTCAACGTCCTAATTCCAAAAATAATATTTATTTTATCTACATAATTTTCTAAATATGTGAATTTTCACTTTTAAAATAAAAAACGACATTTATAAAAAAAATTCACGGGTTTTGACAGAAATGGCTTTCAAACCTTAATAAAAAAAATTAATTGCATTCATAAAATTATAAGATCATTTATAATTAATAAAAAATTAATTTAATATTAATAATAATATTTTATTAAAATATTATTTAATTAAAAAATCCTTTAATTTAATAAAATATAAATCTTAATTAAATAATAACTAAAAACACCATTTGTACTTAAAAAACTAATTATAATGTATCAAAAATGACTAGAAATTATATTCATTATTATATACAAAAATTATGTACATGAACATGGTGCTACTTATTTATTACATAACCCCTTAAAATAGAAACATAATACCTAAGGGTAAGGCGTACGATGGTGACAGACTCTTGGGGCGGCTCAGATAACATCGCTCGAGTGGTAATTTCAATCAACTTCTTCTTTTCCCGTAGACGATCATGTTTGAGCTTGACTTGATGAAGCTCAGCTTGGGATTGGTCAAGGGGAAAGCCCAAAGACGCCACCTCTTTTCCGAGCTCCAACAAATGGGCTTCGTAAGGGGCAATTCTACTAGATGAGGCCATCGCTTCCTTTGTCTGAGTATAAATGGGTTCGTTAAAGCCTTATATTTATACTACTCAGATGATCACTGTTAAACATCTATAAAAGTAACGGTCACAAATCTTAACGTAAAACTAAAGAATTTGACATCATATAAAAACATTTTTCATAAAGAAACATTTAGCTATATCAAGAGGGAATTTCTATTAATGAAACCTTGGGTCGTTACATGCAGTAGTCTGGATTTTCTCTAAATGTATGCATGAACATCCTCCCAAGATATGCCAATTCATTCCACATGTTTAGTTGTTAAGGCCCATGTAACTAAAAAGTGTATTAATACACCTGATCAATTTTATGAAATCATCTATAGGATCATAAAAAGTAAAAAATAATTTATAAACCCACGTAACTATACATCATAGATAACCTATGAGTTATGAAAAATAGTTCAAGGCTCAAATGATTATCACAGAACACACATGACTCACTACACTTTAGAAACTCGATGGGTACCTTGTGTATCAACACTTACTACCAGATGGTTTCATTAGAAAATAACCCGTAATTGATATCATCCCTAATAATATCCTCCAGATTCATTCATGTTTCTTATGTACCATGTAGAAATTATCCACGAGTCACATTATCTCATATGACTATAAAACAGGCTGACAACCACCCTATTCATCTAGAACTAAAGAGAAGGAAAAGAAGAGCCACATGACCTATTAGGTAGTAGATTATTCCCTAGGAATGTCTAAACCACTTAATCCAAGAATTACAAGCTACTAATTCCAACAACTAGGGTCCAAAACGTTGCACGACCACTCGTAAAACACGGAATTTATATGAAACTAAGAGACCTTATTGTAACAATGAAATCCAAATGACCCCACATGTCTAAAAAAGATCAAAAACCATTATAAAGGATTAATGTTTTCGAGGTAGCTACCTACTTTGATCTAGCACTTAACTAACAAAAACTCATTGACCCTAAAAGGAGGTGATTATTGAAAAGATCACTAGGAATATAGTCTTATAATTTAGGCTTGATCTATAAAATGATGGCTGACATTTAACATGGATGTTTCTATTCTAATGAAACACTCATAAAATATTTAAACTACCCATATTCAATGGTTATACTATGAAAACCTTTAAAAATTTTCATTTTTAGTCATTAAAACAAAAATAATTTAATTACTTAAACATTTCTAGGTTTAGTTTTATTTAGAATCTTAGACCGTTCTTAATGAAAAATCCTCTATTAATTTATTTAGTTATAGATGATAAACAGATTAGAATGTTTTGTCCATCGTCTACTTAAAAAATAATATTTAACTAATATTATCTCGTAATTATTTAGCTTATTACATAAAAACCATTTTAAAAACCATTCATTCATTTATTTACATTCATAATTTATATTAGTCAAAGAAAACTAAAATAGAAATATATGGAGGAAATAAACCCATTGGTTGTAATTGGAATTTTAGATAACCACGTCCTTCCAAATTATAGCTCAGTTTTTTTAAATCCTTTTATTAATTAAAAAGGGAACTCTAAAAGTAGTATTCCATGATATTATTATATTACAAACAATATAAATGGACGAAGACATTTTAAATGACCATCACATTATTACATAATAATAAACATATGGATTTAAATACTAAGGAATATCAAAATATCATTCAACCCACCAGGGTTTCATTAAGACATTATGGGTTCAAATAAATTCAACCCCTTTTTTTAATGCATTATGATTTTGTAAAACCACCTAAGTTGGATTATCTCATGTGAACAGAGCACCATGACCATCCTACTTGGGTTCAGTCCAGTCAATCTCTATGAAAAATCCCCTAACTGGCATACTTGGGCCTAGTTGTGAATTTAATTTTTTTTCATATGCGTAAAGATCACCCCACATGGGTCAAATAACAAGGGAAGGCCACTAGAAACCAATTTTCTTAATGTAAGAGTTAAGCACTAGTTGATTTTGACATTTATACAATAGTTTATATATAATATGATCATTAAGATAGTTCGATTATATGGTTTACCATTATCAAATTTATAAGGAGCCTAAAAAAATTATAAAATGGAAATTGTCTCCCATTTAATCAAAACTAGTATGTTTTAGACCATGAAACCAATGGTTTGTGTTTCAAAAATTTCACAGTTTGTGAGTAAAATAGACTATCTCCATTAACCTATATAATAAACCACTACTTAAGTTGATGATATAATTTTATTTTATCCACCATTTCATTGAAATCATATCATGTCATGAAATCCTAAGAATTAAATAAAACAACATGTTGAATATGCCCAAAATGAGGAAATTTAAGCATATAAAGATAATATATAACTTGAGAAAATATCGAAGCATGTTATAAAACAAAATCATGATAGGTATATCACCGAAGTATAATGTATTGGTAAATGTACTAAATAAATAATACATCATGTAATTTAATGGAAATGATAAATAAATACAAAATAAGTTATAAAACTAAGAATATTATTAAAATTCATATCATGGAACATAAAAGGAATACTAATAAAACACACAGGGCACATAAAAAATTTTCAAATAACCAAAAAATGAAATCATCATAGAATGACATATTCATGGAATGAGAATACCTATGTTCTAATAATTATGAATTTAATTCCACTTAGTTGCTATACTAGGACAAGGTTAAAATGGTTTTATCTCAAAAATTTGTTAGAAATTGAAAGTAATCTTGTCAAAAAGAAGAAATTACAATCAACGGTAATAACAAACAACAAGAATAACATTCCCATTCATTTACACATGAACATTTACTTGTACATGGATCAATCACTCCTTGGAATAACTATTTACCAATATTCAAATAGTATGAAAAAGGATAAAATAAAGTTTTGATATTAATTTACGTCATCCGAAACGAGATAAATATGAAACCAACAGCCAAAACAGTCACAACATGGCCTCAATCTCACCTCCCCATAATCCATATGTTACCTAATAGAAGTGAGTGTCTGATTGTGATATGGTGGGGAGAATAAACTCTCATGAATAGAGTAGAAAAATTGTATATTAGATATATATAATTAAAAAAATTGTATAGTTAATAATAATAAACAACCAAAATTTGACGAGACTCATAATAACTAAATAAAAATTTCCAATGACAAATGTACAGAGCATGAATATCCATATGATGCTATTAAATATAATTAGTAAAATAATGTAAATAAAATATTAAATAAATAAAAAATGAAACTAAATCCCTAAAGGCAGTATCAAAAAGAATCCTAAGTAATAGCTCAGACTTGTGTTCATAATATCCCTGGTATATAGCATAGAAAAATAAATAATATAAACACTATGGAAGAGGAAGACCTGAACTAGTACCCCAGTGAATTGGTGGCATAAGGTGGGTATGATATATACTGGGTAGTCCACCACAAATAATGAACAAGGAATAATATTTCATATGTATAAAATGTATGATAGTGTGGATGTCTGATAGGTAAATCTATAAATAAATAATTATAATAATAATAATTTAACCTAGGATCCTAAAGGACACTTGGTTGCCCATACCTACTTAGACCTAAGTTGGAATGTATCTAAACAAAGGTCAACCATTACAATGATCTGATGATGTAATAATGGTTCAATATAACTAAATATCATGAAATAAATAATATTGGAGCTTTGATTTGTCTTGTAGGATGCATCCCAAGAATATAAGCTATACATTTTTATTCATTAACACAAATGTCATCATTTTGTGTTTAGTTTCTAGAGACATATCTTCTATAAAAATTTAACAACATCCTGGGGCCAACTAAAGATAACCTTATAAAGGAACCAAAGTATCACACCAAGAGCATGACAACTATCAATAGCCAGATTCCATCACTGGTAATCCATAAATGTAATCCCATGTATCCCTATTAAATATAAGTAAAACATGTTCCATTTATTCCCATTGATAATATCTCACATAGGGGTTCAAGTATTTAACCTGGAATAGTGTAACTATTTTACACAAAGCCCATCGACTAGTGCTCCCCAATAAAACTATATCACTCATATAGAGGTATGTAACTCAAATTAATAGACTATCCAAGATATTACATATATCACTCTTATATAATGTCTCAAACACCCATGAGTCCAAACATAGTACTCCATAAAAAGGAAATCAAGTATCCCTCAAGGTGTAATTTTTATAATCAATTAAACATTTAACTTCTATAAAAAAATATAGAAAAATAATTAATCATTTAAATTATAAAAAGGTGGAGACCATGTAGCTAATAATTCCATAACCAATAACAATAACACTGAAAGAGATCCATTCCAATAAAAAATTCATCTAATTAACAAAAAGTATCTATTTTACTATAATTAAATAATAATCATTCATTTAGTACATTAAGGTCAGGTGGTCTACCTATGGTAGATAACACCATACATGAAATAGCCCATGGAATTCCATGATGATTCCATATCAAAAATTCTGTTCTCTCCATAATAATTCATACATAACAACTTAAAAGTTGGTTTTATGGGAAATGGGAAATGTGGGTGGGTGTCACATCCATTCACATTCTAATAAAATAAATCTTTTATATTTATTAGGATAATTCTTCTAAATTCGGTGATTTATTATAAATACATTTAATTAATCAATTAATAGAACTCAACAGTCATACAATTGTAGTGGTTCTAACTACGAAGTTCATGGATATCAGTATGTCAAATTTATGAAACAAGGGATACTAAATTTTTAGAATTGGGATCTATAAATTAAAATTTTAATTTAGGATGTGTAACATGGTAATATCAACACATAGTATTGTAGGGGAATTTATAAAGCACAAATAATTTAAGGTAAAATCTATAGACCATCAACCACATACCAATGATGACCCACACATCCAATACTGGGGATTTATTGATATTGGTTTGAGAGAAAATGTACAGATTATCGAATGGAATGAAAAAAGGTGAATTAGCGCCCAAAAAAATAGATTAATAGGAAAGAAAAAATGTATTAAAGAGACAAGAGGTGTCATAAAATCACTAAGTACTATCCAATACACCTAACATCACTAAAATTTGATACAGGTTGCAGGGGATCTCTCTTTTCCGAAGGGAGGAGAGCAGGAGCCTGAGAAGGATCCCCATGTGTTTCAAGATGGATAGAAGATTATGGGGAGAAAATAAATACTGTTGGAGGGGAATTTTGATAATTTTCAATTACTTTAATGAGGTATAGGGTTTTACCGCATGGTTGGCCAAACCGTGCAGCATCCGAGGTTGTGCTACTTCCCACGAAGTGGGACATCATCGTCAATGCGAAGATTTTAAGAATGTTTTTGAAAATAATGAATCTTAACAATATTAAATACCTAATAAAATATATGTAGACATTCATACTAGTGTACATAGTTACACTAAACTATAGAACAACCTCAACCACTGTGACCAAGACATAGAGATTATGATGAAGGGTTGTATGGATTATGAAAAACTATGTTCCCCTATTAGCCTTCACCAGATTTTAATTTTCTTGACAGGTGATTCTGATACTCGTTGAGATATCCATGAAGCCTATTAGTCCTTCACCAATGTATAAATAACACTTTTGAGTATTAGAAGTCTCATGATTTGATTATGATGCTTGGTTTGAAGAATTACCTGTCCCCAAACAATAAAATTCAAAAACCATTGGAATTCTATCTAATCCAACATCATATGATTCTAAAATATGTATGTAAAATGTTCTAGTGTAGAATTATGATAAATTTAACTTTATAGTATATGAGGTAGAAAACATTCAAATTACCCGAAGCATGAATTAAGTGGTCTCTTAAATCAATTTCAATCCATTGAGTGAAACATCTCCTTTACTTCAACATTTTATCAAGGATCATATGTCTCTTTTTCACCTAGCATTATCTCTTGATTTTGTTAGTCCGCTTATTAGGGTTTTGAGCCTTTATATGGTGAAACCATTATCAGATACTGATTTCCCCCCTCACCCACTGCCAGTGATGCTAGTTTTTTCCTACTTGTGCAATGTTTACCATTGTCTTCTTGGTTCAATTCCCTTCCTCACTTCCTCCTTATCTTGCATCCAGATTGAGGCTTCACACTCCTATCTACTTTTTGGAACACTTTTGAATTACCCATCTTCATTTTTATGTCTCTCTTCCTAGTTCAATGGAAAGACAGTGGTGGTGGATATCATGGTGGGTCATCATAGGGGTCGTCCTTAGAGGTCTTCTTATAGTTTTGTGGTGGTGATTCTAGACCTAAGTGGATATGAATTTATATGATATCTCAATAGATAATAGGAGATTTTTTGTGTGTATTTTCTTATTATAGAGTGTGTGGGTATGATCATGTGATTAGTTTCATTTTTGTTTTTTTTAGTTTTTTGTTTGGTGTAATGGGGTTTGGGTTCTGTTCCTTCTGTTCATATTATTGCATGAATTGTGCTATTGTTGTCTTATAATTGGTTTTGATGCTATAAGGATGAATACACTATGGTTGGAATTTGAGGGATACATGGTGTTGGATGGTGGTTTCAGTACAGTTATTTTTCAAGTTCATTAATCACATTCATTTTTAGAGATCTCATAAAGGCGGTTATGTATTCTTCAGTGTGGTATTGGTTTGTTTTTTAAGAATTCTGAAATATTGGTTTTCACTACCATATGGTGGTAGTGTGGATTTTGATGATGGAAGGATTTATGTCTTTATTGAATGGGGGTGTGGATGGATCTCTAGTGATGGTTCTATTATAGTAGTGATCCCAGTGCAATGTGTTTTCTAGTTTTTGATATTGGTTGTTTTTGTGTTTTGATTGATCATAAATAACATGCTCGGTGATATATGGTTGTGTGAGGAATAATATGGGCATGGTGTTCTTCCCTGATGAAAATGACGGTGGTGATTATGAATTGAGAAGTATCATCATTCATGTACTAAAATGAATCTCGAGGCATGGATGATGCGACCCACCATGTTGTCCATGGGTTTAAATTTTGAATTTTCATTGATAGATATATTATTGGATTTCCACGATTGATGTATTCTGGATTCTGGTTTTCAATTGTTCCCCTCTTCTTAAAACTGATTTATTTAAAATATTGAAAAAAATAAAAAGGAAGAGTTACACTTCTACTTCATTGACTATGTTATTCCATGATTATGTGTGATATTACCTATTAATTTTTTATTTTTTATTTCAACTTTTTTTTTTGTGTATTTATATTTTTTACACATAATAAATTCATTGATTAATTCTCACATTAAGGATAGAGTCTTTGTAAGGTATTTAATCTCAATTTCTACTCCATTGAGGCATTTTTTGTATTATGAACCTATTTATTTACATGTTGTGTATATAATTCACCTATAACGTACATAATATTAATATATATGTCTTCATGATAATATTATTTTCAATTCATGTTACTCTTTCATGAGGTTATAATTTTTTTGTTACTAATGATGTATGTATTTCACTTACAATCTCATTTTTTTGGATTTCTCTAATTTTCATTAAAGTAATCATAAAATACATTCATTCTATACAAATATATTTTATCATCATTTATATATATAAGGATATTGATTTTTATTTTAAATTTTCTCGTCCTGGTAACTTCAATAAATAATGTGATTTTTTAAAAGAAAATTCAATATTATTTTTCTTTTAATCTGGCATATATTTTTTATATGCCTATAATTTTGTAAATTATTTTTAATTTTTTATTTACTAAAATTGTATATCAATGATTATTTATATTATCATTTTTTTAAAATGTTTTAAAGGAATCATAAAAATGTTATCCAAAATCATCATTTTTTAATTTCTCTAAAAAAAATTGAAAAATAATGCTTATTTTAACCATATATGGTCTTTATTGAGTTTCCCACCATCATAACAATTTTATGATATTTTTATTCTTCTGTAATATATCAATGTTATTAAAAATAAAAGAACTAAGTTAAATATTATTTAAATTATTTCCTTCAATTTTTAATATTTTATATAATGTTATGATTTAGTTAAAAAAGTATTTTTTTGAGGAAGTGAATGTTATATTTATATCTTATAAATTTTTTAAGTCATTAAATTTTTCTTTCAACATTCAACGTAATTTTATCATTTTTCATTAGACATTATATTTCCCTTCAATATCCTATTATTTATGCAATGGATACTCTAATTACCAAAATTTTCTACCATCACTACATATAGTTTTTATTATAGAGGTTATTTGAATGACTAGGGAAAACTTGTTATTCAACATATTTTACTCAATACAAATTTTTTTTTAAGTAATATTATTCATAAATTAATTTAACCATTAAATCTGTCATTAGTGCATTGGATATGACTTTAATAGTGAGGGATAGACTTATATAACCCCTTAATCCATCATAATCTCTCATGAGAAAAACTAGTTGGAAATAATTATTAAATGGGTTTTCGGTGTATACATTCCCATAAATTTAACTATCTTATCACAAGATACTAATGGTAAATATTACATGGCTTATGAGAACATGATGTTGAAAATTAATTATTTCTATCACTATGAATTCAATTATTATTATACATTATATTATTACCATGATATTCTCTATGGATGAATCTCTTTCTCCTGTTATTAATTAAAAGAAAAATGTTTTCAGTTACATACATTACGATATTTATTATTCCTTAGTTACTCATGATAGATTATATTTTATTTTAGGCCTTACTATGTATCTGATATCGTCATTTATTTATTTTCTATTCCCCAAGATATGAAAAATAATGTTATTAATAATATAATGGATGTGAGAATATTTCTTACTCAATGTATATTATATTTCTAATGAAATAAGGAAACCATGTATATCTCTAGTTCTTTAACATTGCTAAAGTGATTGATCTTTTGTGGTGAGAACCCTTTTATGTTTTTCCAATTTAATAAATATATAACCATTGATGAGTTATTTTAGTCGGGGTTGCTATTGTTGGTATGAGAGAATGCTTCGTAGAAACCATGTGAACTTGATTTTAAATGAACTTAACTAGCTTGAGAATTTTGAAAATCCCCTATAATGTTTGGTAAATTTTACCATTAGAGGGATTTTTATTTTTTGGTTAAATATTTAAGATGATGAAGAGTTGACTTAGTGTATTCCATTTTTAAGTGATGGGGCCTAATGGAAGAAAGGGAATGAACAACCGTGATAAATGTGGATATTTCCTTAATAAGTAAGACAATACAACTAGTGTTAGAACTAAAAAGATCATTTTGATATTATTTTATCTATCCTAGTCTATAATTCATAACCTTGAATATATGGGGAAACTTGTTGTTACACAATGCGATACACCATTGTTGTATCACTTCATATGACAAAGCCACCGTCTTTTAATGTAATATCTAATTCTTTGATATCTGAACAATAGATTATTTCACTTTAAATGATATTCTTGGTTTTTGGGAGTGACATTCGATATCTTGAATAAGCCTCTGATAGTATATTTTTATGAGGATGAACCTAAAGTCCCAATATAAATTACTTTCATTATGTTGGTTTTATTACCAATTAGTTTTAGATATTTATCATAAATGGATAGGAAGAAACTCAAAATTGAAGATATTATTTTTGTATGGGAGTGTTTTGATGTCTTTTTAGAAGATTTTCCTATAATTATCTAAATCCTAAAGAATATTTTTTTAATAGAAATCAATCCTGGTGATACAATTTTTTAGTGAATTCAAATAAAATGGTCTTGATTGATTTGAAGGGATTGAAGAAGAAATTCTAGTTTATTATATCATTGGATTCATTCTTTCTAAAACTCAAATATTGAGTACACATGTTCTTTTTGTTAATAGTAAAGATGAGTTAGTGTGTGATAAAATTGATTATTGTAAATGTAACTAAATCACTATTATGTACAAGTATCCTTTACCATGTATTAATGATACATTTAATAATTTTTTGGAGATCAATATTTATACAAGATTTATCATCTA
The DNA here is from genome assembly GCA_963277665.1 of Viscum album. Classification (NCBI taxonomy): domain Eukaryota; kingdom Viridiplantae; phylum Streptophyta; class Magnoliopsida; order Santalales; family Viscaceae; genus Viscum; species Viscum album. The sequence goes on from OY728161.1 coordinate 1,456,781,277, forward strand.
TTGTGATATCATCAACTATGTTTCCATGAGTATATAAGTACTAAAACCTTCATTAAATGGTTTGTGAATTATGAATCAATAGTAATTCCATTTAGACTCAACAATTTTGCTTATATTCCATGGATTTATTGAAAAATATATTTAGAGATTACAAAGATCAGTTTGTGATATTTTTTATAGATTATATTCTAATATATTTGTGGATAATGGAAGAAGATAAATAACATTTGAGGATTTCATTAATGACCTTGGGGAAGGTGATTTAATTTGGTAAATTTCATAAGAATTAATTTTGTCATAAAAAGTCTCATTTTTTAGGTCATATAATTTCAATTGAGTGTATATATATGGATCATACAAATATGAAAGTTATTAATAATTGAATATATTAACCAAAGTTGACGAGATTTATAGTTTTCATAGGATGGTTGTATTTTGACTATGCTTTTTGAGAGATTTTTCATGACACTCTTTTCTAATCACCATGTTTTCATAGAAGGGATCAAAGTACATTTTTATAGATGAATGTGAAGATATTATAAAGAACATAATAGAAGTGTGGTCTGCATGCCTCTAATTACACTTACTTATATTAGATAAGAGTCTATTATATATACTGATGCATAAAATAATAGAGTATGATGATTAATTTTACATAATGGTATAATGATATCTTATGACACTCTCCAATTTAAAATCCCTCGCTAGAATTACCTAACACATTATTTGGGACATGAAATGAAAAATTTTGTGTTGAATATATAGATTTATTATCGATATTCTATGTTGGGTGATATATATACTAATAATATAATCTTTATTTAAATATTTACATAAAAGGTCTTATTATTCATCATATCATATTGTTCTAGTTTATCATTGTTTTTGAATACAGAATACATTTCCACCCTATGAATTAGAACAATGTTCCAAATGTTCAGAACTAACAATAAAATGCTATTTTTACAATGAAGAGGATTAAAATAATTACAATATTTTTGGATTTGAAAAAGATTAATCTTGATATTTTGATGAAAGGTGATATATCATATCTTCCTCAGATTAATTTTAAACCATCAATCAATGAGGTGATTAAGAATGGGAAAAATGATTATGTAGAATGAGAAAAGAAAGTAGGGAATGTTCATGAGTTCAACCATGATCATGATATAATGATAAGTTTTATAAATTAAGTATGTGTTCCATCTATACTAGACATGATGAAATATATATTCTATGAATATCAAAAATATATATTCTCAATTAAAAATTTAATTAAAAAGATGTATAAAGATTTTAAAGAGTATTTTTGGTTGGATAACGTGAAATTGAATATTTCAGAGTATGTATATCTATTGTGTAATAAAGTTTAAACTGAGAGGCATAATTATATATAGATGTTACAACCATTACACATTCCATAATAGATATAGAAAAACATTACCATGGTTTTTATTCTCAAACTATCCAATACATCTAAGGAGAATAACTCTATTTGGTTTGTAGTTGATCTCCATTTGAATTCTGTAAACCTTATAACTATTTTATAATATTTCTATCATGAATAGCATAATCAGTTATACATTAATGAAGTTGTCAAATTTCATGGATTAACACAGTCAATCATATCTAATCGGGACACATGATAACCTCAGTATTAATTAACATCCTACGATATATGGTAAGTCTGAGGGGAACATTCCAAATTCATATGTTAGTGTAAAAGAATTCTCTATCGAGTTCATAGGTGTTCTAGAATCAAAAACATCCATCAAAATAATTTTCATACAAAAAATAGATTTTATTCAAGTATTGAAATGGCTCATTATGATGCCACATATAGAAGTATGTGATGAAATCCAATGTGTTTGGATGAAGTTGGAGAAATAAATATATTGGGACCTAATATGGTAGAGGGAATTTTAGATAATGTTAAATTTATTAAATAGTTTAAAATGTAAACTCAATGACAACAACAATGTTATCTTAACAATTACTAGTGATATCATGTGTGTAAAATGGGTGACAAGGTATTCTTAAATATAACTTTTTATAAGTAGGTTATGATATTTTGGGACATGGTAAAAGAGTTCTCGTGATATATAGGGACCTACAAAATTCTTGATCATTTTTGGATGTTATCTTATCCCTTGGTCATTCAACTAAATCCCTCTCATGTTTATGAAGTGTTTCATGTATATATCCTGAGGAAGTACATACTTGATCATTCACATTTAATAATCTCATATATTTTACAATTAGAGTAAGATAAATCTCTTGGAAATCAAGTAGTGGGAATTATGTATCATAGAAAGAAATTTAACAAAAATAATACAACTCATTTGGTCAATGTTTTGTGGAGAAACTGTTAATTCGAGGAAGCTACATGGTAACCCAAGGTTATGATGAGGTAGAATCATATTCAGTTTTTTTTATTAGAGTGATCTAATTTTGATCATTGAAATTTGATAATTGGGGTAGAATATAACACCATAATATTTTATGATTTATTTCTACTTAAATAAATTTAAATGTTTTGATATCTTACTCTATAGACAACATCATGTTTAGTTGAACGATGATAAAATATTAAAATAAAATTATATAATAGAAATTTCCCGGAAATTATATTTGATGTTATTAATAAGGATTTAATTTTTTTAAAAAAAATCTACCATGTATTATTTTATTTAAATGAATATATTAAAACCTAGGAAACAAATACTTAATTTTGAGTGATGTAATTTTATGAATAAAAATGGTTCTTCAAAAATTATTTTTGTTGCTCTCAACCCTTGAATATTGAAATTAATTATATAAAATTTTAAAAATTTTATTTCATAAATAGGATATAAATTTTTAAATCAAAATTTGAATATTATCTTAGGTTTAATTTTTAGGATTTTAATGAAAAGATTTATTTTTTGTGAATAGTTAACAATACGAATTTTTGTAAAAAGTCATATATTTTTTTAAAATAATATTATTTAGAAATTTAAATAATAATTTTGATTTGTTTTTAATCTGATAAAATATTTAAATGATTTAAAATATTTTAATTAATACCATTAGGATCATCATTTTACATGATTTTGAAAATTTTCAATATTTAGGTTTAAAAACAAAATTTTCTGGAAGAATATTTTTCATTGAATTTTTCGTGTTTAGTTTGTAAATTTAATTTTGAAAATTTAAAAAAATTAGTTAAAATGGATACTATATTTTTAATTACGATGTTCAACCTTAATGAATAAGTTCTTTTTATTTTTAGACATTATGATTACTACTAGATGTAAGATTTATACCTCAATAAAAGGTAATTTGGGTAATTGTGGTTAAAAACTAGTGTAACAAGAATTAAAATTATATAAAACAGTTGAGTTTATTTCATTAAATGATATTTATTTTCCCATAATCATATAAACTTAGAAAATATTCATTATTTTCATTTCATCTTGAATTTAAATTTTATAATATTTAACTATATAATGATGTAAAAATATCAATTTCATGATTTTATTATAGTTAATATTTTTTTAAATGTATAAAAAACTTATATTTATTTGAAAATTTATATTTCAAAAAATAATTAATTTTTTTATCATAACAATTTTTTATGTGATTAAATAATTACCTTAAATGCTTACATAATGTCAATACTGTTCTTATGTAAGTAGTAGACAAATCAAATATATGATTTTAATAAATATAAACGTAATTTGTATTGGCTGATCTATGGTTCATAAATTTTTTTAAAAATAAATAGAAAATAGTATAGACATGTTAAAGACTTATATTTTAATTCCACATTTGATTTTTTTTTTTTAAAAAATTAAATGAGTAGTCTCAAAGAGAACGTTAATTAGATTTTTTAAAATTAATATTTTATGAAATTATTGAAAAATCATAAAAAATTAATAAGTATAACTAGTATAATAAACTATCTAAATTATTTCCTCTTGTCCATTTATAATACAATTTTTACTATATATATAAAATCATATCCATTTAATATTGAAATAATTATTATTGTGGTTAGGGTTAAAAATTATTAATGAAGGGGTTAATGAAAAAGATAATGTATAAAATAATATCTAAAACTATATAAATTTGATTGGATGACTATATTAGGCCCAAATACACCTTATAATCAAATATATGTAATTTTGAACCACATTTTATATGAATATGACTTAATATATATTTGTAATCTGAAAATTAAAACAGTAACCCTCACTTTAATTATTAAAGGACGCCAAAAAACACTATTTTTACACCTATTGGAGCAACATTAGTAAAAAATGACTAATTATATGCTAAACATCTACATCCATTACTTACAGGTGTTGAAATTCAAAAAAGGAACATTGAGAAGGTCATTCGGAAGGGATCTAAGACGAGTCTATGGAATAAGAGGTAATCATTTTTACCATCTATTTCACGTTTATAATTTGATAGGCATCCTATAAATATTTTGAACTATAAAACCCATTAAACATTCTATCAGGTATATTCATATCTAAATTTTTTGTTCCGCTTTTCATTGGGTGAGTAATTTCTACATTGAATTGGGAGGATACCCATAATGGTGGAGTCAAGGATTTGTTTTATTTTTAGATTTCCCTCGACCTTTCTATTAATCGGTGGGCAGTAACACAATGTGTAATGGGGGTCTCATGATGTTTAATTCTGCCTAGACTCATCTCATGAGTTGAATTTACAACATGAGAATTTACATGTCATGTATGGGTTACACATCTTATAACATGAAAATTTTGTTTTTAATTAAAAATGCAACATGCATTTCAATGTAACATAAAATAAATGTGTTTAAAAATGTGTAAAAGATTAAATTCCATGAAATTCCCCTAGTTATAGTATTTAGGGTGTCATTTAGGTGTTTAAGGCTTCATTTCATTTTGAATCCTTCTTTTCATAGCTAGACCTATTATCCTAGTCACTTTTGGGGGACTCCCAACACACTAAGTCACTCCATTTAATGATTTATTCGAAGGGTTCAGTATATTATATTTCTAGGTATGAAATGTTATCAATTTTACCCTTATTGGTGGTTGAGACACCATTTTTTGTATGGATTAGTAATTTGATGGTGTTTTCAATCAATCTGTTTTAGTCTCTAGTAGTGCCTTTTCATCTGAAGGAAGATCATATGGATTACAATCACCATTATCAAAGGCGATTATGTTTTCTAAAATCCTGAGGTTGTTGATTTTTTTTTTAATTTTTCTTTATTCTTAAATTTCTTATTTTTGATATTTATTTCAAGATATTTGATGTTTTATTACATGCGTTGAAGTTGAAAAGGGTATGGGTTCATGTTTGAAAAAGATATTTTCTTTGAAAATTAAATTAAATTAATTTGATATGGGAAATTTATTTTGAAACCCTAGATATGATTGTATTTATGTTGAAATTGTTTCATAGAAATTTTATCATATTTTTTTTAAATGGTCAAACATTGCACAACGAGAACCTTGGGCAAGTCACGATAGAGACATAGAAAGCCTTAATAAGTGTACCACTACTAGGAGGCAATATCTTCTTTGTCGATGGTGTATGGAAGGTCCTAATATTAGTTGGATCCAACCTTACTATTTTTGGGGATTGTTATTGTCTACTATGTATTTTCCCATATGCCCGAGCTTGGATGACAGGTGCAATGTTGCTTTTGGTTGTATATTACATGATAGTTTATTTTTTGGATATTGGATCACATGTATATTTATATTACAGTATATTTATATACATTGTTTATGGATTCAAAAAGTTTGACATGAAATTTATGAAAAAAAAGATAATTTTAATGAGTATTTCAATTTTTTTATTTTTAAAAATTCTTGTAAAACTATTTTTTTTCAATTCTTGAAATTGGGCATTCTGGTCATTATAAATTTTATTGATCTCTTTGTGGTATCCTTCTGGGATCGTTTTCTTAAACCACACTTATTTCTATGCGTGGATGTAGACATTTTTATCTCAAGATTAAAGTAAATTGAATATCATTATAAATAATACAAAATTCTATTTACGTTATTATTTCTTTTTTTGAAATAGTAGAGGTGTTGTTTGGTCACATAGAGAATAGTTTTGTCTTGAATTTTCATTCTTTCAGGTTTGTCATGTTTTGATAGGTTGTATTTTATGTTTTTTCTTATTTTTAATATGGTTTTCTAACTTGTTTCCGTATATACAAGACTAATATTTTTATCATTGTTTTACCCCTATTTTTGATTGGATGACTTGGGTGATTGGTCCAGTTGACCCAGACTGGTCTGTTACAATTTAGTATCTGATCATACTCATCCTGAAGTGTGTCTGAACTACCTGAGTTGTTTCAGTGTCTTAGGTAGACAAGAATATAATCATCATTATTTAGATACTTGGTTTAAAAAAGGCTCCTAGCCAGCTCACTCATGGGGTCAAATATGAGTTTATTTGGGTGTTCAATATATCTTTATTATTCCAAGACTATGAATTTAGGTTTGGTTGAATAATTTCTTATGTGAATATTATTTAAAGTTTTCTATCTCAATGTCTAAAGACATGGTTTGTGTAAGGTCATTTAATAATCCATGTTGGGAGCTTATTTAGATGAACATGTTTATTTAAAACGGTGTTTCCTTTTTTATGGGATTCATAACATTTTTAAATGATTTTTATCTTAATGTGTAGTTATAGATTCTTGTTTTTAGAGTGGCTATTTTGTAATTTTCATGTTTATTCTTGGTTTTTTATTGTTTTTAAATAAAAATTCCACCTAGAATATCTCTTCCAAATACTATTGGGGAATCCTCAAGGTAGTTTTGATAGATAGTTCCTCTAGTTAAACCATCTTTTGTTGAAGTAGTGATATGTACCATTCATAATCAGGGTCCATTGGGAACTGTGAATCCAAGATGGGTAGTGTACCATGGACCATAATTTATGAAGAAAAATCCAACTAAATTCTGTGGTGAAAAAATTAACACAAGTGTAAGAAGTGTGGATTAAAAATATTGATAGGATCATAAATTTTGAATGATTCTGTAGGTTTATCTAGTGAGGTTTTCCATGTATATGGTTGAAGGGCCAAGAAAAATATCGCGGGACTCAATAGTATGAGCTCTTTTAAACAAAGGCCATAAATGGGTTTATTTCATGAAGATATTTAATTAGTTGTTTTATCCTAAGAATTTACATGATTCAAATACTCTGGAGTTTCTGATATTAGAGCAAGGGGAGAATACTGTACTAGAGTTCTCCACCCATTTTTTTAATTTAGTGCATCTGTCACCAGATCTTGTTACCAATGATTACCTGCAGTCATGGATGTTCGAGATGGCGATGTTGTACAATGTTTAGTTAATTATAGTTCTTTTGATCCATCTAAATTTTAAGTATGTAGTTGATAAATTTACATTGGTTGAAGAAGACACAGTATGAAGGATAGGCATGGGTGAAGCTTTAGTGGGATCAACAACTATCCAGGGTACTTCCTCTTATCAAAACATAAACTAGAAGATTCGATATTTTTCCAAAAGAACATTTTCATGGGATTATATTGATAGAAGAAAGGTTACATTCTACCAATCTGAGAGGAATAGCCTTACCATGGATCATTAAATGTAGGATCCTATAACTTTTCATCTTTTTTGGTGATCTGGCCACATGAATTGTTTCTGTGATAAGATGTCACAAGGTAGTAATGTGGGATCCACTTACACAAAGGGGTTAAAGGTTCATGATTATGTCTATAAGGGTGGTGGGTATCATTCTTAGGACAAGTGGGACTTCCATGTGTACAATTCTATATGACATTATATAGAATAGTTTTCTCTAGGGGAAATGAAATCAGGGCTAGGAACTATTAGAGTTGCCCTGTTTATTTTATCTTATATGGAGATAACATTATTTGATATAGGGTTTAGTAATTATTATATATAATTAGAGTTTTTTTATGTTTTGGGTTTATATTTAGAGATTATTATATTCTTATTAGATATTTACAACACACTGGTAAATTGTTTTGTATATGTATTCAAATGGCATGCATGTCAAGTGATGATATACAACATTGAGGTGGTTGGTTACTTCTTGGTGCATGATCATGAAATATATGTCTTGATCATAAACATGGGAATGATTACTAGAATAATAGAATAGATAGACCATTATCTCTATCTATTATAGTTATTATCTACATATGGGATCACTAATGTGGTCTCGGGGGAGTGGTACTCTAGATTGGGAAGGGCATGTCCAATTATTCCATATTTTGATTTAATATCCTGCCAGTTTTCAAAAATGATTATATATACAGTTGAACCAATGTTTGGAATTAATCTATATATTATTATGTTTCTATACCCTATGGTCTTTTTGGACTACTTTTCTGGTTTTCCACCTCCGAGTGACATCAAATTTATGATTTAAATATTACCTAGAATTACTCCCATTTCTATTCCATCATATTAAATGACAGCAGATGATTTGGTGGAACTTAATATCTAGCTTGAGGACCTATATGTGAAAATATTAATTAATCTTATAGTTTCATATTTGGATTCACCTGTACTCTATTATAAGAAGGTTCCTATAATTCGTACACTTTTTATTGAATATATAACGTTGAATCAGGTGACAGTTAGGAACAAGTATCCTTTACAAAGATTTTATGATCTATTCGACCAGTTGATGGGGGGTCATTGATTTTCTATGATTGAATTGTAGTATGGATACCACCAGTTATGATTATAAGAAAATAATATACCCAAGACATCATTTTAGAGTTGAAATAAGAATTTTAAATTTTGGGTTATGACATTCAGACATAAAAATTATCCTATGGAATTTAGGTATTTGATGAACTGAATCTTTCAATGGTTCATAGAATATTTTTTAGTAATATTGAATGATAATATATTAGAGTACACCATGATTAAGTAGTATCACAAATAGCATTTTGATATCATTCTTCAAACATTAAGGGAATGACATATGTATGGTATGATTTCATGTGTGAGTTTTGAATATGTGATGTGATGTTTCTAGGGCATGTGATATCTTTGAGGGGAATATAAATTGATCCTAAAATGGTGAAGGAATTTATCTCATTAGAGAATCCCAAAAACATGTTTGATATCTGAATCTTCTTTGGTTTGGAAGGTTACTATAGATGGTTTTTTGGGGCTTCTCTAAGATCTCATATTTGGTGACAACTGTAACCCATAATGGTTTAAATTTTCAATTGAAATACACGTGTCAAAAAAATATTGAGGAGATAGAGATGAGGTTTCCTTAATCACCAATTTTTATTCTTTAAGAACCAGTTTTGGGTTATGTTTTTTGATATGATTCTTCTTTTATGGGTCTGGGATGTGTTTTGGTGCAGGGGAAATAGTTTGTGGATTATGGATCATGAAAATTATGCCCACCTGAGAAGAAATTATTGAGTCATGATATTATGTTGGATATTGTTACTCATGTCATCAAAAAATTGTGTCCCTATCACTTTTAAGAGAGGATTACAATATATTCTGATCACAAAATATTGAATTATATTATCACACAGAGAGTCCTGAAATCACGACTGGGACGATTGGTTATGTATTTATGAACATATAATATTTATTTTGTATATACCCCCAGGAAAGGTAAATTTGTGGATGATAAATTGAGAAGTAAATTAGAAACACACGTCAAAAGGAATTAATTTTACAATGGTCTCTCATGAGTTTTTTTTTTTACAAAAATGAGATTATGAGTGGAGGAGGTTGGGGACATGTGTTCTTTGATTTGATGAAAGTTGAATAATCCTTTGAAAAGTGAGTTCCAGTAGGGAAGACTATAGAAACAGAAAAAATAATTAAGAGAAAACATAAATGGTCGGGAGACCCTGTGGGAGTTATCTCGGTCTCCCAGTGGATCGTATTTACTTTTAGTGAGGAAAAAATGTTATAAAGTAGACAACTCTCATGTTATTCTATCCACTTGAGGGCTTAAAATATGTACCATGATTTGAGATGTCAGTATTGGGTTCTGGGGATGACAACAATAATTACTGACTTTTTATCAAAGTGTCTCACTTTTCATAGTGTTAAGTCAGAACACTAGAGACTTAAAAGTTTTGTTGCATCCTTTTCCCATTATGGTATAGAAGTAGGATGATATTTTTAGGAATATAACCATTAGTTTACCAAAAAACAGAAGTGGTAAGAATCAAATTTGGTTAAATGTTGAATGGATCGGTAAATTTGTGAATTTATTTTCAATAAATATAATTTTGAAAGTGAAATAGGATGGGTACTTGTATATATGATAGATTTTTTAGATTCATGTAGTTTCCTCTAAAGTTATTTTTTGGAAGGACTCAATTTTAACATCCATATTCTTGAATGGTTTGAAAGTGGAAATTATTTCTTGATTGAAATTTTTTATGACACATAATCCATAGATGGATGGAAAGACAAATAGGTCTATAAAGGTTGTTAAATATTTGATTCAAGATTATGTGTATGGTTTTAGTGGATCTTGGGGGAAACATTTTCCATAAATTGATTATTTTTATAAAAATTAAAAAAGGATTTTATTAGGAGGGTTCACTTTGTGTATTTTTATTGGTGTCCATGTTGATCTACATTGTGATAGGTAGAGTATGGAGAGTAGTCCATGGTTGGGATGACTGTTGTTTAAAATATGAAATAGGTGGTGTTGTTGATCTTGATATGATTGACCTTGACATAGAGTCATCAAAAATAAAATTATGAATGTCAGCTTTGACTGCAAGATTTTTTGTTGGTGATCAGTTATTTCTTTTATTTTTATGTCTATTGGTTCATTGCCGGTTGGGTATGTAGGGTATGTTGGCACTGCATCATTTCATCCCCTTTGAGATAATTGAGAGAATGAGGATGGTGGCCTATCAGTTATAGTTTCCATCTAGCTTGACTTCTATACACGATGTGTTTCATGTTTCATGGTTGAGGATGTATATACTAGATCTTTTTCATGTGATTATATGGGAGGATATTTTTCTTAAAAACTATACCAATTTTTTTGAGTAACCATTTCAGAATAGGTATTGATATGAAAAGGTAATATGTGGTAAAATTACCCCGCCTATCTAGGTACCATGGTAGTGGGGAAAGGATCTCCATTATACATTGGAGAATGAGTTTTTTATGAGGTGATCAACATTTTCCAACAATTTTTTTGGATATAGGATCTTGATCTATTTCCAGGGATATAAATAATTTTTTTGTCTGGAGACTATGACACCCCATTACCTTTCTGTTAGGTTTTCTGGTATATCTAATTTTACTTTTCCCTTGATATTTGGGAACATATTTTTGACCTTGAATTCAAAGGATATTTGTAAAGGTAAAGTCATCAATTTGTTGATTTTCAGATTTTACCTCTATCATTGTACTGTTTTTTAGAAAGGTAGACTTCGTGTAATGGGGTTTGATGATGTATAATGATAGATTGACACATACGATGAGTTTAATTTATATTGTGAGAATTTACATGTCATGTGATGTAAAAATATGGTTTTAATAAAAAAACTTGTCATGATTTTAATCATAATATATAATATAAGGTTTTCTCAATGTGTAAAATATTAAACACCATATAGTTACACAATTTATAGTTTTTAGGGTTCAATTTTGGTGTTTGAGGCTTCATTTTATTTTATATCCTTCTCCACTCAACAAATTATCTTACCCTAGCTGGTTCGTGTGAATCCCTTCCCTCATAATTTCTCTGTTTAGGGATTTATCAGCAAGGTTAGGCACATAATCTCTCTGGGTAATCCTTCTTCTTCGTTCCTACTCATTTATGGTTGCAACAATAATTATTGTAGTGATTTCTAATTATATTTTGTTTTCTGTAAATCATTTTCAGTATTTAGTTGTGCCTTATCTTCTGATGGTAGATCTTGTGGTTTTTTGTCTCCAATATCATATAAAGTTATGTATTATATGATATCTTGGTAGGTGGATATGCTTATTTGTTCTAATTTCTAGAATTTAAAGTTTTTCAAATTTATTTCTTATGATATTAAGTGGAATATATTGCATTGAAATTAAAAAGGCCTTGGGTTCACATTTGAAATGGGGGTTTTCGATAAAAATTGGATTTCCTTGATTTGAGAAGGAAAATGAATTTTGAAACCCTAAATAATATTTTCATGGCTTTGAAAATATTTTATAAAAATATGAGCACGACATAGAAAATTGAAACTAATAAACATTACATGGAAGGATCTTTGGGTCTATCGAGATAAAGACATTGGTATCCTTAGTGTGTGTGACACCACTAGGAGGTAATATCTCTTATGTCAATGGCTTATGGAAGTCCACAATGTCAGTTGGATTGAACATTATTCCTTATTAATCTTGTGAGTGTCTAGTACATATTTTCCCATAGGTAACAACCCATTTGGTAGGTTAATTGTTGTTTCTATTTGTTTATTACATGATAGTTCGTTTCATGGTTATTGGACCACATGTATATTTATATTTTGAAATATTTACCTACTTTGTTTCTGGTGTTGGAAAATATGATAGATTTTTTTAAAAAAACTCAATGTTTTGTTTATAAATTCTTTCAAATTATTTATTTATATTAAATATCCTAAAAATGTTTTTTTAATTCTTCGACTTGTGCATTCATGTTATTTGAACATGTGATAATCACTTGGTGTTATCCTACTGGGAACTATTTCTCATAGCAAAATTATTCATATGGGTTGATTTATACCTTATTTATTCGGATTCACATAATGGTAAGAGAATTCTATAACATACTAGATTATCTTTAGATTATGGTTTCATTTTGGGATAGTTTGTAGGTGATGTTTTGCCACAAAAAGACTAGTTTCGTCTATACGTTTATTTATATCTCATTAATAATATCTTTCTTAGTTGTATCACCCATTGTTTCACTTTTTTTACTTTGGTTTCATGTCTTGTTTATTTATATATGAGAGATTTTTTGTTATCATTGTTTTACCCAACCTTATGATGGGTTGAGTTGGTTGAATGGTCTTATTGACCCGAGTAGCTCTATAACGTGAACCCGTCCTCATATAATAACTATATTATCATAAAAAACATAGATTTTATTATGATTATGTTGATACCACTTACACCCCATTTCCACCTTATTTTAAGTGAACACTTCACTCTTGAATATGCAAGACTAATTGTCTCCAAATAGAGATGTAATCCATTTTCATCGACATTTTATCATATATGGTTATAAAGATGGAACTAATTAGTATATATGAAACTTATAGAAATATTATGGTTCCAAAAAATTAATATATAACTTATCTTTTAACCATACAATCTATTGTAAAATGATAATGTCACTACTCATAAGTTTGGACTACCACCTCTATGAAGTGATGAAATTAATTTATCATCTAAACGTTAAATGGATGGAAATAAGGATAAATTTATTGAATATATATGATATATATGATATAAAAGATATCTTCAAAATGTGATTTATAATTTTCCTTTCTTTTATTTCATCAATCAAAAAGTTAAAACCACATTCTTGAAAATTAATGACATACTATATTCATGAACGATGTAATTCATTATTATATATCTACCTTTTATGGAACACTACATATATATATAATAAAAATATACCATATTTTTTTCATGAATACCAATTTCTATAATTTGGACAAATGAAAAATTTTCAAGGACTGAAAAAACTGTACTAGAATATACATTACAAATGTGATAGTTGACACTCTAAAATGATTATTTTTATAAATAATAATTAATTAATATGTATGGATATCTTATAAGTTGATAGTATATGACATTATAAATATATAATTCTATTATAAAATAATAATAAATTTAAATTTATTATAAAGATGTTTCAATTACATTTAGCTTAGTAGAAGCAGGGGTTAAGGGGTTCCATAAATAAATTTTCATTCATTAAGTTATACTTCCACTACATTAAGTATGTTAGGAAATGATTATGTCTGAAATAAACTGTGATTATATTTTATTTTATTTTAAATTTATTTTTTATATTTTAATGTTTTACAAAAATTCACTTCATTTATTAATAAAAACTTTAATGACATGATCTTTGTACAAGATTTCATCTCAATTTTTACTCTATTGAGAAATATTTAGTTTTATGCACCTATTTATTTATATGTGGTGTATATAATTACCATTTATTGTATTTAACATGAATATATATCTAGCCATGATAATTTAATTTTTAATTAATGTCACACATTCATGGGGTTACAATTTTGAAGTTATGAAGGAAGTAATAATTTATTTTATAATCTATATTTTTGGATTACTCTAAAATTCAAAAAATAAATCTATTAATATATCCTTCATGAAAACCATATATTATCTTATCATATAAAAATTTATCTATTTTCCATGGGTCCATCAAAATTTTTTTCTCCTCATAAAATTAATTAATCAAATAAATGTTTAGAAGAAAATATTATCATATTTCTCTTTTTCTAGTGTGTATTTTTCTTATATTTCCATATTTTTCAAAATAAATTTACAATGGTTAAATTTATATTTTATAACTTTATTAATGAAGGAAATATTATTTTCTTCTTTACTTTTTACATGTCTTTAAAGGAATATTTCTTATTTTTTCCAAAAGGATCATTTCTATCATTATTTTGCCAAAAAAATCATAAGAAATGTTTATTTTTAATATACGTGGAATTAACCAATTTTCCTACCACCATAATTATTTTTTCTATTTGGATAACTATATAATATCTCATTGGTTTTTAAAAAAAATTATTTAAGAAATTTTTATATTTTTATATTCTATTTTATTTATTTCTCCAAAAAATAAGCATTTATTAAAAAAAATTATATTTTTTGGAATTTAAAGTGACCTTTGAACTCACATAAATTAATTGTTCATTAAAATTATTTTGAAACATTAACTTTTTTGTGATAATTTTTTATTGGATATTACATTTATCTTATGTGACAAATTATTATGATCTTGAATATGCTTATTTTCTAATCCATATACAATTTAAATATACATTATTTTATTATTAATGTTATTTGATTGACTAGTGAAATATTGATATTCCATATACATTAATAAATATGGATATTTTTTTGATAAGTAATATCAATAATAAATTTATTTTATCATTAAATATATAAGAAATGCATTAGATATTCAATGATTAGAGGGGCCCATTGTTATATATCCCTCGATGCATCGATATGTAACATGTGAAAAACTAGTTTCCAAGAAAATAAATAAGGTTTTAATATTGTTGAAAACCATAAATTAAACTATATTTTAATACACATTTTATGGTAATTTTGTCATTATATCTGGGATCATAACAAAAAAAATTATTAATGACCATTATTGAGTATTCAGTTATCATTATCCATGTTATTATTGCATTGATATTACCTATTGAAAGATTTTAATCTCAAGTTATTGATTAAATGAAATGTTTTTTTAGTTACTTATCTTACCATGATTATTATTACTTATTTACTCATGATTGATTCTACTGCACATAACCTTTATTGGGTGTCTTAACTAACACATTATATTTTTCCATTCCCTAGTATATAAAGAAGGATATTATAGATAATATCTGGGATGTAAAATTTTTATTATACCATGTATTTTATATTTTCATTTTGATGTGAAAATCATGTGTGTATTTGGTTATCCAAGACTTCTAAACTAACCATCCATCAATGGTGAGATCCCTTATATAAGTCATCAATGTAAAAAAGATGGCACCGACTCTGGGTTACTGGTGTTATGGATTTTAAAATAAATTAATGGTATTAGGTAAAATAACTATGAATAAGTTTATTATACAAATGTTTAAATAACCTAAATTGATTATAAAGGTAATTATAACATATTTGACAAAGCATAAGTCCATTGTATGACATTATCTTACAATCTCACATTTAAATAGTGGTGGTTTATGTTACACTTCCATTTGGGAAAATTATTTTTTTCATTCTATCTAAAACGTAATAAATTTTCTTCCACTTTGGGGTTTTTTGGAATATCATTTCTTCCGACCATTTCACTTCCCTTTGGTTTAAAAAATTACTCAAAGGAGGAATATAGGTTGAACTATCCTTATTTCATACATTTGGTCATGAATTATTCTCCTCCATTTTTATATTAATTATTTTGTTTTATAAATGAATTTATTTATAATTATATGATTTCATAAGTTAATTTGCAATTTTCCTCGAATTTATTTATAAAATAATAAAATTAATATTTTTATTAACATTTAGACACAAGTTATTTTATGTTGATTATTTCATTCAAAAGTGTTAATGAAATTTTAATTTTTACTTTTGTATAAAAATATATATTCTCAAATATTAATTTTTTTAATAATTATATTATTTATATTTTCATATTTTTCTAAATTAATTTATATTCCCATTTTTGAAAAAATATTATATTTTAATATAAAAGTTAATAAAAGTGAATGTTAGTTTTTATTATTTGTGAAAAAATATTTTAATTAACTTATAAATAATTTTTGTCAATGAAAATATTCTTTAGTGTTTTTTATTTTTCAATAGTGGTACTATCTAATGTTATAATACACCTTATTAAATTGCATATATTATTATATGGTATTGTGGATGTTTCCATGATACCTATTTCTTTCTCATATGTTAATTATGTTTTATTGGAGTTATAAATTTAATTCTTGTTCATATGTAGTATATCTGTATGGGTTTTTATTATGTGATGGTTGGGAATATATTCTTATAACATTAAAATGAATTAGGTAATGATTCATATATCATGATTTGAAATTTATGGGACTAGGGTGTAAACCCAATATACTATGTTTACTAGAAGGAATAGTGATCCAAATTGACAATGGAAATTTTATCACCATGTGATGATGGTCTTATTAGTGGGCCTCAACATAAAATATTAACTTTTATTATTATTTAAATAGAAAATTACTATACCTAGGTCTTGTTTTTCAGGGATTGTTATTATTTATTATTATTTCCACACTCCTACAATTTATGTCTTATGATATACCAAAATCCTTATGATATTAAACATGCTTTATGATCTATAATTTATTAAGTATTTTTCCTTTTTGTTTTATCCGTACATCTTAATTATGTTCTCATACCTTTGTTCTCATATTATTCTTTCCTATAAACATTGATTGGTATCTCTTATGATCACCCATTCTATGAATTTGATAACACAATTCATTATGATTCGCCTCCCCAAGGCATGTATAAGAATATTATATATGATATGTCTATAAGGTAATTAAATTTGAAAGATACTTGTGGGAATGTTAAATATTATTTAAAATATGTTAGTGATGTATATAGTCTTTAAAAACACTAAATATTTTTATTTTTTGATTTGTTTTATTTTTATACGTAATTAATATTCATGTAAAATGATGTAACATGTTTATTTTTTTGATTGTATTGTCTGAGAGGATCAACAATATAATATTTTCACTAATACTCTTCATCTTAATATATTTTAATACATCAAATACAAGTTGGGATCACTCAAAATCATATGATCACTTTTAATTTTTTATGTTATCATCTATTAACATTAAATAAAATCCGTGAGAGGGGTATTGACATTCGTTGTTTTTAATTTTACTAACATTTCATCAAGATATTTCATAAATTCTGAGAAAATTACCAAAAATTATAAGTTTAATCATCTGATAATTCATCAGAAACTACATCAAAAAAATGTTTCCCTTTTCAAGAAATTATACAATAAATTGATCTTTTGGAATGAACATTTTATTTCATATTTTTTATTCTTATTAATATTGAGTTTTATAATTTAAACTAAAATGTTTACTATTTAATTATTTATTATGTATAAATAATTTTAAACAGTAATAACCAATTTACAAATATCCTTATTTTCTGAAAGTTTCAATGGATTATAGGAAAATACTTCCATTATTCATTTGTGAATAAACATCATCAAAAAAGACCACATGCATTTATCATAAGGTAATATTCAATATGATATATAACTTATTACTATTAATTTATAAATTATTTTCTTTTATTTATTATCCATAAATTAATCCTAATAGGTAGAAAAAGGTTTTTTATTCATGATATATCTAATTATAAGATGTGAAAAAATCAATGAAACAAAGATATATTACATCAAGAAGGAGACTTTCATTCATAAAATGGTACATCAAAATAAAAAATACCACTCACTAGATACTACACCTATAAGGGGAAAATCACCAAATAGTAACATTGGAAATTATTATTTTGTTTTTAACTTTTATTTCACGATTTGATTATATGTTATTTTGAATAATCCTAATGGGTGAGAAAAATGATACACATTTAATAATATATTTTTTCATGAGAGTTTTTTTGAATATGTTATTTCATTAAATAAGAAATATAAATTTTGTAGTTTGGGAGAGAAGAATCATAAAGAGAGGAAAACATTTTTTCGGGATAATATTCACTTTACTACATTAGAAGTAAACTAGAAAGAATGAATCATTTTTACTCTCATTGATCTATTTTTTCTATATTATTTTATAATGAACAATGTCAAGTAGATTAATTTTTTAATTTCTGGTTGTGATTTTAAAAAATCGGATTTTATTAGGTGGAATTTTTTAATAACATCTTTCAGTAATTATTTTTTGATGAATTAAAAGACATACCTTTATTTTTTATGATAAATTAAAAGAAATTAATCTTTTTTTGTATAGACATAATTTCAGATAAATTGTATTCAATAAAACTAAATTGATCAACATAATTATTTAAGAAATATTTTTTGTACTAATATACTTATAATAGTAGATGAATGTTATCATTGGACTGAACAATTTGAACTGAATAGAAGATAAATCTAATAAATGATACTAAAATTTCAAATTATACTGTAATTAAGCCCAAATATCATATAATTTGATAATAGGTGTTTGTTACAACATATCATATAAATTCAATCGATAATTTCATGGAATGGTGTATTTGTAGAGACTGGACTAATTTGAACATTATTATATTTATTTTTGTTGGTCGGAGTGGACACTCAAGAGGGGGGTGAATTGAGTTCCAATTAAAATTTCAGCTAAAAACAATTTCTATTAAAATCCCCCAATTTGAAAAACAAATTAAACTGTAGTGAATTTATACAGATTATAAAGGTTCAACTAGTTTCTCAAAGATTGAATAATTCTCAGTTAACTTAATCTTATGATTAAATTAACTTTTGAAACTAACTTACTGGTTTACAATAAATATAAACACTTGCGAGTTTAACTATCAAAGTAGCATTGAAAATAAATTATATTTCAAAGTAATAGAAGCGGAATATGAAATAAATGTATATAGTATTGATAGAGATTTTAACTAAAAACACAAGATTTAACCAAGAGGTTTAGTCTCAAGCCGAGACTTAGTCCTCTCAAAATTTATATAAAGTTATCCACTCCATGGATCTGGGTTAACAACAGTGATCACACTGTTCAGGTCAAGAGACCTCTACCACAGTTATACGTGGGATAACAAAAAACAGCTCAAAGCTGTCCATGTCACACTCAACCTCTACCACTATCCACAGTGGGAAATAAAGGATGTAAAGATTGTGAGTGAGGATTTACAAATCCTCCAGTTAAGGTTCAGGAGACAGTGTGTGTGTAATAATTAACAGGCTACACACACTGCTCGTAATGAAAATACTAAATCACTTAGAGGAAGATATAGAGTTTAGAATGGCTCTAGTGATTGCAGTGCACTCCTGGACTGCTTTGGATTTGATCAGAAATGGTTCTGAGTCCTTCTCTGGTATTTGACTGAAAAACAGAGTATCATTTATTCTTTCAGTGCTTCCAGGTTCAGCTTAGTTATCGGCTCAGAAAATGAAGTGTTCTGTGTAGTTCTTCTTTAGCATAGATTGCTCGATGTATGTTCTGTGTTCTGGATTCTGGTAATAGTAGTCTTGTGAGTGCAAGTTCTCCAGATGTTCTTGGCACGTTTTGAGCATGATCGTGAGTGTGTTCCCCTGTGCTCAATCTCTTCTAGTCTCTTGTTTTGATTCACTGATACATACATGTTGTTCTTGGTTTTTTTCTTGCATATATTATCCCTTTCACATTCACCCCCTCTATAACTTTAAGCCTTTTTGCTGAGAAGACAGAATGATTATCTTTTTCAATCGTACTTGGTACGGTTTCCTGAAATGGAAACAGAAATCATTTAATAACATTAAATTCATCAAAAGTAACAAATGTAGTTGTTAGTGTAATAAGAAAATAGTGTCGAGGATATAGGATTTGACTCCGTAGTTAATTATAGGTAGTCGTTTGTTTGTAGACGTGTATGGTTGACTCTGTGTAGGATCTTCAATCGGTATCTCTTCAAACTCATATCGGTAGCTCTTATCAGTAGCTCTTATCGGTAGCTCGATGAACTTAGTTCCATCGGTTGCTCTTGGATGTCTGTAGCTCTATGCATCGGTAGCTCTGGATATTATGCATATCGGTAGCTCTCCGTCTATTGGTAGCTCTGGCTGTCGGTAGCTATCTTTGTATTGGTAGTTCTGTTTCTATAGGTAGCTCTGGATGTCGGTAGCTATCCGTCTATCGGTAGCTCTGGCTGTCGGTAGCTATCTGTCTATCAGTAGCTATATATCTATCGGTAGCTCTGGCTGTCGGTAGCTATCCGTCTATCGGTAGCTCTGTTCAGGTCAGTGATACTTACACTTGACTGTCTTATGGAAAACACATCTAATTCACTTGGAATCATTTCAAAACTTATAATAACATGGATAATCGAGATTAACATAAATCAGAATGTATTTTAACATTATTATTAACTTGATCACCGGTTTGAAAGAATTAAAGTGTAGATCAATAGTAATTGTGAATATCATAATGTATGAACACATAATTGGGATTGTCAAAACATATGAATACAAGATTGGGATTATCAAAACAGGTGACGTCACCAATCTCCCCCTTTTTGATAATCACAACTTATGATATGGCCATTTTAAAATAGTGAGAATATAGTATTAGATAGTATAACATTAATATTCAATTTTCTCAAAGAAAATAGTATCACAGGAAAGAGGAAATGTAAATAGAAAGATATAGATCAAAACTTATCATAGGTAGAATTAAATACAATAGTATCAGAGATAAGGTTTGAAAGAATTGGTACCAAAGAAGTAAATGTATGAAATAGTATCAAAGGCTCCTCCTTTGATCAATTTTCTCCCCTTTTATATTTATCTCCTTTTTTCCCTTTTGAGCATATTTCTCCCCCTTTTTCTTCCCCTCTTTATAGTTCTCCCCCTTTGTGATAATCAAAAAGTGGGAAACCAAACATAGATAACTGATAAACTGAGATAGAGGAAAGAAAGGCATTTTTTTAGATCAGACAAAAATTACATAAACAGAATAGAAAAAAAATGATTCCTATCAAACATACATGCCACTTTATCAATCCACATCTTCAATGTGAGATTTTCCCTTGGGATCAGAAGAGAATTCAGGTGTTGAGGATACTGGGGAGGACTTTGGAATTCCAGAAATGATCAAAGGAGGATGAGCAACTGATACAGTGTCGGGCCTGTATTGGGAAGTCCTTTGAGTGATCATAGGTGTGAGACTTATTATGGCTTGAGCATGAGTCATCCGAACTGGAGACGTAGTAGAGGCAGAGGCAGGAAAAGAAGGAGGTACAATGACCGCTCTGGCATAAACATGTAGGAAGGGTAGCAACAGGTTTCTGAAATCCATTATAATGAGTCCTCCTCTCTCCATGACAGACACAAAATCATCTCTATTTTCAATGAATTTATCCAAAGCAGAAGTAAGCTCCCTGAGCTTACTAACCTGCTCTCTGAAGGCGTACGACACTAGAGGTAACTTTTGATTCTCAAGCAGAAGTTTGAAATGGTTAGTTAGTTTTTTCTTGGTATAAACCTTTTCAAAATAAGTATCCACCTTATTCTTGATTTCCTCTTGAGAAGCAGAGGCCTATCTCATGTAGTCCTGGATGATATTCATTATTTCTCTGGCTGAATCCCTGGTAGACAGCACAAATCGACTTAAATCTGATGAGTCCACAGAGCCACTGGTTGAAATAGAACCAAGCTCCTCCTTCATCAGAGCACGAAATTGATTTAGATCAATTGCAGGTTTTGAAACTAGAGGACTAACATAGAAGGATACAGTTTCTTTGAAGATTTTGGTCAACCCACTAATCAGATTTTTCATTTGAGAGTCCTGATTTTTGACATGATCCTTCATCGATGTTTTGAAAGCTTCAAACACCGAGACATGCTGACTTACAACACTCTTCACATAGGCTAAATCCTTGTCATCTTGAGATTTTGAACTCATGAAAGAGTCTAAGGCAACAAAAGATATCCATAGAGCTTCAAGATCTACTTCTAGCCTAGAAAATTTAGTGTGGCACTCCTTGACTTCTTCCATTTGCTCACCCACAAAATTTGACAGATTTCAACCAAGAGAAAGCTCAAAAGACCTTTCTAACATCTTCATTTCTTCACCAAAACAGTGCTTCATCTCAGCAACAGAGGCACTGAAGGATTCCTTCAGCTCATGCTTTAGGGATTCGAGGTCAGACTTTGTAACAAAATCACTAGGAGAAACTCTAGTAGATACTCTTTTAGAAGCTAAACTGACTACAGAGTCATCCATGACTGATTTAATCAAGGATACTAAAAAAGATTCCATTGTCGTTACTTCTTCTACAAAACTAACTATGAGATTTTTCTTTCAGCACATCTAAATCATGTACTCGGACCACATCAGCAGGTAATAACTCAGGATTGATGTCATAGCTGATCTTTGGTCTATTCAAAGATACTTCATTATCCGAATCAGGATAATAAAAACCACAGACTATAAAACCTGGGTCTTCTACCCAGTCTTCAGACTCAATAGTCACTGTAACATTTCCAAAATTGGGTGATTCTCCCCCTCATTGGGTGCATTCTCATATATAGTAACAACATTATCTGCTGGTCTTTCTTCATCAGAATATTCCACAACAACATCCATCTCTACAGCAGCAAGATGATTTTCTGGAATAGGTACAACTTCTCCTCATTCTCTTTCTTCATCCATAAAAGGTACAACTATGATTCCAATAACTGGACTCAGACTCAATTCAGAAGAATCATATGATTTAGAGACATTCTCTTCTTCCTCTACATGCTAAGAGACCGACTGGTCTTCCTCAGTAGCAGGTGTCTCCACTTCTACTAGCACTTCCTTTTCTAAAGACCTAATTTCAGCAACAGGTCTTGGAGGCAATTCCGAATCTCCTCCATCATCCATAGGAGTTTCTTCCTCTTCTTCTTCTACATCTTCTTCTGACTCATCATTGTACTCAGGTTCCTCTTCATCAGGTCCTAAACCTGGATCTCTTTTATCCTTTGTCCATGAAGGATAATCCAGAGGATTAAATTTATCATATACCTTTTGGTCATCATTGAACCATTCTCCTCTCCACGGATTCCAATTAATCTTCATATATTTGCAAACTGTAGTAGTGATACAAAAGTTTCTCTTCACTACAACTATCTCATCTTGAGACTCAGCTATCCCTTTCACTTTGATCATTACATAAATCATCTTAGCAAAGAATAGGGTGTTAGTCTTTGATTTCGGCCTTATCATATATTCTATTTGACTCATCACCAATCTCCACAAATTGACTTTGACATCATGTCTCAAAAGATGTAGGATATAGATATCCTGATATCTCAAATTAGCAAAGTCTCCTCTCCTTGTCGTCAACACATGTTGAACAAACTTGAACAGTAATCTGTTCTCTCCATCCATTTCTGCAGCAACCACTTTCCTTGGAGTTCCATCACCAGTCAGTTCTTTCAATGCGGTCTCATGATCAAAAATGTCACTGGTAGGTGGCATTGCTCTGGATACATATCCAGACACACCTTCATGTGGAACTTTTAAGCAATCAGCCCATTCTACTTATGAAAATGATATAACTTTACCATTTATAAATGAAGATACTCGGTTCTCATTCTCTAACTTCTTGATGCTTACGAACTCATAAAACTGTTTTACCAACTTTGGGAAGTAGGGACCGTTGTTATTTGAAAAGCAGTCTACCCATCTCTGAGCTTCCAGAACTTCGAGCACCAAGGAATTTCTGGGCAGCAACCAGTCTACACACAGCTCTTTTTCAATCACAATAGCTCTATTTTGCAGATGAGGATTTACTAGTCTCCTTCATGACCTAGTTCTAACAGCACTACTCGCTTCTGGCTCGGACTTCCACCTTTTTTCTTTAGGATCAAAACAGTCGTCTCGGATGACAGGAGTTTTGGTTTTTGCCGTCGCTGGTTCGAGGGATCTCAGGTTTGCAGAGGGTTCGGGTTCTATGGTTCGATGGTAGAAGTTTTTGGGTTCGATGGAGTGAGAAGCGACTTAGACTTAGTTTTATCATTTAAGAATCATAAGTTAAATGAATAAAAACAAAAAAACAGTTTAGATTCTTGGCGGCATACAAAAATATTTAAAATAGTGCTTTATCGGTGATGATTTTTATCGGTGAGGATTTCTATCGGTGATGATTTCAACATCGGCGAAGATTAAACATCCCCAGCTCATGCCTAATATAACATAACCTATCCAAACATAAGGGTTTAGTGAAAATGTCAGCCAATTGATGTTCATTTCCGATAAATTCAAGAGAAATATCACCCTTTTTATAATGATCTCTCAGAAAATGATGCCTTACATCAATGTGTTTGGTTCTTGAGTGAGATACAGGGTTTTTCGATATTTTTATTGCACTAGTGTTGTCACAGTTAATCAAAACATGCCTAAAATAGTATCCATAGTCCAAGAGAGTGTGTTTCATCCACAGAATTTGTGTACAGCAATTACCAGCAGCTATATACTCTGCTTCGGCAGTGGATAGAGCTACAGAATTATGCTTTTTACTAGACAAAGATACTAAGAATTTTCCTAATAAATGACATGTTCCTGAAGTGCTTTTTCTGTCTAATTTGAAACCAGCAAAGTCAGCATCTGAATAACTCATTAACTCAAAGGATTGTCCTTTTGGATAAAATAAACCAAGGTTAATAGTATGTTTGAGATACTTGAAAATTCTTTTAACAGAAAGAAAATAATATTCTTTCGGGTTAGCTTGAAATCTTGCACACATACATACAATGAACATAATATCTGGTCGACTAGCAGTAAGATAAAGTAAACTACCAATCATACACCTATAATTGGTTTGATCCACTGGTTTCCCAGTTTCATCTGTATCCAATTTACAGATTGTACTCATAGTAGTTTCACTCTCCTTAATACTATCCAAACCAAAACGTTTTAATAGATCCTTTGTATATTTACTTTGATTCAAAATAGTACCATTTTCATTTTGAAATTCTTGAAATCCAAGAAAGTATTTATGTTCTCCCATTAAACTCATTTCAAATTCATTTTGCATAATTTTTGAAAAATCAGTACATAAAGAATGTTTAGAAGATCCAAAAATAATATCATCAACATAGATTTGTACAACTAAAACATCTTTAGAAATTATTTTAATAAAAAGAGTTGGATCAGAAATCCCTTTAGTAAAACTTTTTGAAATAAGAATGTTGCTGAGTCTATAATACCAAGCTCTTGGAGCTTGTTTTAAGCCATATAAAGCTTTAGAAAGTTTAAAAACTTGATTTGGAAAATTGGGGTTTGGAAATCCAGGAGGTTGTTCTACAAAAACATATTCAATTATAAAACAATTTAGAAATGCACTTTTTCCATCCATTTGATATAACTTGAAATTTAGATGTGTAGCATATGCAAGTAAAATCCAAATGGCTTCTAGTATAGCTACAGGTGCAAAGGTATCCTCATAGTCTATGCCTTATTCTTGACCATATCCTTGTGCAACTAGCCTAGCTTTGTTTCTAACTATGTTTCCTGATTCATCAACTTTATTTCTAAAAACCCATTTAGTGCCTATTGTTAGTGTGTCCTTAGGTCTGTTAACTAATTCCCAGACTTTGTTTCTTTCAAATTGATTTAACTCTTCTTGTATAGCCATTACCCAGAATTCATCAATGATAGCATCATTAATATTTTTGGGTTCTACCTGGGAGAGAAAAGCTTGATGTTCAAACTGATTTCTTAGAGAAGCTCTACTCTGTGTTCCTCTATGAAGATTACCAACAAAAACATCCAAAGGATGATTCTATAGAATTCTTGTATATCTAGTAAAGGTAGGAATAGACACTTCAGGTTCATTAGTAGGTTCAGGTTCAACCGAAACAGATTCTGGAAAAAGTCCAGAACTGGAAGTTTTTATAACAGGTTCTTTGGATTTATCATTAAGGTCTAGAACAGACAAATCTTCTTCAAGATTCTCAAGAGTGGTTTTAGGCTCATAAGGATCGGTTTCATCGAATATGATGTGAACAAATTCTTCCACACATTTGGATTTCTTATTGAACACTCTATAAGCTTTACTTGAAGTAGAGTAACCCAGAAAAATTCCTTCATCACTTTTAAAATAAAACTTTCCGAGATTATCCTTTGTGTTAAGAATAATGACTTTGCAACGAAAAACTCTGAAGTAATTAACCTTAGGCTTCATATTGTTCCACAACTCATATGGGGTTTTCTTAAGAACAGGTCTAATCAAGACTCTATTGATAACATAACAAGCTGTATTTACAGCTTCATCCCAAAAGTAAATAGGCAGTTCATATTCATTGAACATGGTTCAAGCTATTTCTTGAAGGGTTCAGTTTCTCCTTTCTACTACGCCATTCTACTGAGGTGTCTTAGGAGATGAAAAGTTATGAGTGTAGCCATTGTGTAAGCAATAAGATTCAAAGTCTTGATTTTCAAACTCACGACCATGATCACTTCTCAAGGTCTTAATTTTGAGTCCACTAAGATTCTCTATAGGCTTGGAGTATTTAACAAAGGAAGAATAAGCTTCACTTTTGTGAGCTAAGAAATATACCCAAGTATATCTAGAGAATTCATCTACTAGAACATAGACATAGTGCTTCCCATTTAAACTAGAAACTCTTGATTGTCCAAACAAATCCATGTGAACCAACTCAAGTGGTTGAGAAGTTGAGACTTCTTTCTTTGATTTAAAAGAAACTTTGTGTTGTTTTCCCTTTTGACAGGGTTACGCACTTTGTCATTTGGGAATTCTAATTTAAGTAAGTCTCTAACTAAGTTTTTCCGAGCCAGTTTTCTAAGTGAGTGAATGTTGCAGTGTCCTAATCTTCTATGCTATAGCCAAGATTCTTTGTGAAAAGCATTCAAACAAGGAATATTTTGTTTAGCTAGAGAATTTAAATCAACAGCATAAACATTTTCATTCCTTAGAGTAGAAAATACTAAATCATTTTTGGAGTTAAAAACATCACAGGAATAATTTTCAAACTTGACATTGAAACCATCATCACATAATTGAGATATACTAAGCAAGTTTTATTTAAGTCCATCAACGAATAAAACTTTAGAAATTAATACTGAGTCAGTGTTACCAATCTGGCCTAGGCCGATGATTTTTCCTTTTGAGTTGTCACCAAAGGTGACATGACCTCCATCAACCTTTATTAAGCTCTTGAAGCAAGAATAATCTCTAGTAATGTGTCTTGAGCACCCACTATCTAAATACCATATCTTCTTGTGAAATCTCTTCAAGCAGGTCTCCTACAAAATAGATTTAAACATGAAATGGCTTTGGTACCCAGATTTTCTTGGGTCCAGATAGGTTAGCAATCAAGGCTTTAGGTACCCAGATTTGTTTTATTGGTTTCATACAATTAACAGAAGTAACAGATTTTGAAAGATAAACTTTATTTGGTCTATAACCATATGAATATCTTGTTGAAGCATATGAATTTCCAAAACTGGGAGTAGAAAAAAAAATCGGACTTAGGAATAAATCGAGTGTTGGTGAACTGTCTCTGTCCAGGTTGGTATCCTAAACCAGTAGCATATCAAGGTGAAACTTGATTTCCTAGCATTTGAGTTAGAGAATCCTTTCCATTTGTGATTTTTTCTAATTCCTTTCCGAGTAGCTCATTTGAAAGTTTCAGTTCTGTATTTTCCTTTAATAGTTGAGCACTATTTTCCTTTTCTATATCAAGATCAGATTTATGCTTAACACTTAAAGCATACGGTTTCTTTTAACCTTTGTATTTTCCTTTAAGCTCATTACAGATTTCTTCTAACATATCACAGTATTCAAATAGTTCAGATTTTGACATGTTTTCCGAATCAGAATCATCTCCAGAATAATATGAATTTAAAACAAGAGTGTCAGATGTTACCTCATAAGTATTTGTCAAGAAACACATGTTGGCTCGATTCCTTTCAGAGTCCGAAGATTCGGCTTCACTTGTGCTGTCTTCTGAAGCACTCCAGGTAGCCTTCATGCCTCTCCTGTACTTCTTGTCTTTATAATCATATTTCTTTCTGAATTTTATCTTTGGACAGTCTGCTTTGATATGTCCTTTTCGATTGCATTCGTAGCAGACAACTTCATCAGTCCTATCAGCTTTCTTCCAATCCTTTTTCTATTTTCCTTGTTGATCAAACTTTCCTTTGTAATTTATTTTCCTAAAGAATTTATTTTTCCTATAAAACTTCTTGAATCTCCTGGCTATCTGGGCCATTTCTGCATCACTTTCATACTATGAGTTTTCACTTGTTGAACTCTCATCCTCCATTTGTATTTTCTCCTTCTCCTTACTCTTCAAAGTAGTAGACTTGAAAGCTACAGATTTTCTTTTCGATTTATCATCTTCCACTTTGTTTACCTTGAGCTCTTTTTCATACATCATCAATTTTCCAATAAGTTCTTTGACATGTAGAGAAGCAATGTCACATGATTCTCTGATTGAGACAGATGTGCCTCTCCATCGATCTGGTAGACATCTCATGATTCTCATAATTTGTTCCTTTGCTGGAACAGCTTTTCCGAGTGAATTCATCGTGTCGAATATCTCATTAAACCTGAGATATATGTCAGAAATAGGTTCATCAGACTTCATTTTAAAATTATCATACTTAATAGTATAAGTGTTCAATCTCATTTCTTTAACTTTATTTGTTCCTTTATGAGAAACAGCCAAGGTATCCCAAATTTCAAAAGCAGTTTTGCATGTAGAAATTCTGTTGAATTCTTCATCTCCTAGAGCACAGTACAGAGCATTCATAGCTTTACAATTATTATTGTAAGCAGTCTTTGTAGGTTCATCCCAAGTAGATCTATCAGTAGTGGGAATTTTTTATTCAGATTCAATAGCAGTCCAAATATCAAAACTCATGCTTGCTAGATGAATTTTCATTTTATGTTTCCATTTAGCATAGTTATTTGCATTAAAGAAAGGTGTTCGGTTAGTAGCATCACCCTCAAGTCTATTATCCATTATAAAAAAAATTTAAAGAGATAGAAATTTAGAAATAATAGAAATTTTAAGAACTTTAAAATACAACTAAAATCACAGTTGAAAAGCCGAGAGTAAATAAAATGTTTTGCAAAACACACAACCTCTGATACCAAATGTTGGTCGGAGTGGACACTCAAGAGGGGGGTGAATTGAGTTCCAATTAAAATTTTTGCTAAAAATAATTTCTATTAAAATCCCCCAATTTAAAAAAAATTAAACTGTAGTGAATTTATACAGATTATAAAGGTTCAACTAGTTTCTCAAAGATTGAATAATTATCAGTTAACTTAATCATATGATTAAATTAACTTTTGAAACTAACTTACTGGTTTACAATAAATATTAACACTTGCGAGTTTAACTATCAAAGTAGCTTTGAAAATAAGTTATATTTCAAAGTAATAACTGCAGAATATGAAATAAATGTATATAGTATGGATATAGATTTTAACTAAAAACACAAGAGTTAACCAAGAGGTTCTGTCTCAAGACGAGACTTAGTCCTCTCAAAATTTATATAAAGTGATCCACACCCTGGATCTAGGTTAACAGTAGTGATCACACTGTTCAGGTCAAGAGACCTCTACCACAATTATATGTGGGATAACAAACAATAGCTCAAAGCTGTCCAGGTCACACTCGACCTCTACCACTATCCACAGTGGGAAATAAAGGATGTAAAGATTGTGAGTGAGGATTTACAAATCCTCCAGTTAAGGTTCAGGAGACAGTGTGTGTGTAATAATTAACAGGCTACAGACACTGCTCGTAATGCAAATACAAAATCACTTAGAGCAAGATATCGAGTTTAGAATGGCTCTAGTGATTGCAGTGCATCTCTGGACTCCATTGGATTTGATCAGAAATGGTTCTGAGTCCTTCTCTGGTATTTGACTGAAAAACGGAGTATCGTTTCTTCTTTCAGTGCTTCCATGTTCAGCTTGGTTATCAGCTCAGAAAATGAAGTGTTCTGTGTAGTTCTTCTTTAGCATAGATTGCTCGATGTATGTTCTGTGTTCTGGAGTCTGGTAGTAGTTGTCTTGTGAGTGCAAGTTCTCCAGTTGTTCTTGGCACGTTTTGAGCTTGATCACGAGTGTGTTCTCGTGTGCTCAATCTCTTCAAGTCTCTTGTCTTGATTCACTAATACATACACGTTGTTCTTGGTTTTTTTCTTGTATATATTATCTCTTACACATTCACCCCCTTTATAACATTATGCGTTTTTTGCTGAGAAGAAGGAATGATTATCCTTTTCATTCGTACTTGGTGCGGTTTCTTGAAATGGCAACAGAAATCATTTAATAACATTAAATGCATCAAAAGTAACAAATGTAGCCGTTAGTGTAATAAAAAAATAGTGTCGAAGATATAGGATTTGACTATGCAGTTAATTATAGGTAGCCGTTTGTTTTTAGACGTGTACGGTTGACTCTATGTAGGATCTTCCATCGGTAGATCTTCAAACTCTTATCGGTAGCTCTTATCGACAGCTCTTATCGGTATCTCGATGAACTTAGTTCCATCGGTTGCTCTTGGCTGTCGGTAGCTCTATGCATCGGTAGCTCTGGATATTATGCATATCAGTAGCTCTCTGTCTATCGGTAGCTCTGGCTATCGGTAGCTATCTGTCTATCGGTAGCTCTGTGTTTATCGGTAGCTCTAGCTGTCGGTAGCTATCCGTCTATCAGTAGCTCTGGCTGTTGGTAGCTATCTGTCTATCGGTAGCTCTGGCTGTCGGTAGCTATCTGTCTATCAGTAGCTCTGTGTTTATCAGTGGATCTGGCTGTCGTTAGTTATCTGTCTATCGGTAGCTCTGTTCAGGTCAGTGATACTTACACTTTACTGTCTTATGAAAAACACATCTAATTCACTTATAATCATTTCAAATCTTCTCTAAACATGGATAATTGAGATCAACATAAATCAGAATGTATTTTAACATTATTATTAACTTGATCATCGATTTGAAAGAATTAAAGTGTAGATCAACAGTAATTGTGAATATCATAATATATGAACACATAATTGGGATTGTCAAAACATATGAATACAAGATTGGGATTATCAAAACAGGTGAGGTCAACTATTTTTCAGTTCGAATTATTTAGAAATAGTAATTTTTTCTAATTTAAACATTCCATTCAATGTGTTTTTTCTAATAGCTTTTATATGTTATAGTTTCATATAATAGATCTTAACCATTTCATTTATAATTATTTACTTTCTGATCCATCATTATTGAGGAGGTTATATGGATACGAACCTAGGTTAATTTTTAAAATTCTTATTGATGATTTTCTAATAATAGAACCAATATATTTAAATCATCATTTTCGACGAATTAAAGGGCATTGGATTTGCTGCAGATTTCATGATTGAGGCAGATATTAGGGCTAGATCTCCCAAGTGTCGACCGTTGGTGTTAAAGAAGCTCTAGAGTTTACAACCTGATATTTTACAACTAGTGTAAAAAATTATTTTTTTGTGATCTCTAGATACTTTAGATTTGTTTTCTAGACCCTTATACTACATTGGGTAATTTTTAAGAGTTTGAATTATTTTTAGTATATTGGTAATGATATGATTTTTGGTGTTGTAAGATTATCATCTAGAACTCTAAGGATCATTTCTACTTTAAAAAAATATATTTGAAAATATATTTTTAATTTTCATATTTTTTTAACGTAAGAAACTTTTATTTTCTGTTATGCATGTCCAAGATATTTTATTATTTACTCTAAAAAATTTTCTTGCTTGAATATTATGACTATATTTCAATTAACCATTTGATTCGGTTGAAACTTTCTTGTTTATTTTTAATATAATTCAACCTATATTGTTGCTATAATTTAAGATATTTATTGGGACACCATCAACTTTAATATAATTTAAAGTCAAAACTCTTAATTAAAAATTCTTTAATGGCGGGAATCAAAATAGAGGAAGAACATGGGGCTTTAATTATAATTATTTTTCCATTAGGATCTATAGTCTTGGGGTTAGTTTATATTATAAAATTGTACTGATTATAAAACTAACAATTTTTACTACTACAACTATTAGGGTGAATTTATCTCACACTCTCACCTCACCTTGAATTTTCATGCATGTAATATAAGAAATAAATTCCAATAACACAATAGACATGAATTTGTGAGGTCCACTCATAATCCCTGAACTAGTACTTAGTGTATAGTATTTTTTATTCCCCCAGAATCAATTGATATATTATTGTCAAAGATAATTATAGGAAATGGGAAGGCCTTGAAAGCATTCTATTATCACTAACCTGGTACGATACATGACACTGACTTATAATAGAAAGTACCCAACCACATTAATCTTAGTAATAGAAACGTACAAGTTCAATTTTTTAAAATAACAGGTTTGGTCGACTCCTCTTGAAGTGTGACAAACAATGTAAGAATGAATATCTTATTAAACTATATTTATTTTTATCTCATTCCTCCATAATGAAATAATCAATTGGCCAACTTTTTTCATCTAATCCAAAAATTCTTCTGAGATTCCTATTATGAATCACCCCAAACAACCCATCAAAATAGGATCTGATCTAGGCCCAAGAAAGATTCTAATTTATCTAAATATCCCCAAATTCTAGTGACTAACACCAAGTAATCCAATAAAAACTATTGGATAGGATTTTCCAAACCTAAAAGAACAAACACAAAATACATGAATAGAATTATTTCAGGAAAAGAAATATTTCATAATTAAAAAAGAAATAGTAGTGTTGATAAAAAAAGATAAAAATAAAAAAGTAAGATATATGTAGTGACCTCGATCCCAGAATCCCATAACAATTTATTTCTACCATTATATAGGTATAAGATAGATGTAACCACATCTCAAGGGAATTTTAATTTACTAGTATTTGGTAAATTTGATATATACATGATTCAAATATAACATTTTAATACAATTTTTTTGTGAAAATAATATTATTCCTTCTAGAATATCCTTTTATACCAGTCAGAGTAAATTTAATTGAATTATTGGGGGGAAGGAAAATAAATATGGGTGATCTGAAATGATCTATAATTGTTAAAGACTATATAATAAATAAATAATCAAAGATAATAATCAATATTTAAAGGTTAAAAAATGAACCCACATGCCATGTAATAATAAAACATAGAAGGAGGTTCATAAATAATATATTAATCTATCTTAAAAACATTCCATTTAATCAACAACATGAATATTATAACTAAAGAAGGCATAGTCAGTATAGGAATTTATATTAATGAAAACCATTCCATTTAATCAATAAAATAATATTATATTTCATATATATATATATATATTCATAATTACAATATCATGGATAAAAATAATGGAATAAGAATAGAGGCAGTTCTTAATTATCAAACATTATGTTTCAAAATAACATGATACCCTAACCATCGATATCTATCCTATATATGGTTTTAAACATACTAAGTGAAAAACCATTATAAAATTCGATACAATTGCTTTGTCCCATGAGACTAAAGATGCATCATGGGGATTTCATTAACTATCCCCGATCCCATGTCTTTCATATCTAAATAATTCTTTATATATTGAATTATTGATATAATTCATAAAAAATAAACTATATATAATATTTATATTTATTGAAGGATATAGATTTTTAAATATTTTCCTAGTTAATATACTAAGATTCGAAGTAAAAAAATATGTTAAAATAGTATATGGTTTATATAATAAGTATATCCAAGAAAATAATAGTGGATATTGATGGGAAATTTAATAATATTCAGTTACTGGAATTTGAATAACTTAAGGGGAATTTATTCACCACAAAAATGATTCGAGGAAGTGAATGAGAAATCAAACATTATTCAAAATAATTATTACCCATCCAGAGGAATAATACAGATGGTATCAATATAATTTATACCCGTTGGAGTTATATCATGGATTTTTGTCATTGATGAAATGATAATTATAACTAAAAATATTCTTGAGAAAACTATTATTTTCATTTTGAATAGTATTTTGTTAATCCATTTCATTGAAAATAAATTTTAAAAACATTTTATAAAAATTTATCTTTGAAAAATAGAAATGTAATATTCATATAAATGACGGTGTGTAACTTCATACAGGGAAATTTTTATTTTACTTTTACATTGTAAAAAAATACATAAGTGTTCTTTGTTTGGAAAGGAAAAAAGATTAATTTGAAAACTGATTTTACAAAGAAAAAATGGGTAAAATTTCATTTTTAATGATAATTTTTAAATTTTTAATGAGTTTTATATTTTTTCAATAAAATCTAGTTTTGTTAGAAACATATTTCCTACCAAATATAGAATTCATGTCTGATTTTATTAAAATAATTTATCAAAATTTTTAAGTACCAAATTTCAAAAAATTGTAATATCAGTTGAATACAGTCAGGAATGAATATATGGTAATATAATAAAAGATTTTATTAAGAAATGGTTGTGTAATTTCCTTCAACTGAAATTCATGAATAAACAATCTCAGTTTGAATGTGATTGTGGAGTAAAACATTAAAGTAATCGTAATATTGAACTATGAATTAATCAATGAATCAATTATTCATATAATAATTAAATATACAAAATAAATTATTAATAAATTAATATATATTCAAAATTCTATATACATATAATCATATAATATAAACAATAACGAGGAATTAATATAACCCAATAAAAAGAAATTGAGCTGTAAAATTTATTTACCAATTGGTAATTTTTTGTTCAAATCCCCTCAGATAAAATAATTCAAATTAAAACTCAAAATAACATGATAAATTAGGTATTAATGATTATAAATTTCATAGGGCCACTATATAAACCATATAAAATAAATTAGGTGAATATAATTATAGTATGCCTTAGTAAAATAAATTGAGATAAAAGGCCTTTCCTTAGGCTTGTTTTTGGTTGAACTCCATTAAAACATATATATAATATTTTAAAGAATGTGACTAACTTATAAAACAACCATATTAATATATTTAACTTCTTATATAATCCATTTATAACATCATTACAACTTTTTTTAATAATAATTTTTTATTTTCATAGTTTCGTGAGTTAATTACTTTGTTTTTAGACTATGTTTTGACTTATTATTTTATTCCTATTACATAGATTACAATAATTTCATATAAATAATTTAAACCCTGATTTATGTTTCAATATTATCCAATATCCTTTTATTTAGGGAAATCCAAAAAATATAGTATTATGAAATTAAATACATTGAGACAGTAGGTTGTATGTACATATGAAAACTGGTTCCATTTTCTTATCGTATTGAAAGATAGAAAATTAAATGATATATATATATATATATTATCATTATAGTATCATTATTTTTAATATATAATAATTTATTATTAAAATCATCCTTAAACCATACAATGCAAATTTTTAATGAATCCCATCTCTTCACGATGCGTTAGTCCGGTGTGAACATGAACAATGTTGTCATATTCCCAAAAATGGAAATCATGATTGTAAGAGTTATTTAATAATTAAAAAATCATAAATTCAATTTAAATATCATATATACTATATATAAACTATTAATTTATCATTATTCCCACCATTGAAATATGGTAATGTAAGAACAAATGATATCATTTCGTGAGATGGTATTCCACTGTACACATGAACAATGATTGTGTATCCTAATTTTTGTAAGTGTGTGTGGTTTTAGGTAATTAAAATTACATAAAAAATTCATTATATTTTATATTTATTATTTATATATAATCATTATATAAGAATAATTTTTTAGGTGGAGAAAGAAATAAAATAAAAATGATTTTATGAAATCATTATATCTTCCTCATGTATCCTCCTTAATATTGTACTAATTCATTCCTAATATGTCTTTATTCCCCATATAATCATTATATGAATAGTATATGGATGTTATAAAGTGATATATTAATGTTATGAATGATCCAATTGGATTGGGGGTGTGAATTAGTGGGTAGAGTGAGTGGCCATTTAATGTGGAGAAGGAGTGGAATTCTTGTAAATACCAAAAAGAAAACTCTATTGGGGGGGTGGATAACTTTACTTATGTCCCTTAAATAATGAAAAATTGTTTATAAAATATTTATTATGTTTTCAATATGTCCATATAATTCATTTGGACAAGTTTGGGGTCATTTTCCGACCTTATAATCGTAGTTTAACCACTACAAAAACCAGTTTTAACCCTAATGATTATAATTAATTTATACTGAATTCACTAATTTTAAAAAAACAATATGACTTTATTAGATATTATAAATTATCATTATTCAAAATATGAGATCTATATTTCCAAATAAAAATCACAAAACATGAAGAAATTAATTTCAAATTAATCAAACTGATGGGATGAGAAAACATGTTTTTCAAGTGTAAATGATCAAAATTTTACTATGTAATTTCACATTATAAATTATTCTAATGAAACGTCATTTTTCAACTAAAATTCAGTAATTTTTATTATTCATCAAAAAATGAAAATTCTCAGAGAAATAATAAAAATTCAACCCAATATAATTTTTACATTACTATTTCTGAAATAATTTTATATTTTTAAAAATTAGTTTTTATAAAAGTTTTAAAATTTAGTTTTAAAAAATTTACACCATTTTAAGTGGTAAAAAACCTTTAAAAACTATATTTTAATGGGTATAATAGGATTTGTTCTTATCTTATGCTTTTAAAATATATTGGATGAATGTCATAATTTTTTATAGTATATATAGTATATAAATTTTATTATGATCATCCAATAATAGAATTTAATTTAAATTTTTATTATAAAACTCCTTTGGACATAATAAATTTTTTAGAAAACATTTCCATAATAATCTGTTGTTTTTTATATTTATTTTTAAATTTTGGGGCCCAAGCCTCATTAATTTTTGATGAAAAGACATATTTCACACTGGGTAGAGGGAGACCCATTACAAAGCTTGAAGGACCCAGACCATGTGTTCTGAATATAGTGACCAAAATTCCATTTTTTCCCATAGGGACCTTCAATGAATAGTACTACTACAATTCCCAGGCTACTACAGTACCACAACCACTAAAGTTCCTGGTATAGTGCCTCCGCCACTACAGTGCTACTATTGTTATATTCCCATGCTACTACAGTACTACTACAGTGACCTGATACAGTAAGCTAATACAACAATCATACATGTTAAACAGTTTTTAATCCTATTTATAACAATAAATTTAATTTATAGAAGAAAATTATCATTATAATAATAATATTAATAGCATATTTATAACCCGGTCTTACGTATAACGCACATTATCGAAGATAATCATTGTTGCGTGTAACAAAAAATAATGCAGCATTTCATGAATTGCAAGATATATCATATATTTAATTTATTTTAATTAGTAAATTTATTATAAATTATTGTGAAGTTATATTCTCATAAAAACATGGTGTTTCTATTCATACTCACTATTGGATAAAATGTTTTTCTTTCATTAATTTAGGGTGTTATATTCTCCACACCTTAAATAAATTACATCCTGACATTTTAAACATGATAACAATTATCCAAGGATTAATATTTGAAAAATACCATTATTAAAAAAACCCACATTATAAAATGTTTAATATAATACTCTTAATAAGAGAAAATAAGATATTAAAAGGTCACTTGGGATAACCTATACTAGGATTCTAAATAAAAGTACATTGGTAGAAAGAAAATATATTGACTTGGTAGAAAATATTAAATAATTACAGATTATAATTGAGGAAATTGTTCAAAACCATGTTAATGATCAATGTAATGTTTAGGGCCTCAAATACATTAATCGAGTAGGTGTGAAATAGTTATGGAAATCATTAGAGATTATTATAATATGATATCATTTTTTTCAAGATCCTTTTTTAAAGTTGAGGAATTATTTTAGCATCTATGAATGTAAGGAAATATACACACTCGAATGTTTCTATTTCATAGGAACAATTTCATCATTATGTTGTGGTTAAACTTCTTAATCCGTGAAATTAATATCCATAACTAAATTTTTTATGAAAAATTTAGTATAATTTACTTTTATCATAGTGTATGATTCATAAAAGAGTGGAATTTCTTTCTGTCAGTCTGTAACTTTTTTTAAAAACTGATATTGTGTGTAAATTATTCTCTAAACCAGAATACTAAAACTATTGGTTCATTATAAATATTTATTAAAAAAATTGTTTATCTAAAAAATCATATTTACTGGGATACGATGTAGGTTAGTCATTGGAGTTAAACCCTTATCATTCCCCAATCATGGATTCAGGTCCCACGACCTTGCTGGATATGATGGGTTTTCACCCAAAAACTGAGATGTATTTTTCATGAATATATAAATATAATTCAATTAATTATCTAAAAAATTTAGTGGAAAATCATGAATTGAAATTAATAACTACATATTCTTTTGTAAATGGTTTTCAATAAAACATAGTATTTTCTACAAAGTATGTCAATATTATTTTAGTACTATTATATTTTATTTAATTATTATATTACCCTTAAAAGTTATCAATAACACTAAATCCATTTCAATAAAATATAATGAAAATATGCCCCAAATAAATATTTCACTAGAACATATAACTTCCAAAATATTCTCCAAAATTTCTTAAAAGATTGGTAGACCCTCATCATATAAAACCAAAAAAGTGGTGTTTAACACTTTAAAATATGATTAATATTAATTTCATTAACCCATAATGATATCCATAAATATAAGATTAATAAATATATATGCACTTCAAAAATTTAACATAACCATTATATGTTTCATGAAACATATAACCAAAATATCATTGGAAGTATTTCTTCTACAATTTAATTTTTAAGCATTAATACATAAATTATTCAACCATTTTATTTCCATATACGTCCTTCCTTGGTCTACGGTTTAACCTAGGTCATTAATTAAAATTCATTATAACTTGTTTTATGTAAAATGTGATTTATAATATATATATCCCCTAAGAGTGTCAAACTATGTGCATAATGAGGCCCTTTGACATGTACCAGGTTATTCTCAAGTATTTCCTGACATGACCTTTTAGGAGTTATTACCCTTTGAAATATCGGTACTAGATCCAAATTCATTTATAGTTTCAAGAGATATATTTTTTTAGAAAAATAAAACATAATATATATACTTTTCCAAAACATCATGATGTTATTATATACTTCTACTCAAGGAATACATTAGGGTTATGTTCCCTAAAATATATTTTCTAAATCTAGTTCCTAGTGTTTCTAAGAAACTTTATCTAATACAAAATGTATCCATCTTGATCCCAAAATCCTGAAAATGGTTCTGGTAACTATTATAAAAAAAATAAGATACCAGAAATCACTTTACTTGGATAGATCAATATAGTAGTCTTTGTATATGGCATACATTCACAATTCACATTTTATAATTTAATATGAAAATCACAACATAATTATTTTAAAATAACTTTATTCCTTTTAGCATATCCATGTAAATGATTCATAGTAAAATTCATGGTTTTACTAGAGAATTGAAAAAATTTATGTGTGGGCTCAATTTCTCAGTAATGGTTAAATAAAGTGGAAGAAATAATGAATAAATTGGAATAATCAATATGGGAAGGTGAATAACTAAACACACATTCCATGTAATTAATAAACTGAGAATTATGAGCCTAAATAATATGTAAAGTTAAATAACATAACACATATTCAATATAATTAATAACATTAGTCTCATAATGAGATAGGGTAAAATCATTATGGAACAATAAAAAACTAAAAACCATTCCATTAATACAGTAAATTGATAATGAATTAATCCTTGTATTTTATCATGGTAAAAATATCATTGATAATATAAACTTATTCTAGATGATGTAAATGATTAATTATTAAAAATATTGTTTAGAAAGAACACGATAGCCTTAACCTCAATATCTATCCTCTACATGGTTAAAAACATATACGTTGGATACCCATTATATGAAGCTAGCCAAGTGATTCATCCCATGAGACTACTGATGCATCAAGAGGATTTTATTAAACGATCCCCGACCCATGAATTTCATGTCCAAATAATTTATTATATATCTCATATTCAATTCAATCCATAATAATTATTCATTATAAAATATATATATCAATTAACGGATCCAAAAATATCAATTTTCCCCAGTTTATCAATTAACTTTCAATATAAATAGCATATTTAAAGAAGGGTACAGCTGATGCAATAATCACATAGATGAAAACTAATGTGGATATATTAAGGAAATTTAATGTCTAATGGTCATTGAAAAGTGAGTAACTCAAGTGGATGTTAATGACTACAAAAAATGATTCAGTGAAGTGAATTTCAATAAAATCATTGTTCAAAATAATAATAATTTATCTAGAGGAATAATAAGTAAGGAATCAATAAAATTTATACACATTTGAGTAATGAAAATGGTTTTTTCTTTGATGAAATGAAAATTTAATATCGAAACATTATTGAGGAAAATATCCTTTTTAGTTTGGAAAAAAATATAGAACATACTTTACATTGAAAATAAATTTAAAAATATCTTTAAAAATAACATTCTAAAATCTCAAAGGTTTCTTAAAAGAAATAATGGTGCTTAATTCTATAAAATTTAATATGAACATTCAATTTTTTAGGGAACACAGTTTTGAAAGGGAATGAATTTCTTACTAAAGAGAGAAATAGTGTAAAAATTTATTTAAAAATTTATCAATAATTTTATGTAAATATGAGTAGAAAATGGTACAATTACTTTAAAATGATTATGAATGACTATATTAGAAGAAATGAAAATGGTTTATCAGTAAATGGTTATGTAATTTTCTTCAACTGATCTTTATGAATAAAAAATATCAACTAGAATGGAATTGTAAAATAAATAACTAAAATAATAATTATGTTGAATTGATAATTTATCAATTAATTGATTATGTGTATAAAAAACATAAAAATAAAAAGGTGAAACTAAATAAATATATAGTAGAAATTTATTATATACATAGTCATAAAATATACAAAATCATGAGAAAGTAATATTACCCCAATGAAAATGAGTTGAGTTTTGAAGTATCTTTACCATTTGGTAACATTAATTTCAAATTGCATTAGATGAAATAATTATAATTGAAACTAAAAAATTATTAATAATAAAATTTTCATGATATAAAATTTTATATGGGAAATATCTACCACATATAATATAAATTAGGTTCATAACATTCCAATATGCCTCAATGAAATGAAATTGATACGTAATACCTTACCCCATGCTTTTTTTGGATGAACACCATTTAAAATGGAATATAAAGGTTTTAAAATTTTATTAACTTATAAAATAACCATATTAATATTTATAATATCATTAATGATACCTTTTTACCATCCTAACACCTATTTGTTAATTATGTTTTATTATTTTATTTGTTCCGGGTGTTAATTACATTTTTTTCCAGTATATTTTAAGTTATTAATTTTTATTCAAATAACATATATTATTATATCATAATATGAATATTTTAAAAAATTATTTAATTATCATATATATTCTTTATATATAGAGAGATTGATCCACAATATTTTGTGATAGGAAATGAAATAGTATATTCATGCCGAGGTTAGGCCGCAAATACACAAGAATGTTATTTCTATTTTCATTTCGTATTGAAATATATAAAACAAAAGTCAATATATGAATATATATATTATCATTATTTTATAATAATTATGTTTTATCTATCAAATATTTTTATTAAAAACATCTATAATAAATTCCATTTTAAATGTGAATGAATCACATTGCTTCCCAAGGAGGTAGTTTTCCATACACACGAATGATGTTGTCATATTCCCATTAAATGGAATGCATAAAGGTATTTTTTATATAATAATAAATGAATAAAAAATATATTATAAATACCACATATGTCTGATATAAACAATAAATCCATCATTACCCCCCAATAATTAAATGTAGTAATCGAATAACGAATGACCTCCGTTCTTGAGGTGTTACTCCACCGTACACGCGAATGATGATTATGTATCTTATTTGACGAAAGTGTGTGGATTTATGTTGAAACCTCTAAATAAAAATATAACATTATATTTAATATGATTATGTTATTATATAAATATGATATAATAATAACATAAGGATGTGGTTATGGAAATAATAAAAAACACTTTTAGAAAATCATTACCTCTTTTTCAGGTACCATATTTAGGTTTTCACTAATGCATTACTACAATGGATATATAATAATTTAAAGGATTATTATATGGGGGAGTTAATTTATGATGTGAACGG
The DNA here is from genome assembly GCA_963277665.1 of Viscum album. NCBI lineage: Eukaryota > Viridiplantae > Streptophyta > Magnoliopsida > Santalales > Viscaceae > Viscum > Viscum album. The sequence continues at coordinate 1,456,824,198 of OY728161.1, forward strand.
CTAAGGGTTTTTATGATTCAAATTTCGTTTAAGTTCTGAATAAGTGAAGGGAGTGAGTACCCATTTATAGTAGAAGAAGAGAATAATTCTAGTAAATATAATAATGTAAACACTATTGGGAGGTATCCCTTACCTCATGTGCATAAAATAATGAATAATTTTAGATAAAAATGGTATATGGTATAAAACTGGATATTTAATTGGTTTTGTGCATGTTTTGGGTCATTTTTACACCTTTTACATTGTGTATAACAATTATGTAAACTTGTTTTTACCTAAATCACTGGAATTAGTTTTATCTGAATTAACTAATAATTTTGTAAAAAATTCTGTTTAACTTAGTAGAAATTATAAATTATGATTATTCAAAATATTTAAAAAAAAATCCAAATTAAAATCTCATAAGTGGAAGAAATAAATTTAAAATTAATCCCACGGATTTGATGTGAATGGGGGGTTTGAAAGTGAAAATATTCAAACTATTACTACACTTATATATAGCCAATTTCAATATAAAAATGGTTTTTATTATATAAATAGGAATAATAGTTTTATAATTTATATAATTTTAATATAAAACCAATTTATATTATAATTTTACATTATAAAACATTTTTATAAAATTTATATTTCTAATTAAAAATTAGTATTTACACCATTCATAAAAAAATGAGAATTCTTAAAAATACCATAAATTAATCCTAAGCCTATTTTTTATTCATGATTTAAAAAATGAAGTTTATTTGTTCAAATAAAATTTATAAAATTGTCAAATTTTTTTTATAAGAAGTTCAAAATTAAATGGTGGAAAAACTACCTGACAAACAATACACCTTTTATGGGTAAAATTGGATTTTATTTTATCTTATGATTATAAAATTTATTGGATGAATGTAATTTTTATTATTTAATATATAATATTGAAATTTAATTAGTAAAAAAATAATATTTATTAACATAATTTCATTGGATAAAACTTCTTTGGTGGATAATAAGTGTTTTTTTAGATAACATTTACCTCATATTACATATGTTTTTAATGAAATTCTAAATAATTACTATTAAATGAATTGAAAAATAAATTTTAATTGTTTATTTAATTTTATTTATAGAATTTAATTTAATATTTAGGGGATAACTATCATTTTTAATAACAATACTATTAGTATTCGGTAAGACTTGTTCTTGTGTGTAACACAAGCCATCAAAGAAAGTCATTTTCACGTGTTGAGAAAGAAAACCTAGTTTTGTGTGCATTGAAAGATAAATCATAGTTTTGATTTATTTAAAATAGAAAATATATTTTAAATCATCCGGATGTTATATTCCCTTATATGTTTTATATTTCACGTAAAAACACGCTAGTGAAGAAAATTTTATTCTTTCATAAATCTCTAGAGTTATAGAACATACCCACGAAAAAAATACAACCCAAAATATGAAAATCTACTCCATTAAATACATGGTTAAAAACATACCTTCCCACTAAAAGTTACCCCTTAACAAGTAACGTGAAATCCCAACACCTCACAAAGGTATCATTCGATTTCCTGTATCATATAAAACAAGGTCCACAAACCCCCGAGGTACTATACATGGTGTGAGAAAAACAAGCCTAATAGGATCCATCCAAAATGTTCCATTGTAATTATTGGTCATATTATCCTAATATACTCAATATATATATAAATATATAATGAAACTATAAAATAATTTTTATGTTTATTTGAAAAATATGGGTAAACACATTTTGTAATTTAACAGTTTTAAAGAATATTCCCTTAAACACAAGTCAAAGAAAGAATTAAAATAAAAAATTTATAAAATCATAGGCACTTTTAATAATAAGGCCACAAAGAAAAGAAGGATAGTTATATAAAATAACAATATAGTTCACCCATAGGATAATATAGGTTTATGATATATCATAATCTCTTACATTACTAATCATGCTAAGAATTAGTACACACTGGACATTTAACTAAAACAAAAAAAATCTAGGAAATCAATGAATTTCCCAAGGATGAACCCACTTTGGAGTTAGAGAATAAATTCCCTAGAATAACATGCCTATAGAGTTGAGGAAAACTCCATGAGTGGCCCCTTACAAAAAATAAAGAATAGAACCTATAATATAACCCATTCTTAGGTAACAAATTCTTCAATGTAACAAAAATAGATTTTATGAGATATATTCCATTAATTTAATTGATTTCTTGTGTTGTAAACTACACTAAGATTATCTTGCGCTAAACAAAAAACTGTATTAGCTTGTAGCACACACAACACATACTTTGATTTTATTAAAGAGAATTTCATGTTTTTTTTGATAAAATTCATTTCAAGAAACCCTGAGTATAGATTTTGTTCAATGTATAAATGAAATTAGTTTGGATTATGTGATACTCAACTCCAAAGTAAGCTTTTTCTACACGCAACACTGACATGGCTTCTGTTACACGGAAGAGAGACCTTTCTCGTAGCTTACACTTTATTCAATATTGAGTTCCACTAAACTGTGATATATTATTTAAATATTATATAAACTAGCAGTTATGAATAGTATTAACCATATTTTAATTTTATATAACATTATAATTCATCTTACACATTTTCTAGAACATCATATGAGAACAAAATTAATTTCATTTGGATAGAAGAAGTATTTTAAAAAAAATGTAGTTTTACAGCCTTTTGATGGCACAACCATTTTTAATCTAGTTTTTGACACTTTTATAAGTTAAATTGGAAAAATATAATCTTATTCATTAGAATAAGGACATAAAAATTTACATTTGTTTATTTTTTTATATATTTTAAACTAAAATTATAATTTAAATTAATAGTAAAAAATACTGTATTTTAATTCGAAACATCATTTATATATATTTTTTTTATATTGTTAACCTATATTATAAATTTGTTTGAATGATTAATTATAATATATTTGTATCATTAAATATTATTGTCATCATTGGATATATTTTCACTTTTAAATAGGACATAAACACCTGACAATATTTTGATAGTTATTATTTCTTAAAAACGAGCTTTTTTCTTTTGACAATGGGATTGAATTTTAAATTAATTACAAAAACTTCGGCATTTTATGTTTGAAAAAATGGATTCCATATTTGGAATCAAAAGTTTTAAATTGTGTAAATATTTTCCTTTTATTTGTGGACATTATGAATAATAACTCTAGTAAATATTTTATTTACCATGGTAAAAGGGTAAATCTGTTAAATAAGGGAAAAACAAATATTATAATAATTTTAACCTATCCAAAAACAAATCATAATACAATTAGATGAGATATTTCTAACAATGGGGATCCTTGGATCAATTTTGGGACCTCATGGATTCACTTGGATGTGAAATTGACATTTTATGAGAATTAATTTCAAGTGAAGATAATTATAACGTAATAATATTTGTTTTACTACATTGATTTTAATATAGAGTTATATAACATATATCTATGTCTATAAATATTCATTATAAATCTAAATAGATTTATTACATCATTTTATTTCATTTAAAATTTTTATACATTATATATATATATATTTGACACAATTATGATGAAGTTATTACCACATTAATGAATGATATAAATATTTGAATTTATAAATATTAAAATAAATTTAATTTGAACATTTTTATTCCATCCCAAAAGGTTTTGGAAGACATTGACATATTTGGGATATGTTAATGCATTTGGTTTGAAGGAATCAAGTTGTTATGAATTTTAAATAAAGACGTGTATGAATAGTGTCTGAAATTTTCATAATTCATAACTATAAACATAAAATAGTTAATAAATGATATTAAATTCAATAAAATTAAAGACTCATAAAAATGGTTAATATATTTCCCAATATGTCAAAAATAACTATTTTTGAGTCATTTTACATGATATGGTAATTATATAAATCCACAATGTGTAAGTAACATGATATCACATTATGATTAAAAATGGTAAAATAAGGTTTATACCAAATAGATAAGGATAAAAATATATTCAAAACATACATAAAAATAATTTTATGAGGTGTATTCGAACAAAAATCATCTTATCTTGGAATTAAATAAATTTTGGACACTTTTTAATCAAATTAAATTTCTAATAAATTAATATTTTTAGAGTTTCCAAATGTTCATCTATTCTCTCAAATAAAAGGGCATCTCCTCCCTCACTTATTTAGTCCATTTTGTGTATTCATGATTGAAAAAACCAACCACATTTATCTTTTTTACTTATTGAGTAATATTCTATAAGTGTTGGTCTTCTTATAGGACTAACTCTAGTGCCCTAAGAGGTAATTTAAAGGACTCAAGTTGAGAAAGAATTAATCTATTCTACTAATTATTTAAAATTGCATTCTTCTTATAATTCAACTTCTTTATTTGTTTCATTATAATTTAATAACATCAGTATCACTATTATACTGATATTTTATTAAAAATATGAAACAACCCTATTTCACCTTCTATCCATCCTATGAAAAATGAAATCAACGCATGTTCTTACTTACGACATACCGTCTCCACGGCGTGGTGTAATCTGTTTTCCATATAATATGATAGTATTTAAATATTTTAATGTTTCTATCCCTATTATTACTATTATTTTATTGAGTTAATGATGAAATTTTAATTAATATGTATTATGTTCTAATGGAATGAGGTTTACAAAATCTATTTTATTTCATGAGTTATGTTATGATGAATGATTCATATTTATGTGGCACATGTAAGAATGATTTGGGTGGAACATAAATCTCCCTATGATGTATTCGGTAAAGTTCTTTATCTCATGAAATTCAAATGAATATAATAACAAGTAAATCTAGTTTCATAATATGTGGCATGAATGACAAGTAAACCTGGTTTAGTAATGGACTTTTTCCACTATGATTGTCTTAGCAGCAATGCCTTGGATACTATAAAAATCATATAATATGCTTATTAGTTTTCCATAAATACTTTTTATACTAATTATATTCTATCATGGTTAGTGTTCTTTTTTGATCCATGTGTTACATACTAGAAATATTTATTTCATGACTCAGGATTTTAATGTTTAAACTTTAATTTCATCTTTTTACATTCATAATGTTAATGGGTTTTTATATTCTCCATGTTTACCCATACTAAGAATTTGAGCTCACCATTTTATTTTTTCTTTTAACCAGGATATAAATAATGGTTTTTGGTAGGAAAAAAGGGGAATATCTTTATATCTGATGTTGAAGATAATTCACCATGATTAGAGGATTATGTTCCATATTTCCAGAGATAGTAAAATAATATGGTTTTTGGGTGTCTATTTGTGTCATGTACTATGTATTCCACAAAAAATTTAATTTCCATGTATGTCAAGCTTGGGTCTCTACAGTTTTAAATGGAGTAATGGTTTAGTCATCCTTTGGAAACTAGGATGTGAACGATTTTGTGATATCCATTGAGATATTTCAAAGGTAGGTCTAGGGATATCCGTAAGGGTAAGTCTAACTATACATTATAGTCCCAGAATAATGGTAATGATAATACATAACCTATTATTAAACCAATTATTATAGAGACTGAATATACTCCCCTATGATAATGATGTTTTCTAGTATGATTTTTCTATTTCACACTATTTTTTGGGTATTAGAAAATGGCTGGAATCTAAAGGAACTGTGTTAATGACAAATGCAATGGGAAATGCAATGATTGTTTTCCAAAAAAACCAAATTTTATAGAAGATGGAATGAAAAATCTTATTTCTATACTTACATAAGTTATGAATCATTATGGACATCCAAATGAGAAGAGAATGGAAAAACATTCTATTGAGTCCTTCATGAGGAAACATCCACCTTCTTCTCGAGTGTCCTCTGATCCACTAGTTACTGAACAATAGATTAGTTCCATTGAAAAGTTATTTTCCATCCTTCAATGTTCAGACCCTGAAAAGATCATTTTTAAGGTCTATTGTCGAGAAGGTGAAGTAGACTAGTAGAAAACTCTAATTAAGAATACAAGGTAGTAAGATAAAATTGAATCCATGGAATGTGATGAGTTCAAGAACTTTTTTTCAATAAGTGTTTAGTCAATAAGTTTTCTTTATGAATTTTCCATTCCTTCATGTTTGGGGAGGTTATTGAGTAAATAAGGATTCATTATGAATTTACTATTTCTTCATGTTTTGAAAATCACAGACACCTTATCTTAATGTAAATTTCATTTACCCTATGTTTAACTTTCATAAAGAAAATTTTCTTTCCCCAAGGAAATTTATCCTTACCTTGTTTTTAATTATTCATTTGTATCTAAGTTTAAAATTTGGGGTCATAACCAAATACCCAGAATAATATATATACTTAGATATAAATCATATTATTTTCAAGACCCGAATTCAGGTTTCAAACACTCTGAATTCATACTTCGAACTCTTCTGAGTTCTGACTCCGAGTTCTCTGAATTTAGACTCCGAAATTTGTAAGTTCTGACTCCATGTTCTCTGAATTCAGACTCCAAACTCTTCTTAGTTATGACTCCAGGTTCTCTGAATTTAGATTCTAAACTCTTCTGAGTTCTGACATGGAGTTCTCTAAATTCGGACCCCAAAATTTTGTATGTTCAGGTCCCAAATTCTAATGAATTTAGACTCTAAACATTGTAAGTTCAAACTCCGAATTCTTATGAATTAAGACACTGAACATTCTATGTCCAGGTTCTAAATTCTCGTGAATTCAGATTCCGAATTTCTTTGAAATTCAGACTCTGGAATTCTATATAATTCTAACTCTGAATTCTTCTGATAAACAGAATCTGAATATCTATGTGTTATTGACACAGAATATGTTTTTGGTGAGACTCAGAACTATTTTTCATTGCAATCCGAAAAAAGGTTTTGGTTATGTAAACATATTCTTACTTACACTTTTTTTCGTTATAAAATGATATCATGTATTTAGTTACAAAGTAATTGTTGTTTGAGTGACACGTGTACAGTTACCTCCGAAATTCCGGGAAAAATATGGTCGTTGGAGGAGGGAACCGACCATTGAAGTTGCACCTATAAATATGAGCTCATTTGAAAGAGCTCAAAAATGATACAACAAGTTGATCAATCTAGAGATTATATGCTGCAAATGTGATTTCTAAAAAGAGACTTTCCATGCTTTGTGCGTACTGAACATCTTGTTCAGATTTTCTTCGTGTGACTGCTAATGTTGCTGAGTATATTTGAGGGATTTCAAGGATAGGAAGACAGAGGTGTTGACTACCATAAAGGTCGAGGACTTCCTTGTTGAGGAAGACAGAGGTGCCGACTACCTTGAAGTCGAGGGCTTGTGGGGATAGAAAGACAGACTCCGATATTCGTATCGAGGTCTTATCCTGGTGTGGGTAAGATAGACATACTTGAAAGTTTAAATCAAGGGACCTTTATCCGAGATTTTTGTATACCATTCTCTTTGTGTTATGAGATTTACTACTTGATAATTGTTTGTTTCAATTTTTCCACTGCATATTTATTGTTCAGGAAAGTATATCTATCTTATACTCTCTTATACTTGTATACTCTAATATTGTGATATTCTATATGCATTATGGTATAATCTTCATCAATGTAATCTTTTTTGAAGTTTCATTTCCTGATTCACTTTTCCGAAATTGCGTTCTCGGAATTACATTTACATAATCAAGAATGATTATAGACGAAGAGGTTTTAGGAATTTACCTTGTTTAACCTTGTTACAAAATAGAAAGGTTTCTAACCAACATTAAATGTTTCTAAAGATTTTTTAAAGTATACAATTCACCCCCCTCTTGTGTATTGAGCATCATCTGATATTACAATTAGTATCTTCATTCATTATTTCAATCCTATAATTGGTTACAAAGGTGGTGTTTGAAATACTTATATTCACATATAAGTTCTCCTTTCTCAAGTTTTTTTATTTGATATATATTTTCCTTTTTTATAAGATTTTATTTCTAATAAGTTTGTGTGGAAAGATTTTCTTTCAGATGGAAGGAATAAATGTTGGTTTCATAGACAAATTAAATCCTACTAGTCCACCAATTTATAATGGGAATGATTATGAATATCGGAGAGATGGCATCATGACATTCATTATCAATACTGGAGAAGAAAATTTTTTCATGCTTACTAGATGATATTAAATCCTTGACAAGGAAGCTAGTATCTTCACCAACCAAGAAAAGAATTAATATCAACTAAATTATAAGGTACACAATAAACAGATTTTTTCTATTACTAGAAACATATATAACCAAATTTTATCTTGTGAAGCTACAATTTGTATTTGGAATAAACTTGGAGTTACTCACTTTCAAACTTCGAAAGTTATTGAAACTAGAAGACCCATGCTCAGAGCTGAATATTATGGTTTTTTCATTCCTTATACCAAACCCATATCTATGGTTCAACAGAGATTAATGACTATTGTTAATAGTTTAAAAACTATTTGTGAAAAAGGAGTAGATGATGAATCTCTCATGGTTAAAATCATAGACATCATGCCCAATGAGTGGGAATCCAAGAGAACAACTATAGATGAGAATAGAACGTTTTCTCAGATTTCTCTTGATGAACTTTTTGGAACTATTCATCAACATGTGACTCGAATGAAGAGATATGCTGACAACATTATGAAGAAGAATGGGAATGGAAGTGTTTATTTTACTACAACCTCAAATCATATTAAATCCAAGACTCCTGAGTGAGTTACTAGATCTATGTCTATGAATTTTTTTATTCAATCTGAATCTGGTGGAAGTGAATCTTGAGAAAATGAGATAGAAAATCTTTCTCAAAAGTTAACAATATTGTTGGACAGAAGACCATTCAATCCTGATATAGGATGAAACAAAGGAATGATAAGAAGGATTCAGAAGTCACATGTTATGAATGCAAAAGAGATGGGCATATAAGACCAGATTGTCCTCTACATAAAAGAAAGGAAAGAAAGGAAAAGAATTCTGAGACAAACATAATGAAGTACTACAAATATAAAGATAAGAATGTTCTGAAAGCTAATGACAGCTTCAGTGCTAGTGGTGGAGACTCTTTAAATGAATCATCATAGTACATATCTTCTGGACCGAAGAATCTTGGTTAAATAACAAGACTACCTATTAAAAATAATTTCTTAATGGCTAAGGTACACAATGCTGAATCTATGATAAATGTATCTTTAAATTCTAACTACAGTGATAGTAAATATTATAACACTTCTGATGAAGAATATTCTTCTGATGAAGATAATACATTACCTACCTATGAAGAAGATTCCAGGTTTCCTAATATTATTGAGAAAGAGAATTTAAAACTGAAGAAAAAACCAGATAAATAAAATTCTAGAAATAATATTCATACTAAGGAAATATCAGATCATTCTAATGATCTTGATAAGAAAAGCCTTTATTTTGAAGGTATTTAAAAAAACCGTTAGGAAGTAAATTTTGAGAAGGGTAAACTTTATAAGGATCTAGAAAAATTTATTTCTAAGAAAAATGTTGTTAAGCATAACTCTAGTTCAGAAAAAAATGTTTTGGAATACAAGAACATAGTTATTAAACTAATGTCCCAAATTTTTTCCTTGAGGAAGTGTTTGTCAAAGTTTACCTTTCGTAAAGAAAATTTTGATAACATTTATTCTCAAATCCAACCTCTAAGCAATCATTCTGGTTTTGGTTATACTAGTTCTAAACTGATTTTTAGTAACAATTATTTTGTTCCTCAAAGTGCTCCATTTCTTAATAAAAATCATCATGGAGGGTATTGAGAAAATTTTTTCCCTAAAAAAACTCAATCATTAGGTTTTCATAAATCATATTTTTCTAATAAAATGTGGGTACCTATGTTTTTTGCTTTCTGAAATTTCTGGATCCATGAATGTTTGGGTTCTGAAAGTCTAACAATTTTCTTTTCTGGAAAATAAAATTGTACCAAAATCAATACTTGGTACATGGATAGTGGATGTTCCCGAAATATTACTGATAACAAAAACTACTTTGAAAAGATTATCAAGACGAAAGGAGGAATAGTACCTTTTAGAGATAATGCAATGGGAGAAATTTTTGGTATATGTAACATAATTCTTCTTGGAAAAACATTGATTTCAAATGTTTTATTTGCTAAAGGTGTAAAGACCCGTAAAATTCAAGGAAATTTTTTTCTTAATTTTCTTTAGAATTTTACAAGAGAGCGATTTCCGACGGCACCTGATTCTGAGGCCCAGAGTGCCCAGAATCATTTTCCGAAGTTTGACTCAGGTACGTTCAGTGAACGAACGAGCGGGAATTTCTAACTTTTGATCCGGTGCTCGGAATTGAAATCCGAGGGCACCGATGGAACCGTAGCGCCGGTATACGCTTAGGAACTCCTGTTCTGGAGTTGCGTTCATGCGAGTGTTGATAATAAAAATTGTGGATGTTTACTTTGTAATTACACTACAATTTTTATTATTTTACTCTAAGTGATATCTCTTGTTGGATGTTGGGTAACCACCCAACCTCCCATGGGAGGTTATGAGGGTGGTGGGGCCCACACGAACCCCACCCCTTCATATCCTATAAAACCCCCTCAACTCCCACTTAAATTATGTTAACTTAAGTTATAAACCTATGACTTAAATGTAATGAGTTAATGAGGTGAGTTGTGTGTGGTTATTGAATTTCAAACCTTTGAAATTCAAAGAGGTTGGGTTGTGTGAATAAAATAAGAAAGAGTCTTATTTTATTTTGTTAGAATTTTATCTCCTTGAGAGAGTAGGGAAGTCTTCTTCATCTTCTTCAAACTCAACGAAGAACGCGAAGAACGCCGTTCTTCAACGAAGAACTTCTTCGCCGAAGAACACGGTCCATCCGCGACGCCGTATCCGCGACGCGACGTACTTCTTCCGCGTCGTCTCTTCCGCGACGGATTTCCGCGACGAACGCCATCGACAACGACTCTTCCTCCGACGTCAAAGGAATTGACACCGATATTCCACGACTACGTCAACGTGCGACTATCGAGGTAAGGGTTCTTGAGTTCGTTGTATTCTTTTTAATTGACTTTCCTCAAGACTTGACGAAGAACGCTCAAGTACCGACGAAAAACACCGCTCCGCTCTTCTTCGTCTTCCGTGTCAATGAGAGAGAACACTGCTTCTTCCTCGGACAACCTTCGTCGGTGAACAAGGTTTCGCCAACGACGTGCCTCTTCGGACGCACCTCTTCGTCATCGAATTTGACGAACGACGACCGCGACGCCCGACCTCCGCGACGTCGTCATCCGCGGAACGTAGACAAATCTTCGAACCTTATACCAAGGTAGGGGTTGTCGATTATTGTTTAATTATTATATTCTTGATCATGAATTTTAGCAAGTTTATCGTGTGGCTTTGGATTAATTTGAAGATGCGTTATTGCTTAACGTGAGGGGGCCGGACCGCATGAACACGGCCGAACCCCCTCCATCGTTCTTGTTGTTATTTCTTGCGGGTGGAAGCAAAGTGGCGTGGTGCCGTCGCACCACGCGAATAATCGTGCAATTATTTTACGCGGCGCCGTCGCGCCACGCCGAGGAAGAATCTTCAAGAACGAGACGCCGTCGCGCCGCGTTGAAAGGAATCAAGGCACAACGAAAGGGCGCGGTGCCATCGAACCGCGCCGGACGACGAACACCACGGCCGGTTCTCGGGCCGCGGCGGGACGAGGAGACCGCGGCCGGTTCCGGGCCGCGGCGGGATGAGAAGACCGGCGGCCGGGCCGCCGGCGACGGAAGCCGAAGAGGGGACCGGAATTTCCGGTCCCGTTGGAGAAAACCGGCCGGCCAGCTGGCCGGCCGGAAGGCTTTAAACCGGGGGAATTAATCCCCCGGCCAACACATAAAAACCCCCCTCTTTATGAGGGGGGCAGTTCTTTAAAGGAGGGGGGGGGGGGGCAGCAGCCCCCCCGGTTTTATTACCAGCCGGCCCCCACGTGCGGGGGCCGTTTCCTTGCAAAAAGGCGCGACACAAAGGCCGCGCCGCCAACCAATTAGCGGGGGAATTAAATTCCCCCGCACCGCCTCCTCGCGGCGACAAGCCGCCGCGGCTCCCCGCGCCGCCGCGCCGCCCGGGGGGGGGGGGGGGTCGGGCCGGGTCGGCCCGGACCCGGACCCCCCCGTTTCGAACCAGTTCCGGTCTTTTGGCCATAACATGAGCCTCGGACCTCCGATTGACGAACCGTCTGCGGTAACGCGATCCTTGGATCGAGACGGTCATTTCGGTATATCGAACTCAAGGTTTCGGATTACTTTGAGTTCGGCCGGGTTGGATCGTTCACGAAACCAACCGGGCCTTCGGAGCGGAAATGCTCATATCTTGAGCTACGGACGTCTGATTGACGTGCCGTCAGCTGTGTTGTGTTCCTCTTAGTGAGACGGATCTTTTGGCATACTCTGCCCGAGGTTTGGACGCAGGTGGAGTACGTTCGGGTTGGTTTTGCCTTATAACCAACCGGGCCCCGGAGACGAAAATGCCAATAACTCTCAGACCGGGCGTCCGATCGACGCGCCGTCTGTTGCGTTGAGTTCCTGTTGACGATACGGAACTTTTGGATACATCAACTCTGGTCTTTATGACAGTTGATGTATCAGCCTCTCGGCTCGTGGAGCGGACCCTCCGAACGAGCTTGTTGTGTGCGGGAACCCTAGTGCTGGCTGCGACTGTTACTGCTACTACTACTGCTACTGTGACTGCGACGACGACAGTACAGAAATCCTGTGTGGATTCGACGACGACGACTACAGCACTCAGCGATCCTACGTGGAACAGTGCTTCCGAACCTGTGTGAGCTGAATCTTCTGTTTACCTTGAGCGGTGGAGCGCTTGGTTGTAGCAGCATATCCTTGGCAGTGGAGCGCTCGGTTGTAGCGGCAGACCTGCGATACTGGAGACGAGCGTACAGAGTACGGAGACCGTGAAACCGGCTGAGACCTGAAGACTGCTCGACCGACTCAACTTAGAGTGAGTCGACTAGCCCAGTGGACGGAGCGCCCGGTATTCGGCGGCAGACCCACGGCGGACGGAGTGCCTGGTAGTTGGCAGCAGACCCGCGGTACTCGACTGGAGGAGTACCTCTGTAGGCTATCTGGGTGAGCGCTCGGTATTTGGCAGCAGACCCTCAGCGGACGGAGCGCCCGGTAGTTGGCAGCAGACCCGCGGTACTCGACAGGAGGAGTACTTCAGCAGTCTTAGGTTAGTGAGCAGTACCTCGGAGTCGTGACAGGACCACTGTACACTTCAGAGATGGGACTCTTCAACAGTTACGGTTTCGTTAATGAAAATCCTGGTTGAGCTGAAACCTGTTGTTTTCCTGTGTGGATTGTGTTGTGCTATCCTGTGTGGATTACATTTTGCTTTCCTGTGTGGAATACGTTTACTTTCCTGTGTGGACTGAGTTGTACTTGGGCTCGGAGGTTGGAGCGTATTTGAATTTGATGACTTAGGTATATGTATGGGCATATACCTAAGCAGTGACGGTTGTTACTTCGTGATTGTACCTTTCTTCGTGATTTATCCATTGAGGATTTGAGAGACCTTCAGGGGTCTCGGGGTCCCTACTGAGTAGCTTATACTCACCCCTGCACGGGCTTTGCCCGCACTACGTTGTGTTGGATGCAGACGACGGACAGCGTTGACCTTAGCTGAGGCTTGCAGAGCGGGACGGTACCCGGAGGTGGACAACTGGGCGAGACGTGCTCGGAGCAGACGGCGGGACCTGTGGAGCAGAGGAGCTATCTGTACCCACCCAACAGGTGGGATTTCCAGTGGACAGCTCGGAGTAGCGGGTTTTACTTTTCAGTTGCTGTTTTCCCTTTCGAGTTGTACTTTACTTTCAGTTTGGGTTTTTATTCTGGCCCATTTACTTTTCCGCACTTTCAGTTGTACTCTACTTTTGTTTAGTGTTTACTTTACTCTTGCTTACTCTGTGGTGTTTGTTTACTTTACAAAGGCAATGCCTTCCCTTTTTATCGGGATTTACGCCTTGGTGCTAATCTCCAGCCCCTGGCCTATGGAAGGCGGGCTTGGGGTAGTCACGGCACGGACCCCGAGGGCGGGTCGTGACAAATTGGTATCAGAGGAGTTCGGTTCTACCGCGAACTCTGATCTTTCTATGAGAAGCAATAATGTTTAGCGTATTGAGTGTGGTTATCAGTCCAGGGAGTCCAGTGTTGGTGCGGTGGCCGATGTATCCGTACACCAGGACCCTGACTTCTGATTTCCGACTTAATGCACGAAAACATTGATTGCGTGTGTGTTTCAAAGTTTTCTTTGTGATTTCTTTGTGTCAGCTCACCAGGTATACTGTTCTGACCGTGGCGCACCTGTTCCCTTTTCAGGATGGCCCCACGACGGCAGCCATCTAGGGTTCCGAGAGTCGAGCGTGACGACAACCCACTGAGCGACGAGGCTTCGGTGCAGGGCCCTTTGTCAGCAGTGGCACCGGCGGTAGCTCTAACCGCCGAGCCCCCGATGCTTCCAGCAGCAGCCGCTGACGATGCACGTCGCCTCAGCGCACTGCATGAGTTTCAGCGCCAGCGACCGCCCAGGTTTCGCGGGGAGACGGATTCCCAGGCAGCAGAGGACTGGCTGGAGGCAGTGGTTCGAGTGTTTAGGCTAGTGAGGACACCAGCAATCCTCATGGTGATCCTCGCTGGCGAGCCTACTACACGCAGCAGCAGGACGATGGTGGAGCCTGATGCTCCAGGTGCACGATGAGGCATCTCTACTTTGGACGGACTTTGAGAGCCTCTTCCGCTCGGAGTTCGTCCCAGCCACCCTTCGTGCGGTGCGTATCCAGGAGCTTCTTCAGCTGCGGCAAGGCAGCATGACGGTCGCGTCAGTACTCGGCGAGATTTACCGATCTCTCGCGCTACTCGACCGACATGGTACGGGACCCATTCTTCCGGGCTCGGACCTTCGAGAAGTGTTTGAGACACGAGATCAGGGCATCACTGATCTCCCTCAGCATACCGACTCAGACAGGAGTACTGGAGCGGGCCCTTCTGATCGAGAGCTTCCTTGCTGAGTCTACACCAGCACAACGACCCACTACAGGGCGGCAGATAGCGGAGTCTTCGGCAACAGGTAGCCGACGGATGACTCAGGGTTCCAGGCAGACCAGACCTACCAGTGGCCGACTGCACGATTCAGGATCAGTTGTGCGGGGAAGCCGGGGTGGAGTCAGAGCCAGGCGTGCCGAGAGTGGGCAATGTTACTCCTGTGGCGGGATAGGTCACATGGCTCGTGACTGTCCGACACGCCATGCTGATGATCAGCAGTTAAGTGAAGAACCTCCCAGGCAGAGGCAGAGGTTCGACCGTGGCGGTCCGCAGGGAGGAGGCGGACGAGGCAGAGGAGCTGGACGAGCAGACGGTGGTGGGCGACGCTTTGAGGCTCTGCCACCACCACCACCAGGAGATCCACCCCCGACCGCAGGGAAGATCTCGGCTTCAGGAAGCCGAGGCCTTTGATCATGGAAGCTCTGGGAGCCGACGGACAGGAGCAGAACTAGTGGATACATCCTTTGTACTTATGGTTCCTTGTTGCTTTTGTGTAGCGTCTTGTATTATGAGCTGCAATAATAAAAGATGCATACCTTTATGATATTTTTGTTCCTGTCCTCTTTCGTGATGTTACTAAGAGGTTCTAGTTTTGGCTGTTGACTTGACCCTCACTTGTGAGACATCTACTGGAGGAGACCCAGTTACCACACACTGATGCCAACAGTGTTACTCAACCTTTGGAGGCGAGAGTAACAGTTGAATCTCTTAGTAGTAGCGTCGAGGCCTTACGACGTCATCCTTGGTATGGATTAGTATCATCCATGTTAGGATTGACTGTTTTAGGCAAAGAATGTGGTTCATCCTGGGGATGGGACCAGATTTCTCTTATCGGCAAATAAGAAATCTTGCAGCTCTGATGGGACCGGAGATGGTCCAGGCCACGACAGAGAAGGTCCAGGTCATCCAGGAGCGGATGAGGACAGCTCCGAGCCGACAGAAGTCTTACGCTGACAGGAGGCAGAGGCCACTGGAGTTCGAGGATGGCGACCACGTCTTCTTGCGGGTCTCACCTTGACGTGTTATTCGGAGATTTGGCCGAGGCGGCAAGTTATCTCCGCGCTTCATCGGACCCTTCCAGGTCCTCAGCAGTATTGGTGAGGTGGCTTATCACCTGGCTCTACCACCTCAGTTGCACCAGGTGCACGACGTCTTCCACGTGTCTCAGCTGAGGAGATACGTGCACGACCCGACACACATCTTTGACCATGGGGAGCTTGACGTTGACGATGGGGAGACTTTTACGGAGGTCCCGGTGGAGATAGAGGATCGACAGGAGCGGGTCCTGCATGGGCGATCGATTCCTCTTGTGCGCATCAGATGGCAGAACGGGAATCTCCAGGAGAGCACATGGGAGCGGGAGGCTCAGATTCGTGCTCAGCTACCCTCTTTTGTTTCCCTAGTTTTTGATGTATCTTTACGGGGACGTAAATCCCTGAGGTGGGAGTAATGTAAAGACCCGTAAAATTCAAGGAAAATATTTTTCTTAATTTTCTTTAGAATTTTACAAGAGTGCGGTTTCAGACGGCACCTGATTCTGAGGCCCAGAGTGCCCGGAATCATTTTCCGAAGTTTGACTCGGGTACGTTCAGTGAACGAACGAGCGGGAATTTCTAACTTTTGATCCGGTGCTCGGAATTGAAATCCGAGGGCACCGATGGAACCGTAGCGCCGGTATATGCTTAGGAACTCCTGTTCTGGAGTTGCGTTCATGCGAGTGTTGATAATAAAAATTGTGGATGTTTACTTTGTAATTACACTACAATTTTTATTATTTTACTCTAAGTGATATCTCTTGTTGGATGTTGGGTAACCACCCAACCTCCCATGGGAGGTTATGAGGGTGGTGGGGCCCACACGAACCCCACCCCTTCATACCCTCTAAAACCCCCTCAACTCCCACTTAAATTATGTTAACTTAAGTTATAAACCTATGACTTAAATGTAATGAGTTAATGAGGTGAGTTGTGTGTGGTTATTGAATTTCAAACCTTTGAAATTCAAAGAGGTTGGGTTGTGTGAATAAAATAAGAAAGAGTCTTATTTTATTTTGTTAGAATTTTATCTCCTTGAGAGAGTAGGGAAGTCTTCTTCATCTTCTTCAAACTCAACGAAGAACGCGAAGAACGCCGTTCTTCAACGAAGAACTTCTCTGCTGAAGAACACGGTCCATCCACGACGCCGTATCCGCGACGCGACGTACTTCTTCCGTGTCGTCTCTTCCGCGACGGATTTCCGCGACGAACGCCATCGACGACGACTCTTCCTCCGACGTCAAAGGAATTGACACCGATATTCCACGACTACGTCAACGTGCGACTATCGAGGTAAGGGTTATTGAGTTCGTTGTTTTCTTTTTAATTGACTTTCCTCAAGACTTGACGAAGAACGCTCAAGTACCGACGAAGAACGCCGCTCCGCTCTTCTTCGTCTTCCGTGTCAACGAGAGAGAACACCGCTTCTTCCTCAGACAACCTTCGTCGGTGAACAAGGTTTCGCCAACGACGTGCCTCTTCGGACGCACCTCTTCATCATCGAATTTGACGAACGACCACCGCGACGCCCGACCTCCGCGACGTCGTCTTCCGCGGAACGTAGACAAATATTCAAACCTTATACCAAGGTAGGGGTTGTTGATTATTGTTTAATTATTCTATTCTTGATCATGAATTTTAGCAAGTTTATCGTGTGGCTTTGGATTAATTTTAAGATGCGTTATTGCTTAACGTGAGGGGGGCGGACCGCATGAACACGGCCGAACCCCCTCCATCATTCTTGTTGTTATTTCTTGCGGGTGGAAGCAAAGTGGCGTGGTGCCGTCGCACCACGCGAATAATCGTGCAATTATTTTACGCGGCGCCGTCGCACCACGCCGAGGAAAAATCTTCAAGAACACGACGTCGTCGCGCCGCGTTGAAAGGAATCAAGGCACGGCGAAAGGGCGCGGTGCCATCGCACCGCGCCGGACGAGGAACACCGCGGCCGGTTCCGGGCCGCGGCGGGACGAGGAGACCGCGACCGGTTCCGGGCTGCGGCGGGATGAGAAGACCGGCGGTCGGGCCGCCGGCGACGGAAGCCGAAGAGGGGACCAGAATTCCCGGTCCCGTTGGAGAAAACCGGCAGGCCAGCTGGCCAGCCGGAAGGCTTTAAACCGGGGGAATTAATCCCCCGGCCAACACATAAAAACCCCCCTCTTTATGAGGGGGGCGGTTCTTTAAAGGAGGGGGGGAAACAGCCCCCCCCGGTTTTATTACCAGCCGCCCCCCACGTGCGGGGGCCGTTTCCTTGCAAAAAGGCGCTGCACAAAGGCCGCGCCGCCAACCAATTAGCGGGGGAATTGAATTCCCCCGCGCAGCCTCCTCGCGGCGACAAGCCGCCGTGGCTCCCCGCTCCGCCGCGCCGCCCAGGGGCGGGGGGGGGGGGGGGGGGTAGGGCTGGGTCGGCCCGGACCCGGACCCCCCCGTTTCGAACCAGTTCCGGTCTTTTGGCCATAACTTGAGCCTCGGACCTCCGATTGACGAACCGTCTGCGGCAACGCGATCCTTGGATCGATATGGTCATTTCGGTATATCGCACTCAAGGTTTCGGATTACTTTGAGTTCGGCCGTGTTGGTTCGTTCACGAAACCAATCGGCCCTTCGGAGCGGAAACGCTCATATCTTGAGCTACGGACGTCCGATTGACGTGCCGTCAGCTGTGTTGTGTTCCTCTTAGTGAGACGGATCTTTTGGCATACTCCGCCCGAGGTTTGGACGCAGGTGGAGTACGGTCGGGTTGGTTTTGCCTTAAAACCAACCGGGCCCCGGAGACGAAAATGCCAATAACTCTCAGACCGGGCGTCCGATCGACGCGCCGTCTGTTGCGTTGAGTTCCTGTTGACGATACGGAACTTTTGGATACATCAACTCTGGTCTTTATGACAGTTGATGTATCAGCCTCTCGGCTCGTGGAGCGGACCCTCCGAACGAGCTTGTTGTGTGCGGGAACCCTAGTGCTGGCTGCGACTGTTACTGCTACTACTACTGTTACTGTGACTGCGACGACGACAGTACAGAAATCCGGTGTGGATTCGACGACGACGACTACAGCACTCAGTGATCCTACATGGAACAGTGCTTCCGAACCTGTGTAAGCTGAATCTTCTGTTTACCTTGAGCGGTGGAGCGCTTGGTTGTAGCAGCATATCCTTGGCAGTGGAGCGCTCGGTTGTAGCGGCAGACTTGCGATACTGGAGACGAGCGTACAGAGTACGAAGACCGTGAAACCGGCTGAGACCTGAAGACTGCTCGACCGACTCAACTTGGAGTGAGTCGACTAGCCCAGTGGACGGAGCGCCCGGTATTCGGCGGCAGACCCACGGCGGACGGAGCGCCTGGTAGTTGGCAGCAGACCCGCGGTACTCGACTGGAGGAGTACCTCTGTAGGCTATCTGGGTGAGCGCCCGGTATTTGGCAGCAGACCCTCAGCGGACGGAGTGCCCGGTAGTTGGTAGCAGACCCGCGGTACTCGACAGGAGGAGTACTTCAGCAGTCTTAGGTTAGTGAGCAGTACCTCGGAGTCGTGACAGGACCATTGTACACTTCAGAGATGGGACTCTTCAACAGTTACGGTTTCGTTAATGAAAATCCTGGTTGAGCTGAAACCTGTTGTTTTCCTGTGTGGATTGTGTTGTGCTATCCTGTGTGGATTACGTTTTGCTTTCCTGTGTGGAATACGTTTACTTTCCTGTGTGGACTGAGTTGTACTTGGGCTCGGAGGTTGGAGCGTATTTGAATTTGATGACTTAGGTATATGTATGGGCATATACCTAAGCAGTGACGGTTGTTACTTCGTGATTGTACCTTTCTTCGTGATTTATCCATTGAGGATTTGAGAGACCTTCAGGGGTCTCGGGGTCCCTACTGAGTAGCTTATACTCACCCCTGCACGGGCTTTGCCCGCACTACTTTGTGTTGGTTGCAGACGACAGACAGCGTTGACCTTAGCTGAGGCTTGCAGAGCGGGACGGTACTCGGAGGTGGACCACTGGGCGAGACGTGCTCGGAGCAGACGGCGGGACCTGTGGAGCAGAGGAGCTATCTGTACCCACCCAACAGGTGGGATTTCCAGTGGACAGCTCGGAGTAGCGGCTTTTACTTTTCAGTTGCTGTTTTCCCTTTCGAGTTGTACTTTACTTTCAGTTTGGGTTTGTATTCTGGCCCATTTACTTTTCCGCACTTTCAGTTGTACTCTGCTTTTGTTTAGTGTTTACTTTCCTCTTGCTTACTCTGTGGTGTTTGTTTACTTTACAAAGGAAATGGCTTCCCTTTTTACCGGGATTTACGCCTTGGTGCTAGTCGCCAGCCCCTGGCCTATGGAAGGCGGGCTTGGGGTAGTCACGGCACGGACCCCGAGGGCAGGTCGTGACAAAAGGTCTTAAGCACAACCTCATTAGCATAATTCTATAATGTGATTAAGGTTATCTTGTGAATTTTAGGAATGAAAAGTCCTTAGTAAAAAGCTTCTAGGAAGAGTTTATTTTTTCTGCCGAAAGGATAGAGAATTTTAAACACTAAACATAGAAGACCATAAAAGCCAATACATACCTTGACATAGTGAAATGGATGATCATTCATGGTTGTGGCATAGAAAGTTATCACATTGTAACTTTATGAACCTATGAAAACAGTCTATGAAAAGTCTAGTTAAGGATATATCAGATGTCATATTTTAATCTTCAAAAGTTATATATCCTGGTCAATATTGAAAGAAACATAAATCACATTTAATATTAGTCAGTGAAGTCTCAATAACAGATTCATTACAGTTAGTGCATATGGATCTTTTTGGACCAACAAAAACTTGAATCATTGGATTGAAAAATTAGGTATTTTCTTTAGTTGATGATTACACTAGATTTACGTGGGTCTATTTTCTAGCAAAGAAATCTGATGATTTTTCTTTTTTCAAAAGTATTACTGCCCATGTTAAAAATGAGAAAAACCTTCCTTTGATAACTATTCATAATGATCATAGAAGAGAATTTAAAAATTTTGATTTTGAAACTTTTTGTAGTAGAAAAATAATTACTTGTAACTTCTCAGTACCCAGGACACCTCAACAGAATGGAGTTGTTGAAAGAAGAAATAAAATTCTTTAAGAGATAACATGAGCCATGTTGAGTAAATATTCTATAGAAAAACATTTTTGGGATAAATCTGTAATTACTGCTTGTTATACTATAAATCGTTCTTTGATTATACCTTTTCTTAAAAAACACTTTATGAGTTATGGAATGGTAGAAAACCTAGACTTTCCTACTTTATGGTTTTTGGTTGCAAGGTATTCATTTTGAATACTAAAGATAATTTAAACAAATCCACACCAAAATATAATGAAAGAATTTTCTTAGGATACTCCACAACTTCTAATGCTTATAGAGTTTTAAATAAAAACACATGTACTGTTGAAGAAACAATACATGTCAAATTTGATGAAAAATATCCCTTTATTTTTAAACAACCCAGACCTACATCTTCACATGTGTTTTAAAATACTAATTATAATCTTTTGTTAGTGGATCCTTCTGGTAACGAAAATGTCCTAGAAGATGTTTTTGAAGAATTTACCTCAGAAGACTTCCAACCCTATGTTAATGAACAGGTTTTTCAAAACCCAAATCAGTTGTGTCAAAAGAATCATCGTACTGATAGTATCACTGGTGATGTAAATCAACATGTAAGAACTAGAAGTTCCTTACGAAATAAAGTAGAATATCTAAAATTATTTTCCTAGTTTGAACCAAAATGCACTGATGAAGAATTAGGTGATGATGACTGGATAAAAGCTATGCTAGATAAACTAAATGAATTTGAAAGGAATTAAGTCTGTACCTTGGCTGAATGACCTAAGGAAACTTCTGTTATTGGAGTAAAATGGGTCTTCAAAAATTAAAGTGATGAAAATGGAATCATAATAAGAAATAAAGCTTGATTAGTTGATAAAGGATATAATCAAGATGAAAGAATAGACTATGAAGAAACCTATACTCCAGTATATAAACCTGAATCTATTCATATTCTACTTGGCATTGCAGCATTCTTCATCTTAAAACTTTTTCAAATGGATGTGAAATGTGATTTCCTTAATGGTTTTGTACAAGAGGATGTTTTTGTTGAACAACCTCATGGTATTGGAGATTTAAAACATCCTGAGCATGTTTATAAACTTTCCAAAGCTTTATATGGACTTAAGAAAGACCCTCGATCTTGGTATGACAGGCTTACATGATTTTTTCTTCAAAATTGTTATGTAAAAAGAAATTCAGATCCAACACATTTTATAAAAGAAAATAATTTTTTTTTGGATTTTTCAAATTAATTTTGATGAAATTATATATGGTTCAACTCCAAAATCCTTAAATGACTCTTTTGCCGATCTAATGAAATCTGAGTTTGAAATGAGTATGATGCGTGGGTTAACATTTTTTCTTGGTTGTTAAATTTCTCAAAAACCAGAAGGAATCTTTATATCCCTGAATATGTAAATTAAATATCTTCTTTAAAAGTATGGATATGAAAACACTAATATTATTGGTACTCCCATTGGTACATCAAAAACACTTGATCCTGGTGATGCTGGGAAACCAGTATATCAATAATATTTTAGAGGTATGACAAGACGTTTACTTTTCTCGACAAATAGTCGTCCATAATTAATTTTTTCAGTATGCTTATATAAAATATATTAATCAAATCCTATTGAATCTAATTTAATGGTAGGGAAAAGAATTTTTCTCTACTTAATTGGAACCTAGAATTTAGGACCCTTTTATACTTATAGAAATGATTTTATTTAAAAAAATTTTTAAGATGCTGACTTTGGAGGACATAGAATGGATAGAAAAAGTACCTCTGGAATGTGTCATTTTTTAAGATATTCATTAGCTTCATGGTAAAGCCAAAAGTAACACTTAGTAGCACTTTCCACTACTAAAGATGAATATGTAGCAGTTGAAAGTTGATGTGCTCAAGTTTTGTAGATTCAACACACACTCACATACTATAGTAAGAGTTTTACCAAAATAAAAATTCTATGTGATAATAATAGTGCCATTTCCCTAAGTAAAAATCATGCATGTCACTCTAGTATAAAACACAATGATATTAGGCATCACATTCTTAGAAATAACATACAAAAAGTGGATATCATTCTTCAATTTATCAGAACACAAGAGCAACTTTCTCATATTTTCACAAAATCATTACCCTCAAATATGTATGAATAAATTAAACAAAAGTATGGAATGATATGAATAAGGTAATATTCCTTGTTAACATTCTTTTAAAACCAATATTCTTACATTAATAAACTCTTTTATATAGGGGGAGTAAATTTTCTTGTTAGATAGATCAAAATGTTTCCTAATGAAAACATTCATAGTCAGTTATTTTTTCAAATCATTCTTAATGAAAATTTTCATAGTCAAATTTTTTCAAACCTTTCGTAATGAAAATTTTCATAGTTAGATATTTTTCAAATCATTCATAATGGAAATTTTCATATCCATATATTACAAATAATTCTTAATGAATATTTTTGTAGTCAGATTTT
The DNA here is from genome assembly GCA_963277665.1 of Viscum album. NCBI lineage: Eukaryota > Viridiplantae > Streptophyta > Magnoliopsida > Santalales > Viscaceae > Viscum > Viscum album. The sequence continues at coordinate 1,456,847,905 of OY728161.1, forward strand.
CCAAATCTTTTGTAATAGAAATTTTCGTAGTCAGATTTTTTAAATCATTCAGAAAAAAATTTTAATAGTCAGATTTTTCAAATCTTTCATAATGAGAATTTTTATAGTCATATTTTTCAAATCTTTCGTAATGAAAATTTGTGTAGTTAGTTTTTTCAAATCTTTCATAATGTAAATTTTCGTAGCTAGATTTTTTAAATCATTCATTTTGAAAATTTGCATGGTCTGTTTTTTCAAATCTTTCGTAATAGAAATTTTAATAGCCATATTTTTAAAATCTTTCGTAATAAAAATATTCATAGAAAGATTTTCTAAATTTTCCGTAATGAAGTTCTTTTATAATTTCCAATTTTTCTTCCATACTTAATATTTTTGTAATGAATATTTTCAAATTTTCTAAATAGAGATTTTCATTTTCATTTTTTCATAATCAAAATTTCAGAATCTAAAGTTCTTCTAGAATTTTGTTCTTCAGTACGAATAATCTTCCTAACAATCTGAATTGTATGTTTCCATTCCGATGTTTTCTTAATCACCTTTTACTTGCTGGTAGTTTCTTTCATTTTAATTTTTTGGATTATTTTTTACATAAATCCAAATATTTTCATTAAAAAACCTCAAAGGATTAGATCCATGATTTCCATGTGGAAATCATATCAACCAGCAGATCAGATCAGAAGGATTTTCAGTCATTGGATTGAGTTTGGAAGACAAACTGTTGCATCAAATGCCTATATAAAGGACCCCCTGATGGTTTTCCCACATCGATTCTCAAGCTCTCATGTGCTCATGTTTATCCCATATACATAAGCTCATTCCAGTTATTCAAGTGTTTCTCAATTCCGAATGTGTGTAGAAGTTTAATCTCAGAAAGATATGTCCACTATCAAGCCAATCTCAGAGTAGAAGGTGTATAGAGAAATGATGGTGCATCCGAACTTCTTCGCTAAGTATGATTCAATTATCTCTAAGAACATTAAGCTGAATGGATAGAATAGTGTTTGCGTATCAAATCCAAGGGATCAAGATTTACTATATCTGGACTTTCTAGTTGAATTTTATAAATCCGTCCGTTTATTTAAGGAAGAAGGAAGAGATAATTTTTAATTCAAGAGATATAGAAAGACTTATTCTCTTTCATATACTATGGCAGCTAGTTTGGTTGGTATTCTATACGAAGGGGAAGCTGAGTTCTGTTCTCCTAAGTTTCCAGATGTCAAAGGATGTTTTGTTGAAGAGATGGATATGGCATGTCTTGGACTCTCTAATGTAAGGACTCTAATGATCTCCAACTTGTCTAAAAATTAATGGATACCCGAATTAGGGGTAAAAGGATTCATAATTATAAGAAAAGGTGATGAAGACACATTAAAGAAGTGTGACATGTATATCTTGGTTTTCTTGGTGAACCAAATGAATATCAATCTAGTAAAGCATATTCTAATTAAAATTTAAAATATTAAGAATGGAAACTTGAAATCTCAGATAATCATGTATCCATCCATTCATTCCATCTTAATTGTTCAGTGCCTTGAATCGTTCAAAAATCCTTATTTCTTGATGAAAAGGAATTGCAAAGTCTTTCTAGTCAGTGATGATACTCTGAAGAGGATGAAAATTAGTTTTTCTATAGACTCTGAAGAATTTTATGATTTAATAGAGGAAGAAGCTGAAGCTGTTCCAAAAAAACAAGAAGTGGCTGAATTGTCCAAAAAGAGGAGAAGGAAGAGGAAGTTGATGGAAGTAGTAATGGAAGGAAAAAATGTTGATCCCAAGGAAATCCAGTCCACACATCCAAAACCTAAGAAGAAGAAAATCAAATCTAGATGAGGTATTAGCTAAGTGGAGGGAAGATAAGAAGTACAAGAAAGAAAGAGAGCCGAAGTTTGGACTAGACCCTGCTGAAGAAAAATCATTAACAGAGTAGATAGATGAGTATCTTGAAAGGGATGAGAATGAAAAGAAAATAAAGAATAAGATGAATGGAGCAGAAATTGTGCAATCCCATCTAAGGGACATTGAGAAAGTATCTGAAAAAATTCTAGTACCAGGATACTTTCAGGTAGAACCCATACCTGAAACCCCTGGAAATAAGATTGAGACACCAGAAAAAGTCAAAGAAAAAGAATTAGAAAATTTAATGGATGAATAAGAAGAATAATTCAGTGGCAATACTGATGGTTTGATTAATCAAGTGGAAGAATTTCATGAGAATAAATGCCCATCTGAGAAGCTGTCAATCCAAACCTCTAAAGCCAATTCTTCGAAGATTACTAATCCTGGGTTAGATGACAAGATTTAAGATGACGTGAATAAGATCTCTGAGGAATAATGTTATAATAATCATTGCATTCACCCTAGGGATGTTGAGGAAAGATCATAGAACGAAGAGATAGATGATGATAAAATTGTTTAGCTTTCTGACAGTGAACATAAATCTCGGGATGAGGAAGCCATTCTGAAAACCAATAAGGGTAAATAGGTGGTTGTTCATACACCTACAAAAGCTATTGTAAAGAAGAAGGAAGCTGGTAGATCTTCAAATAGGAAACCTGCTGAACTAGAGAAAGAGCCCCCACCTATAAATGTTTCAGATTTGGAATCGTCATCTCTTGGACTTGATTTCATTGTTCAGTATTTAAATATGCCCATTGGGACCATTCTGATTTTTCCATGCATTGACCCGAGATGCCTGATGCTTCAACACACCATGAACTATAAATTAGATTCAGTATCCATGGTGATGGATAAGTTTTTAATTCTTGAGGCTGATTTCATGAATTTTTTCATTAACTAAAATTCCCACAAAAGGTCTTGAAAGAAAATGGTCAGCTTGTCAAAGAAGATAGAAGAAGATATGAGAGATCATGATGAGTTCCATAATAGTTTCAAGGAGGCATTTGACATTGAATATGGTAAGATCAAGGATCCCACGAGTAGTTTTAAAGAAAATCTGACTCTAGAATAGAAATCTCAGATTCAAGAGGTAAAGGAATTGAATGGGAAAGTGTATTCAGTAGCTCAAAGAAGGAAGAGAGAAAGGGATATTCGGATTGATACAGAAGAAAAGATAGTCAATCTGGAAGAAGTCATGAAGGCTCAGGAAGAGGCTCTTAAGGCTTAAGATGATAGAATCAATGCTCTAGAGAAGAAATCTGAGGATCAGGATCACATTCCTAAGTGAGCATAGGAAGACCACAAGAAGTTTAATAAGGTCAAAAAATTATTGAAGAATCTGATTCCAAAGGAAAAGGAAGGATAACTTTGTTAAAATATGACCTTTTGTTGAATTTCCCTTATTGTAAAATTTTTTCAATCCTAATGATATGTTTGTTTTCTTATCTTTTGGATGTTTTTTTCTAATATTTTGGGTAGAATATTTTTATTTCCATTCCCTGTATTTATTTTTGAAAATAAAAAATGGGGAGAAAGGAAAAATAATTCTATGTATAGATGAAATTTCCCTAAGTAAGGGGGATTGTTCATCTATGGAGGAGTTCTTATACAAGAAGATTTTTTTATGAATTAAAATTCTATGTCTCATTCTAAAAATCTAGAAAATTATCCTTAGTGTTCCAAATCCTGAGGGGGAGTTATTCAAATTCATCCATTCCCATGTTTTAAGGGAGATATGTTTTTTAAAAGTCTTGAAAAATATTTTCTAAGTCCTTATATTCTTTTTCGTATGGATTTTGGTGCTTTCCAAAAAGAAGGATACTATTGGGTCAATAACGTTTCCTTATAACTTTTACATTCCTTCCTGTTTGGGTAGATTTTTAACTCAATAAGGTTTCCTTATGAGTGTACCATTTATTCATATTTTAAAATTACAAACACCTTATCTTAAGGAATTTTATTTAATCTATGTTTTACTTTCATAAAGAAAATTTTCCTTCTCCAATGAAATTTATCCTTACCATGTTTTTCATTTTTCATTTTTCTCTATGTATAAAATTTACATTCATATCCAAAGCCATGGAATAATATATATAATTAGATAAAATGCATTCTGTTTTCAGGATCCGAATTCAGGATTTGAACTCTCTTAATTCAGACTTCAAACACTTCTGAGTTCTGACTCGGATCTTTTGTATGTTCAGACTCCTAGTTCACTGAATTCAGACTCCGAAATCTCTTGAGTTATGAATCCGAGTTCTCCGAATTCAGACTCCAATCTTTTTTAGGTTCATGATTAAAATTCTAATGAATCCAGACTCCAAACTTTCTAATTTCAGACCTTGAATTCTTATGAATTCAGACACTGAACATTCAATGTTCATGTTCAAAATTCTTGTGAATTCATATTCCAAAATTCCTTGAAATTCAAACATTGAAATTCTATAAAATTCTAACTTTAAATTCTTTTTATAAATAGAATCTTAATATCTACATGTTATAGATACCAAATTTGTTTTTGGTTAGACTCCGAACTATTTTTCATTACACTCCTAAAAAGGGTTTTGGTTATATACTCATATTCTTGTTTACACATGTTTTGGTTATAGAATGATGTTGGGTATTCAGTTACTATGTAACCATTGTTTTAGTGACACATGTACAAGTATCTCTGAAATTCATGGAAAAATATGATCATTGGAGGAGGGAGCTGACTGTCGAAGTAGTGCAGATAAATATGAGCTCTTTTGAAAGAGCTCAAAAATGATACAACAAGGTGATCAATCTAAAGATTACATGATGCTGAACTGATTTCTTGAGCGATAATTTTCATGCTTTGTGGATACTAAAAATATTTTTCAGATTTTCTTCATGCGACTCCAAATGTTTCTGAGTACATTCGAGGGCTTCCGGGGATAGGAAGACAGAGGTGCCGACTACCTTAAAGCTCGAGGACTTCCTTACTGAAGAAGACACAGCTGAAGATTACCTTAAAGTTGAGGGTTTTCGAGTATAGAAATATGGACTCTGATCATCGTATTGAAGGCTTACCTCGGTGTGGGTAATATAGACTTACATGAATGTATAAATCAAGGGACCTTTATCCAACGATTTTGGATACCCTTCTCTTTGGGTTAAAATATTTACTACTTGTTATTTATTTTTTTCATTTTTTCTATTGTATTTTGATTATTGAGAAAGGTATAACTATATTATACTTTCTTATACATGTATACTCTAATATAGTGAGATTCAATACGCTCTAAGGTAGAGTCTTCATATTTGTAATCATTTGTTATGTTTCATTTCCAAATTCACTTTACTGGAATTGCATTCTCCGAATCAAATTTCCGGAATCAAGCATGTTTGTAGAACTAGAGGTTTTGTGAATTTACCTTGTTTAACCTTCCTAAACAATAGAAATGTTTCTAATTAACATTAAAAGTTACTAAAGAATTTTTAATGTATACAATTCACCCCCTCTTGTGTATTTATCATCATCAGATACTACAATCGGTATCTTCATTCATTATTTAGATCCTACAATAAGTACTTCTAGAGAATTATTCAAAAAAAGATAGAAAAATCGTTCCTTGAGATTAAGAAGAAGGATTTTTTATATATTGGTACATACGAGGTGAATTTTACCAGGATTTCAAGGTATGCTTTTGGCTTTATAAATCAACATGAATGTAATGTTGATCGATTCGTTAGTGGCTAAAAACCGATTCTCCAAAGAGAATTAGCTATTAGAGACTTCAGTAGATATGAATATATTGAATGTTGTTCTATCAAGGTATTACTAGAATATGGTGTTACATATCCATCTCATGGTTTTGACAAGAAATAAATGGTTGAGTTTATGGGAAAATCTCAAAACAATGGTGAAAAGATGATGAATGTTCCTAATGCCCAATGTGTGGAAATAAGCTTGGTGGAGATTATCTTAAATGTGCTAGAAAATGTTTCATGTATGTAAGTGATGGTCATAGAACTATTGAATTCAGATGTAATGGGAAACAATTTTGTTAATGATGTGAATAGATAAAAAAGGGCATAGAACTCACCACCAACATTTTAATGCTATAAGTGAAAGGAAATGGGGCATTATACGAATTAATTCCCTCATCCATGGGTTAAAGACGATTAATGTCAACAACCTCTTAAAGACAAAGATATGGTCAAATCACATGCAATCACTATTAGTTATGTTTAGTAAGAAAACAATGTAGTGGAATGATTAAGTGTTTAATTAATGGGATTCCAAAATAGTGTCGTTAAATATAATTTATAGTATTATGAAATATTGTAATATTTATGTATTGGTTTATTGTGGTTTTCAATAATTATATGGTAATGGTAACCATGGAAAGGGATTGAAATATTTTTGGAAAGCACGTGATATGCGCATAATGAATGGAAAAGGAGATAATGAGATGTTTGATAATATGAATAACCTCATAACTGATATAAGGACAAAGTGATATCATGGTTGGTAAATATTGATTTATTAGGATTTTGGTATGTGGAAGGAGTTAACTTTTGACAAAATTCTTGTTTTCACTAAGGTTCTATGAAAATTCATGTTATTATCATTGTTTAAAGAGAATACAAGAAAAAGGTATTCACATGTTTGGAATGTGACACCTAAGAAATGCAAAATGAGATATGGTAGATAAATGTTATAGTGATTTAGTTCAACTCTTTCTAATGTTTTATAATTTTAGATTTTTGAAGTATTATAATGTTATCCATTTATGTATTGTATATGTTATTTTCCATTTTAACATTTCTATATTAATATATTATCTCGCTATAGGTGGGATTCTACATATTTGATAACGTGTTATAACCTTTTTGATGAGATAGATACAATTTCCAATCATCTTATCACAAGATCTAAACACACTTCAAAAATGAAAATATCAACATCATTCATTTAAAAAAGATATGAAGTTGAATTTTTTTATGGAACTATCAATGGTACCGAAATCAAGATAGTATTTCTTATCATAAAAACAAATTATTCAACATTAGAAAAAGGATCTTGGAAACAAAAAATGTAATCCTAGTGACATATTAATTGATGAATCATATTGCCCCTTATATCATCAATGATTTATTGTTTTTTGGTAGTTAAATGTATCCAAACCATGTTCTCTATCCCTATCCATTAAACATGATGGTTAGATTTCCCTTCCACAACCATGTTTTCAATTCCCACCTATGTTCTCATATGAGGAAACCTAGTGATGAGTTACATTGGGGAATCATTATGTTTCTAAATTTTCTTTTTAAAATTATTTTTTTATATTCCTCTTTATAATGTGTGTTTTTATGAAAAAAACATTCAAGAAGAAAACCAATTATAACCTCGACAAATTTCGATGTAGAAATTTATTTTATGGGGGGCAGAATGTATCATCATGAGATTTTATAAGATAGATTCTTATAATTTCTTTTATGTCTTCTGTTGTATGGTACTACATGATTATATTTAATTATATACAACACTTTATTAGCTTGAAGTATACGCAACACTATACTTGGCTTGTGTTACACACAATTTCATGTTCATTTGATAGAATTCATTTCACACAACACTAAGTATAGATTATGTTAAATTTATAAATGATATAATACTATATTATGTTATACGGAACACCAAAAAAATATTTCACTATATGAAACATTGATATGGCTTGCATTACATGCAAGAGTGACATTCCTTGATAGCTTGCATTGTACGCAATAACAAGCTTAACTAAACAATGATATACAATTGAAAATTTAGATAAACAAGACATTATGAATAGTATTAACAAAATTTTTAATTCTACATAACATTAAAATTCATCTTACGTATTTTTTAGAAGATTATATAAGAAGAACAATCAATTTGGCGGATAAAAGAAGTGTTTTTTGAAAAAATGATATTTTACTACCTTTGGATGGAGCCCCCATTTTAAATCTATTTTGACACTATTATTAGTTATATTTGAAACAATAGACTTTTTATTTGGAAGTGGGATATAAAACTTTATTTATGTTGAATTTTAGATATTTTTCTATGGAAATTAAAATTTTAATTAATAGTGGAAAATACTTAATTTTAATTTGAAAGTACTTGTTATCTAATTTATATATATAAATAGATTTTAGTTTTAATTTTTTTTAATGTTTAATTGGATAATATTTCTATCCAATTAATCAAATGTTGGAGATTGGATGAAATTTCAATTTTAAATTGGACATAAAAACATGTCAATCTTTTGATAGTTACTACTTCTCAAAAACCCAGTTTTTGGTTTTGACAACAAGAATTACTTTAAAATTAACATATGGAACTTTTGTGTTTTGAATTTGAAAAAAATGGATTCCATATTTTTCTAGAATGTCCAAATTGTGTAAATAGGTACCTTTTATTTTTGGACATTATGAATAGTAACGTCAATAAATATTTTATTTACCATGGTTAAAGATTAAATTTGGTAATAAGGGTAAAAATAAGTATTATAATAATATTAAACTACAGTAGCACTTGTCCTAATCCTATTAGATGAGATGTTTTGGACCATGGGCATACATGGATCGATTTTGGGGCCCCATAGATTCACTTGGATTCGAAAATAACATTTTATAAGAATTAATTTAATCTAAATATATTTATAATATAGATATTCATTGTTTATTAAATTGATTTTAATATAGGGATATATAACTTATATTTACGTATATAAATATTATTTATATATTTAAAATTATTTCTTACATCATGGTATTTTATTTATATTTTCTAGAAATTATATAAATATATTTATATATGATACAGTTATGATGTAGCGATTACCTCATTAACGAGTGATTCAAATAAATGAATGTATAAATATTAAAATAAATTTATTTTTAACACTTTGATTTAATAAACTATTATTTGGATGATATTTACTATTTCTGGAGAATTTAATCCCTTTTTTTTGAAAGAATCAGGTTTTTATATATTTTTAAAAAGTACATGAATTAATAGTGTCCAAAATTGACATAATTCATATCATAAATCATAAAAAAGTGTATTAAATGATATTAAATTATGAAAAATATAATATTCATCCAAATGGTTAATATAAGTCCAAATATTTCATAAATGTTTTTTGGATATTTTTAGATTATATAGTAATTAAATTAACCCCCAATGTGTAAATTACATGATATCATGGTAAGATTAAAAAGTGTAAAATATTGGTTAAACAAAAAAGATAATGATATAAAAATTTATTACAATCTTGTATAAAAATTATTAGATGATGGGTATTTAAACAAAGTTCATCTTTTCTTTGAATTAAATAATTTTTTGACTATTTTGAATCTATATTGAATTAATAATATATTAATATTTTGAGAGTTTCATAAAATGCCCTTCTCCTCTATTATAAAAGGGAACCTCCACCCTCCCTTCTTCACTCAATTTTGAGCCTTCAACCTTTGAAAACCCTGCTAATTTATGTTATTAACGTCTCTAGTAACATTATATAGGTTTTTTTCTTCTCAAAGGACCAACTCTAGTGCCCTAAGAGGAAATTTAAAAGAGGCACATCGAGGAAGAGGTAATCTCTTCCCACAATTATTTCAAATTTCTTTCTTCTTCTACATACTCTTATTTTGTTAATTTATTAAAATAATAAAATCAGTATCAATAATATACTTATATGATATTATAAATATAAAAAAACCCTATTTTACTATCTACCCATCCTTCGAAAAACCAAATTACCATAGGTGCCTACGTACAGTTTACCATCTCCACGTTGTGGTGTAATCTGTTTTTCACCACCACCTTACATGGATGGGTATAATGGTGTAAATAATAACTATATATTATTATTATAAAAGTATACTAATTATGAGACACTATAAACTATCCTATTCATTACCATTCAATAATTATTGGAATGATACTGTCGCTCGTACACACATACAGATTGTCATCTCAACGCTGCGATGCGATTTTTTTATACATAATATTCATTAAAGAATGATTATAAAAATAAATTAAATTAATAAATATGATATATATAATTATAATTCCATTATTTAAATTATTTAACTATAACCTAAATATATTAATAATATATTTTCAGACTAAAAATCCAAAGAAGATAAAGTAGTTAATGTACGAATAACGAGTAACAATGAAATGTTACTGAGAAAAAGATGAATATATGATCATAAATTATATCAGGAAATTTATTATGATTCTAGAATAAATCAGTAACATTATTTAAATAATCATACACTAGGATTTTATGTATATGAAGCATGAAAGAACTATGCTATGGGATAACTATTCCAATATCGTTTTTATCGAAGATTGTTTATTCACACATATTTACTTCAAATATATTAATTGTAATGTTTTTATAATTTTTTTAATATTATTATATTTATATACAATGTGATTTTTACCCCCTTTTGACATTTACTACTTGGTATGGAAGAAATATTTCTTTTGTTTCCCATATGAGGAACTTTTTTACCTTTCTGAAAAATGTACGTGGAGAATGTTTTTTAACTTATACGACTTGAATGTATTTTTTACAGTTTCATGAAGACATATTTAAAAGAAGACTCCTATACATTATTTCATGTTTATTTCCAACTAAATACTTTTATTTTAAAATTGTGACACATTTTGAAAAAACAAAAAATAAATTAAGAATAAATGATATTTTTCTCAAGAATTATGTTCAATTATTTTATCAAAATTATTTTCAATCTAAGATGACAGTCATTAAATAGTTTTATTTTTTCATACCTATTATTAAATTTTTTTGATTGTGTTAATGATTAATTTTTATTTGATAAGGATTAAGTCATTATGGAATGATTTTTAATAAACCCATTTTATTTCATTGGTTATGCTATGATGAACGATTTATGTTTTTGTAGAACATGTAAGAATGTGATGGGTGGGACCTATATCTCCGTTAAATTCATTGGGTAATGATTTATATATCATGAGTTAGACATTAATAGAACATAAATTAAATTTGTTTCAGTAACACATGGATAGAACGATATGTAAACGCAATTTAGTGATGGAATTTTCCCACTTTGATGGTCTTCGAAGAAATGCCTTGGCTACTATGGGAATCATATTATGTGCTTATTATTTTTCCAAAATTACATGTTTTATACCAAATAAATTATATCATGGTTAATTTTAATTTATGATCCATGACTTATATACTACAAAGATTTATTTAATGACTTGAGATTTTGATGTTTAAACATCAGTTTCATGTTTTTACGTTCAAATGTTTATGGTTTGTTTCATGTTCTTCTTGTTTACCATTACTGAGAATTTGAGCTCACCCTTTTTAGGTTTTCTTTTCCCCTGGATATAAATAATGGTTTTAGGTAAGAAAAAAATGGGAAGAGCATTATGGGAGATGTTGAGGATCATTCACCATGATTATGATATTATGTTCTATGTTTCCAAAAACACTAAACTAATACGGACATTAAGAATATTTTTTCCTATATTAAGTATTCTACAAAATAAATGTAATTTCCATATACCTCCATATTGGGTCTCTATTTTTGATATCAGATCAAAGGTTTAGTCAACATTTAAAAACAAGGATTCCAAAACATTATTGAGATACCGAATGATATTTATATGGTATGTTTGGGTATGTCCCTATGGGTATGTTTAACTCTGGATTAAAGTCCAAAAATTGTGGTTACAATAAAAAATAATCTTTTATTAAACCTATGATTTTATAGATTTTAATTAATCCTCCATGATAATATTGTAATGTAGTAAGATTTTTTCTTCTCACACTTTTATTTTTGGGTTTCATACATTGACTAGAACCCTAATTAACCGTGTAAATGACCTATGCACTGGGAAATGCAATGATTGTCCTTCTGAACAACCAAAATTTATTAGATATGGAATGAAAAATCCTTATACATACACAAGATATGAATCATTCTAGACTTGCAAATGATCTGAGAAGGGAAAAACATTCTATTGATTGATTCATGAGGAAACATCCACATTCTTTTAGTGGTTCTTCTAATCCACTTGTTGCTGATCAATGGATCATAACAATTGAACAGTTATTTTCCATCCATCGATGCTCAAAACATTAATAGTTCATTTTGGATGTCTATATTTTTGAAAGTGAAAAATACCAGTGGTGGAAACTAATTAAGAATAAATGGAAGTAATGTGAAATTGAATTTATGGAATTTCATGAGTTCAAGAACATTTTTTAAAATAAATAATTCTCTCTCATTCTTCAAAAAAATTTAAAAAAGGAGTTCAATGAGCATAATCCTAAGGATGATGAATCTATAGGTACATAAAAGTGAAATTATACAAGTTTTTCAAGGTATTATTCTTGATTTATCATACAATATAAAAGTAAAGTTGATCGATTCTTTACTGGTATAAAACCGAGTCTTCAAAGGTCATTAGCTAAAAGAGACATCAGTAGATCTGAAGAAAATGTATTTTTTCCAATTAAGGTAGAAGTATAATTTGGTGTTACATATCCATATAATAGTTTGGACAAGAATATAAAGGTGGAGTTCTAGAGAAAATCTCAAAATAGTGGTGAAAATAAGATGAATGTTTCCTTATGCTCAATGTGTATAAAGAATAATGGTGGAGATTGTCTTAACGGGACTAGAAAATGATTCATTTGTGGAATAGAAGGTCATCGAGAAGTTGAGTGCCAAAGTAATGGGAAAAGGTTTCTAATGATGTGAATAGAGAAAAGACTACAAAGAACGCACCACCAACACTTTAATGCTACAAGTGAATGGAAATGGGGAATTATGATAATCGATTCCCTAATCCAAGGGGTAATCATGAATGAAATTAACAACCTCTTAAAGGAAAAGATAAGGTCAAATAACTTGCGATTAATATTGGTGATGTTGAGTATGAAAGTGAAGTAGATGAATGATTAAATGTTTATGTAATGGGATTCAAAAATAGTTTTGTGGAATCTAATTTATAATATTATGGATTATTGGAATATTTATGTATTGGATTATTGTTCTTTTCAATAATTATATGATACCGGTTACAATGAAAAGTGATTAAAATATTTTTGGAAACACGTGATATGTGCATAATGAAGGAACAAAAGGATAATGATATGTTTGATAGTATTAATAACCTCATGAATGATATATGGAGAATTTGATAATATCGATTGAATATATTAAATCTTTAGTATTATAGAATGTGGAAAGAGTAAACTTTTTAAAAAATTCATGATTTCACTAAGGTTCTTTCCATATTCATGTTATTATCCTTATTTAAAGAGAATAAATGACTAACATATTCACATGTTTAGAATGTGACAACTAAGAACTACCAAATGAGATATGAGAGATAAATTTTATTTTTATTTAGTTATCCTCATTCTAATGTTTTATATTTTTAGTTTTTGGAATGATTGCAATGTTATCCAATTATTGATAACATAAGTTAGTTTCCATCTAAACTTTTCTAGATTAATGTATTATCTCACTATTATTGGACTTATACATATTGGATAACATGTTCTAACCTTTTGTGGAGATAGATAGAATTACCTATCTTTTTATTGAATTATTTGGTAACACATCAAGAAGGAAAAATTCAACATCATTTCTTTAAAAAATCGATGAAGTGGAAATTGTCCAGGGAATGATCTATGGTAATGAAATGAAGTAATTATTTCTTATAATGAAAAATAATTATTCAACATTAGGAAAAGATATTGATTTTTTTTTATAATAGCAACTTATTATCCGATGAATCTTATATTCTGTAAAATCATTGAAGATTTATGGAATTCTAGTAGTTAACATTATCCCAACCATGTTCTCTATCACTATCCATCAGAATATGATGGTTGGATTTATCTTCCATATCCATGTTTTCACTTCCCACATATCTTCTATTCTGTGGAAACCAAGTGAAGAGTTACATTGGGTAACCATTATCTTTCTAAATTTTCTTTTTAAAATTATGTTTTATAATTCCTCTTTATGATGTGGGTTTCTATGAAAGAAATACTCAAGGAGTAAACAATTTACAACCCAAATGAATTTAGAGGGAGACATTCATTTTAAGGGGGTAGAATGAAACACCTTGAGATTTTATGAGATAGATTATTTTAATTTCGTTGATGTCTTGTATTGTATGTTACACTGAGATTAACATTTGCTATACACAACACCGTATTAGCTTCGATTACACGCAACACTATAATCAGCTTATGTTTCACAAAATTTCAAATTCCTTTGAATTAATTCATTTCACACAACACTGAGTATAGATTTTTTTCAATGTATAATTGAATCATGTTTGGATTGTATTATATGATACACCCAATGAATCGTTCACTAAATGTAACACAGACATGGCTTGTGTTACATTCAAGAGCGACCTTCCTCTATAGTTTTCATTGTATGCAATACCAAGTTTTACTAATCAACGAAATTACATTGAAATATTATGTAAAATAGTTTTTATGAATTTTATTAACCACATATTTATGTTTATATATCATTTTCATTCGTATGACACATTTTATAGAACATGATATGAAATAAAAATGAATTTTTTGATAATTGATGTTTTTAAAAAAAAATACAGTTTTACCACCTTTTGTTGGAACACCCATTTTAAATCACATTTTCACATGTTTATAAGATAAATTTGACCATATAATATTCTTTTTTAGAATAAGGACATAACAAAGTACTTTTTTAATTTTTGATATTTCTCTAATAAAATTAAAATTTTAATGAATAGTGAACAATACTGAATTATAATATGAAAATGCCATTTTATCTAATTTATTTTTAGAGTCATATTATACTTTAAATTGGTTTTAAGGTGTAATTGGATTATATTTTTATCATTTAATATAAGTTCGGCCAATAAAGGTAATTTCCATTCTAAATTGGACATAAACACATGTCAATCTTTGGACAATTATTCCTTATTAAAAACCCTCTTTTTGTTTTTGACAATAAAAATTAATTTTAAATTAATTACAGAAACTTATATGTTTGGAATTAGGAAAAATTGATTATATATTTGGAATTATATGTTTAAAATTTATTATGTAGTTAACTTTTACTTTTGGACACTATGAATAATAACATCAGTAAATATTTTATTTTCCATTTTTAAAGCGTAAATCTGGTGTATAAGAGTACAAAATAATCATACAATAATATTAAACAATCCTAACACATGTCATAATCCTATTGGATGTGATATTTATGACCATGGGAACCCTTGGGTCGATTTTGGGAGACCCTGGATTCACTTGGAAGTGAAAATTAAATTTTATAAGAATTAATTTAACGTAAAGGTAATTATAACATAGACATATATTTTTTACTAAATTGATTTTAATATTCGGTTACATAAAATATATTTATATTTATAAATAATGATTAGAAATATAAAAATATTTCCTACATCATGGTATTTTATTTATAATTTTTAGACATTATATATATATATATTACACAATTATGATGTATTGATTACCTTATTAATGAAAGATTCAAATAAATGAATTTATTAATATTAAAAAAAGTTAACATGAAAATTTTTCGGAGATACATGATTTTAATGGAGGAAATTGATATTTTATATAAATTTTAATTATTATAGATTTATGGAATCAGGTTGTTAGGAATTTTTTAAAAAGTCCTGTATGAATAGTGCCCCAAATTGACAAAATTCATTACTTAAAACAAAAAATAATTTATTAAATGATAGTAAATTAATAAAAAATATAAGATTCATGAAAATGGTCAATATAAGTCCAAATATGTCATAAATAACTTTTTGGGTCATTTTACAAGATATGGTAGTTTCATTAACCCACAATGGGTAAATAATAGGATATCACAATAAGATTAAATATGGTAAAATAAGGGTTAAACCAAAAAGCTATGGACTAAAAAATATATTCAAAACATTTCTATAAATTATTGTATAATGGTTATTCAAAAAAATCATCTTATATTATAACTAAATAATTTTTAGATAATTTTTAATCGAAGTTGAATATATAACAAATTAATATTTTGAGAGTTCCTAAACTACCCCTCTATTCTCTAATAAAAGTTCTCCTCCTCCCTCCCATTATCACTCATTTTTTGTCCTTCATGCTCAGAAAAACTCACCCCATCAATCTTATAAACATACCTATAAACATTATAGAGGTTATAGTCTTCTCAATGGACCAACTATAGTGCACTAAGAAGAAATTTAAAAGAGGCATGTCGAGGAAGAGGTAATCTCTTCTACCGATTATTCCGCATTTCATTCTTCTTATACATCATCTTCATTAGTTATAAGTTTATAATGTAATAACATAAATATCACTCATATATAGATATTTTATTATAAATATTAAATAACCATATTTCACATTCTATCTGTCTTACAAAAATTGAAATCACCGCACATGTGTACGCACGACTTACCCTCTCTACACCGTTGTGTAATCAAATTTTCACAACCACCTTACTTGAATGGTTATAATGGTGTAAATAAAATTTATATATGATTATTATAACATGATACTAATTCTGAGATACAATACACCATACACTTCAATACCATTCAATAATTATGGGAAAGATATAGTCACTCATGCGTACGTATGGCTTAATATACCCATGGTGCGATATGATTCATTCTACAAAATATAAATAAAAGAATGATTATATAAAATATTTAAATGAATATATATGATATATATTAATCTAATAACATGGTTTAAATGATATAACTATTACCTAAAAATAGTTATAAGAGCTTATTCGACAAAACATGAATAAGAACATAAAGAAGTTAATACCTGAATAACGAGTAACATCGAAATGCCACTAACAAAAAAAATTAAAATATGATCACAAATGTTATCATAAAAATGATTATGATTATTGAATAAATCAGTAACACTATTTAAATATACATAAAATAGGTTCAGATAAATACGAAGCATATTAGACCTTTGGTAAGGGATAACTTTTCCAATCTCATTTTTATCTAAGATTGTTTATTCGTAAGTATTTACCAGTGATAAATTTATCATCCATGTTTTCAAAAACAAAATTATTCTATGTATATTTAATTTAATCTTTAACCCTTTTTAAATTTTACTATAAGGTATGGATGGAATCATTCTTTTGATTACCAAATGAGGAACTTTTTTAGTTGTCCGAAAAAAGTATGAGGATAATGTTTTATTAAACTTATACGTCCTGAATATATTTTTTAACAATTTCATGATGGAATATTTTCAAAAATAATCTTATAAACTCTTCGTTTTTTATTTTCAACTAAATTATTTCCTTTTAAAATACTGTGGCATTTTGATAAAAGAAATCATTTTTTAAGAATAATGAATATTTTCCTCAAGAATTAGGTTCAAGTGTTTTATCAAAATTATTTTCCATATAAGATGACACTCTTTAAATAGTTTTATGTTTATATACATTTTATTACTATTATTTGATTGTTTTAATGATGAAATTGTATTTTAAATGTATTATTTTATTATTGAATGATGTTTATGAAACCCATTTTATTGAATGGGGTTTTCTATGATGAATGACTTATTTTTTCGGGCACATATAAGAATGAGCTGGTTGGGACCTATATCTCTCTATATTGCGTTGGGTAATGATTTGTATATCATGATATAGAAATGACTATAATGGAAAGTAAATCTATTTTAGTAATACTTGACAGTAACGGAATGTAAACCAGGTTTAGTAATGGACTTTGTCCAATATGATGGTCGTGGACACAATTCATTGGCGACGATGGAAATCTTATCATGTGGTTATTAGTTTTCCACAATCACTTGTTTTATACCAATGATATTATATCATGGATAATGTTCTGTTATGATCCATTCCTTACATACTACCAAGATTTATTTCATTACTCATGATTTTAATGTTTAAACATTATGTTTATGTTTTTACGATAAATTTTTATGGTTTGTTTTATATTCTCTATGTTTACCCTTACTAAGAATTTGAGATCACCCTTTTTATGTCTTCCTTTCCCCTGTATATAAATAATTGTTTTAGGTAGGAAATATATAGGTAATATATTTATGGGAGATTTTGAAGATCCTTCACAATGACTGGACAATTATAATCTGAGTTTCCAAAGAAACTAAACTAATACGGTCTTTGGGCGTCTGTTTTTGTCATGTATTCAGTATTCCGTAAAATAAATTTAATTTCCATGTACATAAATCTTGTATCTCAATGTTCTTTTTGTTGTGTATGTCAAAAAAATTTAAAGGCATTATAACATTTTATAAAACAGTGACTAAACAACAAAATTTCATTAAAATATTTATTTGAAATCTAATTACATAAACTGTATCATATTTATTTGAAATTATATATATGTTATAAAAAATTTTGAAAACCCTTATTTTATAAAAAAGCATTTATGAAAACATTTCATGAAGATCAAGTATCCTTCCAATTATAATTTATTAATGAATTTAGAGAACCAGAGTATGTTCGGTTCACTAAATAATGTCTAGAGGTGGAAACTCCTATTTCAAAAAAAGATTTTCATGAAAATAAATAAGGGATCCATGAACTAGAAGGATGTAATGACATAATAAATTAGTAGTATTCCCTATATATCAATTCCCACATCATATATTGGGGTTTCCATAAGTATAAGGTAGACAGAGAATATAAGAGATCACATATCGATTAAAACATAATAGATCACCAAAAAATAGGATTTAGTGTTTTAGAACAAAATTTACAATGGATCTTTGAGAAAAATAATTGGAATCATCATGAGATAAATAGATCAAATCAAAAAAATTGAATCAATTCAAATGAAATAGATGAATAAATAATAGATGTGATAAGATATAACATACAAATTTGGTGATGAACATTCGATCCATAATTGAAACACCAATCGGAGTAATTTATAGTTGCTAAAAATGATAAAGGGATGAATATTTAAGATCTGAGGTTATACTAGGTTTGATAAAGTGGAATTGAGGAGTTAAAATGGTGTTTTAATGGAAATAAAATATTATACCATAATTAATTTTCTAGCCTAGGTTGACACCGCCGAATAGATACTGGCCAATATATATTTTAAGTGGGTATTTCTTGAAATACATAAAAATCAGTTTAATTTGGTAAAATTCATGTACTCGGGGTCCCCCACTAGGTTTTTGGTCCTCCTTACTTCCATTACTGGAACTTTATAAATCCACAAGCTAGTCAGTGGCCTTCTACAACCACTATTAATCACAATCTACTCAGAAATGACACTGATCCATCAGTACCAACTTTCAAAAATAATATTACATAATAACTATAAAATAATGGTTTATGTTAAAACAAACATCAAAATTCTCCCCCAAAATGATTTTATGTCCTCAAAATGTTACATGGATAAAGGATTATCATAATTGAGATGAGTCCACTGATTCCGTGACAATGGCTTATATTCCCTTTTTTGAGAATATATTCTATGCATCAATTACAGTCTTACCAACAGAATACATCTCTTATGAAAAAAATCCATTTGAGATTCAATAATCTTTACTTGTTACTCGATAGATGATATTTTTTCTCAAACACAACATACTCCCAATTTAAAACATGGGATTGTTCAGGAAGATACTTGTTTTGTTGAGATATATAGAAGTTATCATGAATACCCATCAACTATGCTAGTAATTCTAATAGATAATTTAGCTTTCCAATCCAATAAAGATCTAAAATGGTCTAAAAAATATTGGATAATATGTCATATACCTGAAAATATAAGAGTAAACCATCAAAAGGGAAAAGTTAATGTAGGCCTTTTTTTCAAAAAAATCTTCAATTGATGTAACTCATGATCCATATAATATTTTTACTAACTCTGAGATAGTACCAATTGTAAGAATATTTCAGGAATACTCTCTGATATCTTCTAAATGACATTTGATACCATGAGAGAGGCCTCACCCTACATTGAAAATCAATTTTATTTACTACACATTTGACCACTCAAATCCTAAAAAACCATTATGATAGAATATTAGTAACAATTATTCAAATAAAACTCAACTACTCCGGGATGGACTTATCTTGATCCTCTAGAATATAATACATATACACTGAGAATATGCTCTAGAATTTTAATAGAAAATCCCATTTTTACATTTGATTGTGGTTGATAATTTGTATTTACCATTACCTATCTCCCCATCATCTCTT
Source organism: Viscum album (assembly GCA_963277665.1). Lineage (NCBI taxonomy): Eukaryota > Viridiplantae > Streptophyta > Magnoliopsida > Santalales > Viscaceae > Viscum > Viscum album. The sequence goes on from OY728161.1 coordinate 1,456,868,107, forward strand.
GAAGACCATTCTAGAACTATGAAGTAAGCCTTAGATACCTATTTGAGAAAATGATTTTGGTAACCCATGAAACATCAAAATTTCATACACATAAAACATACCCAAAACTTCAACATTGCAGTGTACCTATCATAATAAAATTATCTAATTTTTTTACAATAAATCAATCACAAAATAGATAATTTTATTTTCTATATGAGTATTTGGTGATCCGAAATAAGGCAATAGATAAATTATCCCATTTATATACTACCACTTAAAGAGGCTTAAGCAAAACAAATTTCTTTGGGTGATTTTCCTTAATCTACTTGAAAGAATAAAAATTATAAACATAATTAGAAATGTAATGCCTCATACCTAGCTACCATATATTTTGTCTCATGTCATAATAAATTTTCATAGCACCATGAAAAATGACACACAAGTTACGTTAAAAATTATACATCACCTATTTTATGAAAAATCGAGGGATGAATAAAAAATTAATGTTGGGAATAAATCCATCATAGGGCAAAGACCAATAATGAAAATTCTTCCCACCATATAAGTATTCCCATATAACTCTATAAAATCTTCCAATAAATATTAATGCAGATTTGAATTTTTGGGAGAAGATGATAAATGAACACTGGTCATAACTACAATTAAATGGTCCTCCTACACATCTAGATGAAAATCAAAAAAAAATTGATATATGATTTTGTATATCTTTTGGATTGGGGTCATCCTAAAAATGAAATTTATTATTGAGTGTGTTAATAACAACATTCTCATTCCCAAGGGTGTTAGTGATTCCAACGTCAAGCGTTGGGGGTACTCCACCAAGTTCTTTTTCCTATTGTTTAGGTCTTTCTAAAAGAAGATATAATATATGATGTTTTGGTTAGTATAGAAAATGATCCTATCCTAAAAAATATTGTCTTTCCAACAGATGAGATCATGAATCATAGTATTTATTTCCACATCATGGGAGGGATAATTCTTTTCATGTGGAAAAATTCCATGAGAACCATACAATAACAAACTATCCTCCTATATATGGAAACATAACTATTAGGAATATCAAATAATCCACATATCCCTTACTAGGTTGTAGAAAAATTTCAATATAAGAGGATGTTAGACATCTCTTTGGCTCATCCAAACAGTCCCACCACAAAGCATCACATGAGAATTTCAACCCATTTTTTGGTAAGATCAGTTAGATGTAATAAAAAATTCATTAAATATTTTTAAAACCATTTATTATATCATTATCGGACTAATAATATCAATATGTTGATAACATTCTATGGTAATTACGACAGAAATACATGATTCACCTTTATATGAACAACTAAGAGTCTATGTTCTGAAATCACATGCCCTGATAACTTCACATCTTGGATCCAAGTATTGAATTCATAATTTCTTTAAAAGGTATTGAATCCTACAGATTAGAAAAACTCAATTTATATAATATTTATGATGTTTATTTTTTCATGAATAGACTAATATATCATCCATGAATAGAACAACAAAATAATATAGATACTGGTGGAATATTGAGTTTTTTTGCCATGAACACACACAGAAACTGCATTTTTATTAAAACACAAAAAGAAAACAGGCATTTAGTTATGAACAAAAACACTTAATGATGTCTAAAATAGTGAAGACCATGTTGATCAACATTAATCAACCCCACTCCTTCCAGTTCAATTTGAAGAATACTATGAAAACAAACCACATTATTACCTTGATCTGCCACCCTCAAGGATGCAAAGTAGTCCACCACTTTATTACCTTCACGCCAAGTATGAGAAAGATGAGTCTTCTTGCTTTCAATCCACCTCTTGCATTTTCTAATAAGATAAGAAATCAACCAGGGAGTATAAATCATACCCTCCATTGAGTTGAGAAATATCATTGAATCAGTTTCAATTTGAGTAATAGAAATGTTTCTTTGATGACACAGCATAATCCCCATGTTCACAGCCTCAGCCTCAGCATTAATGGAATTCCCACTCCCATAATATTACAAAAAAGCAAGAAAAATACATCCATTCCCATAACGTACAACACGACCTCCTCGAATACAGCCGTCAACACAAGAAACATAAAAATTCAGTTTAAGACCCATGTTAGGCGGACAACATCTCACCCAGTTTCCTTTCCACATAAGATCTGGATGATGCATTACTGGACAGATAAAACACAAGAAAGGAGTATCACTTGAAATACAATAATATCGAACAATGTCAAGTAGAAGAGTTATAGTTCTCATAACAACTTGCCTTTTTGAAAAATGTATATCCTCAAAGCGAGCTTTATTAATTTCTTTCCAAATGCACCAACACCCTGCACTCAAAATCACGGATCTAACTATTCTTTGAGAACCTCCAATATTTAAATTATGAAACCACCTTTCAAGAAAACAAGTTCTAGAATGTAAAGATTCTAAAAACATAGTAAAACCGCCAAAAAAAGTTCCATACAACCAAGCCCCAATCACTATCAAAAAACAAATTATTGGAATCTTTCTCCCTATGATTTCTGAAGCAATTTTATTTGGACGCAAGGTAAATATCCCTCCTTTTCACACACTCATCTGTTGAAATAGCCTGATTTATAATTATCCAAAAAAGAAAATTGAATTTAGTAGGAATAATTTTACACCATACTATATCATTCCATAAATTTTGCTGAGCCTATTGAAAAGAAATATTCCGAAACACTTTAGAAGAAAAAATTCCAGAATTTGAAGCAGTAAAAACACATCTATCGGGATCCATGTTCATCTCAATAAGATCAAAAGTATTATTCTGCTCTTTATCTAGAAAACCATTAATAAAATTGGGGTAACTACAAGCTTCCTTGAAGGAAATCATTGGAGAAGGAAAACCTGGAAAGCCAATAACAGATCCAGCCCAATTACACTTCAAGATAGATAACTCCCCCTTCCTATAATCCAGCACGAGTGTTGTCAAATAATAGGAAAAAACTTCCAAATTGAAGCCCAGAACGTAAAACCACTACTATTGTCCTCCCTGTAGTTTTCATCTTACAATCCCATAATTCTTCCCTAAAGAGTGCAGCCCTCAATAGCTTCCCATGTCAGCTTTGTATGAAGACAATGAATAGTACCCCAAGACTTATGATATTAGCACAACCTTCCTGATAAGTTCTAGCCACTTTTTCTTATGAATCCCAATGGAATTTCCCCTCTAGATGAGAATCCAAAATAACGTTAGATTGAAATTTATCAATATATAAAATAACCCCCTTCGGCACATTACATGCCGAAAGAATATGAATCGGAGTAGTTGTTAAAAGGCTGTTGATTAAGGAAATCATTCCACCAAAATATAAAAACCGGTTCTTCCAGTCAAGAACATGTCTCAAGATTTTATTAACAATTTTATCAAAATCACTAATACAAATAGAACTAGGAGATAAAGGAGAACCAAGATATTTCCGAGAAAAAGAACCTTTCTGCATATTCAACAGTATAGAGATAGAAAGAGCCTGATTGTAACCACATTTACTGGAAATGTAAAAACTGCTCTTCTCCCTATTAATCAATTGACCACTCTATAAGCAGTATTCATCCATCACTTTCATCAAACCACCAACCGATCCAACATTTTCATTAATGAAAAAATGATTATCATCAGCAAAAATTATATTAGAAATCGGTGTCTGACCCATTTTTCTCCGAAATGGTAGAATATTACATATATAAATATTCTTCTTGATAAGACGGCTCAAAGAATCATGCATGAGAATAAAGAGGGTCAAAGAGATAGGGTCCCCCTATCTGAGACCACAAGCTGTCTTAAAGAATCCATGATTTTTGACCATATATGAGACAGACATCCAGGCTGAACTGAAAAAATGAAACAGAATGTCAACAGCCCCTGAAGATAAAGCTATACCTCTAAGAATTCTGATGATAAACCCCCATTCCATCCTGTCATATGATTTATTCATATCTAGTTTCATATCCATATTTGACACATGACATTTATGATTCATGTCACGTATCATCTCATGAGAAAACGCAACCGCACCCTGAATTGATCAACCTCACACAAAACCATGCTGCTCAAGAGAAATACAATGAGAAACATGACGAGACAAGCGTATGTTAATGATGTTGGAAAAAACATTGTATGGAAAATTACACATACTCACTGGCCTATAATCACTAATAGATGAAGGGTTTCTAATTTAGGGAATCATTACCAGGGTAGAAGCACCAGCCACTCGTGGTATAAAACCCCCTCGAAAGAAATCCTAAATGGTGAAAATTAAATCATCTTTGATCACCACCCATGCCCCTCTATAGAACGCCCCTGGAAAACCATCAGGACCCAGAGCACTATCCAGAATCAGCTTCATCATAGCTTTATATATCTCTTTCTCATCAGGTATAGCTACAAGAATATCATTATCCAGACTAGAGATCATATTCGAAATCATATTAATCAGTTCTGCATTCCCACCCGGATAACCATTAACCATAGAAGGATTAGGTTCAACAAGAAGGTTCTTAAATAAGGAAACATCCAAGGAACCAATCACATCCCTATCACCCGAGAAGGACCCATCCTATAAAAGAATGCTTGGATTAACCCACCTTTTTTCCTTAAAACAAGCACAGAAATAGGCAGTGTTTTTATCACCTTCACGAAGCCATCAAACTCTATCTTTCTCGCAGTCAATACTCTCATGTTTTAGAATGACCTCTTCCAAGACATTTTTCATAATCAAAAGATCTTCATAAACCTCATCCGTCCATCTGTCTTCCATGGATTTTTTCAAAAACTCAATCTTCTATTTAAGGGAAACCAAATCATGATCCACAGAAGTTAAGATTTTCACCCAGGCATGAAACTTATGCTTAAGTCGTCTCAATTTATTATGAAAGGAAACCCAAGCATAACCCTTCACCTCTTCCTTCAAACAATATTTAACAAGATGATGATAATTAGACTTCTACCGCCAATAGTCACAGAACCGAAAAGTTCCCCATAACTCTATCTAAAAGATAAACACACAAGGAAAGGGGAATAATCAGAAATCCCTCAAACAAGATGCTCAACTTTTGTATTAGGAAATATGGAAACTGCATGCAAATTTTCCAAACACCTATCAAGATGACTCCAGGAATGCGCATTCCCTTTCGAATTATTACACCATGTAAAATAGTCCCTAGAGAAACACATATCGCCAAGACCTTTCCTAGCCATAAATTGTACAAAACCTCTACTTGCTATACGAGGAAAAACACCTCGACCCTTTTTCTCACTAGGTTCAGAAATAATATTAAAATCTCCACCAACAATCCAAGGAAGTACCTCTGAATAAAAACAATCCAAATTTTTCCATAGAACATCCCTCCTCTGAGAATCACAACTCCCATAAACAAAGGACACAAAAAACACATCAATATCATTATTAATCTTCACAGTAAGATATTGATCACTCGCCTTAAATAAGACATCATCCACATCTTTATTCCAGAATACCAAAATATATTTGTTATCCGGCTCTGCATGCAGCCCAGAATGAATATTTATTTTTTGAGTAAACCCACCAATTCTGTCTGAATTCTCTGTGTGTTCAAGAATAAAAATAACACAAACCATATGTTTCTTAATTTCAGTTACTAAAAAAATAATATTTTACTCATGCACCCATGCCACGAGAATTCCATATGACAATAGGAATCATTAAAACAATCTAAGCCTAGTTTTTTCCCCAGACATCTTAGCCGGAGTAGAACAGGAATCCAAAAACTTTTTAATTTGATAAAGTTTCGACCTAGTAACAACTACAGTATCTGGAGATATATTATCCTCAACAGGAAGATCCAAAGGCAGACCACCCTAATCACCACCCCTCTTCCATTAAACACATGTTTAATACTACCCTTTCTAACCAAATCAAAACTTCTGCATACACCCAAGTCCCCCAGAGATGAAATCTCATATCTGTCCCCTTCAACATAAAATGGTATTATAAGCACATCATCGGACTTGCCTAAATCTCTATCATCCTTACCCAAAAAGTCTAACATCAAGGATTCTAGATAAAAATCTAGACATAAAAAACTCAAGAGACCAGTAAAGAGAGAACACCATTTTTCCAAAACCTATAAAAACATACTAATTAATGCTATACATAGAACATTATCAATACTCATCAAAGAAAAAATATGTTCAGAAGAAACCCCTTTCGGTAAAACACCACTACTAAACACAAAAACATACCTTCCAAGATCATAAAAGCTATTCAAATCTCATATATCCATATTATAATCAAAAGAATCAGCATTATATAGGCATACCTATGCCGAATCATTAACATCAGGTTAAACACCCTTATCATTAAAAACATCATCCAAAACCTCGTCCTTTTTGACAAATTTCTGAAAACGGAACCCATCACGCTTAGATCTCTTGCAATTCTGAATTGAATGCCCTTGAATACAACAAAGATATAAATACCTGGGAAATACTGGATAGATGATTCTCTGATTCCACGAAAGAGACCCCCTGACCTTCAAGGAGACCACTTCCAAAATAGGCATGGATATATCTAATTCAACACAGATACTCACATTAGATACATCCACACGCCCCCAAGGACTGCAATCAACACACAAAAATCTCCCAAGGGAATATCCAATAGGTGTAAGGAAAGTAATATTATTCATGGGTAATGGCATACCTAGTAATGAAATCCATACCGCTGGAAAAGAATCTTCTTTCCCCCTATGAGCATCAAGTCACCACCGCGACAGATTGAATCTTCAACGTCCCATGTTTTGGTAAGAGTTACAATAAGCATTCAGAAAATCGTTTTCGGAAACATAGGACAAACAAAAAGAAGAGAGATGAAGAGGAGAAACCTGGACTAGTGAAGAAGGACCCCAAGATTCAACAAATTTCTTGAATATCACAATCGGTGGTTTTACTACCCCAAATCGCGCAATGAGAGTCCATCGCAGATCATCCACAGCTTCATCATAAACCTCTGGAGGTAATTCCACAGTCATCCCAGAATCATTCCTACAAAATGTAGAATAAAATGAATGTCTCCTCAGGGAAACGTACAACCCCGAATCTGGATATGAATCATAAAGAACCTCTCTGAAATATTTAAACAACCCCGAAGCAGGAGCACCTTCAACAGACCTTAGAAAAACAAAACTAGAAGACGACGGACCAGGATCCCTAGAATGAGAAACCCAAGAAGAATGAGAAACCGACGAAGCACCAGAAGTAGAACCCAAAACCGGCGCGTAAGGCGCGTTCTTTTCTTAGAAAACCATTCCGCATAAACTCTTTTTTTGGACATAAACACTACAAGAGTATTAGTAAAGACAAAAGGAATTAAAATGTATTTAAAATAGACATACCTAATCTTAAAATTATACACTATAATATATGGTTCCTTAAATATGATCTGGTGATAATAGGATAAAAGATCAATTTTCGGAAACCACCATTCCCCCTTATTTGGTCTAACATATCTTCCACACCATAAAAAATGATACCAATTTTTTAAAAATTACCCAATTCATGGATTAGTAATACATGAATAAATAATAAAAACCATTAGCTTTCTTGGAAATGAGAATAAGGGGTTCCCATGGTAAAATACAGGCTTGAATAAATTCCTTCTTTAAAAGGTCATCAAAATAGTTATTAAGATACTTCATCTTAAATGGTGGAATATGATAAGAGGGTATTGAAATTGACTACTTACTAGGAACCAGATCGATATAGAACTATAAATCCATTTCATGATGTTGATTGATGATGTCACCTAGTAAAATATTCATAAAATACTAGAAAATCAATAGAAGATATTCATGGGAAGATAAAACATCAGTCTCAACCACATCAGTAGAAAAAAAAGCATATATATCAGGCAAGAAGTTCATTCAAAACTAGAAATTGGTTCCCACTACCCATGAAACACATTAGATATCCAATAGACAATAATTGATGAAACAAAACAATGATAACAACTAATATCAACCTAGTGAGAAAATAAAAAAATATATCAAGATGATATGGTCAAAAAGATCTAGATCAGGAACTAGAATGTCCCAAACTGACTCAACATAGTTTATAAAAAGAGAACTTATAAGAAAATGAAACCCCTACTCCTTCCTCTTTCAAAGGGGCTTCTATAAATCCATCACATTGAACATAATCTCTTTTATAAGTTTCAAAAAATCCAACAAATGGGTAGATATAAAATAATATGAGGCACTGAAAAGAAATAATGTTGTTGATATAAAAGATGGAATAAAAATTATTCATATCATTATTGATGGAACTACATCATCTTACATCATCTGATCCTGAAATATATGAAATATAATTATTCTAGATTTTTATAGTAAGATCCCTATGAACATAAAATATTTTTACCATGCCATATTTCACATTGTTGATGGTGATCTATTAACAAATCAAGTAGTTGAAAAATTCTGGATGAATCTCGATATATATCCACGATGACAATATGCATTTTAGATCTTTGGAAGCATACAGATAGATAATATGGTGCACCCTTTCTAGTCACAGTTGTAGGAATTCCTGGTGACACTTCTAGAAACATTTTATGGCGTTTAAATATGATATTATTTATAGCTATGTCAACGAACAATATGATTATTATATCATTTCCTCATATTCCCATTTCTACCATTGAAATTACCACTAAGTGGAATGAGAAACTGAAAAAAGAATGACAATCCTACCAAATGGATATCTACCATCATAGAACTAGTAAACATTATAGCAAAGGTTGTGAGCTTCAACATATACAACTTTCATCATATATCAGGACACATTCCATACATTTAATTTTGATGCTTCCTTTTATCATTCATCACCACCATAAGATAAAAAACCTGCTCAAGAAAATGTTTGTTGTACTTTATCACAAAATGATCTTTCTAATGAATTAGAGTAACTTGATATACCTTTTCATCAATAATGATTCAAGGTACAACCAGTGAAAAATTTCTTAATGTATTTGCACTCAAACACACAAGCCATTTTTCCTGATCTAAGGAGTACCATTTCCTCTTACTAGTACTCTCATTCTTAAATGTTGTGCATTTTAACTTGATAGATTCAGGTTATTATAGGATTTAAAAGACTAGTAAATTTTTTATATCCACTCCTCCATATCCTATGGTTAATTAGTACCCTTATAATATGAGTCCTCATGAATAAGAAATATTATGTTATATTATATTCTTTTCATGGTCTTTATTCTGCCTATTTATATGGGATTTGAATAGAAATCACATTCTAACTCATGAAATGAACTACCGGCATGATGACTTTGATGTCATTCTGAACAATAAGAGGGTTTCCTTATGATGAATTCTCATTTCACCCTTTTTAAGAATCCTTATAAGTCATCTTAGTGGAATTATTATTCATATAAAAAAAATGTAAGTAGAAAATTATAATATTACATAATCTTAGTGTGCACTAAAAGAATAAATGTAAATATATATATATATATATATATGAAAACTCCATCATAGGGGAAACACAACACAATATCTCATGGTGAATTAATGGGCATTATAATGATATATATCATGTAACTCACTCAAAACATACCACATAACTCATAATAATCCAATATTCTACCTACTAAACATCACATGATAAAAACACATTTGAAAAAACCTCCATTGATTCCAAATTTTTACATCCTTTCCATGGAAACCCATCACACTAGGATCCAAATAAAAACATTACATGACCCAAATTTTGCTCCTGATCCCCATGGGATGAGTTCTAATAGCTATGAATTCAAAAAAAATTAGAGGGATTGATTTTCCCAACGTTAAGTAACCAAGATGACATACATTAATAAAAATAAAACACGAAATGAAATATTCCATAACTAAAAATCAGTAGTGACACTACTAACACAAATAGTAAAATGAAAGTTATATTTAAAGGTAAAAAACCAACAACAACCCAAAATAATTATGGAAACCCTATGTAATACAAGTGAAACATCCCATTATATCATCAGTAATTACCCATGCCAAGCTAACATGAAACATGAATCCCTCCCTATGAAACATTTAAATTTCCAGAAATAGAGAAACCATGGTCAACACACCCCTAATAGATTGTTTATGTTATGAAATATACAAGCCCATCTAAATCTAAAAAAAGAATTCTATATAAATCTCGTGTAAAATTATCCCAATATAGTCAGTATATGAAAAAAATATCACTATAATGTAGTTTTAACATTTATATCTAAATAATGGTAAAAACATTTACCATTTTAATAGCACTTTGTCAGATTCTATATAATTCTGGTGAAAATATATATTCAAATGAACTATTTTTCAAACCATTCAATATTTTTGATATCAAGGCCATAACAGAAAAAATTTATACACATAAAAAACAATGGAAATCACCCCTAGAATAATATAGGTCTTGGCGAGATAGGAATACCATACATAATTAAAAAATGTCCAGAATTAGTGTATATTAAATATATCCCTAGAATAATAGGGACAATGTAATATATGAAAACCCTCAGATGAACCCCCTATAGGGGTGATGAATCATGTCCCTGTAGTTATCAAAATTTTATGTTGATTAAAACACTATATGTACAACCTTCAATAATAAAGAAAAGTCTCAATACTACAACCCGATTCTAAGTACCCAAGGATCCGTTTTTTTTGTGTATGTTAATATTTTTTAAAGTTGTTACTTCATTTTATAAAACAATTTCCAAACAAAAAATTTTCATTAAAATCGTGATATTAAAACAAATTCCATAAACACTTTCATAGTTCTTTGAAAACTTATTTCTTTTAAAAAAATGGGGAAAACCATATTTAATAAAAAAAATTAATCATACATATCATGAATATTATGGTTTTTTTCAATCATCACTTAGAAAATAAGATAAAAAACAAGAGCATGTATGGTTCACCAAAACAATACTATAAACTATAGAACCCGCTTCACACTAGGGTTTTCATAGAAACAACAATGGGATCCATACACTATACGGGAAGAGAACACACAATAATTTAATGGGAGTCCATATTCATATATTACAACATCTTCAAATTGATTTTCCATATGTACAATATTTATAGAGAAGATAAGATATCACATACCACATAAAAGATGAGATCGGTACCCAAACAAACATGATTCGACCTCTAGGAACTAAATGTAAACCGTATACATTAGAAACAATAGATGAATCATCACAAGAATGATATATTAGATCAATACAACATATATATATTTTTAATTCCAGAAATGCAGAAATAATGGAATAGATCATATTATAATTAATAATTTTATGATAAAAAATAATTTTGGGATCGAAACATGAAATTAAGATAATTAGTGGAGCAGTGAATGATAAATGGAAACCTATCTATGAGACCTATATGGATAAGGTTTTGGAAACATGGATTAATAAGATAACATAGGGGTTAAGCTGGTATGATGTATGATACTTCTCTTAATTACCCAACCCAGGATGACGCCACTGTATTGTTAGTGGCTACTACAGTATTGAAGTAGCTATTGTCTCTCTCAGTAGTGGACCGATGGAGACACGCAATAATGATAGATTCTTCTGGTAGAATTCATATAGCATTCGTACCCCATTGGCTAGATGATGTCTTAATGTAGCCTTATATGGATCTTTTTAATACCAATATATGGTCGGTGGAATTATACAACAACCATTAAACACAATCTCACTAGCAATACCATCTTCTACCATTGCCAAATAAAGATCCTAAAATATTAAAACATAAATATAAAAGAGTAAATGCCTCAAACAAGATGTTACACTTCCACACATATTATTTTTCAGTCTGGATGATCATTAACTCATAATATATACATTATTCTTTATATATGTCACTCTCCCTCCTTTCAATATATAGGTTAATTAATCAATTATTATGATGTTGGATATCTATCATATCTAATATAGAGGATTATCAATGAAAATTATTGGTCAGTTTTCATTCCCATTTTCCTTCAATGAAGATAACTTTTATAGGAAATACCTTTGTTTTATACAATTCCATGTTTCCTATACAAATTATTTTATCTTTTATAATTATATAATAAACATGGGAATATAGTTTTCATATTTTTTTTATGATAAGTCCGTGATATTTAACCTCATGTTTTTTCATTCAAACATTCATGATTATTTTTCATAGAATATAATTCATGTTAATTAAATATATTAATTTAAATTTCAAGTACTTCATGAAAATTTTTTCCTTATGAAATCATCATTTATTTTTTGATGATTATTTCATTATTTATTTCTCTCAAATAAATGAACAAATTTTTCGTCTTTAAATTTCAATAAAACTCAAAATATTTTTTCAAATATGCATCAACACATGCCTAACTAGTTTCGGGGTGCATATTTATTTATTGGAAGTATAGTCTTTTAATTACAAGTAAAAAATAAAGTATTTAAAACAACAACATAAACATTATTTTACTAATTTGAATTTATGTTATTTTTCTTGTTTAACAACATTATGATTCACATAATAAATCTTATGTAACCGTTGGAAAGATATTGTTCATCATTTGAACAGATATCACACATCCTCAAATTTTCTGTCCTTATCACATGATAATTCATAGTGAATAGTACATATGCCATTTTTTTCTTATGTATATACTAAAAAAATCATCTTTTAGATTCTAGGAAATATTCAACATAAATCATTAAAAATCCAACATATCATCAAATAAATGTCTCCTATCATAGTTAATGATTATCTATTTTCCATGTCATGGTAATCTAGGAGATATTACATCATAGTCAATAAATATTATATACCATATTTGGGTTATTATTTATCTCATTGAAAAACTCCTATTAAATTTATAATTCATTCGTTGAAGAACCATACAAACAAAATACTTTTCTTAATTTCCAAAACCTTGAAAGTCTAGTATTATCTATGATTATTATCCACAATCAATATTCATTTCTAAAAATTCCCATCACCTACAATTAATCTCAAAATATTCAAAATATATTCATAAAATAATAAAACATTCATAAATAGTTTCATATCAATTTAAAAATAATTTTGACCATGTATAAAATCCATTAAACTCAAAACTCCATCCAAAACTAATTTCAATTAATATATCACAAATTTAATCCCATGATTAAATTATTATTATTTATAATCCATGTGTAACTTCTCAATTAAAAATATATTTTTATACTTGATAGTTACAAAGAATGATAATTATAGATATCTTCCTTAAACTGTCATAGATATATATTATTCAACAAAAACTATATTGTTTGAAACTTCCTATAATCTCTTTAGAATTTTCAAAATTTATAGAAAGATCACATATATAAATTATAATGTTGTAGAAATACCTAAAATTTTACTAGATTATCCAAAATAATATGGATAGTATCCATACATATAGCTATTGTTAGTGTTTATTGACCCTCGAAAAATAATCATCGACGAAATCACAAGTGATGTACCTAAATATGTGTATTATTTTAATATAAAAGCAGAGAATAAGGGGATGGTCGGAGAATCATGAATCCTATATGAGACTCATGATTGTCTGGCCATATCATGGTCACAGGAAGGGACCACTCATGGCGTGTTACCTATAGATAGTGATGCATATCCCTCTTCAACAAACCTGCCAACTCTTACGAAGCCCCCCCAAGACAACCAAATATGCACCCCTAGGCCATATGGGTTTTCATTGGAATGTTCATAAAATTCAATCAAAAATCATTTGAGTATAAATATGGATAAAATTATAAGGTAAGGGACCCACAGTGTCCATGATTCTCTTGTGAAATTTCATCATTGGGAAGAATGAAATACCATGGTGATATCTAAACAATCTTGCATGACCTCCAAGACAACACCTTATAAAACGATGGAGATAAATTGGAGGAGCTGAGAGGGGTTAACATTAACTGAAAACCATGTGACACGTACCCCTAGTGATCCACAAGATGCCATAAGACATTAGTGACATGGAATTATCACCTCAGAAAAACCCTCTGGATTGTCATCCTTGACGCACAGAATGTCCTCATGAGTGTCTCGACAAAGATGTGGTTCTCGAAAGAGAGACATGTTGACCTTTCCACCAGATGCTTGCACCATCTACATATGACCCATATTGGTCACATGAGACATAATCCTAAAAATCATGTATAAATAATATATATTTCTTGTTCAAACTTTCAAGACCGATGACCTTTGTAAAATAAAACAAAGGAGATGAAAAATTAGAAGGCAATAGCAGGTTCTGGTCGCAAAAAGAAATATGATGCATGCCCTGATAACCCAAAATCCACTATGCTCTATCAGGGAAAAATTTTACTTTCCATGTGAGATCCCTTTAGTATGTTATCCTCACTATGTAAAGATCCCAAAAAAAAACTCTTCAATGCTTAAGGAAAAACATATATAATTTATCCATGGAATTCTCATTCACCCTCATGCCACCCATAATTGTCATCTGATGCATCTCCAAAAAATATATAAGAAATTCTATGTACATCATAGATGAAATCTCACATGACTCCAAACCTTATATACATTAGATATAGGGTATTAATAAAGAGGTTTTGAGAGGTACTCACAGTTTTTGAAAGCCATGTGACGCACCAAGAGCACCTTCGGTGATGTCCAATGAGACCCTAGGACAAGTCACCAAAGGTCTCGCGACTGTCATCCCATAGGCATTTAAATCTTTAAAAGGACCTCAGACTTGTAAACATGAAATCTTTTAAGTCTTTATATACAACCACATGATCTAATAGATCTTTAAAAATAGACAATAATACGATAACTGGTGTTTTGATGATGGAGACCCATGATTGCTAAAAAGTGAGTGAAGAGCATGAAGCAGTCCATGACAAAGAATCGTAAAACCATGTGGTGCCATGCCTCTTCACTGACTCTATCATAAACATTCACTAGATACTCCACACAAACCATAAAGTATTAGGGGTGTTGATTCTTAAAATTCACCCTATCTAATAGTAAGAAATGGTTGGATTCCTGATTCCCAAACTCTACATGAATCAGTTATCAACTTTTATGGACTTCTCGGATTGATCATGCAGCTGGTTAGCTTTAAATCTAATAATATACTTGTGGGTAGATACATAATTTCTGGGATATAAGTAAATCACTTTTCATGATCATTTGTACACCACATGAAGGGCCTCTGGAGGTTTATGTGATGTAAATACCATAAGCCCATTATATTAGGTGATATTCCAGAGAACTACCACTGAACAAAACTGAGGTATTATCAATGAAAGGTTAAGAACCAAGGTGAAATGTGGATGGAAAAAAGAAAAATAAAGGATCTCTAACCCCTATGATATTTTCATGTATCATCCAAAGACACATGATAGTACCAGGACAGATCGACCAGATCCCTCAACATTCCTTTAGTATTCCACATAGGACATGCAGGATACTCTATACATGTTAGAACAAGTCACATGACTCTCCTGAAGACACCATTTTCATCTTGTAGACCCTCTAATTCCATCACCCATGAATTGAGACCTCCCTAGGACACATCTCCGGACTCATATAATGGAACCCGCTCATGTTAGCTGATTCTCGCAAAAGCATCTGGACAAGACAATCAAGCCCTTGCGGGAGTCCTTATGATAGTTAGTCGAGACTCACGATGCCATATGAACATGTAGGTATGTCTAGTGATGCCTTCTTGGGATGTCAACCAAGATACATGAAACCCATAAAAGTGTTCAACATTGACTCTTATGACACCCACATATGTGTCAAGATAGTTCATGTGATGGCTCATAGGACATGTCAACTAGGTCATGTGACACCCTCTATAGATAAAGGACATGTCCCTAGGAAATCCCAGAAATCAACTATATATCCCACCTATAGTGTGTTATCCCTATATGATATTAAATCCTCACTGTGTAAGCCTCCACATATATAAACATTGAGAACTCAGATTCCTTCCATATCTGGGACTTGTATAATTCCATCTTAAAAACTGAGCTTTATGCCAAACACCCCAAGTAATGTCCCAATACACAGGTCTCATATCCATACACAATGAGGTTGATCATTTTCACCCCGTTTTTTCTCACACCAATCATATAAAACATAATATTAGTGGGATAAAATGAGAACCTCATTAGCTATCCTAATTCTCCATGATCTAAGGAAACCACAGTGTGTAAGTCCCGACACAAAAGGTAACTATGAAAACTCTAATTCCTTCTTTACTCAGGATACATAGGATACCTCTCCCTAAAGTTCATGCTCCATATTGATCATCTAAGGAAATATAATCATCTATTCCTAATTATAAGAAGAAATGAAATAGATCATGTGATACCCCTTGATTCTCAAAATGAGAATGCCTCTTCTGGGCATAGGATGTATCAATGATCATTCCATCTGCACATTGAACCTCCATAATCATACCTAGTAGACTCAGAATGTAGGAACCAATATAAACTAAAATATGATGAATCTGATTATTACTATACTCACGATATGTAGGAATTACCTCCTAGATTTGAGCATGAATACTCAGTGTCTCAGAGTGCACATATAAGCCCTTATAAATGATTTTAAACTGTATGGGTCAAAAAAACTATGTTCATTTTAAATCTTAAAATAACTAGGATACATAGTACTTATTATACAGGCTCAATCCCATCTAGGAAATATTTATTTCCCCATAATATGGGAAAATATTTTGAAACACTCAGTTATATGGCTTCATTATAAAAGACATCACTTATTACCAGAGAATGATGATGAACCTAGGATAGAAATAGATTGATTCATCCATTATATTCCATTCTATTACCTACAAAATACAATTAACCTATATTTATTTCTTTAGGTTAACCGTTACCATATCCATATTAGGAATATATTCATGAACATATCTTAAATATATAAGAGGGACACAGATTATGACATAATTCCCCCCAAAATAGTGTGATGATACCAACTTCCCATCCTCCAACCAATGTCTGTCCCCTAGAGTCATTAGGTATGGAAACCTAGATGATTGTTGTCCTTTGGAAGGTAGTTTCTTATTGAGCTATGTATAAGGGAACCATTAATAGTTTCTAGGGAATATGGAATAAAAGGTAGACCTAATGCACATTGTTGAGTGAGGCCATAAAACACCCCTCAAATAAACCATCATGGGTGATTCCATTTTCTTGTTCCCCATCCAATACCTGATGAAACAAAAATGGATAACCCAATGTGAATCTATCTAATGAAAAAAAAATTGGGTTACAATGAATCCGGACACATTGTTTTGAAAATCCTATATAAATAAATTAATAATACTGTCATAATCTTAGAAATAATCCTCTAAAATAAATGTTCTCATTAGTTCATCTAGTGTTTGATAAGTCTTAAAAAGTGGAATGGATAAATATATATTAAAAGAAAAAATAAGTTATGAATTAAAATCTAATTGATCTTATTATTTCAATGAAACTAAACTAATTGGTACCCTTATTCTTTATGGTATTCATTATTGTAGATACTACATCAGTAACCATTTCGATATGATGTTGTCATTGTCCCTCATCTGTTCCAACAAATTGTTTGTAACTGCAACTTTTAAAGATCATAAAATCATCTCACCATCATGTCAAGTTCAATTAAATGTTAAAAATATGATGTTTCAATAGTTCCCCTGATATGGTACTATCCCGACCATGGATTCTACTTGTGAATTCCTCCATACATGACAGTATGTGAACCCACATTATTCATGGAATGCTACTGCTAATAATTTTGTTCTCATCACCACTTCCAGAAGATTGGAGAGAATATATCTAGATCATGTTAACATCCACCTTCCATATCAAGTTATTGTGTACCAAAAAGACAGATACAACTACCTTCATGTTAATGAGCCATAGAGGAGGCATCAAGCTATCTATCTTCGTTGAAATCATCCCACTTGTACCCATATGTCACCTATAAAGGGAACTATTCAATAATAAATTCCCTATGGCACCCATGCAAGAGATTCAAGGAAAATCATCAAAGGATAATGGTATTGGATATCCAAGAGAGGGATCATATCCCTACGCCCACCGATGATGACTGCTTGCATGCTCAGGAAAAGACCAGCCAGAAGGCTCATATCCCTGCTCACTACGAACATGTTCCTCGGAATATTCACATATAAATAATGGTGGATAATAATATCAAGGTACTATTATATATAACCCATAATTATACTATGATGGAATAATGTGTACAAATGTGGGCGCTTATCCCCGATTCAATATAATATATCTTCTATTTCATCATGGAAACAAAAAATGTACTTTCTCTTATCCCTTTAAAATATTTTTCCAAACATCCAATTCATTTTAGCAACAGTTGAATAACTCTGATGAAATATAATGGAATTTTTTGTAGATGAACTGATAGGCCCATACTCATATACATAATGTGAGGACAACACAACACTCTGGTCATCACAAAAAAAGGATGTATCGGAGCAAGCACACACTCGTTTTCTCATTGGGAAGATTATCAACATATTCCAATGAAAGTAAAGGAATCCAATCAGACTCATAATCCCAATCCAATAGGGGAAGAAATGTTGAGTCAAAAGTTCTCTTTTGACTTTTATATCTTGTTTTGAAAATCACAAATGTCTTTTACCATACTTATCGTGTTGACCATGCTGATCGTACTGACCTTTCTGATCATACATACCATACTGATCATACTAACCATGCTGATCGTACTAACCCTGCTGATCGTACTAACCATGCTGATCGTACTAACCATGCAGATCGTACTGACCTTGCTGATCGTACTGTCCATGCTGATCAAACTGACCATGCTGATCGTACTGACCATGTGGATTATACTGACCATGATGATCGTACTGATTATAATTTTTATACCGACTCTAGAAATTGTATTGATCTGTTAATCATACTAAGTCTTATAAATCTACTCACTTTGTATCGTTTTAAAATATTACACAGTAATACTTATAGTATTCATACTTTTCATTCATTACTTGCTGGTTTTGGTTCTTATTCAAAAACACATGTTTCATATTAATCATACTCACATTTATCATCTTCATATATCTCATGTTTTAACAAAAATGATGTCATTGAGTTATTTATAAACTAATCAAAATGATGTCATGTTTTCTATTTCAATATGACCGTTATAATGACAGGTGTCCAAGTCCCTCCGAGTTTTTCGGAGAAATATGACGGTTGGAGGAAATATGACCATTGTAACCTCAGGCCTATAAATTGGAGATCATTTGAAGACAAGAAAATACATGTGTGAGACTGCTTATATCAAGTTATAGAGAGTGATGATGTGACCTCTCTCTAGCTTCGTGCGAAAGCCTTGATATTACATAACTTGAACAGATTGTTCTTAGTTTTTGTATTTCATTTAGTGCTTTGTTTTTCTTTGTGCGACCGATCAAGTGGTAACGATCAAGGACTTCCTGTGATAGGAAGACAATGCTATCGATCGTCGTATCAATGACTTTCATGTTATTTATAGATAGAGGCTCTAATTACCTACAAAATCGAGGGCTTTCAGGGATAGCAAGACAGGCATACCGATCATTGTATCGAGGTCTTGCGATGATAGAAATACAGAAGTACCGATCATCGTATCGAGGGCTTACCAAGCTTGTGGTAAGACAGACCTTTTATCCTAGGTGAAAGGATAACCCTTCTCTTTGTGTCCAAATAATTGTAATACTTTTATATTTGCGCTGCTGTTTGTTTTAAGAAATGGAATTGTATTGTTTTCTTTTCTTCATTCCATATTCATTTGTAATTGTTTCAATTACAATTATACTGTTACATATTGTATCGATTGATTCTATATGATTTATGGTAGAATCCTTCACTATTTTATTACTCTGATTATTGTATTCATCATGAAAACAAATTACTTTACTTTTCTTATAGTATTACATAATATCATACCTTTATATTCAATACAATTGTGGTTGTTTATTTTTGTTTTTAATTGTATTAGTTTAAGATCATTCAAAATAATTTCTTAAGTGTTTAAACACATATTTTTTAAACCTAAAATTCACCCCTCTTGTATTGTTCCATCTAATATACATATACATCTACATATTCGATCCAACAATTGGTATTAGAGAAAGTTTCCACTGATATGTTTTACTAGCTCTATTGCTTCCAAATTTCTGTTTCTACTATTTACTACACTAATGTGTAGAGTTGAAAGGATTTTGTTTTATTAGATTACAGAAATGAATATCGGGTCAATTGAAAATATAAATCCTTATAGACAACCTATCTTTGATGGGAATAACTATGAGTACTGGAGAGATTGAATGAAGACATTCGTTGTCAATACTGGTGTAGAAAATTTTATTATGCTTACTGGTGGTTACAAAATTCCTGACAAAGAAGTCAGTACTTTAACTAATCAAGAGAAGCAACAATATCAAATGAATTACAAGGTATGAAATAAATTGCTATATTCTATGACCAGGAATATATATAGCCATATATCATCTTGTGAAGTAGCCAACTGTATTTGGAAGAAATTGGAAGTCACACATTTTGGTACATCCAAGGTTATAGAAACAAGAATTGAAATTCTTCGAGCAGAGTATCATGGATTTCATTTTCCCTATGGAGAGACGGTATGTAAATTGAAACAAAGATTTTTGACAATTGTCAACAGATTAATATATATGGGAGAAAAAGGTATTGATGATGAAGATCTTATTGATAAGATTATTGATATAATGCTGAATGAATGGAAGTCAAAATGGACAGCTATTGTTGACAAAAGAAAAGTTTCCTAGATTACTCTAGATGAACTCTTTGGAACTCTTCTACAGAATGAGATAAGAATGAAAAGAGATGCTGATTTCAACAAGATGAAAAATATAAATGGAAATGAAGCTTTTACATCTAATGCTAAAACACCTGAAAGGATAACAAGATCCAAATCTAAGAAAGTTGTTATGTCTGATTCAAGTTATTATGATCTTTCAGATAATGAGTTATCCAATCTTGCTCGAAGGATGAACAAGATTGTGGGAAATAAATACTTCCAATACAGATTTAAAAATAATGATAGGAAGTATGAGAAAGATTCAGAGGTAACTTGTTACAAATGTAAGAAAGTAGGTCATATAAGACCTTATTGTTCTTTAATAAAGAGAAAAGAAAGAAAGGAGAAACATTCTGAAAGAAATAAGAAAAAGTACAAGAAGAGAATGACGAAGAAATCCTTGAATGAAAATGATACTTGGATTGCAATTGATAGCGATTAATTAGATAATTTTTCAGAATATGAATCCTCAGGACAAAGGAATATTGGAATTATAACTAGATTACCAATTGAACATCATTGCCTCATGGCTACGGTACATAATGCTGAAGTTATTACAAATGTTTCTTTAAATGCGAATTATACTGATAATACGTACTATGAATCTTCATATGATTCTTTTTCATAAGAAGATAATACATTACTTTCTTTTGAAGAATTTTCTAGGTTTTCTATATTACTTGAGAATGGAAATTCTAAACTCATGAATAATCATGATATAGATAATTCTTCAAATTTGATTTTAACTAAAGAAGTATCAGATCTTTCTAATGATCTTGATATAAATACTTCTTCTTTTGAAATTATTTTAAAAACCCTTGAGAAAGTCAAATCTGATAAGGATAAACTTTATAAGGATCTTGAAAATGTAATTTCTAAGAAAAATGTTTTAGTACCTATCTCTAGATCAAAATAAAATGTTTTGGAGGATAAGAACATAGTTTTGAAACTAAACTCAGAAATTTTTTCCTTGAAAAAATGTTTGTCAAACTTTACTTATGGCAAGGAAAACTTTGATAAAAAGTATTCTCAAATTAGACCTTTGAGGAATCATTCTGGTATTGGTTATACTCATTCTAAACTGGTGTTTATTAATAACTATTTTGTTCTTCAAAATATGCCTTTTTTCTCTAAGTGTCAATGTAGAGGACACTGGAAAAGAGATTGTTCTCGTAATAGAATCTAGTCTTTCGGATTTGATAATGCCCATTTTTCAAAACAAATGTGGAACCTAAAATCTTGTTATCTAACCATTCTGGATCCAAACAAGTTAGGATTCCAAAAAACTAATTGTTTCTTTTTCAGGAAAATAAGAAGTGTTCTAAAAAGATAATTTGGTACATGGATAGTCATTGTTCTCGACATATGACGAGAAACAGAGATTTCTTTGGAAATATCATCGAAAAAAGGTGGAAAGGTTACCTTCAGAGATAATGTTCAAGGGAAAATTGGTGGAATAGGTAATATTATTTATCTTAGAAAAGTTATTATTTCAAATGTTTTTTTGTTAAAGGTCTTAAGAACAATCTCATTAGCATAAGTCAATTATGTGATGAAGGTTACCTTGTGAATTATAGAAATGATAAGTGTCTGGATCACAATTCCAAGGATAAGTTCATTCTATCTACCCATAGGCTAGAGAATGTATACACTATTAACATAGAAGACCATAGAAGCCAAAATTTACCCTGCTTAAGTGCAATAGAAGACCAATCGTGGCTATGGAAAAGAAGACTAGGACACTACATCCTGAGAAACCATTGTAATCATTCAATGAAAAGACTTGTGAAGGGAATACCTGATATTAGATATGATTCTTCAAAATTCTGTGATCCTTGTAAATTTGGTGAGCAACATAAAACTAGATTTTAGGTAATCAATAAAGTTTCAACTTCTAATACATTATAGCTAGTGCATATGGATATTTTTGGTCCTTCACAAACTGGAAGCATTGAATCCATATACTACGTATTTGTTTTAGTTGATGACATTACTAGATTTACATGGGTCTATTTTCTAACAAATAAATTTGAAGTATTTTCTTATTTCGAAAGCTTTAGATCCCAAGTTAAAAATGAGAAAAACCTACCATTGATAATTATTCATAGTGATCATGGTGGTGAATTTCAAAATTCAGACTTTGAAACTTTTTACAGTAAGAAAGGTATTAATCACAATTTCTCAGCTCCATGAACTCCTCAACAAAATGATGTTGTTTAGAGAAGAAATTGTATTCTTCAGGAAATGACAAGAACCATGTTGTGTGAATACTCAATTGCTAAGCACTTTTGGGCCGAAGCTGTGAGTACTACTTCTTATACTATTAATCATGTTTTAACTAGACACTTTCTTAATAAAACACATTATGGATTATTGACTAGGCGAGAACCTAATGTTTCATACTTCAAAATTTTTGGGTGCAATGTATTCATTCTGAATACTAAAGATAATCGACACAAATTTTCCCCAAAATCTGATGATGGAATTTTCTTAGGCTACTCCACAACTTCTAAGGATTATAGAGTTTTCAATAAAAACACTTGTACTGTTGAGGAAAAAGTACATGTAAAATTTGATGAAACTAATCCTTTTGTTTTTAAACCATCCCAACCTACATCCTCGGATGTGTGTTCAAAAACTGATTATCAAATTTTGTTAGAATATCCTTATGATAACGAAAATGTCCTAGAAGATACTTCTGAAACATTTACCCAAGAAGAATTTCTATCATATGTTGATGAATAGGTTTTACAAAACCCTAATCAATTGTTTCTTAGAAATCATCCCAGTGATAATATCATTGGTGATGTAAATCAACCTGTAAGTACCCAAAATTCCTTATGAAATGAAATATAACATCTTTATTTTCATTCCCAATTTTAACCTAAAAGTCCATGTGAGGCCTTAGGTGATGAAGATTGGATTAAAGCAATGCAAGATGAACTAAATTAATTTTAGAGGAATCAAGTCTGGACATTAGTTGAAATAACTAAAGAAACAACTGTAATTGGTGTAAAATGGGGTTTCAGAAACAAATGTGATGAAAATGGAATCATTTTATGAAATTAAGCAAGACTTGTTAATGAGGACTATAATCAACAAGAGGTCATAGTCTACAACGAAAAATTTGCTCCGATAGCTAGACATGAATCTATTCGTATTTTATTAGCCATTACAACATACTTTAATTTCAGACTAATTCAAATGGATGTTAAATGTGCCTTTCTAAATGGTTTTGTTCAAGAATAAGTGTATGTTGAACAACCCCCTAGTTTTCATGTCCCAAAACATCCAAATCATGTTTTTAAACTTACAAAATCTCTATATGGCCTTAAACAAGCCCCTAGAAAATGGTATGATAGACTTACATGATTTCTTTTACAAAAAAATTATACAAAAGGTACAGTGGATCCAACCCTTTTCATAAAAATTGAAAATAAAATTTTTTGATTGTTCAAATTTATGTTGATGACATCTTATTTAGATCAAATCAACAAATCATTAACTATTTCTTTTGCCAACTTAATGAAATTTTAGTTTTAAATGAGTATGATGGGTGAGTTAACTTTCTTTTTAGGTTTTCAAATTTCACAAAAACCAGAAGGAACATATTTATCTCAACATAAGTATATAAAATATTTACGAAAAAGGTATGGTTATGAAAAAACTAAAATTGTTAGTACTCCAATCGGTATCGAAAATACACTTGATCTTAATGAAACTAGAGAACCAGTATTTTTAGAGGTATGATATAAAGTTTATTATACTTGATAGCAAGTCTGTAACGACACGAAATTTTGAATAAATCTTGTTTCCTAATTTTGTGTGTTATTTTATTTTTTATACTCGACAAAACTGTTTCATTGGATAACATGAGTATAATTAAAATGATACTGTTGGGTTTTGACTATTATATGACCATTAGTAAATATGACCGCTGGAAACTAAACATTTCGATATTTATCTCTAAATACATGTGATCTTGGTTAATTAATATAGAAATAAGATTTGATGGCCTCATCCAGTAGTCTTGGACCGATCGAAGCCCATCTAACAGAACTTGGGAAGGAGGTAGCACCAATGGGATTTGCTCTGGACCAAACCCAACCTGAGCATCATCGTATGTAGCTAGGATGGAATCACATTCACGAGAAGTTCCAACTGATAGATATTACTACTCGTGCGATGTTGGCCGAGCCTCCCTCAGATTCTCTCACCTTAGCACACCTTACACTTAGGTCATATGCTGGTGTGATAAGGGGCTATGTAAGGAGACCATAACTGCCTTGTGTAATCCTTTGTTTTAAATAAAAATTTTGATTTATTCTTATGATGAATTCTATGAATTTTAAAAATTACGGATAAATATAGTATGCATATTTTTTGTTAATTTTAGAGAAAGGATATTTAAAAAAATTTATGTAAACCTTAAAAAATTAAAAATGTGTAATGATTTTCAAAAATTGGGCTTCTACAATTATGTTCAGTACAAAATTTAGAGTCTAATAAGATCATAATGATTTTTGATGAATAGTAAATTATGAATAGTCATTTTATGGTTAGGATTAGTAATATGACCAAATGGATTTGTAATCTCACTTAAAGAAATCATTTATATAATCTAGGCACCTTGATTAAGTAATGTGATTCAATAAAATAATTAAATAACGGTTTCATAAATTATTAGTCAAGTATTAGTTTTTTCGAGTGAATTGTGTTTTTTAATTAAAAATAAAATTAAAAATATTTATAAAATTATTTTTATAAAATGGATTTCATTTTTGAACTCAGAGCATCGATATTATGTTAAGGTAATTTTTGGGGATTTTTCTGAAAATAATGAATTTTCAGTGAATAGTGTATTTATATAAAAATTAAATTAAAAATATTTAGAAAATTATTTTTATAAAATGGAGTTAATTTTTGAAATCCGAGCATCTATATTTGGTTATGGTGAAATTTTGAGATTTTTTCTGGGAAAGTTGAATTTTCGATGAATAGTGAAAATACAGTTTTTAAGTTACGGGTGTTTAATGACATCATGACTGCATCATGATGATGTCATGATATATTTTAATGGATGTTCGACTAAAGGGGATGAATTATTGTATGAGGTGTCCCAAGTGGACAATAACATGGGCAAATACCATGGGCAAGCCCATGGTTTTTCCATAACCACCCATGAGGTGTCCGTTGGCCATTAATGCCTTGTCCCCTCACTTTCCCTATAAATATCAAGCCATCCACTCATCCATTTGACTCCAAAATCATCCTAAACAAAGATCTGGTCTCCTTACCTCCCAAGTATTCCTCCCATGGTTCCCCCAAGTCCTCAAGGTCCCAACCTTTGAGTTTTAAGAGTTACGTTTAAGGTAAGGGATCTGACCTCTCTCTTTTCAAGTAATATCT
This sequence comes from Viscum album, assembly GCA_963277665.1. NCBI lineage: Eukaryota > Viridiplantae > Streptophyta > Magnoliopsida > Santalales > Viscaceae > Viscum > Viscum album. The sequence continues at coordinate 1,456,894,496 of OY728161.1, forward strand.
TTTCTGTCATTTCATTTATGCACCATATTATTATGTTGGGGGATGTTCTATTATATTAATATTACATCTATTTTCATGTTCATATGATGAGAGACTCCCTCTTTCTCTCATAAATTCGTTTTAGGAATGTTTAAGTGGCGCTGTTAGGCTGCAGAATTTTGAAGGGATTCGTTCACCTTTCTCATTTTTCAAAGTTCTACTTTAATGTCAAGTCTTTCAAGATCCTTTTTATTATGTTGGGGTATTATCTCTATATCTATCATACTGAAATCTTATTTTTATAACATGAGAGACCCTATTTGATCTCTTCAATTAAGTATTTTTAAGTTTTATGTGGCGTCGTTTGGCTGCCGAATGTTTAAGGGATTCTTTCACCCTTCACATGTTCTATTTTCATGTAAAGTATTTCAAGTTCCTTTTTATTATGTTGGGTTATGATATATATATATATCATACTGAACTATTATTTTCATATGATGAGAGACCCTATTTGATCTCTTCAATTCATTATTTTGAAGTTTTATGTGGCGCCGTTAGGCTGCCGAATTTTTAAGTGGTTCTTTCACCTTTCACATTTTTCAAAGTTCTACTTTCATGTCAAGTCTTTCAAGTTCATTTTTATTATTTTGGGGTATGATCTCTATATATATCATAATTAACGTTTATGTTCATATAATTAGAGACCCTATTTGATCTCCTCATTTCATTTTTTGATGTTTAAGGGACGCCTTTAGGCTACCAAATTTTCAAAAGAGAAATCTTATTTTTGTCTTCTTTTAATGTTCTTCATTTCATACATTATATCTTTCAAATTTAATTACCATGTTCATATATCCTTCATATTCTGTACCTCTACTATTTTATGGGATATTTATGAATGTTTGGCCCATGTCCCCTCTCTTTTCAATGTTTTATAAAACCCCGAAACATAGTCGTTATGCTGCAGAATTTCCGTCTCAAAATGTCTCTCTCTCTTGTTTTAAAGTTATTTTATATTATTATGTTAATACTCAAAGATCTCTCTTCTATAGGGGTATTCACATATATACCAAAATGATCTATTTTAAATTCTGGTATTTACATACATGAGACCCACCTTCTTTTTCTATGGGTTTTAAAGTGACACAAAGATCATGTCTTTAAAACAGTTTTTTAAAAGGTTATGATTATGAAGTGAAACCCATTCCTTTTATGCTATATGGGTTGTTTATGAAATTATTGATGATGACATTTGTGGCTCACATGATAATAAATACATTTCAAGGGTGCTCCCAGATAGTTCTCTAATGTATTGGGTAAAGTCTTAACCTCTAGAGATGACCATTTAGACTGATACCTTGGTGAATAACCATGGTAATTTTTTAATGACACCTTGGGGATGAACCTTGGTGAAAAGAAATTATTGTCAATATTAAATGTTGAAGCCACATCTTCAAGTTATGAAAAACGTTATTTTTATTATGATATGCCCCATGATATTTTTCTCAAGCCTTAAAGTTCTTTTTCATGACATTGTTGATGTATCTTAAGTTCACATGTAAAATGTATCCCCTTGTTTCCATTACTGGGCCTTTTTCTCACCCTTTCTTTTGATGTATGTCCCCAGGTTATGAGATGAAGTAATGAACTGAGGATGAACATAAGGAGAAGAATTTCAAGTTATTAAGAAGAATGTTTTATGTTTTTATGTTTTATATTCCTCTTTTCCAAGACACTAATCCTTAAAGATCCTTAGTTTTGTATACTGTAATGAAAGTTTATGTGATAAAAATTCGGGATGCTATAGTTGGTATCAAAGGATGGTTTAGTTATTTGTGGAAATTTGGATATGAAAACTTTAGGAAGAACCCTATAGAAAAGTTTAAATATAGGAAACCTTCCTGGTATTTTGGTGAATATTGAGTAAGGGGTTTCCAAACAAATACATCCCTGTCTGGATACGAGTAGGTAGAGGTGGATCTGGCACAGATGTACATAGGGGTAAAACCTGAAAACACCGCTTTGAGCTAGTCTCGAACGGGAACTGGTACACGACAACGGGCCTTGCTGCACTCTTGGTCACAACACTCCCGGGGGATATGCTTTAGTAAATTCATAAGTTAGAATGAACCATTATTAAAGGGAAAAAGATAAAATAAAATAATTATTCACATAAGAATATATGATCATGGCTAACCTAGATCGGAACCTAGGGGATCACATGTTAGGGTATACTTTTCTTCTATAAGTTATCCTTATATGCTTTATGTTCCTTTTCTTGATTATTGGCTAAAGTATTTAAGCCCCTAATTCTAATTTCTTTTCTTAGTTAATGGTGGGAAATGGAAGAACATGTCCCAACAACCAATGTAATAGGAAATGAGACAATTTGAGTATTAATATGACAAAGATGATTAGGGGATTAAAATATGATTAATATTTTGGAAGACGTTCACTATTTTGGGGACCCTATATGATCGAGGTAAATAGATTACTACGGTATTATAATTGAGGAGTAAGGTTGACTTATATTTTTGAAGAATAGATGAATTTAAGGTGGACTTATAGTAATTTAGGTTACTTATGGAAATTATTAACCTATCTTGGGTAAAATATGATTAGGTTTGCTACTTTTTTTATAAGATGTTAGGAGTTGTTGATGTTGTTTAGAGATGAACAATGATGTTTATTTTGGAAGACTATGTTATAAAATCCTTCTTGTATTTGGGTTTCAATCTTAGTTTGGTTTATTTTGAGGAATTTTAAGGATCGTTATTTATGGAATGGTCTATGATGAACTTTGGGTAGTACCATGGAACATTGAAGATTTAAAATTTCTTTCCATTCCTATGGGATTATATCTTTTTGAAGAGTTGTTTTACCTTACCCTTTCTGTTTTTAGGATAATGTTTAAAGATAGAAGAAATAGATAGTCAATCTTTTGTGGATTATGTGATTCTCTAAAAGATGATTCTTGTGATTTTGATGAGAACATGTTTTTTTTAATTCTCATTGTTTGGAGAAATGATTAGTTTGGGAAAGAGACTTATTAAAGGATGAAACTCTACTTGAAGGTAGGTATATTTCCTTATGTTTTTGTTCTATGTAGTAAATGAATTTCTCAAAATTATGAAAAGGAATGTAAAACAAAAACGTTGTTGGTTTTTGTTTCCTACTAGGTAATCAAAGACCGTTTACACACATCATAAGTTTGTGAATTTCTCATGGTTAAATTTCTATAAGTCATGTTTTCTATCACTCTCCCTCATAACTTGACCCTTTTTTTCTTCCATATCCATTCTTTTCTACATGGAATCCTAATATGGGTTAACTAGGGTGACCTTTGTACTTCTCTTTCTTTCATTTAAAGTAATTGTTTTACTTACTCATTTTCCGATGTGGGACATTCAATGAAATTTCAAAAATCAATTTTAAAAATTGCGAGGACACAATTTCTTAAGTGGGGTGATTGTAACGACCCGAAATTTTGAAAAAATCTTCTTTCCTAATTTTTTGTGTTATTTTATTTTTTATACTCATCAAAATTATTTCATTGGATAACATGAGTATAATTAATATGAGACAGTTGGGTTTTTACTGTTATATGACCATTGGTCAATATGACTGCTGGAAACTAAACATTTTGATATTTATCTCTAAATACATGTGATCTTGGTTAATTAATATACAAATAAGATTTGATGGCCTCACCTAGTAGTCTTGGACAGATCAAAGCCCATCTAACAGAACATTGTAAGAAGGTAGCACCAATGGGCTTTGCTCCGGACCAAACCCAAGAAGAACTTCATCGTATGAAGGTAGAATGGAATCGCATTCGCGAGAAGTTCCAACTGATAGAAATTGATACACGTGCGATGTTGGCCGAGCCTCCCTCAGATTCTCTCACCTTATCACACCTTACACTTAGGTCCTATGCTGGTGTGATAAGGGGCTATGTAAGGAGACCGTAACTGCCTTGTGTAATCCTTTGTTTTAAATAAAAATTTTGATTTCTTCTTATGATGAAGTTTATGAATTTTCAAATGTCCGGATAAATATAGTATGCATATTTTTGTTGAATTTTAGAGAAAGGATATTTAAAAAAAATGTTTATTTAAACCTTAAATAATTAAAAATGTGTAATTATTTTCAAAAAATGGTCTTCTACAATTATGTTCATTACGATGTTTATAGTCTAATAAGATCAACTTGATTTTTGATGAATATTAAATTATGAATAGTGATTTTATGCTTAGGATTAGTAATGTGACCAAATGGATTAGTAATATCACTTAAAAAATTATTAATATAATCTAGGCACCTTGATTAAGTAATGTGTTGCAATAAAATGGTTGAATAACGGTTTCATAAATTATTAGTCAAGTATTAGTTTTTCAAGTGAATAGTGTTTTTAAATTAAAAATTAAATTAAAAATATTTAGAAAATTATTTTTATAAAATGGATTTCATTTTTGAACTCAGAGCATCGATATTATGTTAAGGTAATTTTTGGGGATTTTTCTGAAAAAAATGAATTTTCGGTGAATAGTCTATTTATTTAAAAATTAAATTTAAAATATTTAAGAAATTTATTTTTATAAAAAGGATTTCATTTTTGAAATCAGAGCATCTAAATTTGGTTAAGGTGAAATTTTGAGATTTTTTCTGAGAAAGTTGAATTTTTGATGAATAGTGAAAATACAGTTTTTAAGTTACGGGTGTTTAATGACATCATGACTGCATCATGATGATTTCATGATATATTTTAATGGATGGTCGAATAAAGGCGATAAATTATTGAATGAGGTGTCCCAAGTGGCCAATACCATTGGCAAGCCCATGGTTTTGCCAAAACCACCCATGAGGTGTCCGTTGGCCATTAATGCCTTGTCCCCTCACTTTCCCTATAAATACCAAGACATCCTCTCATCCATTCAACTCCAAAATCATCCTAAATGATGTTATGGTATTCTTACCTCCCAAGGAGTCCTCCCAAGGTTCCCCCAAGCCCTCAAGATCCCAACCATTGAGTTTTAAGAGTTACATTTAAGGTAAGGGATCCGACCTCTCTCTTTTCAAGTAATCTCTTTTAGGTAATTTCTTTTATGCTCCATGTTGTTATGTTGGAGGATGTTCTTTTATATTAATATTACATCCCTTTTAATGTTAATATTATTAGAGGCCCCATATTGCTCTCATCAATTCTTTGTAAGAATGTTTATGTGGCACCGTTAGGCTGTCGAATTTTTAAGGGATTCGTTCACTTTTCTCATTTTTCAAAGTTCTACTTTCATGTCAAGTCTTTCAAGTTCATTTTTATAATTTTGGGGTATTATCTCTATATTTATCATACTTAACTCTTATGTTAATATTCTGAGAGAATCTATTTGATCTCTTCAATTCAGTATTTTGATGTTTTAAGTGGCGACGTTAGGCTGCCGAATGCTTAAGGGATTGTTTCACCCTTCTCAAGTTCTATTTTCATGTAAAGTATTTCAAGTAACTTTTTATTATGTTGGGTTATTATCTCTATATCTATCATACTGAACTCTTATGTTCATATGATGAGAGACCCTATTTGATCTCTTCAATTAAGTATTTTCATGTTTTAAGTGGTGCCGTTAGGCTGCTGAATTTTTAAGTTGTTTTTTCACCTTTCTCATTTTTCAAAGTTCTACTTTCATGTCAAGTATTTCAAGTTCCTTTTTATTATTTTGGGGTATGATATCTATACCTATCATAATGATCTTTTATGTTCATATTATTAGAGACTTTATTTGATCTCGTCAATTCATTTTTTGACGTTTAAGTGACGTCGTTTGGCTGCAGAATTTTCATAAGAGAAATATTATTTTTGTCTTCCTTTCATGTTCTTCATTTCATATGGTATATCATTCAAATTTCATTAAAATGTTCATATATCCTTCATATTCTGTCCTTATACTGTTTTATGGGTCATTTATGAATGTTTGACCCATGTCCCCTCTCTTTTCAATGTTCTCTAAAACCCCGAAACATAGTCGTTATGCTGCAAAATTTCCGTCTCAAAATGTCTCTCTCTCTCTTATTCTAAAGTTCAATTATTTTATTAAGTGAATACTCGAAGATCTCTCTTCTATAGGGGTATTCACATATATACCAAAATCTTCTATTTTTAATTTTGGGATTTACATACATGAGACTCAACTTCCTTTTCTGTGGGTTTTAAAGTGACACAATGATCATGTATTTAAATCAGTTTTTTAAAACGTTATGATTATGAAATGAAACCCATTACTTTTATGATATATGGGTTGTTTATGAAATTATTGATGATGATATATGTGTCTCACATTATAATAAAGACATGTCTAGGGTGCTCCTAGATAACGCTCTAATGCATTGGGTAAAGACTTAATCTCTAGAGATGACCATTTAGACTGATACCTTGGTGAATAACCTTGGTAATTTTTTAATGACACCTTGGGGATGGACCTTGGTGAAATGAAATTATTGTCAATATTAAATGTTATATCCACATCTTCAAGTTATGAAAAACATTATTTTTATTATGATATGCCTCATTATTTTTTTCTCATACCGTAATGTTATTTTTCATGACATTGTGGATGTATCTCAAGTTCACATGTTAAATATTTCCCGTTGTTTCCCTTACTGGGCATTTTGCTCACCCTTTTTTTTGATGTAAGTCCCCAGGTTATGAGATGCAGTAATTATCCTAGGATGAACATAAGGAGAATACTTTCAAGTGTTTAAGAAGAATGTTTTATGTTTTCATGTTTTAGGTTCCTGGTTTCCAAGACACTAAACCTTAAAATCCTCAGATTTGTATAATGTAATGAAAGTTTATGTGATAAAAATTCAGGATGATATAAAGTCGACCAGACTTAATGTTTTTTGTATGCTTATGTGGGAGATACCAATCTAATACAAAAGGTTCTCATTTAAAATTCATGATAAGAATCTTTCGGTATTTAAAAGGTACTCTGGATTTTGGTCTTTTTTACTCTTCTGGAAATATTTTTGTTTTAAAAAGTTTTTCAGATGCTAACTTTAGTGGCTGTGTAATGGATATAAAGAGTACATCCGAAACATGTAATTTATTAAGAGATTCTCTGGTTTCCCGGTCCTGTATGAAACAACACCCAGTAGCACTTTCCACTACTGAAGCTGAATATGTAGCACTTGGAAGCTGTTGTGCTCAAGTGTTGTGGATGCAACACACACTCACTGATTATGGATTGAGTTTTTCGAAAAATCAAATCCATTGTGATAATACTAGTGCCATAGCACTTAGTAAGAACCCAACACATCACTCTCATGCAAAAAACATAGATTTTAGGCATCACTTTAATAGGGATCACACACAAAAAAGAAGATATTATTTTACAATTCATCAGAACGCAAGAACAACTTGCTGACATTTTTACAAAAAACATTACCTTCTGATAGATTTGAATTTATAAAACAGAACCTAGGATTGATTACATTAAAGTAACCATTCATGTCTACATCATGTTTTGTACCTCTCCTTACATTAAAAAACTCCTCTTAGTAAGGGGGAGAACATTTTTACTTAATGTGTTCTATTTTTATGTCTTTTATTTGATTAATCTCCTAGTTTTTGTTTTTGACTTTCTGTTTATCATATTGACTATTTACTTATTATTATTTAACTTTATGTTTATCATATTATTTCCCTTTATGTTTATCATATTCAATGTTTACTTATTATTATTTACCTTTCTATTTATCGTATTATTTACCTTTCGGTTTATCATATTGACTGATCACCGTAATAAGTTTGTTTTCCATCATCTTGTCAGTTCATGGTAACAAGTTTTTTTCCATCGGTTTGTCAGTTCATGGTAACATGTTTTTTTTTCATCATCTTGTCAGTTCATGGTAACAAGTTTGTTTTCTATTAGCCTATCCGTTCATGGTAATGAATTTTTTTTCCATCGGAACGTCCGTTCATGGTAATGAATTTATATTCTATCGGCATGTTCGTTCATGGTAATAACTTTTTTTTCATTGGAACGTCTGTTCATGGTAATTAATTTATTTTCTATTTTAATGTCCATTCATAGTAATGAATTTCTTTTCCGTCGGCATGTCCGTTCATCGTAATGAATTTCATTTCCATCGGCACGTCCATTCATGGTAATGAATTTATTTTCCATCGGCACTGCTATTCATGTTAATGAAATTTTTTTCCATCAGCATGACAATCGATCATATTCTTTATCCCCAATCGTTTGTATTTTAATTCACTATGTTAATTCTACTTAAACCAAAAATTACCTTATGATCTTTGGTAGGTACATAATTTCATAATTTTTTAAATTTTTTCCCCATTTCTTTATAATCCTATTTTTTGATTTCTTTTCTTCTAATCTCAACCATAGAAGACCAACGGTAATTTGTTTTTTCACCTATAAATAGACCCCCCTCTCCAAACCCACACATGATTTTCAGATTTTGTGGTGAACCTCAGCCTCCCTATTTTAAGACTCCGTACAATCTTCCATCGGCTTCACCTATATGTCTCAGTCCTCTGCTAACACTCCTATTGAAATGTCCTCAAAGACTTTTTCATAAAAAGGCTTTTTTAGAGAAAGGTTAGTTTATTGGGACTTTTTCGATTCGTATGATTCTACAATCAAAAGAATTATTCTGTTTCAAGACTGGGAGCATCTGTGTGTTGAAAAAATAGGGTCTCAAGGTCAGGTTCTTATTGATGAAGGCAGTTAGTTCTACAAAATTGTTTCTTTCGACAAGAACATGACTATCAATTTTGTTGTGTATGATAGAAAGATATCAATGTATGTCAAGAATGCAACCCACTTTCTAAGTGTTCCAGTAGAAGGTTATTCTTTTTGTCAATCTCATAATCTACCAGAGGATGTTGCTAAGTTTAACAAAGAATGTGATGAAAAGTCATTGTTTCTTATAAATGAAGAGACGAGGAAAGTGGCTCATCATTCTCCAGATAACAGGTTTGTGTCTCTTTGGATTCAATGTTTTCTTATCCCAATGAAAGGGGATAGATAAACTCCGAATGTTTCTGATATTTTCATGCTTGACTATCTTGAAAATATGAGAAAAGTAAATCTCATGGGATATGTATTTGAAACAATCAAGAATGTTAAGTCAGGAGAAATTAAGTCCAATCTGATCATGTATCCAACTATTCTCACAAGGTTCATTCTTGAGAGCATGAAGTTTTGCAATATCCCTTTGAAAGGAAAATTGAATGATATGAAGCCTTCCTGGATAAGTAGGAGTACGTTGAAAAAGTTGAATGTTTTTTTGATTATAATTCCATGATTTTTTAAGGATTCAGAAGCTAAATTGGCTCAGAATCAATTGGCACCTATGCTAGTCAAACATAATCCATCTGTTGGTGTTCCTCAAAATTCAGATCCAAAAACATGTTCAAATCCAATGAAGAAACCTATGTACAGTAAGGAAGTTGTGACAAGATGGATAAAAGAAAGAGAAAAGAGAAAAGAAGGTGATCCGAAGTTTGGTCTTGACCTAGCTGAAGACTTTGCTAAAAGGATAAGGGTTAAGGATACCCTTCATCCTAAAATGAAAAAGAACACTCTTTTAAAAAGAAATTCTCAAGACTTTTATATTTATAAAGTCTTGAAAATGGTTGAGAATTCAATTTCTCAACTAACTGAAGAAGTATATCATGAACCCATCGTACAGAGTCTCCCAGAATAAGAGAAATGGAAACAAATTTTGGATGAAATACAGGAAGTTGAAGAAGAGGAAAGAGATTTTCTTTTGGAATTCCTTCAAAGCTCAAAGAAAATTAGAGAAGAATCAGTTCAAAAATAGAGTTAAGGTATTCAACAAGTTCCTCATGCCAATCGGCACCGACTGAATCTTTTGAAACTACAGAAATATTTCTTTCCCAAGGGAATCAACCTCCTTAATATTTGGAAAAAACAATCATTATCCGTGGAAATGTGGTAGAACAAAGAAAGTTGATTGAAAAAGAAGAAGGAAAATATCCAGTTGTAGACTCAAGATGATCAAAGGAACTGGTTTTTTATGATGAGGATACTGATTCAGAACATAAAATTTATCTTAATAAAAGTGATTAGAATGTTCATGTTTTAAAGAGAATTGAGAAGGCCATTCCTTAATTTTCCAGGCTTGAAGGAAAAATTGATTTCATTATTGAAAATTAGAAAAATATGTTCGGTTCATTAAGAGAATTAAGAAAGAGTGTCTTTTTAGTTGAAGCCGATTTGAAAGTTCTATCTAAAAGTTCTGATGCTCATAAGAAGGCTTGTAACAGAATGACTAAGTGGTCATACAAAACAGAAATCTCAGTGAATGATCATGAAGTGTCAATTGATGACTTAATAAGACTTTAAAATGATCTCGTAATTCCTTTCAATAATCTTGACAAAGAAATTGTTGAATGACTGAATCATTTGTCAAATACCCATGGGGCCGATATTCCTTCAGTGAAAGAGTTGAAAGAGAGAATGAATGCTTTTCAGTCTGAGTTTTCGAAGGTTTCAACCTTCAAATATGAATTAGTATTGTTAAAGAAACAAAATTACATGTTATCTAATGAAAACATGAATATGAAAAATAGAATTTATACTCTTAAAGAAGTAATCATAGTCTAGGAGGAGACCATCAAGTATCAAGTTCATCTTTTTTCCGACCAACAAGAGCTTCTCAGATCTTAGCGTTATTCTATATCTGAAGACAAGAATGAAATAAAAAAGATTAAAGTTGTTCTTCATTAATTGATATAGAAGGAAAAGAAAATAGAAAACAAATAATGGTTGTTTTTTTATGAACTCTATAAACTTTTGTTATCATAATAAGATTTATGTTATCATTTTCTTTGTCCAGCTATACTATTCTCTAACTCTTTCCGGAAACTAAATATTACCCCTTTCATTATGTAAATCACAAAGGGGGAGAATGTTTTATAAAGGGGGTGAATGTTTTACAAAGGGAGAATGTTTTATAATGGGGGAGAATGTTTTACAAAGGGAGAATGTTTTAATCAAATACTTTGAAATCAAGAAAAATCTAAGAATACAATCCTTAAGAAAGTACATACCTAAGGGGGAGTTAGTTGTATTTATTATCACATTCAGAAGAGTTTCCAATACCTCAGGGGGAGATATGTTTTTCTTTTTTTCTTTTACTTTGTGTTTTGTGCTTTCCAAAAAGGGTGAGATTATTGAGACAAAAGTTCTCTTTTGACTTACATATATTGTTTTGAAAACCACAAATGTATTTTACCGTAATTATCATACTGACCATACTGATCGTACTGACCATGCTGATCGTACTGACCATGCTGATCTTACTGACCATGTTGATCATACTGACCATGCAGAACGTACTGACCATGCTGATCATACTGACCATGATGATCGTACTGTCCATGCTGATCATACCGACCATGTTGATCGTACTGACCATGCTGATCGTACTGACCATGCTGATTGTATTGACCATGATGATCGCACTGATTAAAACATTCGTACTGACTATGGAAATTGTATTGACTCTGTTAATCGTACTAAGTCTTTTAAATCTACTCAGTTTGTATCGTTTCAACATATTACACATTAATACTTATAGTATTCATAATTTGCTTTCATTACTTGCTTGTTTTGGTTTTTAGTCAAAAAAAGATGTTTCATATTAATCATACTCCTGTTTGTCATCTTCATATATCTAATGCTTTAAAAAAAATGATGTCGTTAAGTTATTTATAAACTAATCAAAATGATGTCATGTTTTCTGTTTCAATATGACCGTTATAATGACATGTGTCCAAGTCCCTCATAGTTCTTCGGAGAAATATAACAGTTGGAGGAAATATGACCGTTGGAACAAGAGGCTTATAAATATGATATCATTTGAAGCTAAGAAAATACATCTGTGAGACTACTTATATCCAGTTCTAGAGAGAGACGTTGTGATGTCTCTCCTTCTACATGCGAATGCCTTAAGATTACAAAGTGTGAACAACTAGTTCTTATTTTTTGTATTTCATTTAGTGTTTTTTTTTGCTTTGTGCGACCGATCAAGTGATAACGATCGAAGGCTGTCTGGGATAGGCAGACGGTTCTACCAATCATCTTATCAAGGGATTTCAAGTGATTGAAAGAAAGAGTTTCTGATTACCTGCAAAATCAAGGGCTTGCAGGGATAGCAAGACAGATGTACCGATCATCATATCGAGGTCTTACAGGGATATCCAGACAGAAGTACCGATCATCATATCGAGGGCTTACCAAGGAGGTGGTAATACAGACCTGTTATCCTAGGTGAAAGGATAAACCTTCTCTTTGGGTCAAAAGAATTTTAATATATTTACATTTCCGCTGTTTTTTTAAGAAATGCAATTGTATTTTTTCACATTCTTAATTCCATATTCATTATTAATTGTTTCAATTACAATTATACTGTTACATATTTTATCGATTGATTCTATACAATTTATGGTACAATACATCATTATTTTATTACTCTGATTATTGTATTTATCTTGAATAAAAATTGATATACTTTTCTTATAGTATTACATCATATCATACTTTTATATTCAATACAATTGTGGTTGTTTGTTTTTGTTGTGAATTGTATTAGTTTAAGATCATTTAAACTAATTTATTAAGTGTTTAAACACAATGTTTTTAAACCAAAAATTCACCATCCATCTTGTATCCTTCCATCTAATATATATTACATCTACATATTCGATCCAACAAGAAAAGGTGAGAGTGGACCACACCCTTGGATAGGGGAACATGCCTATTAATGAAGTCGAACGACATACTCAAAAGGCCCAGGATCAAACACATATCCCTTTTCTAACCGAGGTTGACTAGGTGGGAATAGAAAAATCCTTAGAATACACTCATATTTCTATTAATGGATCTGTTCAGCATATTATAGATGATCCTCAGTATTAGGTGCAAATTCCTAATTTTTCTAACGAATGACTACAACCACATCACTGTAAGGAAACTTTGGGGATGTATGATATTCCTTATCCCATTTTGGAGGTTCATCGACATATTCCAATGGAAATTTTATATTCTTACTAGACTCGTATTCATGAACCTGTGGGGCCAACTATGTCAGAGAGTAACACTTCTCAGGGTAGTCTTATATTCCCACCCAAGAAGAATGACGACATATCCCAAAGGCTCAAGATTCGGATCATACTCATGTATCTTTTAAGGCTCACTAATTGAGAAAGGTGCCTTCCTTAGGATAGGCTCATATCCACATCAATAATGAGATAGCATATTGGAAGGTTTAAGTTCCTTCTAATAATTTGTCTCATAATCCCATGGAACATGATAATTATATACATGTTATGAAAACATTTATGTCGTAGCTCATACACCAACACAAAAACAAAAAGAAGATCAACTTATTCCAACCACAACATAGAACATGGACCGTAGAACTAATTTTCAGATTGCCAGTGTCCTTGGAGTCATTTGAGACACATTATCAACACCATAAGGTTCTATCGACTCTTTTATCAAATAAAAATTAGAAGACGTTCATCACCACGATAATCCTTCTTATTGTAGTGTGGTGATGGATTAGAGGGACTCTACTTATGAAATCCATGATGGCCAACATCATGATGGAAATATCTCCCAAGGGAATGGGTATCCTCCCTTTTCCAAGACACATCTATATAAATAGGTCAACCAAACCCTGATACCATTGTATAGACAGGTTCTCAAAACACTAGGATTAACATTATAAGGTGCCCCATCAACTTCCTGCAACACTCCATTCCCACCAATAGGTGACTAGCATAGAAATATTCTATTCTCTAACTAGGTGGATGAATTTGAGTCCCATGAAAAGGAGGCCTACACTGAAATATGGAGTGATTTATGTGAAAATTTCCTCCCCACCATTTTCCCACATGATAAATCCATCTATGAGATTCCAAATGAGCTAGAAAAGAAGTGATTCCATATCTACCGAAGAATATTTTGGGTACACATCACCAATTGAAGGATTTATATCTCTTTTATCCTTGATATGAGTGTCACCTTTAGATAATATTGATACTATATTTCCAACATCACCGTGACACTATCTCCATGGTGTAGGGTCCAAAATTTGAAAAGCACAGTGCCCACATGAAACATGCTTGCCGCCACTGCATCATGGTACTTCGAAAATAGATCTCTAAAGTTATGTCAGGAATCAACATGTGAGGATGGGAACATTATGGATAAATACACTTCACTTCTCCCTTCTAATAGTAGATACCCTCATGTATTTAATGATACAATGTTATAACCTCGGGAATGATATAGGTACCAGGAAATGATCTGGTCAGTTGGTCAATGCAACAGAAATCATCTTCTCTAAAAGATCCTAGAAATTATGGATAAAGGGGGAGGATAGAACCCAATATATTAAAATGGTCCCCTAAAAATCACAAGATGACATTTCAAACATGGATACTGAATCTGAAATCAACTTAAAATCTTCCCATGAGAAATGATTACCATAATGGGTCTCCAAAACACATATGTCCTACACCAGAACAATTGGTCCACATCATGTTGGCCACTATTATAGCTACAATATAAGGAATTTAAGAGTACGCCCAACCTAAAAGGCTGGGAGAATACCTACCACAACCTCCACCTCTCAAATAATTAATTCCTGAGAGGATTTACGATAAATCAACAGAAGTAGCAAGAAAACTACATCCTATTAGTATTGAAAAATTTAAATATCCATAACTATACTTATTTTCATCATTCTATAAAAGAACATTGGAGACATCTTTGGTGATCCCAAAATAAACATACCCCACTAGGATGGGGGAATTTATATCATCATGTTTATCCCAAGAGTTTTCGAATCCCTGACCAGGACCATTGAATCCTCAACAATTGGACCAATCAGTGAAAATTGTGGCACTAAATGACCACCCCTAGGAATGGGGGAATTTTCTACATCATCACCATATAAGAGGTAATGATTTTTCTTTAGTTTTAGAGAAATGAATCAATTTTTTTTCATCCCATGTTCCACAAGGCACACTTTTACTGGTTGGGGACATTTGGGAACACCAATTGGGAACTACCTCATAATAAATATTCATAGAAAAATGATGGAGGAACACATAGTGCAGATGGTTAAGCCCCACCGAGGTCACAATCTAGGATAACAAAAAAGGGTCAAGGGTTTGAATAACAACCTTGGTGGTAGCTATGAAGAATCATTTAGTTGTGTTGAATGAAATGGCATGATAACCATTACCAGATATGCCTTTGTGAATTTTTCACAGTCAACATGGAAAATATTGATCATGGAAAAAAATATAGGATGTTACACTGAAGATATACATCATGTGGAGTGTGACTTGAATGAATTGAATGAGGCTACACACAATATAAACCAGAGAGGACTGCAAAACATGGAAATGTCAGATATCGATTTGAAACCTCCAGGAAAAAATGCTTCCAAGGGGAAGGGTACAACCACATCTCATTAAACTCCATATAAGAGAAAGGTTCCTTCCCTAGAGAACCAATTTTCATATTATGAGAGTATAATATAATATCTTTAGAAAAATAAAGAGGATTTAATGAGGGAAAATATTTTCACTAGGTGTCATATCCATGTAGAGACAAATGTTATACCTCATGAAACTGATCCATCCTCAGGGGTGTCGTCTAAATTTCAGATTTTATTTGGGACTAGGATAAAATCCAACATGGAGGACAATGTCTAAAATGATCATGAATTCTGTCTATTTTGGAAAAAACCTCTTACCTTCTAGGATGACCATTTTTTCCTAGAATGAATTTGAAATCAGTTGGGGATAAAAATGATGATACCTCATCCACCCACAATGGCATCCCATGGGTGGAGAGGGTCTAGGTAGAGGTACCCCCAATGCTTCTTAACATCATCAATTATTGGGATACTCTAATGGAATCCCTGGTAGGGGACGTGGGCCTTGATCACCTGAAAGAAATCCATATAAGGAATGTTTGGATGATACTCCACCTCCACCAATAATCGACAATCCCACATTTTCTACCTAGGATATCTTAGGAGATCCTTAATAGCATGTCACACACATCGTTTCCTGATGCAGTCTAATGAAGGGCCCTTGATATCAATAGGAGACATCCAAGATGAGGTGTTTTGTACAAACACTGATAGGACCACCTTTGTTTTTTATACTAGAATGTTGGCTGGATCTATGTCAGGATAGGAATACCATCATCATCAATTACAAGCAATTATATTCTATAATAAGGAAACCAATTACAGTCTACCTAAAAACCTACAAACATTGTGAAAATGAGAAGATGTCTGATTTCATAGCAAGGTGGAAGGGTTTGACCTCTTCACTCAGCACCCCTCCCTCACAAGATAAGTTGCTGGATCTCTATGCTAGAAATCATAGGGATGAGTTTCCGACCACTATAATCCTAGTGAAGTATCAATATGGATTCAATTAATTTACTAAAATATAAAAACACCTTGAATAGGATATTCAGTAGACCTGATCCAATGCTCGACTCATGACTACGACGTTGGGAGAAAGGTCAGTGAGAACATAAGCTGGAGATGTCACTCTTATGCATGTAGAGACACAAGTCCAAATGCCCAGGTAGGCCCCAAACCTCACAGAACATCTTATCAAGTAGTGAAAACCACAATGTCACCATTTACCATAAGCATAGTGAAATTAGGGTCTTCTTTGAGCTAAATAATGGATGAACAAGTTATACTACTTATAGAATGAACAAGTCCCCAATTTTTTTCTTAGCATCAATGGAAAATAATATACTCACACTTCCAAAACCGAGGAAGACCAATGAGGTGAACCTCAATAAGCAACATGATTACTACCATTTCCATAAAATTCAGGGTCAAAATATCTAGAATTATATCATATTCAAAGACTTACTTTAAATCAAGATCGATTAGGGAAAAGTGGGGATGTATAATTCCTCGGAGAAAGTGTCTTGCATAACCATTGTCCAACCAAAAGAAGAGGATTATTGGAAAGAGGTAATAACTATATGGAATGAAAGTTATAGAATTGTATGGTTTAATAGATAGTTGATCGATCCCATGACACTCTTAGAGAGAAGTTGAATATGCGAACAACAATTGCACCACCCATGAAAGAGGTGTCGGATTCGCCTCCCAAAGGTGGGAGATAACACCAGGGGGAAAGAAACATAATATAAAGTGTCATATTCTACTCCAATGTTGGAATTAAAACTCACTATTTTATTCCCTAAAACATTATCAAAACATGACCATCCCAAGTAAATGGAATCCTCATCAGATAAATAATTCATCTTTTGTTTCATCAACATAATACACTTGACATACCCCTTATCAGATGATTAGTGCTCCTCGGAATATAGTTTCCAACATATAACTGAGGGAAGGGAGGAATAATTCATTAGAATAAAGGATATATGGGACAAAATTGATGTGATGGGACTCAATATTGGGTTCATTTCTCCATTAAAGACATATATGTAGCCCATAATCATGGGAAGTGCTTCATCAGACTCATAAAAGGTGAGGAGGATCCTTAGATACGTCTAGTAGTCAACCAATCTTGATTGTCTTCCAAGATCACCTAGTACATTTTTGATCTGATCATCCCAAGAAATAGGGAGGTTCAGCCCAACCTATGCCTCTAATAGCTGATGTTCCCTCACCCTTAGCCTAAGAACCAGGTCCATCTACCTCAGATGATCCAGCTCCTAAACCAAATACATAGGACCATCCCCATATTGGGAATCACAAATCTATGATGAAAAAATATGATGTTTTGGAAAATCTTTCTATGGTCCCAACAAATATATCAATCCTTGATGTAGTTCAACTATCAATATAGCTTAAGGAGGCACTCGTCGAAGCTCCGTAGATCCCACAAGAATTTGAGAAAAAATTTCCCCCCATCGATGTATATTGAGGGGATATTATGCCCTTACATTGCCATGTTTCCATCACTTTCGTAGATCAAGATCAGGAGGGGGCTGTCCAGGGGGCCATTGGACCCTTAAATGTTCTAGGAAGACTCAATAAAATGAATGTCCAAAGGGTGATGATTGATAATAGATTAGGGGTCAATATTATCTCTTTCTAGACCCTCCGATGACTAGGATATATTAAAGGGTACTTATCCCCTTAATATATTAACATATAAGGATATAATAATTATTAGAAGAGACCTCTAGGGAAGATTAGACTCGAAGAACAATTTTGGGAGCTCTCGTAAAATGTTTAGTTCATGGTTATCCAACAGAATATTCCATATAATGTCTTTCTTGGAAGGCACCCATTGTATAGCCACATCTCGGTACCTTTAACATTAAATAAATGTATTAAGTAACCCATTAATAGAAAGGTTTTTATACTAAATTTTGAAAACACCCCCTTAGAGACATGAAGACCATATATTCCGAAACAGATTTCTATTATAAGTAATGTAAGAAAACAGTGGTGAATTATGATATAAAGGATACCGATCCAAATGAATTAGTGAAAATCTCTATCAATACTTGGTGCATGATCAATGATGATTATTTGATCCCAATAAACATGGTTGTGGTAGAATGTATGACCCTAGAGGTCCAAAACTATACTTTGATAAAAGACAATCAACTCTACCATATCTCTGAAGTAATTTAGATGGTAGTGGATGGTGATGTTTTTTCTCATGGATTCCCTCACCCTGATAGTGATGCATAGGCCCCCAAACATCCATCATCACACAAATAAATCTCCATTAACACATAAATGAATGAATATTATCTCAAAAGCACTCCTCAAGTATTTGAATAAAGTGTATCCACTAGCATAGATTTGATCATGAATATAAAACTGGGGATAAAGGAATATCCATTACCTACTCTGATCAGTGCATCTGTGCCCCATGAAGAGAAGGAGATGTAAATTTTATTTCATAAGCCGCACTAATATGTGTTTTCCTGGAACTACATAGAAATTTTAAAATTGAATCCAGATGTATCTACGCCCCATCATGGGATGACGGATGAGCATTGGGGAAACAAGAATGTATCCAAGAGGTTTCACCCCTCCAAATTCACTAATGTATAGGTGGAATTCGAAAATTTGATCAATGCCAACATTTACCAAGATGTGCAACAACTGGGAAAACATTCCAACATCATCCCCATCACGAAGAAGAATAATAATATTAGGGTCTGTGTTGACTTTATATATATTATACAACATTTCCCAAAAGACAATTTCGCTTACCAATCACAAAAATCTTGATCAATTAAACTATTGTCTTTCAAGGCCTTTCCTTCATGTATGGTTAAATAGGATACAATCAAACCAATATGGACACAAGAAAAGTGGAATATACTTCATTCCAAGAACCTCAAGAGATCATTCTTTAGGAGGCAATTCCCTTGGGATTAAAGAATGTAGGTGTCATATATTATCACACAATACATCTAATATTTGATCCATTCATGGGAATACTATTAAAATATTATGTCAAATACATAGTCATTAAATCCATAAAGATATGTGATAACTTCATGGATATCTTATCAGTCTTAGATAATATTTGACAATATAATCTAAAGATGAATCTGTTAAAGTGTCCTTTCTGGGTGACATCAGGAATGATTCTCTTCTTTTTGGTACTCCACTATGGCATCAAGTTAGACCCAAAAAGGACAAGTTATGTATTATATATTTCACCCTATAGAAATATAAAAGAGTTCAGAGGACTCCATGGGAACCTCACATTGATTCTTTGATTCACAGCCTCCATAGCTGGTAAATCTCTCAGCTTCATGAGGCTAATAAATATGGGAATTTCCAACCAATGGGATAATTAATTAAAAATGTACTTTGAATGTATCAAGTAGTAATTGATTTACCCACCCATTTTGATTCCTACAGTGGAAGGGATGCCACAAATAATATATGCAGATGCCATGAAATTCTCATTGTGATCCCTCCTCACAGAAAATAATGATGTAAGAAGTAAGAATAGCCTCTATTACCTCATCCGTACCTTGTTAGGGGCTGTGATGCGATATTAGAATGATGATGAGAATAACCTCACACTCATATTCATAATGGAAATGATGATGATTTGCCTTGAACACCACAAAGCCCACCTATTTTCTCATGTTTATCCCCTCAGGTACGTCATTGGTTTCCCCATATTAGTAGGATGCTTGGCCTGATAGGAGGTAATTCTACAAAAATATGACATTTTGTTCACATCACAAAAGTTAGTGATAGGGAAATCCCTGGATGATTTTTTCATAGATAATTAATCTCTATAAAATACCATAATGTATATCGTTCTCCTTGATGAATAAGCATTCTCTGACCATGACACTCCTTGGAAATGGGAGATGTATTATGATGGTGCCTCCAAGAGTCAGGTTGGCACAATGATAGGAAACCCAAATCTTAACCTAGTTGATCTGTTTATTGTATTCATATCTCTAGAAAATGCCTTCCCACTATACTCACTTTCACTATCTGAAGGCTTCACAAACAATGAGGCTGAATTCCAAGATCTAATTACGGGATTGGAACATGACTAATAGCTACACATAGCCTACCTAGACATAAAAGGTAACTCAAAACTAATGATAAAGTGGGTCAATATTTAATTTGACATCAAAAAATTGGAACCGACCTTCTTAGTGCCAATGTTAGGGTCTTGATGAAGTTTCTCTCAGGTTCATAGCATATAGAGAAATTTTCTCCCTCATAGAGGAAGTCCACGGGGGAACTTATGGATCACGTCAATCTAGAATCGATCATGCCAACAAAATCAGAAGTTTGTTATATTAGTAGGAAACCGTGTTAATGGACTGCATGCAATTCTCAATGAAATATCACACATTATAGATACATGATGATTTCATCCATCAGCCCCTGGAATTATTAAATACAGGTAAATATTCATTTCCAATTTCCGTTTGGGGGATGGATGGAGTGAGGACGCATCCCCTGGACACAAACAAGATGTTCAAGTACATCTGTACTCCTAGAAGATTTATTTCCATGATGGCTGGGGTGATACGATCATGGAACTAAGGATGAAGAATATCATCATCTTTTGGAAGTCCAATATAATCAATAGGTTAGTTTTCCCCCACACAATATCAACAGATAACATCTCTATCCTTTATTCCAAAGAGTTGAAGAAGATGTACCAGAAGTACAATATCAAGTCCAATCACTCATATCACTATCATGTGTAGAAAACTTACAGATATAGTTCTTCAATAATAATCATTCAATTATAATCTAGATGATGGTGAACAAGGATATTAAGTCCAGGTGGGAAAAACTACTCTACGATTTATGGGCCTACCTTCCACCACCCATTATATTATGAAAGAAAGGCCATATTCCTTGGTGTGTGGGACCAAAGTAGTTTTACTCATATATGTTTATCTTTACTCACTATAAATAGTCATTTGAATAAACCTCCCATATTTTTAACAATGGGAAAAGATGATGGATGAGTTGGAACCGTTATATGAGAAAAGGTTGCATATACGATATAGAAACCCAAGCCTTTTACATATAACATTTCATGATTTTAACCATAATTCATCATCAGAGTACTAGTCAAGGATTCTTAAGTCTAGTGTCTTGGAAGACTATGTACATTCAACACAAAACATGGGGCTAAAAAACACTTCTTTATTTAATCTCCATAATGAGATACTAACTTTCTTTATGCCCTTACCTCTGCATAGGGTACCCTGGGGAACACATCAAAAAAGGGATGAGCTAAAAAGACCATCAAGGAAATGAACATAAGGATACTTCTCAAGAACATGAGTTAGGAGACATGACATAATGATATCAAAATCATGTAACTTATGAAATCATTTAGTATAGGCACAAGATCTTATAAACATGGAATCATATAAATGTGTCAGAATCATAAAAAATTTCTTTAGTACGGGTCAAGGATAACCACCAATACAATTTCCCATTTCATTATAGGTCAAGGGTAACCGTCAATCCAGTTTCCCATTTTAGTACGGGTCAAGTCTAACCACCAATCCTGTTTCCCATTTTAGTACGGGTCAAGGTTAATAGCTAATCCCGTTTCACATCGCATCTCATGAGACTTAACCTTACCAAATGCATTGGAGAGCTATATAGGGCCACCATCTCAACATATTCATAAATATTCATTCCACATAAATAATATTTCCACATAAATTATCATACATAATCAACCATACATAAACAAAAGGTAACAAATGGAAACAATTGGGTAGCACAATCATGACATAAACCATATCCAATGGGCATATCACGAAAGTGTCTATGAAAGGAAGTTATTAGACCATACAAGGATATTCATAAGGTAAAATAGGAATATAACATGGTAATTGGTTTCAAATATAAGTGGCAACATATAAAAAATGTATTTTAGAAACATTATCATTAAAACATTTTTGGGCGGTTTTAGGGAAAACACTCTAGAACTTCTCAAATAGAAACGAAGACACTATTTTACATAAAACCAGAATTGAACCAGGAATGTTTTTATTATAAAAATACTGATATTATAAATAAAATGGTGATTTAAAACATAGGATAGAGTGAACTTGACATTTAGGTAAAAAATTGGGAAGTCCCATTAAAATATGTTTGCTTATCGGAAAGTTCTAAGGAGGGAATCTTTCAAAATCATGTATATCCCTGAAAGAATGTGATGAATGCGACATGATATAATAATCTTTTAAAAGTAAAAATAATTCATAAGACTAACATATATAGATTTGATAACACCATTTTGAAAGAAAGACAAGGCAACCCAAAAGAACAAAATTGGTTCGGGTAGAATTCATTATGATTTTATCGGCATGGTGTCGGGTGTGACCCAGTAGGATTTATGAGAGAGAAATAGGCTTTCTCATCACTTATAAATCTAGAAGGAAGTATTGGGGAGGTTCTTAAACATACACCATCATTTTCTAGTACACATAAAAAGGCATAGTATAGAGGAAAATATTTATTAAGAGAGAAAAGGAGAGGATCCCTTACCTTAAACACGGCGGTGTTATCCACTTGTTATTAATGACCTGAATAAAAAAATTAGGATGATTAATTAATAATTCCAGAACCTCTTATATATGTAATTTATTTATTATAACCCTTTATATTTCATTTAAATCATTTTTGATTAGTTATAAGGTTCAATTTTATTGTTCGGGCTTGTTTGTTTACTTGGCTTTAAAAGATCGGTTCACTTATATTCATGTTTGGATTATATGAAAGATGATAGTTGTTTTACAGAAATGAAGTAAAATTATTTAGTTCATATTCATGATATTACATGGTTTTAATTTTAATTTGGATACTTAGAGTGATGTTTAATTATTATATATATAACCTTAGTGATAACTGTTTTTTTAATCGGTGGATTTTATTACAAAGAATGTGTTTTTCATTATAACTTAATTCCATTTGCACCATAAGATTACAGAACCCAAAATAGGATATATTAAATATATAATAATATGAATCACCCATAAAAAAAATGTTTTCATGACCAGAATTAATGATAATAACAAAAATTGATAAACCGTTGTCCTTGATTGTGCTAAATTAACACATCTCAAACGGTGCTTTAGTTTCTATCAAATAAAAGGCCCAGGAAATAAGATAATGAAATTTACCACTATAATTAAGAAATTATGGTACATGTATTCTATTAGATTTATCATACAATTATGGTGAAGGGAGGTGAGGAAGGAAATAAAAAAAAAGAACTTAAAAATAAGAAGAAATTTGGGAAGAGGGATTTACATCTTGAGAGTTCATCCTTTGTGAACCTCTTAAAGGGAGAGGTTTTGGTATTTTGAGGAGGATGAGATATTTTGGACATGGGGGAGGACCTTGGGGAGATATTTAGGCATAATTTAGTGAAGTCATGGAGCTTGAGAGGAGCGGAGAGTAGAGTGAGTGAAGGGGGTTTTTATAGTGGAGAAGAGAAGGGATTTGATGATATTATAATCCTTAATTTATTATTTCTTCACAAGACAAAGAATAGTAAGTATTCCATGACCATGAATAGTAAATGGGACATGTGAATTCTAACCATTGGTGGTGACATCATCCATGATGTTATGAATACTTAATTTAGCTTATAATGTGTATATATAAAGTAAATTGTCGTATTTTACTATTCATCAAAAAATCAAGTATTTCAGAAAAATCTAAAAAATTAACCCTAACTATTTTTCAAAATTTATTATCCAAAAAAGATGTCTATTTTTCAAAAATAATTTTCTAAATATGATTATGTTAATATTTAATTAAAATCATAATTTATTATCAAAACCCAGATTAAAAATCTACATTAACTCATTCTAAAACATAGGTATATTTTACTTCCAACTTGAATATTATTTTTATAATATCATAGGT
The DNA here is from genome assembly GCA_963277665.1 of Viscum album. Lineage (NCBI taxonomy): Eukaryota > Viridiplantae > Streptophyta > Magnoliopsida > Santalales > Viscaceae > Viscum > Viscum album. Next base: position 1,456,918,970 of record OY728161.1, read on the forward strand.
GAGGTTACTACTCATTAGGGTAAATCACTATTCATAAGGTTATAGTACTATTCATTTGTGTAGGTTACTAGTCACCAAAAAAATTACGTTTTTCTTATCGGACTCCAAAAACATCTTGAACACAATTGTGAATGTCAGATTTTCAAAATTCCAAACACATAAGTAAAAAAATTATGTCTAAAGGTCACTTTTCACTTAGTAGTTCAATATTATGTGATTTAATGGCATCTTTATAAAAAGGTAATTTCCATTAAAAACATTGGGTTGTTACATTCTTCCCCCCTTAAGAAATTTCACCCTCAAAATTTCATTTTAAATTCTAGGACAAAAACAAATGTGGGTAATTTTCCTTCATTGCTTCCTCCTGTTCCCATGTTTCTTCCTCAAACATATGGTTCCCCCACAACATTTTGACAAGATGGGTTGTCTTGTTGCGTAGAACCTTATCTCTCTGATCCATAATCTTCACTGGATGATCCTCATAGGAGAGATCATCTTCGAGCTGCACCACCTATGAGTTTAGTACATGTGAGGGATCAGGTATTTACTTCCTCAAGAGTGATATGTGGAAAACATCGTGAAAGCAATCCATATTTGGTAAAAGTGAAAGCCGATAGGCCATGGATCCTATGCGGTCAAGGATCTCAAAGTGCCAATATACCTTGGGCTTAGCTTCCCTTTCTTCCCGAATTGCATGACCCTCTTCCATGGAGATATTCGAAGGAAGACTTTATCTCCAACGTCAAACTCCATGTCCCTTCGATGGTTGTTAGCATAGCTCTTTTTCCAAATTTGAGTAGCTTTTATGTGTTTCTAGATGACTTGAACCTTCTCTGTCATCTCTTAATCAAAATCGGGTCCAAGTAGCTTTGTCTCTCCAACTTCATCCAAACAGGTTGGAGTTCAACATCACTTTCCATATAGAGCTTCATATAGATCTATTTGAATACTCGAGTGGAAGCTATTGTTGTATGAGAACTCAACCAATGGAAGATACTGATCCCAACCACATTTGAATTCTAGAGAGCATGCTTTTAAAATATCTTCAAGCATCTAAATAGTACTTTCAGATAGGCCATTAGTTTGGGGGTGATAGGTCGTGCTGAAATTTAATTATGTACTCAAAGTATGCTGAAGAATCCTCCAGAATTTAGATGTGAACCTTGGATCACAGTCAGAGACAATTTAGAGTGGAATTTTTTGCAGTCTCCCCTCATCCTTCACATATAACATTTCATGTTGTTCAAGCGAGAGATATTCCCGAATATCGATGAAATGGGATGTCATGGTGAGTCAGTCAACCACAACACATATCACATTGTTTTTCCTTTGACGTATTCGGGAAACACATGACAAATTCCATAGTAACATTTTCCCATTTCCACATGGGTATAGGGAATGGCATCACCATACCTTTGGACTTTTGTCGCTCATCGTTATCTTGCTGACATACTAAGTACCATGATATATATTCTGCAATCTCCTTCTTCATGTTATCCCACCAGAAGTGTTCTCATGTTTCAAGGTACATTTTGGTACTCCTAAGATGGATAGAGAAGGTCGAGCTATGTGCATCATTCAATAGATCCTTCTTTATCACTATATCAGATGCTACACATAATCGTGTCCCAAATCATACAACTCCTTCCTCGTAAATTTTTAAATCAGAGGATTTCCCATTTTTAATAGCTTCCACCCTTTTCTGAATTTCCACATCCTTGCTTTAAGAAAATTTTATTTTTCCAAGAGGGATGGTAGAGGAATCATTTGAGAAAGGAATGATGATGTTCTTCCCTTAATGATTCCAATTTCCATACTTTGGAAATCTAAGAAGATCGGATCCTTTTCAATTCTAATCATTGATAATGATGTTGGATCCTTTCCCCTTAGAGCATCTGCAACCCTATTTGCCTTATCGTGATGGTAGTGGATTGAGCAGTCATAATCCTTGATGAGATCTAGCCATATTCACTGGCGCATATTAATCTATTTCTGTGTAAATATATATTTGAGACTCTTGTGGTCAGTATATATCTCACATTTTCCCCCATAGAGATAATGCTGCCAGATTTTCAACGCAAAGATCACAACCACAAACTCTTGATCATGCATGGGATAGTTTTTCTAATTTATGTTCAGCTACATTGAGGCATAGGCTAACTTTTTATCATTTTTTATTAGTACGTATCATAAGAATTTAATAGAAGCTATTTATGTGGGCTCTATCTGGATAAAGTCAATCCTTGCCTAGAATTGCATCAAATTCCACTAAAGGAAGACTTATATTATTTCAAAGATGAACAGTTTCACAATCAAAAACACGTGATACATAATCATATAAGTTTTTACTGAATGATATGAAATCATTTTAAGTAGCGACTCGATGTTCTTAGAAAACATTTAAGACATGATCATAGGGAATGCACTGAAATAAAGCATGATATACACAATTATTGCAAAGAGGTTTTATGTATTTTTGTCATCATGATCTATCTCAACATTGGACTTGCATTGTCCCCTTATCCTTAGAGATTGTTGATTCTCACCACGGTTCTCATCCCTTCCAATGGACCATTGTCCTGGATAATGTCCGACTTCTCCACATTCATGAAAAATGAACAATATAAGGTAAATTAGATATAACCTTATATCCATTCGTCACATAATAAATTTTTTTATAGCAATTGGATATTTTATGCCCCCACCTTCCCATAATTAAAACCTCTCTTGGTTCCTTTGTGACATTATCCTTGATTCCTCTTTCCACACTTTTGGAACAAAGTATATGTTTTCATCATTCCTTTATCTCCTTTATCAGATGAACTTCCTTGAGATGTCATATTCCTCCTCTATGATGAATTTGGAAATTCACCTATGTACCAATTTTTGATTGTTATTTTCAATAGCTGGTTTGAAAAGATCACAATATGTTCAATTTGGGCTCCCATCATCTCAGGAATATCATTACGGTGGTTGTTACATTGCTTATCACATTGATTGTTGGCACACATTCTTCAATTTTCCACCATTAACTATGAAATAAGAACATACAATTAGGGGGCTTGAATACTTATTTATTGAGCATAAAAGGAAACATTCGACATCAAGGGATAAAATTATAAGGAATAAGAACATCCTAACTTGTGATTCCTTAGGTTAAAACCAAGGTTATCCTTGATCTATTTTATAACTTATATTCTTATGAGCTTCTTATCCCTTAATAATGGTTTGTACTAAGCTCGTGAATATATCAAAGCATATCCCCCATGAGTGTCATAACCAAGAGTGTAGCCATGCCCATTATCAAGCACCAGTTCTCATTCGAGTCTAGCTCAATGCTGTGTTTTCGGGTTTTACCCCTAGATACATCTGTGTCAGAGCCGCCTCTACCTACTTGTATCCAGATAGGGATGTATTTTCTTGATAAACCACTTACTCTATACTCACCAAAATTTTTGACTCTTTCCTTATAATTAGTCTCATCATTAAGGTTCTCACTAAGGTGCTCTATTCCTAATCTTCAAAAATAACTAGACCAGCCTCTGATACCAGCAATAGCGACACAAGCCTTTTACATATAAAATTTCATGATTTTAACCATACTTCATCATCAGTGTACAAGTCAAGGATCATTAAGTCTAGTGTCTTGGAAGACTAGGTACATTAATAAAAAAACATGGGGCTAAAAACACTTCAGTATTTAATCTCCATAATGAGATCCTAACTTCCATTGATCCCTTACATCTGCATTGGGTACCCTGGGGAACACATGAACAAAGGGATGAGCTAAAAAGCCCAGCAATGGAATGAACGTAAGGATACATCTCAAGCACAAGATTTAGGAGACATGACATAATGATATCAAAATCATGTAACTTATAAATTCATTTAGTATAGGCATGAGATCATATAACCATGGAATCATATAAATGTGTCAGAATAAAAAAACATTTCTTTTGTATGGGTCAAGGCTAACTACCAATCCCATTTCCCATTTCAGTATAGGTTAAGGCTAACCACCAATCCTGTTTCCCATTTCAGTACGGGTCAAGGATAACAGCCAATCCCATTCCCCAATTTAGTACAGGTCAAGGCTAATCTCCAATCCTGTTTCCAATTTCAGTACGGTTCAAGGATAATCACCAATATCGTTTCCCATTTCAGTACGCGTCAAGGCTAATCGTGAATCCCATTTCACATCGCATCTCATGAGACTTAACCTTACCCAATGCATTGGAGCGCTATCTGGGTGCACCCATATCAACATATTCATAAATAATCTTTCCACATAAATAATCTTGACACATAAATAATCATACATAATCAACCATACATAAACATAAGATTACCCATGGAAAGAATTGGGTACCATAACCATGACATAAAACATATCCAGTGGGCGTATCACGAAAGTGTCCATGAAAGGAAGGGATTAGAAAATACATGGAAATTCATAGGGTAAAATAGGAATATAACATGGTAAGTGGTGTCAAATATAAGTGAAAACATAAAAAAATGTATTTTAGAAACATTAGCATTAAAACATTTTTGTGCGGTTTTAGGGAAAACACTCTAGAAATATTCAATTAGAAAAGATGACATTCTTTTATATAAAACCATAAATGAACCAAGAAGGTTTTTATAATAAAAATACTAATTTTATAAATACAATAGTGTGTTAAAACATAGGATAGAGTGCAAATGAAATTTGGGTAAAAATTTGGGAAGTCCCCTTAAAACAGGCTGGGTTATCGGAATGTTCTAAGGAGTGATGTAACACCCGAGACTTTTATGTTATCATCAAAGGAATCTTTTTCTACACAACACTTGCTTGGCTTGCTTTACACGCAATCGCGACCTTCCTCGATAGCTTGCGTCGTACGCAATACCGAGTTTCACTAAACAACAATATGCTATTAAAACTAGCCGTTATGAATAGTAATAACCACTTTTTGAAAATTTATAAATTTTATTTTTCAAAATGGACTTCATTTTTGGACTCAGAATATCGAAATTAGCCTAGGGTGAAATTTTGGTATTTTTCTGAAAACTTTCAATTTTTGATGAATAGTGAAACCACTAAGTGGTAGGTTAAAAACCGAATTTTGCATAAAACTTAATTTTACCGCTTCTGTGAATGGAATTTCAAAAATTCGAGAGACACGGTTAATATCAAGGACTAAAATGTGGTTCAATGAGATGAAAATAATTTTTTGGTGAATAGTAACTTTTTACTATTTTTACCGCGGTTAATAGTAAATAGGGTAACTAAGGGTAAATATGATATCAATATTACCCTAACACATGTCCTAATTCTATTGGACAAGTGTAATTCGACCAAAAACAAACTTAGGAATAAAATATGACCATTTAGGCCCACTTGGATTAGAATAGGACATTTATTATTAATTTATTTAAAGAAGGGTTAAAATAGTTAAAATCAAAGTTTAATAAGTAAATCATTTTTAATATGGGGTTATACATAAGATAAATTCGATTGTAAATATTAATTAGAAAGCTAAAAAGATTTCCTACATGATGGTATTTTATTTAGACATCAAATAATTTAATTTATTTATGACACAAAGATGATGCAGTAATTATCTTATTAATGAAATATTGACATAATTGATGTTATAAACACCAAAATAAATGTAATTTGAGACTTTTTATGAATTCCACTAATTTTATAGGTTACTATGATATATTAGTGTTGATTTAATCAACTTGGTTCGAACATATAATTTTGTTATGACTTTCAAACAAATCATATATCAAATAATGTCAAAATTGACACAAAATAGTTTTTAAATCAAATATTATATTATTAATTGTTATTTTATTCCTAAAAATCTAAGGTTCGGCCAAATGACTTAGATAAGGATATATATATTAATAATAAACAATTTGGGGTTCGTTTGGCATGTTATAGTAAGTGTATTAACCATATAGTGAAAGAAAACAAAAAGACACGGTAAAAGTTAAATTAATTAACTTAGAGATAAATCTAATTGATAAGGTTAAAATAAAACCCTAAACTTGTCTAAATCTTATTGGTTGATAGGATTTCGACCCATCCCCACTTTAGCTTCGAAATAAGACCCTTTGGAACCATTATAAATCGATTTTGACTTTAATATAAAATAATATTTTGAGATATTCCTAAGGTGTCCCTCTCCTCCCTTATAAAAGGGCACCTCCTCCCCCTCCTCCTCACACCAATTTGAGCACTCAAGCTTGGCCAACCCCTGCCATTTTCTCCTCCCCACTTCCCTAGAATAATCCTAGAGGTCCTGGTCTTCTCCAAAGACCAATCTTAGTTCCTTAAGTGGAGGATTCAAAGAGGTGTTCCAAAGAAGAGGTAATATTCATTACCGATCTTTTCAATTTCTTTCTTCTTCAACTTCTTCTTTTTTAGTTGTTTCATGATAAAGTAATAACATCAGTATTACTTACATACTGATATGTTATTATAAATATGAAACAACCCTAATTCACCTTCTATCCATCCTACGGAAAAATGAAATCACCGCGCGTGCGTACGTACGGAATACCGTCTCCACGCCGTGGTGTAATCTATTTTCCACCATCACCTTACAAGGATGGGTATAATGGTGTAATCAGTAACTATATATGATTATTATTAAGTAATATTGATACTGAAATAATATATATATATACTCCAATACAATTCCACGATCATAGGAACGATATCATCACTCGTGCGTACGTACGGAATACCGTCTCCACGATGTGATGAGACTCGTTCTACATGATCTTCATTTCATAATGATTATATAAATGAATTGAATGAATGAATATGGTATATACTACACTAATACCATTCTGGAAATGAATTATCTATAACCTAAAGATAAGAATAATAATTTATTCGACAAAACACGCATAAGAACAAAAAGTTATAAAGACCCGAGTAACAAGTAACAATGAAATATTACTAACAAGAAGCTAATAATATGACCATATATGATCTCATATCAATATGTATGATTCTGGAATAAGTAAATAACATTATTTAAACCATTATACAGGATCTTCGGACACGAACAAAGCAAATCGGACCTAAGGTAAGGGAAATATCACAATCTCATTTTTATCCGAGATTGTTTATTCGTAAGTATTTACTGGGGTGTATTTTATCATCCACATCCATGTTCCCTCAATATGAAATATTGTTTCCATCCACTTGCAATAGTTTAAATCCAATTTTACCCTTAGGTGATTTTTTAGTAAAGAATATGAAAGGAATCTTTTGTCGTTTTTCCGTACGAGGTACTTTTTGACTTTTCCGACAAAAGTACGAAGAATGTTTTTTTTAACTTATACGGCATGAATGGATTTTTAAAACATTGTTTCCAAGAAGCTTCCTTTACATGTTTTCAAGTTTATTTTTAATCAACTTCTTTTATTTTAAAGTTGTATGACATGTTATGAAAGGAAAATTGTTTTTGAAGAAGAAAGGATATTTTCCTCAAGAATTCAATACAAGTGTTTTATCAAAATTATTTTCCATCTAAGATAATAAAGGGTTCTGTTTCTATCCATATTTTTACATTGGTTTGACTATGTTGTGATGGAATTATGTTTATGAATTCCTTTATCATATATGAATTGATTTATGATGTCATGATGTTTCAAGAATCCCATTTTTGTTATATGTGTTATGCGATGATGTATGTTTTATGATTATGTGGCACACATAAGAAAGGATTCATTATAAGATGGGTGGGACCTATATCTCCCTCCAATGCATTGGGTAAAGATTTTATATCTCATGAGATAGGCATGGCTGGAACGGAAGGTTATTTCGGTTCAGTGATACAGGACTGAAACGAGGAGTGAACTCGGTTCAGAAAGGGACTTTGTCCACTAAGATAGTCTTGGCAATGAGTCATGACTAACAAGAAATGATTTTCCATGATTATGTGTGCATGCCACAAAGTTTCAAGTTTTATGTTATGATTATGGGGATCTCATTTTCACTTCTATGATTTATTCCATGTTAAGATATTATGATCTCTTTTGCAGGGTTTGATCTTCATAAAGATATGATATGATTTTTATTTCCTTTATTTGCCCTTGCTGAGCATTTGAGCTCACCCTTTTATGTTTTCTTTTCCCCAGGTCAGGAAGATGGATATTAAATTGAATATGCTAAAAGGGACCCTAGATATGATGAAATAAACGGGAGATACTGTAGAAGATTTATGAACCAGTTGTTTATGTTTCCCAGTTTCTAAAGACACTATACCTATACGGTCCTTTGTGGTTTTGTCATATGTTGTAATAAGTGTGCTTCAATTTTGATGTATTAACAATGTATGTAAAGTATGGGTCGTTATAGTTGGTATCAGAGGAAAGGTATAGTCAACCTTTGGAAACTAGGATGTGAAAGCCTTAGTAAGAACCCTAAGGATAAGTCTAAGCATAGAACACAATCTTAGTGTTTTAGAAATGGCCTTGAATAACCTAGGATAAGACCTTAAGCATGAAAATTTTATTCCTGAATTATGTGGTTTCCTATTATAATTAGTGTTGCTCACACTATTCTTCTTGTTTTTAGTCAATGGCTGGAACCCGAAGGAACCGTGTTAATGCGGAATGCGATGGGCAATGCAATGATTGTCCCCCTGAGCAACCAAACGATATGGGAGCTGGAATGCAAAATCTTGTAGCCATGCTCACACAACTTTCTCAAGCTATGAATCATGCAGGATTTCCAAACGAACAAAGGAGGGAGCAACATTCTGTTGAATCCTTCATGAGGCAGCGTCCACCATCTTTCAGCGGGTCTACTGATCCATTAGTTGCTGAACAATGGATTAGTACTACTGAAAATATATTTTCAGTTCTTCAATGTTCTGAGCATGATAAAGTCATCCTAGCAGTGTATCGTTTGGAAGGAGATGCGGATCAATGGTGGAATCTTGTTAAGAATACGAGGCAAAGGGATGAAATTGAGTCTATGGAATGGAACGAGTTCAAGAACTTATTTTTCAATAAGTACTTCCCTCGTATTCTCCGAACAAAGATGGAGAAAGAGTTCCTTGAACTGAAGCAAAGGGATGATGAATCTGTTAGTACCTATGAAGCAAATTTTACAAGACTTGCAAGGTACGCTTCTGGTATTATTATCCAACCTGAGAGTAAGATCGATCGATTCTTTAGTGGCTTAAAACCAAGTCTTCGAAGGGCGTTAGCCATAAGGGACTTTAATAGCTACGAAGAAATCGTTCGATGTGCCCTCAAAGTCGAGATGGAGATTGGAGTAACCCATCAGTCACATGGGTTTGATAAGAAGAGGAAGATGGAATTCAAAGAAAAATCTAAAGAGCACACGGAAAAGAAGATGAACTTTCCCTTATGCTCAAAGTGTGGAAAGAAACATGGAGGGAGTTGTCTTAAAGGGACAAGTAAATGTTTTAAATGTGGAAAGGAAGGTCATCGGGCATTTGAATGCCGTGATAATGGGAAGAAGATGTCTAATGATGCAAACAAAGGAAGGGATACACAGAATGAACCTGCTACACTTCAATGTTTCAAGTGCAAGGAGATGGGGCATTATGCCAATCAATGCCCAAATCCAAGGGTTGATGATGATGGTCGACGTCAACAAACTCTTAAGGCTAAAGACAAAGGAAAGTCACATGCAATTTCTATCAGCGAGGTGGAGTACGATAACGATGTGGTGAAAGGTACACTTACCATCCACTCTAAAGTTGCAAATGTTTTATTTGATTCTGGATCCACCCACTCTTTTATTTCTGAAAAATTTTCTAAGGGTATCACCGTATTACCTCAACAATTAGATGTTGAGTTAGCTGTGACAACACCTAATGGCACATCAATCGCATCAAAAGTTTATAATTCTTCTCCGATCGAAGTTTGTGGGAAAGTGCTTCCTGCAAATCTTGTAATCCTTCCCTTAGTGGAATTTGATGTGATTCTTGGCATGGATTGGCTTTCTCTACATGGAGCTCATATCGATTGCCAAAGAAGGGAAGTCACATTTCATATTCCAGATCAATCTACGATCGTATACCAATGCAAGGATGAACATAACCTTCCAGTGGAAATTTCTTCCATCTTATGGGTATTGATCCCACTAAATGAAGGTTATTTATCTCAAATGGTTGGTGAGAAACTCACGATTAAGAATATGCCCATTGTAAGGGAGTTTGATGATGTCTTTCCGGAGGAATTACCGGGTCTTCCACCAAATCGTGAAGTTGAGTTTTCAATAGAACTCGTACCGGGTGCTTTGCCTATTTCAAAGACACCTTATAGAATGGCCCCAATTGAGTTGCAGGAATTGAAGAAGCAACTCCAAGAGAATCTTGATAAGGGATTCATACGCCCCAGTGCGTCACCTTGGGGAGCACCTGTTCTATTTGTTAAGAAGAAAGATGGATCAATGAGACTCTGCATTGATTATCGAGAACTTAACAAGATCACTATAAAGAACAAATATCCTCTCCCACGCATTGATGACTTATTTGACCAACTACGCGGAGCTCAATACTTTTCCAAGATTGATCTTCGTTCAGGGTATCATCAATTAAGGGTCAAAAGGGAGGATATACCAAAGACAGCTTTCCGTACAAGGTATGGACACTATGAATTTATAGTGATGCCATTTGGTCTTACTAATGCCCCTGCTATCTTCATGGATCTAATGAATAGAGTCTTTAGAGACTATCTTGATCAATTTGTGGTAGTCTTTATAGACGATATTCTTGTTTATTCAAAGAGCAAGGAAGAACATGAAGATCACTTGAGAATTATATTGAAGACCCTGAGAAAGGAGAAGCTTTATGCCAAATTTACCAAGTGTGAATTTTGTCTTCAAAAAGTTGCATTTTTGGGTCACATAATCTCAAAAGAGGGGATATCTGTGGATCCAGCAAAAACAGAGGTTATCGAAAGATGGTCAAGACCAACAACAGTAACTGAGATCCGAAGTTTTCTTGGTTTGGCTGGTTATTATCGACGTTTTGTAAAAGATTTTTCACGATTATCTAATCCACTCACCAAGTTGACTCGGAAAGGAGTTAAGTTTGTCTGGACAGAGGAATGTGAAGAGAATTTCAAGGAGTTGAAAAGAAGGTTATCCAGTGCACCTGTGCTCACACTTCCTTGTAGTGGAGAATGGTTTGTGATCTACAGTTATGCATCCAAGAAGGGATTGGGGTGTGTTCTTATGCAAAATGATATGGTGATAGCTTATGCCTCACGACAGTTGAAAATCCATGAGCAAAATTACCCAACACATGATTTGGAGTTGGCTGCAGTAATCTTTGCATTAAAGATTTGGAGGTATTACCTTTATGGTGAAAGGTGTGATATTTATACTGATCATAAAAGTTTAAAGTATATTTTCACACAAAAGGAGTTGAATATGCGTCAAAGAAGATGGTTGGAGCTGATTAAGGATTATGACTGCTCAATCCATTACCACCCTGGGAAAGCAAACAAGGTGGCAGATGCATTAAGTCGACAAGACCATGCTAGTTTATCCATGATGAGGACCACAAAAGATCCAATATTTATGGATTTACAAAGGATGGATCTTGGAATTTTAATGGAAGGGGAAAAATCTTATCTTTCTCAAATGAATGTTCAACCATCTATACATGTGAAGATTAAAGAGGCACAGAAAGAAGATGTCGAGTTACAAAAGAAGGTGAGAAATGTTCCTGAATTCAACCTTGATTGTGATGGGATAATAAAGTTCAGGAATCGGGTTTGCGTTCCTCCCATCCCCGAATTAAAGAATGAGCTGCTGGATGAGGCTCATAGTTCATCATTTTCTATTCATCCTGGAAGCACGAAGATGTATAGGGACCTGAAAGAGTACTTCTGGTGGGATGGAATGAAAAGAGATGTTGCTGAATATGTCTCTCGATGCTTGGTTTGTCAACAAGTTAAAGCTGAGAGACAGAAGTCTAAGGGGATGTTACAACCATTACCCATACCCGAATGGAAATGGGAAAACATCACTATGGACTTTGTCACAGGACTTCCTAAAACATCCAAAGGCAATAATGCTATCTGGGTCATAGTTGATCGTCTTACAAAGTCTGCACACTTCATTGCTATTAGAGAGGATTTCTCTCTAGATCAGCTTGCCAGGATATATGTAAAGGAAGTGGTAAGATTGCATGGAGTACCACTTTCTATTATATCTGATCGAGATCCGAGATTTACCTCGAAGTTCTGGCGAAGTCTTCAGCATACTCTGGATACAGAGTTGAGTTTCAGCACTGCTTATCATCCCCAGACAGACAGTCAGTCTGAGAGAACAATTCAAACCCTAGAAGATATGTTGAGAGCTTGCTCTATGGATTTCAAAGGAGGTTGGGATCAACACCTACCTTTGGTGGAATTTTCTTATAATAATAGCTTTCACTCCAGTATTCAGATGGCTCCTTATGAAGCTCTCTATGGAAAGAAATGCAGGACTTCAACTTGCTGGGATGAAGTTGGGGAAAGAAAGCTATTAGGACCTGATCTCTTTGATGAAATGGCAGAAAAGGTTAGATCTATTCAACAACACATAAGAGCAGCTCAGAGTCGACAGAAAAGTTATGCCGACAACCGAAGAAAAGACCTAGAGTTTGAAGTGGGTGATAAAGTGTTCTTACGAATATCTCCCTGGAAGAGGGTTATGAGATTTGGAAAGAAGGGGAAGTTGAGCCCTAGATATATCGGTCCTTTCGAAATACTGGATCGTGTTGGGAAGGTAGCTTACCGATTGGCGCTTCCACCGAATCTCTCTCAAGTTCACGATGTGTTCCATGTATCTCTCCTGAGAAAGTACATACCAGATCCTTCACATGTACTCAGCTCAGAAGTTGTACCGCTGGAGCAAGATCTTTCTTATGAAGAACAGCCAATAGAGATTCTGGATCGTAGCGAAAAAGTCCTAAGAAACAAGACCACTCGCTTGGTGAAAGTTTTATGGAGAAACCACCAACTTGAAGAAGCTACATGGGAGCTTGAGGATATGATGAGGGAGAAGTATCCTCATTTGTTTGTTGCAAAGTGACGAATTTCGAGGGCGAAATTATTTTTAAGGGGGGTAGAATGTAACACCCGAGACTTTTATGTTATCATCAAAGGAATCTTTTTCTACACAACACTTGCTTGGCTTGCTTTACACGCAATCGCGACCTTCCTCGATAGCTTGCGTCGTACGCAATACCGAGTTTCACTAAACAACAATATGCTATTAAAACTAGCCGTTATGAATAGTAATAACCACTTTTTGAAAATTTATAAATTTTATTTTTCAAAATGGACTTCATTTTTGGACTCAGAATATCGAAATTAGCCTAGGGTGAAATTTTGGTATTTTTCTGAAAACTTTCAATTTTTGATGAATAGTGAAACCACTAAGTGGTAGGTTAAAAACCGAATTTTGCATAAAACTTAATTTTACCGCTTCTGTGAATGGAATTTCAAAAATCCGAGAGACACGGTTAATATCAAGGACTAAAATGTGGTTCAATGAGATGAAAATAATTTTTTGGTGAATAGTAACTTTTTACTATTTTTACCGCGGTTAATAGTAAATAGGGTAACTAAGGGTAAATATGATATCAATATTACCCTAACACATGTCCTAATTCTATTGGACAAGTGTAATTCGACCAAAAACAAACTTAGGAATAAAATATGACCATTTAGGCCCACTTGGATTAGAATAGGACATTTATTATTAATTTATTTAAAGAAGGGTTAAAATAGTTAAAATCAAAGTTTAATAAGTAAATCATTTTTAATATGGGGTTATACATAAGATAAATTCGATTGTAAATATTAATTAGAAAGCTAAAAAGATTTCCTACATGATGGTATTTTATTTAGACATCAAATAATTTAATTTATTTATGACACAAAGATGATGCAGTAATTATCTTATTAATGAAATATTGACATAATTGATGTTATAAACACCAAAATAAATGTAATTTGAGACTTTTTATGAATTCCACTAATTTTCTAGGTTACTATGATATATTAGTGTTGATTTAATCAACTTGGTTCGAACATATAATTCTGTTATGACTTTCAAACAAATCATATATCAAATAATGTCAAAATTGACACAAAATAGTTTTTAAATCAAATATTATATTATTAATTGTTATTTTATTCCTAAAAATCTAAGGTTCGGCCAAATGACTTAGATAAGGATATATATATTAATAATAAACAATTTGGGGTTCGTTTGGCATGTTATAGTAAGTGTATTAACCATATAGTGAAAGAAAACAAAAAGACACGGTAAAAGTTAAATTAATTAACTTAGAGATAAATCTAATTGATAAGGTTAAAATAAAACCCTAAACTTGTCTAAATCTTATTGGTTGATAGGATTTCGACCCATCCCCACTTTAGCTTCGAAATAAGACCCTTTGGAACCATTATAAATCGATTTTGACTTTAATATAAAATAATATTTTGAGATATTCCTAAGGTGCCCCTCTCCTCCCTTATAAAAGGGCACCTCCTCCCCCTCCTCCTCACACCAATTTGAGCACTCAAGCTCGGCCAACCCCTGCCATTTTCTCCTCCCCACTTCCCTAGAATAATCCTAGAGGTCCTGGTCTTCTCCAAAGACCAATCTTAGTTCCTTAAGTGGAGGATTCAAAGAGGCGTTCCAAAGAAGAGGTAATATTCATTACCGATCTTTTCAATTTCTTTCTTCTTCAACTTCTTCTTTTTTAGTTGTTTCATGATAAAGTAATAACATCAGTATTACTTACATACTGATATGTTATTATAAATATGAAACAACCCTAATTCACCTTCTATCCATCCTACGGAAAAATGAAATCACCGCGCGTGCGTACGTACGGAATACCGTCTCCACGCCGTGGTGTAATCTATTTTCCACCATCACCTTACAAGGATGGGTATAATGGTGTAATCAGTAACTATATATGATTATTATTAAGTAATATTGATACTGAAATAATATATATATATACTCCAATACAATTCCACGATCATAGGAACGATATCATCACTCGTGCGTACGTACGGAATACCGTCTCCACGATGTGATGCGACTCGTTCTACATGATCTTCATTTCATAATGATTATATAAATGAATTGAATGAATGAATATGGTATATACTACACTAATACCATTCTGGAAATGAATTATCTATAACCTAAAGATAAGAATAAGAATTTATTCGACAAAACACGCATAAGAACAAAAAGTTATAAAGACCCGAGTAACAAGTAACAATGAAATATTACTAACAAGAAGCTAATAATATGACCATATATGATCTCATATCAATATGTATGATTCTGGAATAAGTAAATAACATTATTTAAACCATTATACAGGATCTTCGGACACGAACAAAGCAAATCAGACCTAAGGTAAGGGAAATATCACAATCTCATTTTTATCCGAGATTGTTTATTCGTAAGTATTTACTAGGGTGTATTTTATCATCCACATCCATGTTCCCTCAATATGAAATATTGTTTCCATCCACTTGCAATAGTTTAAATCCAATTTTACCCTTAGGTGAGTTTTTAGTAAAGAATATGAAAGGAATCTTTTGTCGTTTTTCCGTACGAGGTACTTTTTGACTTTTCCGACAAAAGTACGAAGAATGTTTTTTTAACTTATACGGCATGAATGGATTTTTAAAACATTGTTTCCAAGAAGCTTCCTTTACAAGTTTTCAAGTTTATTTTTAATCAACTTCTTTTATTTTAATGTTGTATGACATGTTATGAAAGGAAAATTGTTTTTGAAGAAGAAAGGATATTTTCCTCAAGAATTCAATACAAGTGTTTTATCAAAATTATTTTCCATCTAAGATAATAAAGGGTTCTGTTTCTATCCATATTTTTACATTGGTTTGACTATGTTGTGATGGAATTATGTTTATGAATTCCTTTATCATATATGAATTGATTTATGATGTCATGATGTTTCAAGAATCCCATTTTTGTTATATGTGTTATGCGATGATGTATGTTTTATGATTATGTGGCACACATAAGAAAGGATTCATTATAAGATGGGTGGGACCTATATCTCCCTCCAATGCATTGGGTAAAGATTTTATATCTCATGAGATAGGCATGGCTGGAACGGAAGGTTATTTCGGTTCAGTGATACAGGACTGAAACGAGGAGTGAACTCGGTTCAGAAAGGGACTTTGTCCACTAAGATAGTCTTGGCAATGAGTCATGACTAACAAGAAATGATTTTCCATGATTATGTGTGCATGCCACAAAGTTTCAAGTTTTATGTTATGATTATGGGGATCTCATTTTCACTTCTATGATTTATTCCATGTTAAGATATTATGATCTCTTTTGCAGGTTTTGATCTTCATAAAGATATGATATGATTTTTATTTCCTTTATTTGCCCTTGCTGAGCATTTGAGCTCACCCTTTTATGTTTTCTTTTCCCCAGGTCAGGAAGATGGATATTAAATTGAATATGCTAAAAGGGACCCTAGATATGATGAAATAAACAGGAGATACTGTAGAAGATTTATGAACCAGTTGTTTATGTTTCCCAGTTTCTAAAGACACTATACCTATACGGTCCTTTGTGGTTTTGTCATATGTTGTAATAAGTGTGCTTCAATTTTGAAGTATTAACAATGTATGTAAAGTATGGGTCGTTATAAGTGAAGCATTAAAAATCATGTATATCCCCAAAAGAATGTGATGAAAGGGTCTTAATATAAGAATATTGTACAAATAACTATAATTCATAAGGCACAAATATATAGATAAGATAAAACCATTTTTAAAGAAATATAAGGCAACCTGAAAGAACAAAGAAGGTTCGGGAAGAATTTGTTACGATTTTATTGGCATGGTGTCAAGTGTGACCAAGAGGGATTGATGTGATAGAAATGGGGTTTCTCATCACATATAAATCTAGATGTAATAATTTATAGGTTATTAAACATACCCCATAATTTTATAGTATACATATAAATGCATAGTATAGATGACAACCTTGATTAAGAGAGAAAAGGAGAGGATCCCTTACCTTAATTCTGGTGGTGTTCTCCACAAGTAATTAATGTCTAGAATAAACAAATTAGGACCATTAATTCATAAGTCCAAAACCTATTCTATTTGTAATTGATTTATTATAACCCTTTTTATTTCATTCAAATTCTTTTTGATTATTTATAAGGTTCAATTTCATTGTTCGGGCTCGTTTGTTTACTTGGTTTTAAAAGATCGGTTCACTTATATTAAAGTTTGGATTATATGGAAGATGAAAGTGGTTTTCTAGAATTTGAGTTAAATTTTTTAGTTCATATTCACTAGAATACATGGTTTTGATTTTAATTAGGTTACTTAGAGTGATGTCGAATGATTATATATATAACCTTAGTGATACCCGTTTTTGTTAATCGGTGGATTTGATTACAAAGAATGTGTTTTTCATTATAAATTAATTCCATTTCTACCAAAATATTACAGAACCAAAAATAGGATATATTACATATATAATAATCTGGTTAAACCATAACACAAATGGTATTATTACCATAATTAAATATAATATCAAAAATTGTTAAAATGTTTTCCTTGAATGTGCTAAATTAGCACATCTCAAACGGTGCATTCATTTCGTTCAAATAAAAGTTTAGGGAAAGAAGATTATGAAATTTACCACTAGCATAAAGACATTCCAGTAAATTTATGCTAATAGATTTATCATACTATTATGGTGAAGGGAGGTGAGGAAAAAAATTAAAAAGAAAAGAACTTAAAAGAAAAGAAGAAATTTGGGAAGATGGATTTACCTCTTGAGACTTCCTCCTTTGTGAACCTCTTAAGGGGTTGGGTTTTGGTATTTTGATGAGGCTGAGAGCTTTTGGACGTGGGGTAGGACCATGGGGAGAGATTTGGGAAAAATTTATTGAATTCATGGAGTTTCAGAGGAGTGATGAGAAGAGGGAGTGAAGGGGGTTTTTATAGTTGAGGAGAGGAAGGATTTAATTATATTATAATCCTTAATTGATTATTTCTTCACAAGACAAAGAATAGAAAGTATTACATGACCAAGAATAGTAAATGGGTCATGAGAATTCAAACAATGGGTGGTGACATCATCCATTATGCTTGGAATAGTTTATTTATCTTATAATGTGTATATATACTATAAATTATCATATTTTACTATTCATCAAAAAATTCAAGTATTTCAGAAAAATCTAAAAAATTCACACTAACCGTTTTTCGATGTGTAAAATCAAAAAATGAAGACCATTTTTCAAATTTTTTTCTCAATATGATATGTTAATATTTAATTAAAATCTTAATTTATTATCAAAAACCGTATTTAAAAACATTCATTAACTCATTATAAAACATAGGTATATTTTACATCTAACTTGAATATTATTTTTATACTATCATAGGTTAGGTTACTATTCAATAGGTTATCTCACTATTCATAAGTGTATGTTAATATTCATTAGGGTAGGTTACAATTCACCATCAAATTATGTTTTTCTTATCAGACTTCAAAGAACATCTTGAAGACAATCGTGTACGTCGGATTATAAAAATTCCAAACACAGAAGTGACAAACATATGTTTAAAGGTCACTTATCACTTAGTAGTTCATTATTATGTGATTTTATGGAATAATTATAAGAACAAAATTTCTATTATAAATATTGGGTCGTTACATTCTTCCCCCTTAAGAAAAGTCTCCCTCAAAATTTTATTTTACATTCTAGTCCAAAAATAGATGTGGGTACTTTTCCTTGATTGCTTCATCTAGTTCCCTTGTTTCTTCCTCAAACATATGGTTCCTCCACAACACTTTGACAAGATAGGTTGTCTTGTTGCATAGAACCTTATCTCTATGATCCATATTCTTTACTAGCTGCTCCTCATAGGATATATCATCTTCCAGCTACACCACCTCTGAGTTTAGTACATGTGAGGGATCATGTATGTACTTAATCAACAGTGATATGTAGAAAACATCATGAACTCGAGCCATATTTGGTGGAAGTGAAAGATGATAGGACACTGCTCTTATGTGGTCAAGGATCTCAAAGGGGACAATATACCTTGGGATTATCTTCCCTTTCTTCCGGAATCACATGACTCTCTTCTATAGAGATATTTGAATGAAGACTTCATCAATAATGTCAATCTCCAAGTCCCTTCGATGGTTGTCAGCATTGCTGTTTTTTTCCGACTTTGAGCAGATTTGATCTGTTTCTGGATGACATGAACTTTATCTTTCATCCCTTGAACAAGATCTGGTCCATGTATATTTCTCTCTCCAACTTCATCCCAACATGTTGGAGTTCTACTTCGTTTTCCATACAAAACTTTATAAGGAGAAATTTGAATACTAGAGTGGAAGCTATTGTTGCATGAAAACTCAACCAATGGGAGATGCTGATTCCAACCACATTTGAATTCAAGAGAGTAGGCTCTTAACATATCTTCAAGCATCTGAATAGTCCTTTCAGATTTGTCATCACTTTGGGGGTGATAGGCCATGCAGAAATTTAATTCATCATTCAAAGAATGTTGAATACTCCTCCAGAATTTAGAAGTGATCCTTGGATCACGGTCAGAGACAATTAAGAGTGGAATGTCGCGCAGTCTCACCACTTCCTTCACATATTACATTTCATGTTGTTCAAGAGATAGATCTTCCCCAATAGCGATGAAATGGGATTTCTTGGTGATTCGGTCAACCACAACACATATCGCATTATTTCCCTTCTACGTCTTCGGGAGACACGTGACATACTCTATAATAATATTTTCCCATTTCCACATGGGTATCGTCAATGGATTAATCATAACTTTTGAATTTTTTCACTCATCTTTAACGTGCTGACATACCAAGCACCTTGATATATATTCTGAAATCTCCTTCTTCATGTTCTCCCAACATAAGTGTTCTCAGATTTCATGGTACATTTTGGTACTCCCAAGATGGATAGAGGAGTTTGAGCTATGTGCATCATTAAATAGCTCTTTAATTATCTCTGGATTAGATGGTAAACATAATCATGTCCCAAATCTGACAACTCATTCCTCACCAATTTCGAAATCAGAGGATTTCCCATTTTTAATATCTTCCACCCTTCTCTGAATTTCCACATCATTTCTTTGAGAAACCTTTATTTTTTCCAAGGAGGATGGTTGAGAAATCATTTGAGAAAGTATTAATGATGTTACTCCCTTAGTGATTCCCATGTTCATCCTTGAAAATCTAAGATTATCTGATCCTTTTTAATTCTCATCATTGTTAAAGATGCATTATCCTTTCTACATAGAGAATCTGCCACCTTGTTCACCTTACTGGGATGGTAGTGGATTGAGCAGTCATAATCCTTGATGAGATCTATCCATCTTCACTGGCACATATTAATCTGTTTCTATGTTAATATATATTTGACACTGTTGTGGTCATTATATATCTCACATCTTTCCCCATAGGGATAAAGCCACCAGATTTTCAATGAAAAGATCACAGCCACCAACTTCGGATCATGTGTGGGATAGATTTTCTCATGGATTTTCAGCTGCCTTGAGGCATAGGATATCACTTTATCATTTTGGATTAGTATGTAGCCTAAGCATTTCATTTAAGCTATATATGTTTTCTCTATCTGGATGAAGTCAATCTTTGCCTAGAATTGCATCAAATTCCAATAAAGGTAGACTTATTTTATTTCAAAGATGAACAGTTTCACAAATATCAACATGTGATACATAATCATAGAAGTTTTCCCCAAATGATATAAAATCGTTTTATATAGTGACTCGATGTTCCTAGAAAAAATTTAAGACATTCTCATAAGGAATGAAATGAAATACAACATGACATACACAATTACTGCAAAGAGGTTACATGTATTTAAGTCATCATGATCTATCTAAACATTGGACTCGCATTGTCCCCTTGTCCTTAGAGATTTTTGATTCTCATCATGCTTCTCATCCCTTCCAATGGATCATTGTCCTGGATAATGTCCAACTTTTCCACATTCACGAAAATGAACAGTATAAGCTACATTAGATATATATTTATCTACATTTGTCACATTATACATTTTTTATAACAATTGGCTATTTTATGCCCCACCATCCCACAATTTATACATCTCTTGGATCCTTTGTGACATTCTCTTTAATGCCTCTGTCCACACTTTTTGCACAAAAGAAATTTGGTCTTCTTTCATTTATCACCATTATCAAATGAACTTCTTTGAGATGTCATCTTCCTCCTACTTAATGAATTTGGGGATTCAACTATTTACCAATTGTTGATTGTGATTTTCAATAGCTGGTTTGGAAAGTTCACAATATGTTCAACTTGGTCTCCCATCATCTTAGGCATATCATTAGGGTGGTTGCCACATTTCCTATCACATTGATTGTTGGAACACATTATTCTATTTCCTACCATTAAATAAGAAAGAAGAACATACAATTAGGGGGCTTGAATACTTATTTATTGAGCATAATAGGAAACTTTCAACATAAAGGGATAAACATATAAGGAATAAGATCATCCTAACTTGTGATTCATTTGGTTAAAACCTAGGTATTCCTCGATCTATTTCTTAACTTATATTCTTATCATATTTTTTCCCTTAATAATTGTTTGTACTATGCTTGTGAATCTACCAAAGCATATCCCCCAGGAGTTTCGTAATTAAGAGTGCATCAAGGCTCGTTATCGTGTACAAGTTCTCGTTCGAGTCTAGCTCAAAGCAGTGTTGTCGGGTTTCACCCCTAGATACATCTGTGCCAGAGAAACCTCTACCTGCTCATATCTAGACATAGATTTATTTTCTTGATAAACCACTTACTCTATACTCACCAAAATTTAGGACCATTTCCTTATACATAGTCTCATCCTTAAGGTTCTCACTAAGGTGATCTATTCCTAATCTCCAAAAATAACAAGACTATCCTTTGATACAAAATATAGCAACCCATGCCTTTTACACAAAACAATTCATGATTTTAAGCATAATTAATCATCACAGTACATGTCAAGGATAGTTATTTCTAGTGTCTTAGAAGACTAGGTAAATTCAACACAAAACAAGGGGCTAAAATACACTTCTTTATTTAATCTTTATACCGAGATCCTAACTTCCTTTGAGCCCTTACATCTGCATAGTGTACCCAGGGGAACACATAAATAAACAGAGGAGCTAAAAATGCCAGAAAGGGAATGAAAATAAGGATACATCTCATGAACATGAGTTAATTGACATGAAATAATGATATCAAAAGCATGTAACTTATAAAATCATTTAGTATAGTCACGAGAACGAATAAACATGGAATCATTTAAATGTGTCAAAATCATAAAACATTTCTTTAGTACGGGTCATGGATAACGACCAATCTTATTTCCCATTTCTGTATGGGTCAAGGCTAACCACCAATATCGTTTCCCTTTTCAGTACGGTTCAAGACTAACCGCCAATCCCGTTTCCCATTTTAGTACGTGTCAAGGCTAACCTCCAATGCCGTTTCACACTGCATCTCATAAGACATACCCTTACCCAATGCATTGGAGTGCTATCTAGGTGCACCCATCTCAACATATTCATAAATATTCTTTCCACATAAATAATATTTCCAAATAAATAATCATACATAATCAACTATACATAAACATAAGGTTTCCCATGGAATGAATTGGGTACCACAATCATGAAATAAAACATATCCAATGGGCGTATCACGAAATTGTCAATGATGGGAAGGGATTAGAACATACATGGACATTAATAGGGTAAAATAGTCATATAACATGGTAAGTTGTTCCAAATATAAGTTAAAACATATAAAAAATATATTTTAGAAACATTATCATTAAAACATTGTTTGTAGTTTTAGGGAAAACACTCTTGATCTTTTCAAATAGAAAAGAGGAAATTATTTTATATAAACCCATAATTTAACCAATATGGATTTCATAAAAAAAGACCTATTTTGTAAATAAAATGGTGTTTTAAAACATAGGATAGAGTGAACTTGAAATTTGGGTCAAAATTTGTGATGTCCCCTTAAAACAGTTTGGCTTATCGGAAAGTTCTAAGAAGGGAAGCATTCAAATTCATGTATATCCCCGAAAGAATGTGATGAAAGGGTCTTGATATAATAATCATGTACAAATAACCAGAAGTCATAATAATAACATAGATAGATAAGATAAAACCATTTTTAAATAATGATAAGGCAACCCGAATGAACAAAGCAGGTTCGGGTAGAATTCGTTATGATTTTATCAGCATGGTGTAGGGTGTGTCCAGGAGGGATTGATGAGAAAGAAATGGGGGTTATCATCACTTATAAATCTAGAAGAAATTTTGGGGAGTTTCTTAAACATACCCCATTATTTTCTAGTACACATATAATGGCATAGTATAGAGGACAATCTTGATTAAGAGAGAAAAAGAGAGGATCATTTACCTTAAACCATGTGGTGTTCTCCACTTTTTATTAATGACCTGAATAAAAAAATTAGGATTATTATTTCATAATTCCAGAACCTATTATATAAGGTATTTATTTATTATAAACCATTTTATTTCATTAAAATCCTTTTTGATTAGTTATAAGGTTCAATTTTATTGTTCGGTCTTGTTTGTTTACTTGGCTTTAAAATATCTGTTCACTTATATTCAAGTTTGGATTATATGAAAGATGAAAGTGGTTGTCCAGAATTGAAGTTACATTCTTTAGTTCATATCCAGGATATTACATGGTTTTAATTTTAATTAGGTTACTTTGAGTGATGTCGAATTATTATATATATAACCTTAGTGATAACTGTTTTTGTTAATCGGTGGATTTGATTAAAAAGAATGTATTTTTCCTTATAACTTAATTTCATTTTTACCAATAGATTACAGAAACCAAAATAGGATATATTAAATATATAATAATCTGGTTAAACCATAAAAAAATGGTTTGTGACCATAATTAATGATAATAACAAAAATTGATAAACTATTGTCCTTGAATGTGCTAAATTAGCACATCTCAAATGGTGCTTTCATTTCTTTCAAATAAAAGGGTGGAGAAAGAAGATAATGAAATTTACCACTATCATGAAGAAATTCTAGTACATGTATGCTACTGGATTTATCATACTATTACGATTAAGGGAGGTGAGGAATGAAAATAAAAAGAATAGAACGTAAAGGAAAAGAAGAAATTTGGGAAGAGGAGTTTACCTCTAGAGACTTCCTCCATTGAGAACCTCTTAAGGGGAGAGGTTTTGTTATTTTGAGGAAGATGAGATATTTTGGACGTGGGGGTGGACCTTGGAGAGAGATTTGGTCATAATTTAGATATGTATTGGAGATTGAGAGGAGTGGAGGGAAGAGGGAGTGAGGGGGGGGGGGGTTATAGTGGAGGAGAGGAGGGATTTTGTGATATTATAATCCTTAATTTATTATTTTTTCACAAGAAAAATAATAGTAAGTATTCCATGACCAAGAATAGTAAATGGGTCATGTGAATTTTAACCATCGTTGGTGACATCATCCATGACGCTTGGAATAGTTTATATAGCTTATAAAGTGTATATATACAGTAAATTACTGTATTTTACTATTCACAAAAATTCAAGTATTTCAGAAAAATCTCAAAAATTCACCCTAACCATTTTTTGTCATGTAGAATCCAAAAATGAAGTCCATTTTTAAAAAATAATTTTCTAATTTTGTTTATGTAAATATTTAATTAAAATCATAATTTATTATCAAAACCCTGACTTAAAAACATGCATTAAATCATTCTAAAACATAGGTATATTTTACTTCCAACTTGAATATTATTTATATACTATAATATGTGATGTTACTATTCATTAGGTTATATCAATATTCATAAGGGTATGTTACTTTTCATTAGGGTAGGTTACTATTCACCAAAAAAATTAGGTTTTTTATCGGAATCCAAAAAACATCATGAACACAACCGTATTCGTCAGATTTTTAAAATTCCAAACACAAAATTGATAAAATTATGTTTCAAGGTCACTTATCACTTAGTAGTTCATTATTATTTGATTTTTTGGAATATTTATAAGAAGGGAATTTCCATTAAAAACATTTGGTCATTACATACTACTGAACCTTATGGTCCAATAGAACCGAATAACACGAGCCTTCAATAAAATAGTTTTCATCCATTCATTTCAATAAAGAGAACTGGGCTAGCCCTAAAAACCCCAATGATACCGGGAAAGGATCCCATAATGTTTGATCCAATGTGGGAAGGACCTTACATCACACATATGGTCTATCATAATAGATCTTATTCCATGGCCACCATAGATGGGGAGCATGTGACACCACCCAAAAATGCGATATTTCCCCATAAATACTTCTTATAGATGATATTAGTAGGGAATCTGCATTGTTGTATGTCCAAATAAACACCATCATTGTGTGACGTTAAACTGCATGGTGTGTCTTGTCATGACCACATGACATTATATTGTAGGGAAACCATCCTGACCACATGATGTTAAAATGTATGGAGTTCATCATCGCAATAAGACGATGAACTTCTCATTACCTTTCTCCCTAACCGAAAGACACTAAAATGCATAAACAACACCCATACCACATGACATAAAACTACATGGATCCACAATTCCCTTTTTTAGTCACATCGAGTCACCCATGTCCTAGTTGCTTCATGTTAAACTGGATGGTCATTCTTGAACTATGTATGGCTTGATTCCCATTTTCAATGGGAAACATAGGGATTCTTTTATACTATGTCTTCGTCTAGCCACTACAAGGTACAAAATCCCATTTTCGTACCTGTTTTCTATCTATCCACTATAGTAAGATCTCCATCGTTCCTTATTTCTCACAATGATCATAGGTCAAGTGAGCTTAGGAATTACAACAAGAACCTACCCTCACAAGAAAGTCATAAAGGTGAATGATAGATCCATTTTCGTCCCAAATAAAAGACCATAAAATGTGATACATGGGTCCCTACAACATGACGATAAAATGAATAGTTGTCCAAGAACTACGGGTGGGTCGATTATCATCCTTACAAGATATGTAGTGGTTCCTAGACCTACACTCTCTGG
The DNA here is from genome assembly GCA_963277665.1 of Viscum album. Classification (NCBI taxonomy): domain Eukaryota; kingdom Viridiplantae; phylum Streptophyta; class Magnoliopsida; order Santalales; family Viscaceae; genus Viscum; species Viscum album. Next base: position 1,456,945,134 of record OY728161.1, read on the forward strand.
TCCAACCGAATTCCCCCATAAATTTTTGATAGTTCTATTCCATCCTTAGCAAATGAAATTAAACTCCATGGAACACAAAAAACATCATTTGGACTGATTCTCATCTTCATGATATATGTAGAAACTCCCAAATAGTTCACCATCAGTCCCACCCATGTCTATAACCCTTTTCAGCATATTTACATGAATTTTCATAAAAGGGTCTGTGGTGTTGATGAGATGCCTTTGGTCATAATTCACATATGACTACTTCACGCAATGAACTATGAATATCCATTTTAGGACCATAATATTATGGTCTAAACCACACTATAATAAACCATCAACATTGGTCCCAATAACATGACATTAAATTATGCTACATCATCCTTACCGCATGATGTTAAACTGCACGGATTTCCCAAAATACATGTGCTTTGGCTCTCATTTTCATGAGATACATTGTGATTCCTAATCTCTATCAATTGGCCCAACCATTAAATTCAAAATTATTCCCATAGTTTAACATCAATCTTCACCATATGATGACAATAATCACAGAAGAACATCATTACTGCATTATGATAAACTACATGGAAATACGTCTTTACCACCTTACTTTAAACTGCATGAAAATACATCCTTACCATGTGATGAAAAATTGCCCAGATATGAACATCCCTGCTAGATGATAGTAAACTACGCAGACCATCTCCCATTTTTATTCCATATCAAAGGATCATAATAGAGATTCTTCAATCAACCAATGTATAGGGATCTTTGACTATCCTTTATGATCACTTCAAACCCATATTCCAAAATTTATGTCTTGAGAATCCTGGATCACCATAACCTCTTGTATCCCATGGAAAGGATATATAGATTCAAGGAACCTTTTCTTGACTATACATACATGCCCATGGATCTTCCATATTCACCTATTTACATTAACCAAATGTGTCACTCCGAAAAAGGACACTCTAATTTTCATGAGAATTGACATCATCATGGTAGAATTCTACAACCCAGTGTCTCTGAACCACTCTTTATATGATTTTCTTGTATCATTACTCATTAGCTGAGAAACTCAAGATATGATTTATATCATCTTCACCCCTCTCTTAGAAGGAAATTGGAGTACAATTGGCCTTAGGAATCCTAATTAGGCTATTGTGTAGCATCGTCCATACTAGGTTCCTACAAGTCATAACCTAAACTTGGTTAAGATTTTGTCATAGATATACGACCATAAACTCTTGTCCATAATTGTCTAACTTGAAATACATATAAACTACTAACAAAGGAGACACAAAACTTATATCTCTGATAACCCTTAATGGGTGAACTAAGAAAAAGTCAAGTCTCCGCCTGCTAAACTAGTTTTCCTCAAGGTTTAGGATGAAATTTGGGAACAAAAATAAAAGGAACAAAGAACATAGGGTCCATAACATAAGAAAAAGATAGGTTATGATTTATGGACACACTGGTCTAGGAAAATGTTAGGGAAATGTTTATCAAATCTCGTCACCATGAGAATTTTATCTCTAAGTAGTGGCAAAACATTTACAATAGTCAAACCCTCCTTGGATTTTTTATCTTCTGAAAAAAATTGTGAGTTGGGGGTCCTTGTATAATTATGATCTTTTATAGCCCTTGGAAATGATATATGGTTTCAATGACCCTTTTCTTGATTTTTAATTCCTGTCCATGGATCCTGTATTCACGCCTATATATTTCAAAAAAATATGCCACTCTAAAAAAGTGAATTAAAATTCTCATGTTCCCTAAAATCATTATAATAGTACTCAACACCGTAGTGTGTTTTAACAACTCCATGTATGACTGTACTATACCTTTCTCTACATTCGAGCGATTCAGATCATGATTTAAAATCCCTATACCAAACTATCTATGCAGATTCAATATATTTAATGCAATTTCACTATAATTTATACATTTTCTTTTGTACGGAGTATGACACATCATTTTCTAGACATTTATAGCCACACATCATGATATTAAGCCACATGGGATATAGCTCGAGATTATTTTTAAGATCTATCTTCCCAAAGGTACTAGAACCCTTCTTGGATATATTTCTTCCCTTATCCAACTTCATCCTCCAGAACATTGAGTATTAAAAAATCATTAATAGACCTAAAAAATAAGTGGATATACTCATTCAAATGGAATGATACTGACACAAGAGGGCCTTCACCCACCAACATAATGCATCTTCTATTTTCCCGAATGGAGCATCAATCCTTTTGAACCTTTTCCATTCCACAATAGAATATGGTATTTTAGAATGTCATGGGACCTACTTGACATGTCTACACCATCTCATATTCAGGTAATCAAGCTTCTAGGTTATGATTTAAGTCATATGTACCCCAAATATTAATGTAGGGTTTGTATCCCTTTTATTCTATCCTCATCAATATTTCCACCATAAATATTCTATATCCCTTGGAAACAATACACAAAATCAAGGAAAACTTTCTTACCTATGAATACATGCTCAAGGATCATGAGTATGTGCCTATAGACATCAACCAAAAATGTCACTATGAAAAATTCGAATTACGATCTGGGTGAGCCTCAACGACACCACGGTCAGAGTGTTTTGGTTTATTTGTGGCATGTTTGCACCATATCCCAAGATTGTATGCTCTGAGAGAAAATACATTATACTAAATAAAAATATAGTTCGAGCTAAAATACATTAACCTAAATCAAGATATGGTTTGAACTAAAAGTCCATAATGATATAAAATATATGGTCCTAGATAATAGGCCATAAACAAAATCAATTGATGGTCAAGGCTAAATGAATGTAAACTAAAGAAATAAATTTTCTGAGCTCAAAGATCTTTTAAAAAAGAAATATATGGTCTGAGCCAAAAGGCTTTAAAATAAAGCAATATATAGTTTGAGCTAAATTGAATAAAAGTTTAAAAATATATAGTCTGAGCTAAAATAAATTAAACAAAAGCAGTAAATAGTTCATGCTAAATGTCCATAAACTAAGGTAAAAAATAGTATGGTCTAAAATAACTTCACTAAATAAATAAATGGTCAAAGCTCAAATACGATAAAGTAAATCAAAAAATGGTCTGAGCTAAAAGACCATAAGATAAATAAATTGATGGTCCAAGAAAAAATACCATAAACTAAAGCACAATGTAATTACCATGAGGCCCACTACGAGGCCTTATTATAGATGATGTACATTTTGAAGATATTGAAAGAACAAATTTTAGAGGGAACACTTCCTGTCCATGTGATCCCTCTGATGATTAGGAATTAATCATCATGAAATGTGAAGAAAGGTATGTGTTTCAACAAGAATGAAATAGAAAATCAAGGCATTATATAAGGAAAAATATTGGAAAGTAATATAATAAAACTCACCCATTCATAGTAACAAAGGGCGGAGGAATCACCACTGTTTAGAGTCTCTCAGAAGAATCAATAAACACTAGAGTATAGTGAAAAGTTTTGTGATGCAATACATTTTTTTGTGTCACAAAAAAAGTTAGTCGAAAATGCTTACAAGGTGGGAAAATGACTACTTGGTGGCGTCAGTTGTCCATTGTAGTGATTCCTTCCTCGGTTCATCTGCCTTTACCTCAAGGTAGAGAAAATCAACAAGAGATGTCAATTATTCAAACTTACATTGAGCAGTAACCAATGATATTGATGATGTATGAAGATTATACTTCATATTAGTGATCATGTCTTCATTCTTCTATATATGCACTGTCTATGAATCTATCTAGTCTTACATCTTAGATGAAAACCGATGGCCCTCCTCCATGGCCTATGTTGCCTACCTCATTTTTTTTGGAAAGCGTGGCCTCATAAATGTTGTCAAGAAACCAATTTCATGCACATCTATGTCTCTTTATTTCAGGATGATCCACTGCATTATTTAATATAGATGATGCCAATCAAAACCATCGGCTCCTATGTGATGAAATAAATGGAGTATATTATCCCCTTGATGGAAAATGTTCTTGAAGATATTCTCTATAATAAAAACATGGATACCCTCTCGGACCATCTTATCACGTTATTGGTCCTATCATCTGATGAAGAGGTTGTTGTAGAAGGATGACCAACCAGCTGAATCAATGTCAAAATTTGAGAAGAAGCCTGAACTTCCTCTCTCCCAAAAGGCACATCATCTATATCATACACCGACGAACTGATATCCTCAATAGAACCTGTCATTCCATCTGAATAAACATAATAAAAGTTAGGTCACTTCCTTGAAACCTCACCTAAATTATCAATCAATTATATTTGTTCCATGGACATGGGTATTGGTGACACTGGGGTCATATCCACTTGGGGGACTGGTCGTCCTAGAACCCCATTAGGATAAGCCATCAAACAATCACGAGAATAATCCATATTGAGGAATGAAAGAATGTCACAAATAATAAATATGATGACATCTATGGTAACATCAGGGGATATTATCTTCTAAAATAGGAAGATGTTTCAAGGATTTTTCTCCCCTCGGACATTGGCCAATGGAATTGAGAAAACTCTATGTACACAACCAAACTATCAAGAAAATCAGTACAATGTGTATGAATCAATGATAACCAGACCATCCACCCTAAATATAATAATCCCATACCCAAAGTGAAACTATATAAGTCCTCTCATCAAAAGAGCTTCTTCTGTCATCAAAAATCAGACTTCTCGGGGCCCAAAAGGTAGTAACGTTGAAGTTGTCAGATCAGTATAGTGAACCATTCACATATGTAGGGGATACATACATTGTTCCAACCTAATGATATCAATAAATATTGGGATTGATGTGGGACATGGGAACCTACATATATTTTAGTAATTATAAAAATTGAAGTAATACCATATTTATACAAATAAGAAGAGTATAGAACAACCAATCCTATAGGGAGTCCTACCTTGTTGGATATGACAAAAAAATTTCTAGAGGAATGAATGATCTAGAACTGCCATGTTAAATAACTACTCTTATACATGATTCTCTACCATTACCAACATGCTAATTCCAATTCCCAATCATGTATCCCTAATCGGGAATATCCACCCATTTATGAACATATAATGACCAAATGTCATCCTATGGTTCATGGAATCCAGCAGGTTTACCCAATATCTCCATGAGGTGTAGTCAATGATTTATAGAATGGGCCAATATGATCCAAAACTATTGCAGCCTTTTTGTGTGCGACATCAACATGGGTGGATAACACTGGGTCTCTCCCCACGGCCACACAGAAACATATTGATCCATGTAGTGAAGGATATAAGTGAGTGCACTATTGGATCTATTCCATGTTTTTTAAACGGAAAACATATCCTTCTGAAAAACAAGATTCTATAATGGATCACCCTAGAAATCTTAATAAATATGAAATTTGTTATACATCTGTATGAGAGGAGGGATTGGACCATGTTGATTGGTATCCCATAAACTGATACCCTCCTCTCTGTAGAGAAGATGGAACATGTTAGTTCTATAACACAAGTGGAAAATCAATTACCAAAGGAGGTAGGTTTGTGGTAGATATTATTTTGAGATATCCAAATGGTTCTATGTAGATGAGACATGTATAAATCATCAGAAAATTCTGAACAGCTCTCCCTCAACTAGAATGGCCATGGAAATTGGTCAGATAAATTTCCACTAAGATGAATATCCCATTTTGAGTACCGTTTTCCACTATAGGAATCCATCGAAGAATAAATTATTCTTTATTAATTTTTTGAAATAAGTTGTTGATAAATTTCATGACCATCCCGACTTAGGGGAGAACCTGACTGTAGATAAGGCAAGCCCTAAGACTAGGTTGAAACCAACCGACCATCATCAGAAATCATTTATTGAATAGAGTCTGAATATATTTATACCTGAATAATTGGTAGGTTAAAATCTGTTGAGGTACAACATTATCAACCATGAAGCCAAACTGGTACTATAGAAGCTGTTCAAATAAGGTGTAATTTTAAATTCTAGAAGAAAATACCATTGTAATTCCTCATTATAAGTACGCATGTAATAATGGGGATCCACATTATGATTCCTTGAAATCATGGCTTTATAATTGTCCATAGTTGAAGAAATTTGATTAGAACCATAAGCCATCAGAAAATAAGTATGTGTAATGGGTCATATAAAGAAAACACAATGTCTTGAAAAAAAAGTATGATGAAAGTTCCAATGAAATCATGCACAATGCATGACTCATCAAGGGAATTGGAACCACATGGAGGGTTCACAAATTGCATAAAAACCAGAGGACTTATATGGAATATAAAACCTATACTGAATCAAAAAAATCACATGACCCACCCGGAATACTCACGATCGCATGACCTAAACATTGTCAAACGATAGTGAAATTTTTGAACTATTGGGCTGGTTAGTATCGCGAAACCACTCATGGAAACCATATCCCTCACAGCCAAGGTCTGAAGAATTAGATCAAATCTAGTTTTTGGTCGAGGAAAACGACTTCCTGAGCATGAAGAAACCTTGATCAAGATATTTAGTGGGTAGGGATCATGAAACAAACTTATAGACTGGGCTCATGATCAAGGTTCACATTAGGACCTCGTAACAGGAGAAATAAAAAGAGTGATTTGAAGGTAGGTGGCTAGTGGAATGAATTTTCCTCTAGTAATACTTTTATATATAGATAGATCACAGAATTCCAAAGTCATATCAGTAGAACAAACGTCACCTGATTCACTATTTGTGACACTGTCAAATGATTGGGGGTACATTAGTTTTTCTCATAATAAGGTCCTTTTCCTCTCTGACATTTCTCTATAGGGGGAGGAGTAATTTATTGATGATTGCCAAGCATGAATCGGAAAAATCACAAGGGATGAAATATATAAATATATTTATTATTTTACTTGTGAAAGTAGTAAAGAATGGTATGGTTGAAGAATCGTGAATCCTCTGAGAGGCATGCGATAACGTGAAATTCTAAAGGTAATGCTAAGGCCCCATTCACAGAATGTCTCATGCAGCTAATATCGTAAATCCTCATTCAATAAATAAACCTTCTCTTGTGATGACCCCTAGATAACTGAATATATTCCCCTAGGTAGCAAGGTTTTAAATTTTCACGTTATGTAAAAACCATCAAAATCTTTTGAGAAAAAAGAGGGATGAAATTCTAAAAGAGGAGAACCTCAGTGGTCCTGAAGGTCAGGCCCCAGGAAATCATTAAGAATAATAAAAACTCTTGGTGATATCCGAACAATATCTCCTAAACTCTAATACTTCACTACATAAAAATAATGAGATAATGTAAATGAGGTGATATGGGTGTACAGTTGTCAAAAGACATGAAACATACACCTTGAGTAATCCATATGATGTCGCAAGACCTTGATGACATGGCTGTCGCACCTCGCCCAAACCCTTTATCCTATCAACATCACCAAAAAGAATGATTTCAAGATAGTCTAGAAGAACCCATAATTATAAAAGGAATGATGGATAGACTTTCCCACCTCATTCTTTCTCACAATCCATATGAACCATATTATTCATGAAATAAATCATTCATAAACCGAGTAAAAACATATATTTTACTCATTAAAACTCACCTGATCTATGAACATCAAAAAATTTAAAAAAATGATATGAAAAGGGAAGAGGTGAGAGGGGTTCATGGTCGCTAAAATATACGTGACACACGCCCCTGATGACTAGAAAGGCACCGTGAGACCTCAACGACATGTATTTCTCACCTCATGATATCCCATTGGCTTATCAACCTCACTATGAAAAGCATCATAGACAAATCCTCAACACTTAAGAAAAAGCACACATAATTCATCCATGGAATTCTCAGACAGCCCCTTGAGACCCATATTGGTCGCACGATGCCTCTCAAAAAACAATATAAATATCCTGGGCAACATAAATGCAAACTCACATGACTCCCGACCTTTGTTTCATCAGACATAGGGGATTAAAAGGGAGGATGATAGAGGTATTCATGGTCACTGAAAGTCATGAGATGCACCAAGCACACCTATAGAACTATCCCATAAGACACCAGGACAAGTCACTCAAGTTATCAAGAGTGTCTTCCAATAGACATTTGAATATTGAAATGGCCCAGGGACCTGTCAGCATTCCAACATTTAATTACTTAGACATAACTACCTAATAAAACATCTATTAAATAATAATAAATACTCTGATAAAGGAAGAATTGATGGAGGAGACTCGTGATCACTGAAAATTAGGTAACACAATTGAACTAGTCCATGATAGAGACTCACAAAACTGTATGGATCCAGGCCCCTTCACCGACTCCAGCCTGGACATACCCTAGATATGCTGCACAGAACAGCGAGTATTTGGGGTAGTTATTATAATAAATTACCCACCCCAACATGATAAAAGGCTTTAATTATTTATTCCCATACTCTATAAGATTCAGTTCTCTACTTTTATGTACTTCTCAGATTTATCTTCTGATGGGATAACTTTATGTTTGGTAATATACCAGTGGGAAGCCTGAGTAGTTACGTGCTAAACATAAAAAACGTAGCATAATCATTCATATATCACGTGAAGGGCCTCTGTTGGGTTTTAAAAAATACATACCTCAATCCCATTAGATCATGTGAGATTCAAGAAAATTTATAGTAAACAAAATTTAGTTTTTCTAAATATAATGGAAAAAACAAAGGTTAATGTTGATTGTCTTGAGTGAATGAAATGATGTTTTCTGCACATGATTTTCACATGTGTCATCCAAAGACATGAGATAACACTAGGTCATGCCACCCAGATCTAACAACAATCCATCTTTTTTCCACCAGGTACACGTGTAATACTCCATACATGTTAGAACGATTCACATGCCTCTCCCTTGGACACAACATTGATCTTACCGAACCCCTGGGTCCATCAAGTAGAACATGTGATATCACTCAAACACATCATCTGACTAATATAACATCAGCCACTAATGTCAACTGAGTCTCATGAAAGAACATGGAAATGATAGCCAGGTCGTCATGACACTCCCTGGATAAGTTAGCTGAGACTCGTGATATCCTCCATACATGTCTTCCCGGTCTTGTGATTCCTTCCATGTATGTCATCCAAGGTACATGACACCCCTTGGACTATTAGACACTAACTCTTGTGACACCACTATAGGTATCCATAAAATTTATTTGAGTAACCCAATTACAGTTTAACCCGGTCATGTGGAACCCTATAGAGAAGAAGGTTATGTCTGTAGGGTATCCCTGGAATCGATAATATTGCCTACCCTGGACATGTAATCCCAAAACGATAAGGAATCCTCCTTATGTAAGAATCGACATATATAATCAATGAGAATGTTGATTCCCACCATAATCTGGATACATAAGATTCCTTCCTAAGGACATAGATTAATGCCAAACACCCCCAAGGACTGTCCCAATACAAAGGTCTCATATCTATATGCCTTGAGTCTAATAATATACTCCCCATTATTTGTCAAACTGATTATATCTCATGTGATATTAGGATTTTTCAATGATCATATCCTTAGGCATCATAAATCTATAGGATTTAGGGAATCCACAATGTGTATGCATAAACACAAAATAGAACATTTATGACTCAGATTCTGACAATATTCAGGATACGTAGGATAAATCTCCACATGTTTTGAGATCCTTATCGATTATCCAGCGAAATATTATCATCAAATCCACTTAAACTAATGAAATGGAATGTATCATGTACTACCCCTTGTTTCCCACAACGATAATGGATCACATGGTCTTAAAATGTAGCAATGATCATGTCAGCTACACTATGAACCTTCTAAATGGTACAAGGCAACATCAGTGTGTATGCCGAAATATAAACTGAACCATGATGAAACTAATTCCCACTATACATGGGATACATAAGATATTACTCTGGGAATCGAGCGTGAATACTCAGTGTCTCAAATCACCCATATAGGTTATTCTGCATGATGCTAAATTGAATATCAAACAAACTATGTGGGTTTTGATTCCTGCAACAACAAAGTTAAACAGGATTCCATATATTGCCTCAATCCCATATTTATAATATTAATCACCCCCTCATATTGTAATATATTCTAAAAAACATTGTTATATGACTTCATTATATAATAAAATGCATGTTAGATGAGAATGATGATGAAATTTATGTACATATATATGGACTCACCCACGTGATCCATGTCTTTTGAATATTAAAGTCAAATAACATATAGTCATTTTTAGCATAACCAGTCCCATATTAGGATTAGGAAGATATTCATGAAAATATATTAAATCAATATGATAGTTCTAGAGTAAGAAAAAATTCCCCACAAAAGTATGTGATGATCCTAACCTCCCATCCTCTTGAGCAATGCAAGTCCCCAAGAGTCGATGACTCTAATTCCCACTATACATGGGATATGTAAGATATTTATCCGAGATTCGATCTTGAATACTCAGTGTCTCAAATCACCAATATAGGTCTTTATTCGTGATTTTAAATTGAACATCAAACAAACTATGTGGGTTTTTATTCCTACAATAACCAAGATAAACAAAATACCTTATATTTCCTCAATCCCATCTTTATAATATTAATCACCCACTAATATGGGAATATATTCTAATACACTTTGTTATATGGCTTTAACATATAATTAAATTCATGTTATATGAGAATGGTGGTGAAATAAATATACATATATAAGGACTCACCCATGAGATCCCTGACTTTGGAATATTAAATTTAAATAACATATAGTCATTTTTTTAGCATAACTGGTCCAATATAAGCATTAGGATGAGATTCATGAAAATATATTAAATCAAAAAGAGAGTTCTGGAGTAAGAACAAATTGTCCCCATAAGGGTGTGATGATCCTGACCTCCCATCCTCTTGAGCAATGCAAGTCCACATGAGTCGATGGGTCTAAGAACCCAGACGACGACCAACCTTGGGAAAGCTGGTTCATAACTAGCTATGCATAAGTGAACCATTGGGTGTTTATTTGGAAGAATAACCAAATGGAACACCCAATATGCATTATTTAGTGAGGCCATATAATACCTTTCAATTAAACTATAACGGGAAATCCCATTTCATGTTCTATATCTGAAACCTGATTAAATAATATCTCATGAAACTTTATTTCCAACACATAAATGATATGTTTATCTAACATTTCCCCATTTATTATCATTTTTTCAATTATCACGTTATGTTGGATGAAAATTATTTTTATTAGGTTAATGGTTTTACTTAGAGATAATTACTACCATGATCTTATGGTTACATAATCCCTAGTCACTATCCCCTATCATATTGAAGGTAATTTTGGGTAATCCACCAATTTATATGTTGGGATGTCAATGTTTAAATAAGGTTGAACCTTGTAAAAAATATTAATTAAATAGAACATGTTGGAGTGTGTTTAGATAGAAATTAGTGTGATTGAAAAAGAAATTTTAGTGTATTATGTTTTTGTGACATGTTTAGTGTGTTTTAGACACCAATTGATAAAACATGTGGTTGTCAAAATAATATCCATGGAACATGATAATTCACATAGTATATAAATCATGTTCACTAATCTTTATTGTTTTATATTTTTTCTTATTAGATTAAACATTAGTTTTATTATATATATTAAAACTATTAACCTTTACATTTTTTTATTTTTGATTTTTTAAAGCCTTATCTCCTTGGATATTAAATGGGTCCGATAACAGAATTTAATAGGGGTTGCTGTGGGTTAAAAATATTTTCCCCTTGTGAACGGATATAATTATAGGGTATGGGTGTTAAATTTCATTTGGTAAATTTTTTAAAATATGTGAGTGTGAATCATCATTGGTCTATATGAGGTTCTATCTTAACTGGTTGACTAATTATGCATCACCATTATAACCCTTTTAGTATTTTTTTATTAATAAGTCATTTTGACTGGCCTTAGGTATTGTGTTAGAATTTTGGGTGAACCATTTTTTTATTCTGAAATGGTTTATGAGATTTTTTTATATGTTGTGTACATGTTCAAAAAAATATATTTTATTATAAAACACAAAACATGTGGCATGCCTTGTCTATGTCTGATCATAGAGTAGTTGGAGGGAAAAATCTACATGGTGGTTAGGGTGTTACACACTCAGGATACATTATTAAACATTACTGAAAAAAATATTTTAATAATATTATGGGGTCATCAATGACCATGGATATATCATTATTTACATTTAGCTGAGTCTGGATAACTCAAAGTGAATCTATTCAGGGTAATCCACATGGGTGGTCAATGATAACACACAAGGATGTGTTTGTGTGTATAAAAATATTTTCATTAAGAGATAAAATATCTATGGGGCGAGAATAGTTCATAGTTGGATATTAACCCTTTATTTTACCTTTTAGTTTTTCTTCCCTCCTTGTCATTCATATTATTATTATTTAGGTCTGAAACCCAAGAGTGATATTTATTTTTAATTAATGTTTTGAAACGTTGGTTTTGATATATTAGGCAGTAGTTTATGTCAAGAAATTGGTATTAGTTATAGTATTTCTAGAAGTATGTGTATTTTCTCATATGTTTCCATATATTTATGGTATTATCATATGTATTTTTATTCAGTTTTATCCATTGATGTTATTTATGATTTCAGAATTTTAAATTCTTTATATTTGGTACTAGGATGAGTTATACACATTGATATTGTACATTATTTCATATTTATCACTTCCAATCAAATTTATAATGGATAAAGAGGGAAAGGGGGTACCACAAGTTTTGTAGAATCATCCATACCCACATAAATTTCTATACCTTTTTATTGATTTTATGTTATGTTAAAACACTTGGTAGTAGTGGAGGCTTGTGATGTGATATGTTTGGTCACCCGAAGTATCTGAGGTGAAACATTGAGTTAGAGAAAATAATATTATTTTTATTTCTGAAATATATTTTTTATACTGTGTATTATATTATAATATTACTAAATGTTATATGGATATAATTCTTTGTGGAAGAATTTTTATTTTTATTTTTTATTGGAATAATGAATTCCCCTCGAGGGATCTCAATATATTTTTTTATATACACTATATTCATGAGATATTTTAATTTTTAGTTCATATTGTGATTAATATTTGAGTTACTTTAAAGTAGTAGTGTCCCCAATTTCATAATTTGAGAACTAATTACTTATTAGTAATATTTGGTGTATAGGGATATATTATTGATGTAATGTGGTGTTTCAAATCTGATATTAGGTTGGGTAGTTAGGTTAGGGTGTTATAAAAAATTTATCATTTTTTATAGTTATTTTTTTATGTTATAATATTTTTAACTTCATTATTTTTTCCCTATAGTTTCTACAATAAAGTTTTTAACTAGAAAAATTAAAATTAAAATGATAATAAATATTTTTGACTATATTTATTTTCCCAAAATGCTATTTTAAGTGAATTTTATATAAAATCACATGAAATGAATGATATTCAATGAGTAGTTTAATAGATTATAATTATTTAATATATATTTAAATTTTATATAAGTGTTGATTAATATGAAATTCATTTCACAAAATCATCCACATGACAACTATATATCATTTTAGATGTTAGTAGCTGCTAGGAATTACTCAAGACTATAAATTTTGTAGCCCAGTTAATTATTTATCATATTTTCTAAAAATATTGAATGTTGTGATAATGAAATGATTCCTTTTTTACAATATATTCTCACTCCTTATTATTTCTTTTTTCCAATTATTTTATATTTTAAGAATTTATCAATTTTTTTAAAACATATCTAATATTTTGAGGTGAGGTGGTTATGCCATATAATCTTCTCATCTATTTTATTTGGAGACTCATTATGCCCTAGTCGCTGATGATGTAGGATGCCATAGTCCCTCCTGCGACGGGGGGGGGGGGGACTTTACATCTCACAACATGGCTCATCTATCTTCTTTTATCCCTTTATCCAACCCAAACTCTATCCAAAACTTCTCTTTAATTGAAATTATCCCTTAGGTGTCTGACCTCTTCAATGGATAGACACATCTTTTGATCTCAATGGAAGAGTTGATGAAGGACTCGAACATGATAAAATGGACCACGATTTCTTGCTTCTATCCCTGAAATACTTTAGTGGGTTGTTTTGAAAGTTTCATCTCCAACACTCGGGTTTTTGGTGATTCTATAGTTTTCAACCTCCTTGAATAAAGCCATGTATGATTCATTTTTATTCAGAGGAAGATCTAATTGAAGTGTGGTCAATGAATCCTTGATTGTGCTAGGGTTTTCTCTTCTTTCAATTTTCATAGTCTTACGATCTTCTAATGAAGTGTGGTTCTATAATGATGTCCATTTGCACATGTCTTCCAAAATTTCAACTCCCTTGTCAAAATCCAGTAATTATTTTTATGTTTGGGAATTTTATGGGTCAATTTATATGCATAGATAAGTGAACAAGTTCTATGAGCCATCCATTTTACCCAGGTTTATGCTTTTATATGGACATTTCAAAAACTCAAGTTTATTGCATTTAGATCTCCATTGGTGAGGTGTTAAAATATCAGAATAAGGTTTTCTTAAAGTCATGGACCAAGTTATGTTCATCATGAATGAATCTGGGCCATAGATATGCTTCATGTCACTATGGGTGTAGGGAATCTTAACGGGTTGTGGATCCTGACATGAACCCCCTGAAAACTGTAACAGCCCGAGATTTTATGAAAAATATTATTTTTAATTTTATTAATGTATTATGTTTTACGCTACACCAAAAGGAGCTTGCACAACACGCATCCTTGACTTGCCTTGCATTACACGCAATCGCAACCTTCCTCGATAGCGTGTGTAGTACGCAATACTGAGTTTCACGAAATATTATTAAAACTAGCCGTTATGAATAGTAATAACCAATTTTTAAATTTTAGAAAAATTAGCTCTCAAAATGGACTCCATTTTTCGATTCGTAGTATCGAATTTAGCCTAAGGTGAAATTTTGGTACTTTTCGGATAACTTTCATATTCTGATGAATAGTGAAAATTACTAAATTATAATTAAAAACAACTTTTTTAATCGAAATAATTATTAGTGATAAATTATTAATTTGAGTGGTTTTAAAGTATATTTAGAATATATTTTTACAATTTAATACAATTTTGGTCATTGGTTGTAATTTCACATTTAAACCAGATATAATCAAGTGTCAATCTTTTGATATATATTGTTTCCTAAAAACAGACTATTTATTTTAACAGCGGGATTTAATTATAAAATTAATTAATGCAACTTCTATGTTATGAATTTGGTAAAATAGATTTCATTTTTTAATTCAGAATATGAAATATAGCTTAGGATGAAATTTTGGCATTGTTCTGAAAAACATCAATTTTTGATGAATAGTGAAACTACTAAGTGGTAGTTAAAAAAACTGAATTTTTCATAAAACGTAATTTTACCGCTTCTGTGAATGGAATTTCAAAAATCTGAGAGACACGGTTGATTTCAGTAAGTAAAATTTGGTTCAATGAGATGAAAATAATTTTTGGTGAATAGTAACTTTTTACTTTTTTTTACCACGGTTAATAGTAAATAGGGTAACTAAGGGTAAATATGATATTACTATTACCCTAGCACATGTCCTAATTCTATTGGATAAGTGTAATTCGACCAAAAACAACCTTATGAATATAATATGACCATTTAGTTCCACTTGGATTAGATTATGACATTTAATATTATTTTATTTAATGAATAGTTAAAATAGTTAAAATCAAAGTTTAATAAATAAAACATTTTTAATATGGGGTTATACATAAGATAAATTCAACTATAAATATTAATTAGAAAGCTAAAAAGATTTCCTACATAATGATATTTTATTTATAATTTTTAGACTTTAAATAAATTAATTTATTTATGACACAACGATGATGCAGTAATTACCCTTTTAAGGAAATATTAACATAATTGATGTTATAAATTCTCAAATGAATGTAATTTGAGACTTTCTATGAATTAAACTAATTTTATAGGTTACTATGATATATTATTGTTGATTTAATCAACTTGGATCGAAGATATAATTCTGTTATGACTTTCACAAAAATCATATATCAAATAGTGTCAAAATTGACACAAAATAGTTTTTAAATCAAATATTATATTATTAATTGTTATTTTATTCCTAAAAATCTAAGGTTCGGCCAAATGACATAGATAAGAATATATGTATTAATAATAAACAATTTGGGGTTCTTTTGGCATGTTATAGTAAGTGTATTAACCATATAGTGAAAGAAAAACAAAAAGACACGGTAAAAGTTAAATTATTTAACTTAGAGTTAAATCTAATTGATAAGGTTAAAATAATACCCTAAACTTGTCTAAATCTTTTTGGTTGATAGGATTTCGACCCATACCCACTTTACCTCCGAAATAAGACCCTTTGGAACCATTATAAACCGATTTTGACTTTAATATAAAATAATATTTTGAGATATTCCTAAGGTGCCCCTCTCCTCCCTTATAAAAGGGTACCTCCTCCCCCTCCTCCTCACACCAATTTGAGCACTCAAGCTCGGCCAACCCCTGCCAAAATCCCTTCTCCACTTCCCTAGAATAATACTAGAGGTCTTGGTCTTCTTCAAAGACCAATCTTAGTTCCCTAAGTGGAGGATTCAAAGAGGCGTTCCAAAGAAGAGGTAATATCCATTACCGATCTTTTCAATTTCTTTCTTCTTCAACTTCTTATTCTTTAGTTGTTTCATGATAAAGTAATAACATCAGTATTACTTACATACTGATATCTTATTATAAATATGAAACAACCCTAATTCACCATCTATCCATCCCACGGAAAAATGAAATCACCGCGCGTGCGTACGTACGGAATACCGTCTCCACGCCGTGGTGTAATCTATTTTTCCACCATCACATTACAAGGATGGGTATAATGGTGTAATGAGTAACTATTTATGATTATTATAAAGTAATATTGATACTGAAATAATATATATACTCCAATACAGTTCCACGATCATAGGAACGATATCATCACTCGTGCGTACGTACGGATTACCGTCTCCACGATGTGATGCGACTTGTTCAACATGATCATCATTACATAGTAATTATATAAATGAATTGAATTAATAAATATGATATATGTTACACTAATACCATTCTGGATATAAGGTATCTATAACCTTAAAAGAAGAATAAGAATGTATTCGAAAAAACACGCATAAGAACAAAAGGCAATAATGACCCGAGTAACAAGTAACAATGAAATATTACTAACAAGAATCTAAGAATATGACCATATATGATATCATATCAATATGTATGATTCTGGAATAAGTGAATAACATTTTATAAACCATTATACAGGAGCTTCGGACACGTACAAAGCAAATCGGACCTAAGGTAAGGGAAATATCACAATCTCATTTTTATCCGAGATTGTTTATTCGTAAGTATTTATTGGGGTGTATTTTATCATCCACATCCATGTTCCCTCAATAAGTAATATTGTTTCCATCCACTTACAATAGTTTAAATCCAATTTTACCCTTCGGTGAGTTTTTAGTAAAGAATATGAAAGGAATCTTTTGTCGTTTTTTTGTACGAGGTACTTTTTGACTTTTCCGACAAAAGTAAGAAAAATGTTTTTTTTAACTTATACAGCATGAATGGATTTTTAAAACATTATTTCCAAGAAACTTCCTTTACTAGTTTTCAAGTTTATTTTTAATCAACTTATTTTATTTTAAAGTCGTATGACATGTTATGAAAGGAAAAATGTTTTTGAAGTAGAAAGGATATTTTCCTCAAGAATGGAGTTCAAGTATTTTATCAAAATTATTTTCCATCTAAGATAATAAAAGGGTTATGTTTTTATCCCTATTATTACATTGGTTTGATTATGTTGTGATGGAAATATTTTTATGAATTCCTTTATCTTATATGATTTGTTTTATGATGTCATGATGTTTCAAGAATCCCATTTTTGTTACATGTGTTATGCGATGGTGTATGATTTATGATTATGTGGCACACATAAGAAAGGATTCATTATAAGATGGGTGGGACCTATATCTCCCTCCAATGCATTGGGTAAAGATTTTATATCTCATGAGATAGACATGGCTGGAATGGTAGGTTATACCGGTATAGTGAAACAGGACTGAAACGAGGGTTACTCGATTCAGAAAGGGACTTTGTCCACTAAGATAGTCTTGGAAATTAGTCTTGACTAACAAGAAATGATTCTCTATGATTATGTGTGTATGACACAAAGTTTCATGTTTGAAGTTATGATTATCGGGATTACATTTCACTTCTATGATTTATCCCATGTTATGAAATTATGCTCTCTTTTGCAGGTTAAGATTTCCAAAATGTTATGTTCTTATGAATATGATGTGATTGATATTTATTTTGTTTACCCTTACTGAGCATTTGAGCTCACCCTTTTATGTTTTCTTTTCCCCAGGATATAAAGAAAGGTTTTAGGTAAAAAAAGGAAGATCTTTATGGGAGATATTGAAGATCTTTCACCACGATTAGAAGATTACGTTCCGAGTTTCCAAAGACACTAAACTATTATGATCCTTGTGTGTGTGTTTTTGTTATGTACTAAGTATTCCTCAAAAGTAATGTAATGTCCATGTACGTCAGGATTTGGGTATCTACAAAAACCATGGGCTAATTTTAGTTTTATGAACCTGAGGGTTGAGGATGTCATTGTATGACTGATTCATGTTTTGGGTTCCCCCATGATGAGAGTGTCAACCACACCATTTTGAGGACACATATAAGGATCTTGGGATTTTCCAAGATCAGGTGTCCAAACGATTGTCTGATCATTGTGGTGATGATTATAATGATGATGATCAGGTTCTCAATGAGTCGTAGACACATAATGATACAATGGAAGTGTCCCAAAGCTGGTGGATGAATAATATTTTCAAGGCTGTAAATTCAATATCAACTCATAATTGTGTATTGAATCTGAATGAAGATGGAAAGGAAAATGAGGATATTAAAGGATTGAAAACAGTCATTCCATGATGGAAATGTAAACATTTCAGACATATACTCTCAGTAGATGAAGAGACAAGTGAAAGAGATTGGTATTCACAACCAGGATCAGACTATGAAAATGTTAACTTGGTAAGATTTGGATCAAGGAATGGGAATCAGGGGAACCCCTTGTCTAGGAATTTTCCAATTCCCCAGGGGGAAAACCAAGACCCCAAAAAGATTACTCAAACACCCCTAGACAATTGTAACCTAATCTTCAAGAAAGAAAAATTGTAATGGAAACAAGGTAAAATCAAAGGAATATTCATTTAATAATGGTGTAGAATTAGTTCATGGAAAGGAAAATTATACTTCGGGTGGAGTTGAGGTGAATAAGAGTTCAATGATTGATTTAACCTCAGACATAGAGGGTGGAAAATTGGGAGATGGGGCCATGGAAAACTTGCAACTATTTCATTGTTACAAGGAGGAAATAATGGGGTTTTCTAGAAAGGATGAAGAAATTAGTGAAACCTCATCAAGAATCACAATTTTGTCATAGAGGGTCGAAGATGATGAGGCCATGGAAAACTCATGGGACCTTCTTATAAACAAGGAAGAACAAATTATATATAATTTAAGGAAGATTCATGCTTCTAATGAGGATTTGGAAAGAATGAATTAGAGACCAATTTAAGTGAAAAAAACACAAATAATGGCAATTGGAACAATAAGAAACATTAAATTTTGTCCAAAGGTTTCAACAAAAATAAGATAACTCTAAAAGAGTTCATGAAAAAGTGAGGCAAATTGTCCTAATAATTAAATAAAATTATCAAAGATGAATCAGATAAAAAGTTAACTGGTCTATCATCGAAATTTTATAGGGAGGACGCATCTAAAATAATAAATAAGTTCTTTAACAAATTTTTTATGTTCTTTATTTTTTTTGTCGATAATAGACCATGATGATTTCTCAATTTTCCCCAAAAGTGTTTTATAATAAAAATTTAATTTTCAATCAGTCATATTTCAGTGTTTCTATTTTATATATTCTTCTTATCTTAAATCAACATGGTACTCCCTATTTTCTAACACAATCCAATTTATAAATATTTTTCAAATATATTATTATAACCCTTCCAAACAAAATTTTTATGTATTTATTAAATTAATGGATCCAAAAAAAGTTATCTACCATTTTAAAATTTGAAAAATATATTATAAATAGAATAATAATTTTTTTCTTATTTAATAATTATAGAATTAATAAATTAATAACAATCAATTTATTCAAATTTTTTTTATGAAATATTAATATTAGTATCGAAATACGAACCCAATATTAAATTAATTTTTAAATTACTATTTTTTCCCTATTAAAAATCGATAAACCATTTTTAAATTTTTTTTAATAAAGATAATTTATACTAGAAAAACAGATAATTGATAATCATTATCATTCTTAGCATCCAAGAACATTCTTTTTATTTTTTCTTTTTTATTTTTTGTTTTTTGTTAATTTTTTTCATTAGTGAGAAAAACACCATGTTAAATTTTTCTGTTAAATGCACAGGAGCTCTCTCAATAACTCTTTTTAATTCTTCATTTTTTTAAAATTGAAAAAATATAAACATCTATTAATTATTATTATCATACTATAATTGTAAATAACATTTCAAGAATTAAACAATAATACATAATCCCACATAATAATGTAAAATAAAAAATTTTAATATATATTTGAGATAAAAAACAAATTAATAATAAATAAATTATCATTAATAATTAATTAACAACATAAATATATATTATAATTATTTTATAAAAAGTTGACATAAATTTTAAAATATAAGT
Source organism: Viscum album (assembly GCA_963277665.1). Lineage (NCBI taxonomy): Eukaryota > Viridiplantae > Streptophyta > Magnoliopsida > Santalales > Viscaceae > Viscum > Viscum album. The sequence goes on from OY728161.1 coordinate 1,456,966,055, forward strand.
CATGAACCGATCATCAAAATAAATTACATAATTATATTTTTTGAATATTAAAATTAATATTAAATTCATATGAATCATTTATACACCCCCACAACAAAAAATTTTAATCCCTAAAAATAAAATTTCTTATAAAAGGAAAATTGTTAAACATTTTGTACATTGTACCCTAGTTGAAAATCTGTGTTACCCGATTTCATTTATAATTTCTAGATATCACCATGAATTCCCAATAAAATACATTCATTTTATATTTTTTTTAAATTACTGGTTGGAAACAATTACATAATCCCATTCTATAAAAAGGGAAATTATAAACTACATCCCATTATTACAGCATATTAATAACTTATAAATAACCAATTTAAAAATATCATCTCATTATTTAATTTATCTTTTCATACACTGAATTTAATTTTTCAACTATTTAAAATCTCATAATTATTTTTTAGAATATTTAGAAAAAATTATTGAGGATTCATATATTCGGGATAATGAGTAACAAGAGGTTATTGGGTGGTTAATAGTTGGAAATCTGTCTTTACAGATATTATAATATTTCCTAAAAGATATTCAAAGACTATATCATCAATAAATAGATATCAATTTCTATGGATTTTATATTAATTTTTTTAAAAAAAATTTAAACTTAAATCACACAAGGTTATCGAATAATTTCAAAACATTTCAAAAAAGTCATATAATACTATTTTTGAAAATAAATTTACACCATTAATAAAAATATATTTATTATAAAAAAAATATGGAAGTTTATCTTGATCAAGTCATGAAATACTAAAAAATAATATTCGATCAGAATAACATTTCATGTTATATATATGTACAAAATTATCCAAAATATCATTGGGCAAGAATATGATTCACGGGACTAAAAACCCATCCCTTTCATATATTCCCAGATAGATCAAAATAAAAATGATAAATAAAACTAAAAAATTTAAAAATCAGTTTATTTTTAATATATAACTATACCACTATGATGATTCGGGTATCAACAGTAATTATGTTTCACATTCATATGTTTGGTTTACATTCCATTACCCAAAAAACTATCCACAACACTATCAATAACCACATCTCACTGGTCACATAGTTAAAACCCTATAAGGATATTACCAGAGATACCATAGTCCTTATACATGATATCCCCAAACCACAATAAGTTTTTCAAAAAAGTCCATATTTTTTATAATATTAAGCATTTAAACAATTACATGGGAAAAATGGTACCCTACATAAACTCTTTAATCATAAATATAAAATTTTTTTAAAAAATATTTTATAATATTTTATACATATGAAATATATAAAAATTCATTATGTAAATGAAATACGCTTCCAATTAGGATGTTAAAAATAAAAATATAGGGAATATTACAAAATAATAAACAATATAAATATAGAATTCATATTATCTAGATATAAAGGAAGTAAAAAATAATATTTGTAAAATCACAACCAAAATTATAAAATATTTGGTATAAAATATCAAAAAAACATGGGTTTATGATTCATATGAAAATTTTATTGATGAGGAAAAAAATGATTCGATGGAGACTCGGTATTATATCCTTTTTATCATGTAATGAATGTTCTTCAATTAGACATCTCACATTAGATTCACCATTTTTTCAACCTAGGGTGAATTGTGCCCAATGGTTGACTGGAAGGGGTTATTTTTTCGATTTCTTTGTCCACATCAGGTAGAATAGTCGTAGATGGTCTCTAATGTGTTTATACAGAGATCTAGAAACCTCAAACGACTCTCACTTCCAAGATTCATGCAATTCCATTCTAAAGACTTTCCTTGGTTTGATGATGTAGATTACAACACATAAGAACATGCATTTCTCAAGAGTATGGTAAATTAGGCTCATCGCACCCTAAAGGGGGGGGGAATGCCTATATTGTTTCTCTCTCATATATTTAAGCCATGTTCATCGGTTCATGAATCATTGGTTCATTCTGAAGCATGTTTACTCATATGATGTAAGATAAATCATAAACACCCATTAGTATGAAATTATCTGTTTGTATCTGAGGTTATATATCAATGTAGATATATGTATATATCCTATGATCTTTATAAATGTTACCCTTTGGTGTACACATCTGGATATCTTTTGATACTCATTTAGACCAAGCATGATTAATCAACGTGATTAGGTTCTCTGGAGTTTACCATCATCTAGGAGGTGTGAATTGTTTTGATGTTGGGATTGAACCCATAAGATGGGTTTCTTATGTGTCACTATGGTAGGAATTAGAAACCATGTTGTTTTGTTCCATTTAATTGGGTACAGCAACATTTAAGTTCATGTGAGAAGGACCCATCCATCCATTTTAATGTCATGTAGTAAAGACTACTAGAAAAATGGTTCCTTGTAAAATTTCATTATGGTACTTACATTGGGGAGGACTAGGGTACCCCAAAATGGAAGTAGTCTTCTAAGAATCATATGATCCAATCAAGGAAATGATCTAGGGATAATTAGTGTGGATATGGGAACTGGGTTTGGACCTAATGGAGGCTTCCTATGTTTCCCAGTTTGTTGGGAATCAAATCCAATGTATTTTAATTAGATAGGACTTATGTACTGATTATTCCTATTAAATGGGAATGACTGGGGTTACACTGAATATGAGGCCCACCTAGATATGGTTGGGTCTTATATCTGTGAATAACGAACATAATTATTTGTGATTATGAGCTGATTCTTCCAATTAAAGGGGACGTGATTTTATTGGGGCTTATTTATGGAGTTGGCTCGTTTGATTTTGGTTGGAGATTACATTATAAGGGAAGAGCCATTATGACTAAAATCAAGACATATATCTATGGATAAAGATATTTTTGGTGTTTGAGTTCATTTTGATGTAATTATAATCACTAAAATCTAATCTAACATGATTCATGCTAGGTTTGATAAACAAGAGTATACAGTAGATCTGATGATCATGAAACCCTCCCTATCTGCTAATGGATGTTGTTGGAGTTAGAAGAGGGGAAGATAGTGGATTTCCGTGTTCCCATTTCAACTTTTTGTTTTCATATGTAGTATATTCATGTTCAGGAACCTATCTATATAGGTCCTGGACTGAGGTAAAAAGAAGAAATAGAGTTTGCTCATGTAAGAAAAGATTGGGGCTAGCCTATGTGGGATTTCCCTTTGAAGGTCTTACAGTTTATACTACAGTTTAATGTTATAGAGCATGGATGATGGCATCACAGTTTAATGTCATTTTTCAGGTACTATTACAACATATCCTAATGTCATGTATTATGGACTAATACCATATAATTTAATTTCATATGGTCAGGATGTGTTTCATATATTTTAATTCCATGTGTCTAGGACAATAACTCATAGTTTAAGGGCATAGAGTTTTGATCACTTGTTTTAGAAACCTTGACTAACTGGAGAATAATCAAAATGATATGTTATGAAATGAATTGAAAATGATAGGGTAGTAATGTTTAAACAATTATTCTTGGGATTATTAGATCAGGAGAAATGATATGGGCATGTAAGACATTGAGATGTATAGAGGTAAAAAAATCCTCATCTAAGGAAGAATTTGGCTCTTGTTGATAGGATATTTTTGTGGGAAACATATATATATCTATTAGAGAATATTGTGTATAATCATGTAATAGAGTTCTATGGACACTTACCATCCATTTCGGATGGCTAGGGTGGTTTATGAGGATTCCAAATCACCACATAAATAGAATTTGATGGTTGATGAATGGTGTATCCAAGCATGTAAGAATCATTAAAACGGTGGTTTTCCCTAGAGTTCTGGATCAAACTCACATAAGAGGAAGGTGATTGGTTATTTGGAGTGTCATGGGGAGTAGGATAACTCATGTTATTGAAGGTATGGATGTTCAGGTGGCATAAGGGTGAAAGTAAAAATGTCATTGACCATGACGAAAAATTCGAAGTCAAACTCATCATTTTGGGGGGTTTTTAGGGTAGCAAAGGGACTGGAAAGGAAGTACAGGAATGAAACATGGTAGTAATCACATGTAGTGGTGTGGGGGAACATGAACCATTGTATGGAACAACAAGTACATATGATTTTTGGTATAAGGTTGGCTGTGGTGGAGCTGGCTATGTTGGACAATCCATGAAGGAAATTATGTTAAGGAGTGCCCGTGAAAGAGCATCTGTGAAGGGATGGCCACAAAGGAGCTTCCCGCAAAGGGTTATCCACAGAGGAGTTCCCACATAAGATTTTCATCAATGTGTCATATGCGATGCATCGTTGAGAAAGGGTAGTTTTCTATTGAGAATCCTTGATGTGTAGTGCACAAAGGGGATCTTTATTGAAGCAATTTTATTCCTTCCACGGTTTCATAAATCTAATTCCCCCAATTTTCAAAAATAAGATTTCCTTTTTATATAATATTTCTTAGAGGATCTTCTTCACATAATTATTGAGATGGAGTCAATGAAGGGATTCAGGTGTGGGAGAGATTTCTCCCACACCTTCTACATTATTCTCCATGATTCATCCCCAATTAAATCCATCCTCCTTTTAACCCCTCGTGGTTTATTTATGAGTTCTATGCACCTTGTTTTTCAGAGTTCCAAGGAATTAGTTAGTGAGAACATTTATTTGTAGGTATTGGAATTTCCACCTCGTCCTGTAAACTAATTAGTTCACTAGGGATATTCATTTTCAAGGATATATATACCGCAAACCTCCTTTAGAAGACATTAGTTTCATTTGTTGTTCCTAGTCCACCATCTTAATCTAGTGAATTATATAGTTTATAGTTTCATCAAGAAGTAGTGGATTTCCACAAAAAGTAGTAGATCACAATGTGATTTTGTGCCTCATAGTCTCACCCCTACAAAAATTGTATAGTGCTATTCTAAGATTTCTTTGTACCCTATTCCGATTTTGAGGTAATTTCCTTCATCTTGAATGCATAATTTTTAGGACCAAACAGTCCATGATTAAAATGAAATATAAATTTGGTGGAAATTCAAATTCCAAAAACTTATTTAACCCCAGAAACCTCAATGTTCATCCAAGGAATCAATTTTTGTTAATGTGAATTATTAAACTCCATTTGTCAGTGTAGAAAAGGATAATACACAATGTTCATAAGAATGGGTTGAATATAGTAACTAAGTAGGATTTCCAAAATCCATGAAAGAATTTATATATTAATAATTTACCTTACTACATAGTTTATTTTAAAAACACAATAATTTTCTTGGTATAAAAAAATTTGTTTTATTTTTATCAAAATATGTTTACATTATTTAGTTATGAGGGTTTTAGGGGATATGAGTGGCTTGAGAATATACTGAGGAGAAAAATTCCAATATTTAGGTGAGGAATATAGATTATATCTCATTCCTAACATGAAAACTTATGTCACACCATCAATTTTCATGAAATAGGAGAGGTTCCACCATTATATGCTAGTTCATGACCTAAATGTGAATTTTTCCATAAATGTTTAATTGGGTATATTTTTAAATTTTAATGTTAGGTGGTTTTATTAATATAAGAGGTCCCTATCCTTGGTAGTGAATGTGGCTGATCGCCTTATTCCCTTTGGATTCATCCCCTTCAAATAGTGGTTGTTCGCCATTTCTCCACCATTTTTCCTATGTTAGTTGTGATGTAGAACATAATTCTACTAGTATTCTTTTGTTTTTTCTTGGTTTTATCTATTCTCATGTGGTTTCTCAATATATTTGTGCATTTTAACCAATTTTAATAGATTCCATCTACATTTTGGATTCTACAGGATTAACTCTAATCAATGACAAATATTTTTGATGTGTGGATATATATAATTATAAGGTATATGGTTTATAAGTCATCCTACATGTCTCACACTCCATTATTTATTTATTAATTGTGCAGTTATGATGACATTTCCACATATTTAACATAATTTAATAAATTAAATATTTTTATCCCTAAATCATTAACTTGAAACTCTAAATAAGCCATGCACAAACTCTTGGAGCATATGAAATTAAAAGTTTCCACCCATGGGATGTTCCTAACCATGGAAGTGACTTCTTATATTCATGGGGTGACCCTAAGTGTTCTATAGACTGAAAAATGTGATTTTTCTTTTGTTACTATTACATCAGACAGCCATGGGGTGTGCTTGACCTTGTAATATAAATTTTTTAATTAAATTTGTGACCTGATGGGTGCATTAAACTTAGGAATTTATCTTTAGTATGTGACAAGAACCTTTACCCTCACTTTTGGTGTGTTTTAGTATAATAATAAATTATGGGTAATTAAAGAGGGAACCCTCAGGATGCATAGAACATAAGATATGATCAAAGGTGAGTGACCATGAATTCCTCAGAAATTCTCTAATATTCAGTCTATATATTTATATTATGAGTCTGAATATAATTATATTAGTGTTTGTATAGATATATTTCCCTTGGGGATTGATTTGAAAATAATAATAATGGAAAATAGATATGTTTCCTTAGGAGTTTTTGAGTTTGAAACCTGAAAATTATTGAATTAAATGAATTTATTGATGAGTGGCTTGTGGCTTTATAATGAATGTTTGAAATATAAATACAGATAGCCCATGGGTTTAGAGATGAAGCCTAATACTTTATAATACATAGGATGATATAACCTTTGTTAATTGCTAACATATAGTAATTTAGAATTAAAATGGTTATGCCCGTTGTGTTCAACAATAATTAATAATACATTTGAACGCCCTAGGGGATAGTAATTGTGTTCAATGATGATGCATGGTACTTTGGAATTCAATGTGTTATTTCTTTTGGGTTGAATGATTATTATAGATTATTTAAAACACCTTTGGTGATTTTCTTAGTTTTGTAAATATAACTTAGTTACTATTATTACTTATGATTTTCCATATTGTGATGATAATAATGCTCAATGAAATATTGTGACTAGAAACGTGTAGATTAGTCCAATGTATGTATGGTAAATTTTATGTTTCAATTTAGAACACAAGGATCTATGGTGGTTTTATTTATCTGTGTTATGCCATTACTTATTAATTATACACATCAACATAAAAATTTTAACTCAGAATGGATATTATTATAGATGTCGTGGGTGGTTTCCTACAAAGTTATAACAACACCCTTCCTGGGATTCTATTTGGAACGAGAGAAGAAATTTAGTTGTAAATGGTAGGATAAGGGTAATCTCTCTACGACTATTGCATATTTGGTCAGGTAAGATGAAGTACTAATGTTGGGGATATATTTTGGACTAGAAACCACTTTTGTAGGATTATCTTATTTTTATCTTTTTTATGCATATGACTTTTATTTATGTATGAATAAAAAATTTTGTTATAAAATCTCATTTTTTATGGTATAGATTTTGATTATTTATTAGAAATTTCGTAAAATCTTTATATTTTTTTTATTTATATGGATTTTTGGACTGATTTTACTTATTTTTTTCTATTATATTACATTTTTATGTTGGTAAATCCTCCCTAAAATACCACCATATAACCATGTTTCCAGTATCCAACCATTACTATATGGGGATGCATGCTTGAGGTACATTGGGGATCGCCAATTAAGAATATAAAAAATGGCCTTTGTTAGTGGGATGTTACAAAGTGGTAACAAAGATATATTTTGTAATACCCAGAGAATGTAGAAAGGATTTTGAGAAATATATGAATATAGTATAAAACGTGTTCATTGGAGTTTAATTCCCATGAAAAAGGAGTTTCAACATTGAAATGGTAGGGATTGATGTTTGTGATTTTCTCTTTTACTATAAATCAATTTCACCTTGAGATCTACCAATGAATATGAGGATAATGATATATGGGATATTATATCTTGGAAAAAATGGTAAGAGTTTTAGTGTACATGAATCCTACTAGGAACCTAATTTTCACATGTAAATTACATGATTTCCTATGATTTATTACATAGACAATGATGTGGGTCAGTTGTTTAATGTTTCCAAAACAATTAATAAAGTTTTTCCCATATATTTGTATCGTGTAATATTACTGAATCGATACTCTAAATGGATAATATAAGGTTAATTGATCACTTTACATGATTATTACAATGCATCATAATAATTGAATTCTAACAACTAAATCATTTTTTCAATAATTAATTTGAATTGAAATGTTACCTAATTGAGTCAAATTTGTATATATTTTTAACATAATTAAATAGTTAAAAGTGTATTACATGATAAATTAACATGATTACTATATGTCATGAAGACTTTAAAATTACAAGTTAATGATATAAATAATCTTCCCCTTTATATTTGACTTTAAATTTTATATAACCATACCAATTGATATGCAAATTCAATTTTATGTGAAATGAAAAATAATGATATGGTGAATCCTCTATACAATATGTTACATTTTGTGTATATTATATTAAATCCATGTATGGGTTGTTTGTGGCATTGAGCATGCACGAGTTCTTATATCCATATGATATGAGAATAACGAGTCATTGGAAATTTTATCACTTTCTGTGAACTGAGATTTTGAGAATTTTAGTAGAAAATTATTCTGAAACGGGTCACAATGTACATAACATAATCTTGCAAATGGGTATGTGGGGATAGGGAGAGGGGTCGAGCTATGAGATCTTTATAATGTGGGGTGTATGAGATAGAATGATGCCATTCATGTTACAACATCAGTTTGAACTGTGGCCCTGAGATTTGAGGTATTATAAGACTATATTCGACCATTGTGGGTTTGTGGCTGACTAGAGAGTTGGTAGCATAGATTATACTGAAAATTTTATGTGAAACCCTTATGTTTTAGCGATTAAGTGGGGTGGTGATACGTTTTTCTACCATTTTGTCCCTCTCATGTGTAGGTGATGAGCTAAGGATGTCCATGTAGTGGTATATTACTTGAGTATTGTATACTTGATACATGTTTATGATTACCCTATAGTTAGTGGATTGGGTTGTTAGTTTCCTTGAGATATTATGATGTTGATCATGATATTAGTGAGCCCAGCACTGTGATTGATTAGACTGAAATTTTCTAGCAACTATTAGAGATGGATGTTCTATAAGTGGGAAACCTAAGAGAGGATAAAACGAGCTTATAGATGATTTATATATAATAATAAAAATATATTCATTACATTGAAATTTATGCATGATATGTGGTAGTGAATTATTTTAATTTGAATGTTGATTCCTTGTGCACATTTGACGAATATACCACCCCATGATGTTATGGTATACATATGGTTTTTAAAGGGTATGGGTTTTTTTTATTCTCAATCCTATCTATGACGTTATCCTAGTTTTTTGGATATTTAATAGATATCGTGTGATTAAGTGACTCTTTTTTCTTAAATTTATGATATAATATCCTAGAACCCGCACTCCCAGACCCTGTGCTAAAATCTTGAACAATTCATTCCTGACATTGATGTTTCTCTGGGTAAACCTTTTTTTCATGGTAACCTTACAACATTAAAAGAAAAAAATGGATCATTTATATTCTATAAGACCTTTTGGGTTTTGAGTTTTATATAACTATGAGAAACTACCAGATAAACAATTCCCATGATTTTAAATGATTATTTCTCCCTCATAACCCATCATTTCCTTTCCAAATTAAGACATCATCATTATCCATAAGAAATATCTTCTATTCATAATTCTTTCAACCTCTTTATTTATAACAAGGGGTAAAGGAAACATAAGATGGGTGATCTCTAATTCTATATATGTTTTAACATTATAATTAGAAATTAAATGTGATTAGTGAGAATAATAAGTGAATAAGGGTGAGATGACATAGTAAAAGTGAATGAGTGTAATATATGAGTATTCATACCCATCAATAAGTAGATCAACAAACATTAAAAATAGAATAAGGAATTATCAAAGACCATTCATAAGACATTATGAAAATGTACCATTTTGTATCAATCTGGACCAATTGAAACATCATAATACCATAAAAAACAAATATAAAATATACTTATATATTAGAACATCATCTCAGTGAACCATTGTAGAATACTGACATATCCATTTCATAAACATTACAAATTAGATAAACCATATGAACAACTTCCAATATAATTATCCAAAGAAAACAATTATCACCTAATTCATTAGAATGCTCTCTGGGTACACCCATCGTATAAGATATAATGGCATCAACTGATGCTATATGGGAACACCCATAATTTTTAATTTATAAGAACCACTATATAAACAAAATACATAGAGTTTTCATCATAAAACTCATAGATACAATCACTATTCAATTACATACTGATCAAATCATGCATATGAAATGGGTTTCATGTCAGTATTTATAAAAGATTATTAAAAGATGTAAATAAAATGGGTTCCAAAAAAATATCTTTGAAAAATGGTTAATCCACGGAAAAGAAACCAAATTCATAATAATATAATTGAATCATGGCTAAATTGTGAAAGAGAAATGTGTTATATAATACGGTTCTATAAAAATATTTTTGTAGAATGGTTATCCCAAGAAAAAACAAGTTCTATAATAATATATTTTTCAAATGGTTAACCTGTGAAAACTAACCAGGTCCCAAAAAATTCTATTTGAAATATGGTTAACATGTAAAAATAAGAATTCATTAAAATCTACTTGAAACAATGTTAATCCATCCTGAGAAGGAACGTATATAATATTATTAAAAAAATATCCCCTTGATGAATTTATATAATTTTTTATGTTAATGAAAGTATATAAGATTTAAATATCAATACAATAATTTAAATGAATTTAAAAGTTTCATTTTGAAAAACACTTTTCATAACAAAGCAACCTTTGAAAATAATTTTCATTGAAGATAGACTTGAATGATTATAATGGATGATTTTCAAAATCATTTAAATCACTAATTTAGTAAATATCCTTTAATCATTCCAAAAATTTGTTTTAAAACAATTTTTAAAACATTGTTATAAAACATGATTTTGGAAGAGCACATATTCTAGACCTAAGAGATAAATGAAGTTAGACATTCATAAAAACACTTTCTCAGAAATTGTAAGTACAAAAGAGTGGAAGATGGTACAATTATGTAAAAATATAATTTATGAAAAGATAATAAATGAATAAATGATAATTATAATATTTTAACATTGGGTAAATAAACATATAGAATCCTTATAAAGGATGATAATTTTTTTATCAAAGGGTAATGGTATGAAGCCCCAATTTATTGATTAAAAAAAGTGGAATTAGATATGCAATACATAAAAAAACAGATTTGTCAAAGCCCCCTCCCTGGGGGCCCAAGTTTTTTCCCAATATTTTCTCAAATTATCCACTCCTTTTTATGTAATTCATTCCAGAGTAGTATTTTTATGCCGCTGCGACCTCGTCCTTTGCCAAATTGAGCATCAATATCCCTGGCCTGTTGGAGTAATGTATCCACTTCTTCATCCGATTCTGAATTTACAGCCTGCTCCTCTTCATTTTTCATTTTCTCTTCATATTTTCTACTACTTCTTCTTTGAATTCTTTTCCTTTCTCCTTCATCCTTGTCCACCTCTTCCATATTTTCAGTCTCTTTAGAACCAGGTGTAGCTGATAAATGATGAGATTGAAAGAAAAGGCTTTTACTAATTTGATAACATCGAATACAATCACCATGAAAGAATATAATTATATGAGACTTAGAATATCATGAAAATAATTATATTCGTGATATAATATTCCTAATTTTCATTTATTACAACTCATAAGATAATATAGGTGTATGACCTAACAAATGACTCAATGATATAAAATTTATACAAAAATCCCATATCAATTTGGTAACATTGAAACCATAAACCCCCTGATGGGGACATGATTAAATGGCTATATAAATTCATATAAATTTAGTTATATTAACAATACAATTTATTAATTTGAAGTATATACACCAAACAATAAAAATAATTTTTGAATATAGCATATATCTCACAGAAATAAAATTGAGATATGAAAAACATTACATTGACTTAGGTTCATCACTGTTGTTATCTATATTCTTAAATAATAAATTTATGTTAATTATTTAATTCATTGAGAATAATTTCCTATTTTATCATTACTTTTATATCACATATAAAAAAATCTATGTACATTTACTTAATCAATTAGGTTTACATTTTATGTTTTGACCATATTTCCTTGTGTGTCACAAACTAATTAGTTCAGTTAAAATATTTTTAAAAGGTCATTATTTAAAAATATAAATAATAGTAATCAATTAATAATTATCATATTTTTACATATATTATACTTTTAAAATAAATCATGACATATGCTTATGAAAAATGAACCAATGTTACGATCATGGAGATGATATGCCATAAATATGCATGAGTAACATTACCATTTCTCAATGAACCTTATGAACAGAAGGCATGTAATATTTTATCCTTAAATAAAAGTAATTAAATCATAAATATTATCATATATATTTTTATATACTAATATATATCATTACTATGATGTAAAAGGAATCACATCGATTCGAGGAGGTGGTAGTCCACATATCAACGAACAACGTTATCACTTTTTTAGTGTGTGGAATTGTCAGATCAAAATGATTCATAATAATTACAATAATATAATTATGTATTTAATATAATATTTGTATCATTTATAAAATATAAATTCATCATATTTTCCATTATTACCTTCCATGTATCGCGGTAGTGAAACACACTCCACATCTCTTAGTGAGGCTATAGTATTCCGTACACACGAGCGATGTCATCATATCCGATACGGAATGTAATAAAAAATTTGGGATTATTGTATAATGACTTAATATATATTATAAAATTTTTAATATCATAAATATAATATATAAATAGTATTTCCACTATTATTACTAAACATCATAGGTTTTAATGAAAAAATGAATGACTTCATTTCGCGAGGTGGTAGTCCGCCTTACACACGAATGATGATTTTGAAACCCATTTAATATATCTATATGGCGGTCTAGGTCATAAAAATAAAATAAAAACATATTAGTATATTTTATATACCATGTATATTATATAATCATAATATAATTATAATTTAATAAGGAGTAGAAGGAAGTAAAATAAAAATTATTTTAGATGAACATTAATAATTATTTAGGTATCCTCCCCATATTTGCCCAAAAAACTATAAATTGATTAGTTTCTTAAAAATCAAAGGCATCTAGGATGAGATTATGAATGTTAGAAGGTTATTTTTGAAGGGTTTGGATGATATAAAAGGCTTTAATGGTATGGAAAAGTGGATAGAATGAGTGACTTTTTATACTTGAGGACTTGTGGTATTCTTGTAAATAATTATATGTTTTGACTATTGGGAGGTCTCCCAAACCTCAAATGCCTCAAACACTAAATTAAAAATGTATTTTGTGATTTTTTGTTCAATAAAAACATCCAATACATAAAATAAATTTTTTTGTTAACATTTTTCCACTAACACCTATGTTTTTTTATTTTTTTCATTCTGGTTTTTCATTATAGTAACTAGTTTTCTAACCAATGTAGTTAATAAATATGGATAAATTAATGAGACACTAATTTTAAATAGAAAGTATATTTTAAAAAATAAAAACTCTATATCTGTTGGAAAATAAATTTTTACAGAAGTGGATGTCACGTGAAAAATGACGTTTTAACCATAACATGGGTAACAAAGGTTTTACACTTTTAAGGTCAATATGATCATTATTAAAGATAAAATAACCCATTAATGGAAAATATTTTATATTTTTTAACACATAAAATTCCATTGAAATAATATATGGTTTTTATAAATTTTAAATCATTCAATAAAATATCATTTATTTTAAAATACAGATAATATCAGTTTTGATATCCTTTATTTTATATAAAATTAATAATATCAAGACATTGTTGGAATTTAAATATATTAATTGATGTCCAATGTAAAATTATACTTTAAAAAAAATATCATGGAACAAAATTATTAATTTTATTTATCTCATGTTAAATATTTTTAGTATCATTTTTTTATCTAATTAAAAACTAAATAATTCATGCAATTACGTATCTTAATCATTTAATGTAATTATAAAATCACTGAAAATTAAAAATTAAATAATATTGAAAAAATAAAAAATTATTCTGAAAAAAATATTTATAACATAACCTATGTAGTATTTTCCCTATCCTAAAAGCATTATTGAAATTAAAAAGGAAGAATAGTAAATTTTTTGATTTATTTTTTTCTTAACTTAATATTTTGGTCACATTCATGGAACAATGTCCCAAAAACTAATATATTTATTTTATAAGGTAATAATGTTCTAAAAGTATCAATAAAATGTATTTTGGACAAGTGGTGGGTCATTTTTAAACCATATATTCAATGTGTAACCACAAAGTATACTCAATTTTTATTTAATAGGCATAATTTATTTTAATTATCTTTACTAATCACATTGGTAAAAATATTAACAAGGAAATTTTTTATAATATTAATAATATACTATAAAAATGGAATATATATTTCCAAATTATTTTTAGAGAATATGATGAATTTTATTCTAAATCAATCTAGAAGACATGATGTGAAATTATATCTTTAAAGTGAAAATGATCGAATATTCATAATGTTTTTATATAAAAACTCAATATGATATTTATTCCAAAAACATATATTTCAATAATATTTTTATAATTGATCTATTTTGACTTTAAACAAAATTAATAATATAAACGATCTTTGTATATAATTTCTGTGAAATGATATTTTTCAATTAGAATTATTTATTTTTCATTATTAATCAAAAATTAAAACTTTTCAAAAAAAAGACACCCTACTAATATTTTTAAAATATTTTTTAAAAAATAAAATTAATTTTTTAAAATAAAATTTATAAAAATTTAATGATTTATACGTTAAACAAGTGTTTCATTAAAAGGATGAAAAACTACCATTATAAGAATAAAACATTATTTGTGTAAAATTGGATTTTTTCTCATTTTTCAGCTCCCAAATATATTAGATGGATGTAAAAATATTTGATTTATAATATATAATATATATTTAATTAATATCATTAAATAGTAGTAATTAATTTTATTTTTTATTATAAAACACGTTGGACTGTATAAAAATTGTTTTTTATAATTTCCTTTATATTGAATTAAATTTTTCAACTGATTTATAATTAATTGAACAAAAAATAACTAATTATATGCAAGTTTGAAACAAATTTTCTTTATTCGGTTAATCATGTCTATAACTACACTTAGAATGGATAACTCAAAACTATCTAGTTAAATAATTATAGTAATAGTATATTGTTGTTTTGTAAAACTCGATCTTATGTGTCGCTGAAGCTATTGAAGAAACACATTATTTCAGGTATAGTATGATAAAACGAGTGTTACATATAATAAAATATAATATTATTCATTTCATTTTTGGTATAAATTATAATTTTATTTTTTTAAACACTCAGGGTGTTATCATTACCCCTTTTAATAAACTGTGTCCTTACAATTTGGACTTTTTATCCGTAATTAGTGGTTCAAAATATAAAAATACATTTTTTTATAAACCCACATAGTAATAATATTTACTAAAATTCCCTATTAATAAAATAGAAATATAAGTAAAAATTTTATATGGAATATAATATAACTATGTTTCTAAATAAGAAAACATAGATGGAAAATGGGGGAAATATTCAAATATTATAGATAGTGATTAATCTCATTGATCAGAAGAAATTGAAAGATCAATTAACTGTTAATGGAATAAATACCAATAATATTTGATGATCTAAAAAACCCATAGTTCATTAGAAATTAAGGTACCCGGATAACATTTTTATTCCAAGATCCTTTTCCCAGAGTTAATGAATTTCTCTTACCATTATGACTAAGATAAAATAATAGTATATTTCAAGAGAAGAATTAATTCCTTCGATTAGTTTCCACCACAAGCTCATATTTGTTCCTAAATGATGTTAATTCATGATGAATTATAAATGTATAAAGAGATAATAAATTCATTTAAAGGGCCAAAAAATCCCTAAAATCATAACAGTATATTCATTATTTATTTTGAAATTATCCAATATAAAAATTGTTAGCACATGGTAAGGTAATTCAAAAAATGAAAAACATTCAAATAATATAGTAACGTTCCAAAATCAATAGTAAACACAAATTTCAATTTATATTATTCCATAAATAACTATCCATAAAATTTGATTATACTTTAATGACTATTTTTTAAACCAAATGATTAAATGGATCTGATCACATATTGTTCTATGATAAATAAATCATTATTCCTCAAATAAATTCATATATTTTTTCTAAATAACAATAATATTATCCATTAAAAATGAAATAATAACAAGGAATTCATGTTTTACACTAGTAGGTAGGAAACCATTAACTTCTTTCGATTATTGTTTCAAGTCCACTTGCCTTTTAAGATGCGACAGGTTTTCACCGGGACTTTGGGTTTCCCTTTCTTAATTAAACATGTAAAAACAAATTCCTCCAAAAAAACACATCATGTTGAAACTAGGGGCTACAAATACACCCAACTCGTAAGAACCCTAATAAAATTTCATTAATAACTTTAAAATCACATCTCTTAAAACCTAAATGTATCTTCTAATAAAATGAACATACGATAATACTTAAACCTATAGGTCTTTGGAGGTATCCATAACTCCTAATATTAAAACACATGAAAACATCCTAATATAAAATTTTATCTATCCTTTAATTTTATACCAACTATAATATCCCATAAACAAAACTCAATATTATTGTGTGGAAAATATGAACATTACATTTTCGTATTTGATTCTGATAAGGGTGATCCAATTTTTTCAATTCATATCTTATAATAGAAAAAAATTAGACTATTTACATCCTATTAGAACATTTAGGATTATTTTTTTAGATATTTTGGAAAAACTCATACTTAGTAAATATACATGACATTGAATTTGTATTTATCCCACTTAGCCTGACATTACATTTCCATATTAAGAAATCATCATCATAAATATGTAATACCTTATAGATATAATTATTTTGATATATTTTTTTATAAACAAATGGAAAATGAAACATATGTAGGGTGATCTCAAATACATAGTGTGTGTAAAACATAATAATTATAAACTTAATGTCACTAATGAAAATAAAATGTGTATAGGGGTTTGATGACATAATAAAAGTGCATGGGTAAAAAATATGAGTATTCATAACCATAAATACTTATATCATCAAATATGGAAACATCTAATAATGAATTAATCAGGTAATAATTATTAGGAATCAATATCCATGTTTTTTGTGATATAAATATTCACCATATAAGACATCATGATCCTATAGTAATCATAAATTAAAATTATTGGAATATTTGAACATTATTTAGTAAACCCCTTAAAAACACCATATAAAACCATTGTAAAAGACATAAAAATTAGAATATCGACATGTTAAACTTAAAATACAATTCTATGAAGAATATTACCATTCCATAATAATTTGGTTTTCTACTAGATATGACTCATTTTCTAAGCAATAATTGGTTCACACAATTCTATTTTAGTGAAAACATCATTTATAACATCAAAAACCAACCTTAGGAATAAAATACATAAATATTTTTCATAAATCTATTTGAAACCATCATTATTCCATTATAAACTAACATGTACAAGGAAAATAAATTATTTTCTTGTAAATATCTTTGAAACATGAATAAATATTAGAAATAAATATGTTCTATTAAAATCTATTGTGATAAATGGTTAACTTCTGGAAACAATTGGTAACATAACAATCATTTTAAAACATGGAAAACCTATAGAAAATAAATAGGATATATAAAAAACACTTTGATACATGGTTAACCCATGGAAATGAAATAGGTTATGTAAATGTATAATCGAAACATGATTAACCCTTGGAAATGAAATAAGATTCATAATAATATATTTGAAACATGGTTAACTAATGGAAAAGAATAAGGTTCCAAATCAATTTATTTGAAAAAAAATAATCCATACAAGGACGGAATGAGGCTGGTATTATTAAAAAAATTTATATTGGATTAAAAATAAAAAAATGGTTAATGATTTGGATGAATGTAAATGTAATTCATAGATCATTAAATATATAAAAAAAATTTCATTTTGAAAATAACTTTTCAAAACATAAAACATTTTTAAAATATATTTCATCTAAAATAAAATTTAAATAACATAATAGAATCTTCTTAAAAAAATTTAAAACATTTCTCGAGGAAAAAATACTTTCATATTTAAAAAATCATAAAAAAGTGCTTGAGAAACAATTATAGAGAACATGTTTTTGAATGAAAATTGGTTTTTGACCAAAGAGAGATATAGTGTCAAATTTTATTAAAAATATTTCCTGAATCGTTTATGTTCCAAAGAGTGGGAAAATAGATAAATTGATTGAAAATATCCTGAATAAACTGTGGAAAATATAATTCATGATAATTATAATATTTCGACATCTATAACCTAATCATACATAATCCTGATAATTAATGTCATTTAAAAAAAAGAAACTTACCACATTATTACCATTGAATTAAAATACCCATGAAATAATATAATTAAAAGAAACTTATAATATCATAAAAATAATAAGATACATGGTATAATAACTCAAATTGGAATTACATGCACCTCATAAATGAAGATAGGTGTATAATATCTCCATTGTCTAAAAAAGTAAAATTGATACAAAAATACCTTACCTCTTTTGTAATATTGAAATTGAAAACCACATGAAAGAGATATTTAAAAATTTATATTAAATTTCACATAAATTTATGAATAATAATTATAACATACATTCATCTTTATTATATACATCACACATAAATTTAAATGGATAATATATCATATATATCATAGATGTAAATGTGAGACAAGAAAACCCCTTCCCAAAAGTCTGATTCATCACCCTTGATGTTTATCTTCCAATACAATAATATTATGTCAATTATTTAATTTATTTATTAAAATATAAATTTTTATTATTTAATTTAATTATCTTATTAAAAAGTTATATAAAATTACATAATCAAACAGGGTTGAGCCATATGTCTTGACCATATTCACATTGTGTGTCATAAAATAAATACGTAGGTTTACTATGGTTTAAAAGTTAATTATTTTAACATATAAAAAATAATTATCATGAAATAATTATACTAAATATATATAAATTTTACATTTAAAACCATTCATGAAATATGCCTTTGAAAAATGGACCAACACAATGATCATAAAGATGTTTAGTCGTACTTACACATGAGTAAAGTTTCAATGGTTTGATGATCAATATGGGAAAAATGTATGAAATATTTGATCGTGAATAAAATATAATAATATCATAAATATATTTAAATTTAATGATATATACTTTTTTATATCATTCTTTTAATTTAAAAGGAAGAACATCGCTTTGAGGCGGTTGTGGTCCAAATATCTACGAATGAGTAATTACATTTTTACTGTGTGAAATGGTTAGAATAAAATGATATTATATATTTCAAGAAAAAACAATTATTTCATTAATATCATAATAATTTCATTTATTACATATATATATTCATTACATTTACCCTTATTACCTTCCCTATGACATGTTAGTGAAAACCCCTCCACATCGCTTCATGATGCGGTATTCAATAGTACACATGAGAAATGTTATCGTATACCTTGTAGAATGGAACTTGAAAAGGCTTTGTATGACATAATGTTTCCACTAGTAGTGTTATTTTATAGATATAATAAATATCATATATAAATTTTATTCCCTTCATTTTCCCAAACCTGACAAGTGGTAATGGAAAATCAAATGTCATCGTTTCGTGAGGTGGTAGTCAAATATACACAAAAATGGTGTTTTCATAACATATTGGATGAAAGTGTGTGTTTTTTTAGATATTAAACATATCATAAAAACATATAAAAATATTTTTTATTTATGTTTTTCTATAAAAATGTTAAAATAATTGCTTAATTTTATAGATAAAGAAATAAAATAAAAACACATTTAGAATAACATTACCTCTTCTTTAGGTATCCTCCTCATATTTTCAGTAAAACCTGGATAGGATATCGTATCACCAAAACGAGGATTCAAGGATGAGTTGGGTGGTGTTATGAGGTGATTTGAACAGATTTTGGATGATCCAAATGATTTATCGGTGTGAAGAAGTTGGGAGAATGTGTTCTTATTTATAGATGAGAAGGAGTGTAATTGTTTTAAATACCAAAAAATATTTATTATGGGAAGGTAACCCTTATATCATGTGCCACCAAATTAAATAATAATATAGGGGATGAATTATTTGTGTTATAAAAAGCACCACCACACAAACTAAATAATCTTTTTTTAAATTCAATTCTTTAACTACTATGTTTTCTTATTTTTTTCATTTCGGTTTTAAATTATAGTAACTATTTTTTAACCTATGTAATTCATCCATAAATACTAATTTAAGTAAAAATTATTAAAAAAACATAACCACCTATTATAAATATTATATCTAATTTATAAAATGGAAATTCCATTTTTTTAATTTACTATAAAAGAATTACAAGTAACATGTCAAAACACTTATTTTACCCTACCTTCGCTAACAATGTTTATACTATTTTAGGATAAATATAATAATTATAAAAGATAAATTGGTAGGATAAAGGAAGATATTTTATGTTTAATAATTATTAAAAAAACCATAATGAAGACAATTTTTTTATTATTTTTAAATAATTTAGTAAAATGTCATTTTTTATAAAATAAAAATAACATCAATTTTGAAATCATTCGTTTAATTTAAAATTAAAAATATAAAAAAATTATTGAATTTGAATATATCAATTTCAAACAAGTATAAAATTATAAATTTTAATAATAAATAAGGGAACATAATAGTTCATTTTTTTACCACACTTTTAAAATTTGTAGTAACATTTATTTTATTTAATTTGTAACTAAATTAAGAATGCATTATATTTTCATAATTATTTTTTGTATTTACATAATATATGAAAATTAAAGATAAAACACTCTGATAAAAATTACACATTTATATTCCATAATAATATTTATAACTGAACATATGATGTTTTATTTCATATCAAAAAATCATTATAGAAATTAAAAACAAATAATGGTATATTTTTTGTCTTTTTCATTTCTTAACTTGTTATATAATTGAATATCATGGAAAAGTGTCCAAAAGCTCATAAAAAATATTATAAGGTTATAAAGACAAAACTGTTTCCAGAAAAATTTTGTTAGGATTGTGTTTGTTGACTTGAATACCTTATATTCTATTTTAAACATGAAGTGAACTTGTTGTTACGTTAAACAGTGTAATTAATTTTAATTGTTTTCACAAATCACATTGGTCAAAAATTATGTTGACCCTTGTAAAAAATATTAATTATTCTAATTCATAATATATAATCAATTTTTCCAAATTAAATTCACATAATTATTAAAATTTAATTTAAAAATAATCCCATATTGTTGATGAGTATGTGAGTTTTTAAAAGTGAAAAATTGAAATTGTTCACAATGATTCTATATCAAAATTAAATAAGAAATTTTTTCCAACGATATATATTGTATTAAAATATGTATAATTAGAATATTATAAATTTTAATCAAATTTAAAATATAATTTTTGTTCCTAAATAATTTTTTTGAGAAGTCAATTTTTATTTAAAATTTTTATTAATTTTCACTATTCATCAAAAATAAAAAAAATAGAACTAAATCCATCAAAGATAACTTTGAAATTATGATTTTAATAATGAATCTAATTTTACAAAATAAAACTTGCAAAATTTTCAATATTTTGTTTTAATACTAGTTTGTAATTTAATCGCGGAAAAAATGCATTTTAAAAAATATAGATTTAAATGTGTAAAATATGATTTTTTCATATCTTAAACCTATAAAATATATTTGATGAATTTTAAAATAGTTTATTCAATACTATATATATATTTATTTCATTATTTTCTTTAAATAATAGTAATTAATTTAATTTTTTAAGATAAAACACCTTATGGTGCATAAAATATGTTTTTTATAAAAAAATATCCTTTTTATTCAATTAGTTTTTTATTTTCATTTTAATAAATTGGTACCAAATAATTAATTATATATAAATGTATGAAAATTATTTTAATAATTCATATAATTCTATGAATACCTATAATTAAAATTCGTAGCTGATTAATACATTGTTAAATAATGTTATTAATAGTATATTGTTGTTCGATAAAACACAATCTTGCATGTAAAATAAGATATCGGAGAAGTTCTTATTGCATGTATCATATGATAAACTGAGTGATTCTTGTAATTTTTTTAAAAAACCAATGTTTTGTGTATTTTATGATAAAAAATATATTTTTATCATTTACAATGTCAGTTAACTGCATCTACGGTGGATAGTGATCTCATATTGTCGTTAACATGAATGTGGTTCCCTATGTTTATTTGGAGGAAGGAATCAAGTGAGATACTTAATGATAGAGGGGATAAATTACTACGAGAATAGTTAGTTGGGTTATTTGTCACATAAACGTAGGATCTATGGTGAATGAAACATGATGTTTTATTCAGACAATATAACAATGTGATACTACGATGTAAACTTAGTGAAACTAGAATTTCGCACCTTGGAAAAAATTGAGAAAGGGCATGAAATGTAAAAGGGATGCATCATGAAGTTCCATTGAAAAGACCTACTATTTCGTGACCACTATATAGATAACTGAAAGTCTTTTCCATGACCAATGCAATGGACTTCTCTGCGACCACTTCAAAAGACATCTATGTGACCTTTTATGAATAAAATGATAGAAGCCTTCGCGAGTCTGAGGAACCTGACCAGAGACTCTGTGAACGCTGCAAAGATAGTGAAAGAGACCTCCATGATTTTAAGGAACTTGACTAAAGCCTTTTCAAGTACGAGGAACTTTACCAGAGATTTTGTGATCCCCACAAAGGCGTCGACAAAATCCTCCTTGAGTTTGACAAACATGAGAGATCTATCTCTGATTGTGAGGCATGATTTTCCTCAAAGAACATCCTTAAAAAATTTTGATTCCTAGTGCATATAAATACTCATCCCACCCCCACTCCAAAAGATTTATACCCAGACCTTTCACCTTCCATGATCTCAATTTGGGAAGCACCCTTTTCATTATGATCCTTTGATAAAATGAATCATCCATAGTATTTGAGCAATATGAACCCATTTTCTCTTTTCTTCTATTTAACTCTGCTTCAAGTAGGACTCACGTTCCCGAAGCCTTTTGGCCATCACAAAATAAGGGGTCACCTTTTGCCACACAGAGCTTCACAACATACTCAGTCATTTCAATGCACCCTCCAGGCACATGTATACTTTATGCCTTAGCTGGGTCATTGTGCTTAGTGATGTACACACCTTTGAAATCTCCATTTAATTTATGAAGCACCAGTGCTTCACAATGCCCCTCTCTATAAGGCCTTCTGCTTTGCAAACCCCAATTCCATGAATTCTTGCATGATTATACTAATTGATTTCATGGCCCCCAGGTTGTTCTTTATGTTTCATTCCATACCTCATTCTTTGTAGAATAGGCACACAAACAAATATTTCTTATTTTCATAGTTATGATAACATAGACCCTCTAATGGATCACTCCACAACTCATTAATAAATGGAATTTATGGTTCCTTCCCTTCACAAAGGTTATATTCTGCCTGTTATGTAAGTCTTAGGGTAGTGGAGTGATGTGAGGACTCGACCTTAAAACATTTCATAATCATGAATTAAATGAATAATTCAAATAGATGATCTTTCCAGGTTTCGAGTTTTATAGAATTAGGCCATAACTATTACGTGTCAACTTTTACAAAGTATATGCTTATACTATAAATTATTTTTCACAATAATAAAACTCAATAAATAAAACAAGAGTTTTTTTCTAGATATAAATATTCTTGAATAATTCCTTTCTATTAACCTTCTTTATAACCTGTGAAAAAAATTTCAAAAACATGGGATGAGCATAAAAATTACAGTCAGAGTTATAACTTAAAAAAAGGAAACATTTACCCATCAATAAAAAAAATCAATAAAAACACAATTTTTAATCATAACATAGCTTCTAAAATTATAATATTTATGAACAACACATAGTAATCACAAATAATAAAGCTAACATGTGGCATCCATATCATACATACATTGTAGCTATCACAGCTATGTAGGGTGTTACACTTGGAATACAAATCACAGTATATTCCCCAAATCTCGTAGGAGAAATTTTCACGTTTACCTCTATCATGTTACCCAATGATTATGGGTTATATCTCGGTCTCACCCACCTAGTTTTATCATGGAACCACCTATATACGTAACAATATCAATAACCATAACATGTTCGTAATACATAAAACAAACATAATGGAAAAACAAAATTTCCACCTTTCAATCACATTATATCATTTAAATATATTATCATAAAAAATCCATCATCAAAACCTTTTTCAATACCAAAATTCATAAAAGATTATATGGTATTTATTTTCCTTTTAAAAAACATTTCGTCTTGTAAAGGATGCCAAAGATCAAATAATACTTGTGCTGACGGAATGGTCGTTGTCACTTATTTCATTAAAAGAATCATTCCCTTTTTTGTTTAGTAAAAAGCTTCGTTGAAAAATATTACCTTTGAATGAAATTAAAATACAAAGGTGTTTATACACCGTATAAAATATATTTGTGCATAAAACAAAATATGTCTCAAGGAAAGGAGATTGAGACGAAGTCTCTTACAAAGATGGTATCCTTATATTAAGGATGAATCAATCACGTAATTATGTGTGAAAAATATAAATACACCCTATATAAGTGGATATTAAGTGTAAAACAATAAATTTTCATCCACACATATTCATAGCACAACATATTCAATAATTACTAGTTTGACCCAAAGAATTGGTATTGGTTAAAGAATTTCCCTCACATAAATTCGAGAGCCTAATGGAATCACTTTAAAATTTATAAAACGTGTTGATTAGAGATAAAATGGTATCTCATAACTTATAAATAAAAGTTAAATAATTAAGTATATATAATAATATATCCCAACATAAGATGATTTAAATTAAAAGACATAACAAAAAGAAAACTTTTAAGAAGAGGATGGTGAATTGTTCCCATGCTGATTTGCGTAAATTTTGAAACGTACACCCCATGAAAGACGGATCATAAAATGTAGATTAAAATACCCATTTATTAATATATATTTATAAAATAATACAATCATGGGCAGTACATACACTAAAAAAAGGAAATATTGGCAAATGTAGCATGAATCTCACAGGAATAAAAGGGAGAAGAAAATACCTTACCTTGTTGAAATCAATCGTTTCGTATGACCAAAAGATAATAACCACTAAATTAATTACAGAATAAAATGAATATAAATATAAAAATGATAATAAATATAAAGAGGAAATACATAATACACCACATGAATTAAACAAGTGGCGAACAATTGAAATCTGACAGAATTAAAAGTGAGATAAGAATCCCTTACCTCGCTGTCTGCCTTCACTCGTTAGTATGTTCCTTGTTATTCTTGAATAATAAACATAAGATACTTTATAATTACAGGATAATATTTTTTCATGTTTATTAATCCTTTTATATTACATATAACCTTTCTATAATAATTAGTTAATTATTTGAGCTCATATCGGACATTTTATCAATGTTACGATCTTGAGTAAAAAATGAACTTCTTATAATTATAAATTGTCCATGTGGTCAAAAGTCCATTATCTACAGAATGATATTCATAATTTAGATTTCATAAATATGTCCAGTATATATATATATATATTTATTTATAATAGTACATAACATTTGGAGATAAGAAATGAAATGCACCGTTCATGGATACAGTAATCCGTATATATGCATGAATGCTACTTTCATTTGTATTTTATAATTTAATGAAATGAAAACATAGTGATTGATAGGTATATTATAATTTAATTATAATATGTATGTAATATATGCTTAATAAGTTCATAAAATATATCATTTATGTGTTCCACATATGGCATGAACGAGTCATATAACTTTGAGGGGACGGTAATCCACACTTCCTCTAATGAAATTATCGTGTTATCCATTGTGGGATCCATAAAGGTATGACATAAAAAAGAAAATAAAAAATCATCTAGAAAACGTAAATATAATATATATCATATATAGATATATCTCCATCATATTGGCCCCTGTGAGAGGTAGTAGAAGATAATTGAACAATCATCGTTTCGTGAGGCAGTAGTTCACCGTCCACTGAAACAATATGTTCTTTAACCATTAGTTGGAGGTCAATGTAAGTGTAGCTCGAATACATATCATAAAAAAATCCTTCAATATTAATTATACTTTTTTGGTTATAAAATAAAGAAATAAAAAGAGTTAGGGGGTTGGAGAGGTAAAATAAAACAAAAGGACTTAAGAGAAGAAGTTACTTTTAAATCGGGTAACTCCCTTTGGGTTGAACCAAAAGGTTTTCTTAAAGAGCTTTCTACCTAAGGTAAGTATTCTAGGATGAATAGAGGGTTCTTGGGAGCTTATTTTAGTGGATGTTGGACGATCCAATGACATTTAAAGTGTGAGAAATGGGTAAGAAGTGAGGGATTTTATAAGGGAGAGGAGGGGATCTTTTAGAATGTTTGAAAATATTATTTTATTATATAAATATAATCGGTTTCTAAAGGTCAAAAAATAATTAAAGTATAATATAACGTGTCCCATGTTTTAAATAATTTCATAAAATAATAATTGGTCATGTTTTGGATATTGTTTTAATTCTTATCTTCTTATTTATTTAAATTATTCATTAATGACATAAACACTCCATCATATTTGTGTCATAAGTAATTTTATTTATTTGATGTATAAGAAATAAAAAACAATTACCATGATGTATGAAGACTTTTTATAATTAAAACTAATATTTTAAGTCGAAAAAAACTTATATAACTCTATGTAATAATTGTTTTTCGTAAAACTATATTGTTCATTAACTTTTTATTTTCACTTTTAACAAAAGGTTATTAATGTCATTATCATATCCAAGTTGCTCCATGGGGTCCCGAAATTGACACATGGATTTTATTGGTTGGCCATTAGTCATCCAATGAGGTTAGGGAAAGTGTCAAGGTAATTTTATATTATTATAACATTAATTTTTACCTTAAATTACCCTGATTACCTTTAATCGCGGTTAATAAAAATTATTATTCACCAAAAATTATTATCGTCCCATTGAACTACATTTTACAAACTAATGAAAACCATGAATTACATATTTTTGAAATTCAATTCACAGAAGCTATAAATTTTCATTTAAACAAAAAATTATGTGGTTTAACTACTGTTTAGTGGTTTCACTATTCATCAAAATTTTATGGTTTTCAGAAAAATTAAAAAATTCACTCTAAGATAAATTTGTTATTCCGAATTCAAAAAGGATTTTTATTCTACCAAATTAAAAAATAGAAGTTTAATTAAATAACTTTATAATTAATTCTTTTCGTCAAAACAAAAATCTGGTTTTTATGAAATAATAACTATCAAAAGATTGATACTTGTTAATGTCCAATTTCAAAGTGAAATTACATCCAGTGGACAAATTTGGGTTAAATGGTAAAAATATAATCTATTTTCACTTTAAAACCAATTAAAAAGTTAATATACCCCACTAAATAAATTTTATTAAAAATAATATTTGAACAAAAATACAATATTTTCACTATTTATTAAAAATGAACTTTATCAAAAAAAAATAAAAAATTTACACTAAGTAAATTTGGATGTACTTATTCTAAAGACATATTTTTGGCCAAATAGAATGTATTAATGTGAACAAAAATATATTTAAAGAGGCTTCACCGTCAAAAGGTGTTAAATCTATCTTTTAAATAATATTACATTATTTACGCTTAAAATCGAATTCTTTTCTTATTTTAAGCATCTATATTTTTTTGGATAAATGTAGGCACATTTAGAAAACACGTATAATCATATTTTAGTTAGTTTTTATATTCCAACCAATAAAATGTCTAAGAGTTAATTACCATTTAAAATAATAATATTACATTTTTATTGTACAACGTAAGATTTCAAAGAAACCTATTGTTGCATATCAGGTATGCTATCGAACATATATTCTACTTTAAATTAAAATTTATATTTAATTAAAAAATATTAAAAAATATTAAAATTTCATGTTCTTTATTTATCTGGGATGTTACATCCTTCCCCCTTTTGGGAATTGCATCCCTGCAATTTTAAAATTGGGCTTGGAAACATCATTAAAAACCCCACATCAGAAAGAGAGCCAATAAAACTATCACTTTAAATTAATGGAAGAGATGTACAATGGTTACCTGAGTCAACCCATACTAGGATTTCATGTAGGAAAACATGGACATGTAAAAGAAAATAAATGGTCATGTTCAGATCGAGAGTGACAGAAAACAAGATTAGGAAAAAGTTAACAACAAGAAAATCATAAACATGTGATGGGTTAAACAGTCTTTGATTCCCCATATGGAAAAGTTAATAGACAATGTTTTTGTATTATTTTACTTTTCATTGAGAATTTTATTTTTAGATTAACTAAAAACATAAGGCAACATACATTCTTGTCATTTAGACTTTCATATTTTACTTGATTTCTAACACAAAATCATTTTTTCTCTAATCAAGGAGTATTCAAGATGACTTTTTCATAGTAAGAGTTCTATAATCAACTTCGAGAGAATCAAATAATCTACAAAATATAAATTATATATTTCCCATGTATTTAGACCTTAACCAAAACCAAAATGGTTAGTACAATATTAGATAATCCCATGAAAGTAGAATAATTTGAAAAAAGAAAAACTACTCTTAATCTCGAAATTTTTTCAAACAAAACCAAATGTTCATCAAAGAACATTCAATAAATAGATGTCCATAAAATTATTCATATTAATTAAAACTATGATTGAAACCCAATTTCGTAAGGATTTAATCACATAGTATTCCAAGATAAATCATAACATTTATCTCCAAATTACATCAGTTACTCTTAAAGTCTCGTATTGAAAAGTAATTATCCTAATCACATATCCTCCATGATATGTTAATCGTTTCCATATATAACCCAAAATAAAATTATTCTTGATTCATAAGATCAACTAACTAAAAATAATTATTCATACTAACTAGATACTTCACATAGTCCAGTGGTCGGTGATAAATACCAGTCACACTTTGGTTGTGGGTTCGATTCCCGCATCATTGTACGATGCGATGGGTTGTGACAGTGTTAGTGTGTTGTCCTTTTTCAATAACAATATATCTTTATAAAATTCCCAAAAAGAGATAAATTCATAAAAAATAACCATAAAATATTTTAACCATGAAGGTAATCTAATAACATTCATTATACATCCCAAAATGTATTAACCTGTAATTGCCTCAAATTCAAGGATCATATAAACCCAAATGGTTCTTTATAACTATATCCACAAAAGAAAAGATAATTATTCCATTAATAAAATGTTTATTTATCAAACAGTAGGGTTAGACATACTAAAAAAAGGATTCTAATGTAACTGCATCATCAAAAGAGACATAATACTTTTAAGCATTTTACCATCCTAAAATCAACCTTAACTCTTGAATCCCATATATTTTTTACTTCATACTCATTCAATATTCTTCATAATCTATTAACCATTCCTTTACAACTTATTCTAATATATTTCTTTCCTACAAAAAAATCATGAATCATACCCTAGGATTAAATAATATCAAAACATATGTTAATAAATAATCCATACCTCTCATTGGTCATTGTTAGTTACATAATCCTCAATAAGAATGGCATTATGTATTGGTAAACAAATATTTGTATTATCCTAGTGATCACATTCCAGAAACCTCTTCATAGGACATGTTTTTGTATAATCACCATGAACAACACATTTAAAACATTCAATTGATCCCTCAATAAGAACATCTTTACCTTTCCTAGAGTCAACTGGATGATTCCTTTCCCCATATATGGTTCTTGTTTTATGACATTCATTTCCACATCTATATCTTCTTCGTGTCCCTTTGAAGCATTTTCCTAGGTGTTTCTTTCCACATCCTTGACACATAGGCTATTAAACATAATTACGTTTATGATTATTACCAGAACATCCAGATGGATTTGTTTCTCACATATATGTTTCCTCAAACGAATCACTAAGGTTTAGGTGGTCAATAATGACTCCAGATAGCTGGTTGAAAACAACCACAAGTGATCTCATTGCAACTCCCATTTCATTAAATTTCTCATTCATAAAACAATCACATTTTTCTTCACATCCATAGTTTCATTGGTGCCTACTAGATCTAACCATTTACTAAAACTAAAAAGGTCAGTGTGAGTATATCAATAAATTCATCATATAATATCTTATGAGGAGAGTAAACAATGGGATATAATTTTTCATGTCATCCAAAACTCATTCAATTTATCTAGAAAAACTACGACTCTTTCTAAAATTCTAACCATTATGGTAATGTCACTTATCCTTAAAGAATACCCTAACCTATATAGTTTTATAAACCAACCATTGATACAAATTGTAAGGACCCAACCTTTATAAATTTCATAATATTGAATTAAATGAATAATTCACATTGATTATATTTTCATTTTAAGAGTTTTATATAATTATTCCTTAACTATTACATATCAACTTGAATATTACAGAGTAGACACTTCAACGATAAGAGATTTTTCCCAATAATAAAAATCCTTAAATAAAACAAGAGTTATTTTCTTGATATAAATATTATTGAATACTTATTTTCTCTCACCCTTCCCCATAACCTATGAAAAACATTTCAAAATCGTGGGATGAACATAAAAATATTAGAAAGGTTAATAACATAAAAAAAGGAAACATTAACCAATAAATTAAAAAAATCTATCAAACCATAATTTTTAATCATAACATATCTTTAGAAATCATAATATTTATGAATAACACATAGTAATCACAAATCATAAAGTTAACTTGTGGCATCCATACCGTACATACATTATAGTTTCCACAGCTACGTAGGGAGTCACATTCTGAATACCCATCACAATATATTCCCTAAATCTCTTAGGAGAAACATTCACATTTACCTTCGTTATGTTTCCCATTGCGTTGGAGAGAAATCTCGGGCTAACCCACCCTAGGTGTATCACGTAACCACCCGTATACATAACAATCCCAAGAACTTTAACATGTTTGTAACACATAAAACAAAATTAATGAAAAAATAACATTTCCACATTTAAATCACAATATATCATTTAAAAATATTGACATAACAAATCCATTATCAACACAATTTTAAATAGAAAAAAAGTAAAAGATTATATCCTATTTTTTCATTTAAAATACATTTCTAGTCGTAAAGGAAGCCAACCATCAAATAATACTCGCGGCAACGGAAAGGGCGTTGTCACTATTTATATAAAAAGAAAATTACTTTTTTTGTTTAGTAAAATGATTCATAGAAAAATATTCCCTTTCAATGAAATGAAAATTAAAATGTGTTTATACACTAAATAATATAATTTTGTGTATAGAACAAAATATTCCTCAATGAAAGAAGACTGAGATGATGTCCCTTACAAAAATAGTATATTTAAATTATGTATAAATAAATTATGTAATTATGTGTGAATAATATGAATAAACCCAGTATAAATTGATATTAAGTGTAAAAAAATATGAGGTAATACAGAGATATTCATAGCAAGACATAATCCAGAAGTAGAGGCTTATCCCAACGAATTGAAATTGGGTAAAGAAGTTCACTCAATGAAATTTGACAACCTAATGGCGTCACTTTAAAATTTAGAAAATGAGTTCATGTGAGATAAACGGGTATCTCATAACTTGGACCTATAATTTACAGAAATAAGGATATATAATAACATATCCCAATATAAAAATATGTAAATTAAAAAACAAAACAAAAATATGTCTTTTAAAAAGAGGAGGGTGAAAGGTTCCCTTACCGATTTGGGTAACTCTATAAACATACACCCCATGAAAGAAGGATCATACAATGAAGATGTAAATACCCAATAATTAAATAATATTACACAAATAATATAATAATGGGATGTTAATACACTACTAAAAAGGAAATAGTGGCAAATGAAGCATGAATCTCACGGGAATAAAGATCAGATGAAAACCCCTTACCTCGTTGTAATCAATCGCGTCGTTTGACCAAAAGATAATAACCACCAAATGAATTATAAAATATCAAGAATATAAATAGAATAATGATAATACATATCAAATTAAAGTAAAAAATACACCACATGCAATTAATAAGTGGTGAACAATGAAAATCTCCCAAAATTAAAAGTTAGATAAGAATCCCTTACCTCATTGTCTGACTTGACTGTCTCGTATGTTCCTTGTTCTTCATGAATAATAAAATAAATTTACAATATACTTGCTTAAGAATATTTTTTCAAGATTATTATTCCTTTTATATTACATATTACCGAACTATAAAAATTAGTTAATTATTTTAGATCATATTGTACATTTTGTCAATGTTCGGAACATGAGTAAAAAATGAACATGTTATAATTATAAATTTGTTTATTTGGTTAAAAGTCCATTATCTCCAGAATGATATTCATAATTTAGATTTAATATATATATATATATATATCATATATATATATCCAATAATTATATATGTGTATTTATAATATTTCATAAAATTTGGATATAATAAATGAAATGCACCGTTCATGGAGACGCTAAGCCGTACGTACGCATGAACGCTACTTTCATTTCTATTTCATATTTTAATAAAATTAAAACATAGTGATTAATAGGTATATTATAATTTCAGTATAATATTCATGTCATATATGTTACATATTTTCATAAATTATATCCTTTATATGTTCCACATATGGAATGAACGAGTCGTAAAACTTTGAGGGGGCGGTAGTCCGCACTTCCTCTAAAGAAATTATCACATTACCCATTATGGGAACCCTAAGGGTATGATATAAAAAAGAAAAAACAGAACATTAAGAAAACATAAATATAATATATATCATATATAGATATTGTTCCGTCATGATGGACACCATGATAGGGTATATGATATTATTGAACAATCATCATTTCGTGAGGCAGTAGTTCATCGTCCACTGAAACAATATGTTGTTTACCGATTAGATGGAGGTTTGTGTAAGTGTAGCTCGAATCCTTCTCATAAAAACAACCTTGTATAATTATGATACCGGTGTTGTTATAAAATAAAGGAATAAAAATAGTTTAGTGGGTTGTAAAAGTAAAATAAATCAAAATAAATTAAGAGAAGACGTTACCCTTAAATCGGGTAACTCCCTTTGGTTTGAACCAAAAGGGATTCTTGAAGAGATTTATGCCTAAGGTAAGGTTTCAATTATTAAGATGAAGATATCTAGAGCTTATTGGAGTAGTTTCTGGATGATCCAAGGGCTTGAGAAGTGTGATAAATGGGTAAGATGTGAGGTATTTTTATAAGGGAGAGGAGGGGCTCTTTTGAAAAGTTTGAAAATATAATTTTATTATATACTAATTTTAGGTTTCTAAAAGTCAAAAAATTATTAAATTTGAAGATAAGGTGTCCCATGTTCGATATAAAATCATCCAATAATAATTGGTCAGATTTGGGATATTGTTTTAATTCATATCTTCTTATTTATTTAAATAATTCATTAATGATGTAAACACTGCAACATCATTGTGTAATAAATACTTTTTTATTATATTTCTAATAATTATAAAAAAATTACCATGATGTTGGAAATATTTTTTTTATTTTCAATGAATATTTATAGTTTAAATGATAACTTATATAACCCCATTAAAAAAATTAGTAAAAAATTACAAGATTATGACATTTTTATTTTTACATTAATAAACAGTTATTAATGTGATTATATTATCCATGTGGTTCCATGGGGTCCCAAAATTGTCCATGTATTTTCCTGGTCTTCAATGACTCATCCAAGGAGGTTAGGACAAGTGTAATGGAAATTTTATATTATTATAACCTTATTTTTACGTTAAATTACCCTTATTACCTTTAATCTCGGGTTATAAAAAAATTACTATTAACCAAAACAAATTATTTTCATCCCATTGACCCACATTATAAATACTAATGACAACCATTAATGTTGGATTTTAGAAATTCATTTCACAGAAGTAGTAAAATTTTATTTAAATGAAAAATTTAGTTTTTAACTACTACTTAGTTGTTTTACTATTCATAAAAAATTGTAGGTTTTTAAAAAAAATCCTAAAATTCACTCTAAGCTAAATATAATATTCTGAATTAAATAATGATTTTTATTTTTCCAATTTCAAAACATATAAATTTCATTAATTAATTTTATAGTTAATTCTTGTCATCAAAATAAAAAAGCATTTTTGTAAGAAATAATAACCATCAAAATATTGATACTTGTTAATGTCCAATTTCAACGTGAAATTACTTCTAATGGCCATCATTGGGTTAATGGTAATAATATAATCTATTTACACATTAAAAGAAATTAAAAAGTTAATCTAATCATATAAATAAATTATATTAAAAGCCATATTTGAACAAAAATACATTATTTTTCACTATTCATTAAAAAATGAACTTTATCGGAAAAATTCCAAAAACATACACAAAGTAAATTTTGATGTCCCAATTCTAAGAAATAATTTTTTTCTCAAATTGAATGTATCAAAGTTACCAAAACTATATTTAAAGATGATTCCCCTTTAAAATGTGGTAAATCGACCTTTTAAAGAATATAATAGTATATATGCTTAAAATCAATTTTTTTTTCTTATTTTAATACTATAAATTTTATTGAAAAAATGTAAAAAAATTTAGAAAACATGTATAATCATATTTTAGATAGTTCTTTATATTCCTGGAAATATAATGGATATGAATTAACTACCTTTTAAAATGATATTATTATATTTTTAGTGTGAAACATAATATTTCAATGAAACCCATTGTTGCATATCAGGTAAGCTATCGAACATAGAAACACCTATAAATAAAAATTAATATTTCAATAAAAATATTAAAAAATATTGAAATTTCATATTCTTTATTTATCCGGGATGTTACATCCTCCCCTATTGGGAATTAAATCCTCACAATTTTAAAATTGGGCCAAAAAACTTCATTGAATGCCCCACATCAGAAAAAGAGTCAATAAAACTATAACTTTAAAATAATGGAAGGGAAGTACAATGGTTACCCGAGTTAACCAATACTAGGATACCATGTATGAAAGCATGGATATATAAGAGAAAATAAATGGTCATGTTCTGATGGAGAGTGATAGAAAACATGAATAAGAGATATTTAACCACCAGAAAATCACAAACTTGTGATGGGTTAAACATTATTTTATTCCCTAGTTGGAAAAGTTAATAGACAACGTTTTTTTTACATTACTTTTCATTGAGGAATTTATTTTTGATATTAACTAAAAACATAAGGAAACGTACTCACTAGTCATGTTGAATTTCATATTTTACTATATTTCTAACACAAAATCATATTTTCACTAAATGATGAGTATTCAGGATGACTTTTTCACATTATGATTGATATAATCAACATCAAGAGAATCACATATTTCACAAAAATGAACTATATATTTCCCATGTATTTTGTCCTTAACCAAAACCAAAATGTTTAGTATAAGATTAGATAATCCCCAAAAGGATAATCTTTTACAAAAAGAAAAACTACTCTTAATCTCCAAAATTGGTCAAAAAAACCCAAAGTTCATCAAAGACCATTCACTAAACAGATGTCCATAAAATAATTCAATGTAATCCAAACTATGATTGAAACCCAATCTCAGAAGGATTTAATCACATAGTCTTCTAAGATAAATCTTAATATTAATCTCCAAATAAGACCAGTTACACTTAAAGTCTCATATTGAAATTTAATTAACCATATCACATATCCTACATTATAGGTTTATCATTTCCATAGATAACCCAAAATCAAGTTATTCTTGATTCATAAGATCATCTAACTAAAAATAATTAGTCATACTAACCAGGGAATTCCTGTAGTCCAGTGGTTGGCGATAAATACAAGTTGCACTTTGGTTGTGGGTTTGATTCCCATAGCTTTGTCTGATTTGATGGTTTGTCACACGGTCTACGTGTTATCCTTTTTAAAAAACTATATAATTTTATAACCTTCCCAAAAAGAAATAAATTCATCAAAAATAATCATAAAATATTTTAACCATGAAGGTTATCGAATAACTTTCATTCTGCATCCCAAAATGTATTAACCTGTAACTGACTCAAATTCAAGTATCATATAAACACAAATGGTTCTCTATAACTATATTCAAAAAAGAATAGATAATTATTCCTTGAAAAAAATTCATATATCAAACATTAGAGATACACATATAATAAAAATTATTTTAATGTTATTCTATCTTCAAAATATACTTAATACTTTTAATCATTTCACCATCCTAAAATCTACCTTAACTCTTGAATCCCTTATATGTTGAACTCTTACTCATTAAACATACTTCATGATCTATTAACCATTCCTTTCCAACTTATTCTGATATTCATCCTTCCTGCAAACAAAATCATAAATCATATTCTAATATTAAATAATATCAAGTCATATGTTAAGAGATTATCCATACCTTTCATTAGTCATTTTCAGTTTCTTCATTCTCAATCGTAATGGAATAAGGAATTGGTGAACAAATATTTTTATGATCCTGGTGATCCCCTTCCCAAAGCTCCTTCATAGGACATGTGTCTGTATAATGACGATGCACACCATATTTAAAACATTCAATTGATACCTTAGAAATAACTTCTTTCCCTTTCCTTGAGTCAACTGGATGCTTCCTTTTTCCATGGCAGGTTCTTGCTTTATGGCCTTTATTTCAACATCTATAGCTTCTTCCTGTTCCATTGAAGAATTTTCTTAGGTGTTTCTTTCCACATCATTAATACACAGGGTTTTTAACATACATATCATCATTATTATTGCCTGAACTTCCATAGGGATTTGTTTCTCTCATATATGTTGACTTATAAGAATCACTAAGCTTAAGGTGGTCAATCATGCCTACAGATAACTGGTGCAGAATAACCACAGGATTTCTCATTTTAGCTCCCATTTCATTCAACATCACATTTAGAAAACCATCACAGTTTTATTCACATCCACTGTTACATTGGTGCCTACTAGATCAATCCATTTACTAAAACCAAAAAGGTTAGTGTGAGTATTTCAGTAAAAACATCATATAATATCTTCTGAGAAGTGTAAATAATAATATATAATTATTCATGATACCTTAAACGCATTCACTTTATCTAAAAATACTATGACTCTCTCCAAAATCCTAACCATTATGGTAATGTCACTTATGCTTAAAGAATACCCTAACCTCTACTATTATCTAAACTGACCTATGATACCAACTATGCAGACCTAACCATAAAACATTTCACAATCTTGAATTAAATGAATAATTCACATTGAGGATCATTTCAGGTTTAGATTTTTAGAGAATTTGGCCATAACTATTACATATCAACTTTAATATTATAAAGTAGACACTTCGACTATAACCGATTTTGCACAATAATAAAACTCCTTAAATAAAAGAAAAGTTATCTTCTTGATATAAATATTCTTGAATACTTTATTTCTCTTACCCATACTTATAACCTTTGAGATACATCTCAAAAACATTATATGAGAATAAACAGATCATTAAGGGTTATAACATAAAAAAATAAATATTAACCCATTAATGGAAAAAAAATCAATGAATCCAAAATTTTTAATCATAACATAACTTTGGAAATCACAATATTTATAAATAACACATAGTAATCAGAAATCATAAATGTAACTTGTTCCATCCATACCATACTTACATTGTAGTTATCACAACTATGTAGGGAGTTATATTTGTAATACCCATCAAAATATAATCCCTAAATCTCTTAGGAGAAACATTCATGTTTACCTCCTTCATGTCACCCAATGCATTGGAGAGATATCTCGGGCTCACCCGCCCTAGGTTTACCATAGAACAACCCATATACATAACAGTCATAAGAACTATAACATGTTCGTTACACATAAAACAAAAATAAAAGAAAAATAATTTTTCCACATTTTATTCAGAATATGTCATTTAAATATATTGACAAAAAAATCCATTATCAAAACAATATTCAATACAAAAATATGTAAAAAATTATTTGGTATTTATTTTCTTTTGGAAAAAATTTAGGCTTGTAAAGGAAGCCAAAGATCAAATGATACTCGTGGCGACAGAATGGTCGTTGTCACTGCTTACGTTAAAAGAAACATTCTTTTTTTCATTTAGTAAAACACTTCATAGAGAAAGATTTCCCTTTAAATAAATGAAATTTCATAGGTCTTTATACACCATATAAAATAATGTTGTGTATAAAAAAACATGCTGCAATGAAATGAGATTGAAACAAAGTCCCTTACAAAGACGGTTTCCAAAGACTAAGGATAAATCAATTACGTTATTTTGTGTGAAAAATATAAATACACCCAATATAAGTGGATATTAAGTTAAAAAAAAACATAGGTCATCAAAATATATTTATATCATGACATACTGAAGAACTAGTGTTTTAAACCAAATAATTTAAATTGGGTAAAGAAGTTCCCTCATAGAAATTCGACAGCTTAATGACATCACATTAAAATTCAAAAAATGAGTTGGTGAGAGATAAAATGGTATCTCACCACTTGGAAATAAAACTTACAGAAATAAGGATATATAATAACATATCCCATAATAATAATATGTAAATAAAAATACATAACAAAAATAAGTCTTTTAAAAAGACGAGGGTGAAAGGTTCCCTTACCGATTTGGGTAACTTTCAAAACGTACGCCCCATGAAAGAATGATCATAAAATGAAGATGTAAATACCCATAAATTAATTTCTATTACACAATTAATACAATCAAGAGAATTACATATGCTAAAAAAAGGAAATAGTGGAAAATTTTGCATGAATCTCACGGGAATAAAAGTGAGATGAAAATCCCTTTCCTTATTGTAATCGATCGTGTTGTATGACCAAAGATAATAACCACCAAATTAATTCTCTAAAATAAATGAATATAAAGAGAATAATGATAATACATATCAAATGTAAGTTAAAAACACACCACATGCTATAAATAAGCTGCGAAAAATGGAAATCTCAAAGAATTAAAAGTGAGATAAGAATCCCTTACCTCTTTGTCTGACTTGACTGATTCGTATGTTTCATATTCTTCCTTAATAATAACCAAAAAATACATTATACATGCGTAATAATATTTTTTTCAAGTTTATTATTCTTTTATATTACTTATTTTCTTTCGATAACAATTAGTTAATTATTTGATCTTATATCATACATTTTGTCAATGTTCGGAACTTGAGTAAAAAATGAACTTGTTATAATTAAAAAATTTCCATGTGGTCGAAAGTCCAATATCTACATAATGATACTGATCATTTAGATGTAATATATATATATATATATATAATATATATAAATTATATTTATATATATTTATTTATAATAGTACATAACATTTGGAGATAAGAAATGAAATGCACCGTTCATGGAGACAACAAGTCGTACGTACGCATGAATGTTACTTTCATTTATATTTCATTTTTTAATGGAATGAAAACATAGTTATACATAAGTATATTATAATTTCAGTATAATATTTATGTCATATATGTTTCATATGTTAATTAATTGTATCCTTTATATGTTCCGTGTATGTCATGAATGAGTCATATCACATTGAGGGGGCAGTAGTTTGCACATCCTCTTATGAAATTATCATGTTACCCATTATGATAACCATAAAGATATTCTATAAAAAAGAAAATATAGAAGAATAAAGAAAAAATAAATATTATATATATCATATATATATATATATATATTTCCATCATGATGGCCACCTTGATAGTTGTAGGAGATAATTGAACAATCACCGTTTCGTGGGGTAGTAGTTCGTTATCCACTAAATCAATATTTTCTTTACCCATTAGATAGAGGTGTTTGTAAGTTTAGCTCGAATAAATATCATAAAAACATCCATTTATATTCATGATACTGTTTTTGTTATAAAATAATGGAATAATAAGAGTTTAGGGGGTTGGAGAAGTAAAATAAAATAAAAGAACTTAAGAAAAGACGCTATCTTTAAGTCGGGTAACTCTCTTTGTTTTGAATGAAAAGGAAATTTTGATGACATTTCTATCTATGATAAGGATTCTAGGATGAAGAGAGGGATCTTAGGAGCTTATTGGAGTAGATTTTGGATGATCCATGGGATTTAGATGTGTGAGAAATGGGTAAGATGTGAGGGATTTTTATAAGGGAGAGGAGGGACTCTTTTGGAATGATTGAAAATATTATTTTCTTATATAATGATTTTGTGATTTCAAAGGTCCAAAAATAATTAAAGACAAATATAAGGTGGAACATGTTCAAAATAAAATCATCCAATAATAATTTGTCAGGTTTTCAATATTTTATTAATTCTTATCATCTGATTTATTTAAATAATTCACTAATAATGTAAACATTGGATCATCATTGTGTCATAAATAATATTATTTATTTTTTTTCTAAAATTTAAAAAAAAATTACAATGATGTAGGAAATATTTTTATATTTCCAATTAATATTTATAGTCAAAAAGATAACTTATATAACCCTATGTAAAAATTGTTATGTAAAATAATACATGTTTATGACATTTTTATTTTTACTTTAAATAAAACGTTATTAATGTCATAATCTTATCAAAGTGGCTCTATGGAGTCCCAATATTGACCCATGGATTACCTTGGTCGGAAATTACACATCCAATGATGACATGACATGTGTCAAGGTAATTATATATTATTATAACATTATTTTTACTTTAAATTACGCAAAATTACATTTAATCGCGGTTAATAAATAAATAACTATTCACCAAAAATTATTTTCATCCCATTTAACCAAATTTTAATAACTAATGAAAAACATGAATGTTGGATTTTCTAAATTCAATTCACAGAAGTGGTAAAATTTCATTTAAATGAAAAATTCAGTTTTTTAACTACTACTTAGTGGTTTCACTATTCCTCGAAAATTGAAGGTTTTCAGAAAAATTCCAAAAATTCACGCTAAGATAAATTTGATATTCCGAATTCTAAATTGATGCCTATTTTACCAAATTTATAACATATACGCTAAAATAATTTATTTTATAATTAATTCCCATCATCAAAATAAAAAGCGTGTTTTAAGGTAATAATAACCATCAAAAGATTGATACTTGTTAATGCACAATTTCAAAGTGGAATTACTTATAATGGCCAAAATTGGGTTAAATGATAAAAATATAATCTATTTATAGTGGAAAAAATTAAAATTTTAATATAACCATATATATATATTAGATTAAAAAGCAGATTTGAATTAAAATACAATATTTTTAGTATTTATTAAAAATAAACTTTATCGGAAAAATTCCTATAAATTACACAAAGTAGATTTTGACGTCCCAATTCTAAAGAAGGATTTTTTGGACAAATTTAATGTATGAATGAGACAAATAAAATATTTAAACTGGGTTTTCCATCAAAAGGAGTTAAATCAACCTTTTAATGAATATTACAGTATCTATGCTTAAATTCGAATTCTTTTCTTAATTTAAGCCTCTAACTTTTTGTGGTTAAAGGTAAAAACATTTATAAAACATGTATAATCATATTTTCATTAGTTATTTCTATTCCATCCAATACAATTGGTAGGAATAAAAACCATTTAAAATAATAATATCATATTTTTAGTGTGCAACGTAATATTTCAAAGAAACCCTTTGTTGCTTATCGGGTACTCTAGCAAACATAGAAACCCATTAAAATAGAAATTAATATTTAATTCCCAAATATTAATAAATATGGAAATTTAATATTTTTTATTTATCTAGGATATTACAAGTGAATCCTCATCATCTAATCTATAGGATGCTAAACTTCCAAGAATCCTTGTTTCCTCAACACACAATGATAAAACAATGATCACTACATGAGTGAAAATTCTGAGAGGACCATGAAGGGAGTCTGAATCATGGCCATGTCTATCCTCTCCTCCCAATGTGATTTGTCTCAAAGTGTTATCTTGGTATCCCTTGCATAAACACCAAAACACCTTGGTAGGGTTCCCCCTATATAGTCTCCATATCCTCATCACATATACCGACACCCTCTTCAAGTTTCCCTATCTTATTATCCATGTGCCGCTAAGCATGCGTAAGCCCTACACCAGTCCTCACTAATGCACCTGTCATTACATGATCATCATATATGTTGTTTTATCTTGTTTCACACAAAAAACATGACTCACATGAGATTAGAGTAACCAGAGACCACGACATTCTCCTTGGAATGATAACCTTGTGTAATCCCTAATCTCCTCACACACCGAACTATATAGACATTGGTCACTATCTTTTAAACATGGTATATAGGAATCCTCTATGAGGACCAAACCCATCGCTTTCCATCATCCCTCCACCCCGACCATTTTACATCGATTCACTATTCGTCCTGCATGACGTTAAACTGTATTCCACTTTTGTCACTTATGAAGTTAAACTGTATTCTTTTATGCTACAGGGGTATTGATCTTTTTCTCCTTTTGAGCATGGTACATAGGAATACCCCCTGGGGTTCAACCCCAAAATCAGGAAATATTCAGTGTACCATTCGTTGGGACCCACATACTTGTTCCACCCCCATAGTGGCATCGAACTAGTTCGTAGTCCATCTTATTACCTTATTCCTACACTCAATCCATAATCCGCCAATAAAGAACGTCCCTCTTACAA
This sequence comes from Viscum album, assembly GCA_963277665.1. Lineage (NCBI taxonomy): Eukaryota > Viridiplantae > Streptophyta > Magnoliopsida > Santalales > Viscaceae > Viscum > Viscum album. The sequence goes on from OY728161.1 coordinate 1,457,009,272, forward strand.
TGGTTTTCTAACCACGTGTAATCCCCAAAAATATATTTGGGTTATTTTACTTTACTTACAAACCAATTCTATTCCCTTTATTTGAACTGTGTGGACTTTGATATTTGACTATATTTGATCAAGGTATGTAGGAAGCATCTCTAAGGTTCAATCCCATCTCCAATGTTCCATCATGGTCTTACCATTAATCCTTTGAGTCTTGGGAATATTATATCTCATCCCATTCATTCCATTTCGTTTGAGTCCCCATCCATACATCCTTTCTCACAAGCCACCTCCTCGGGCGACTAATCACACATTAAAACATTATGGTTTAGGTCCATGCCTTGTAAAACAGGAATTTATGAATCCTCATTGGTGTTCAATCCCAAATGATGGTATGCCTTAGTGCCCCCTTTTCTTGGACTCATCCTCTTCTAGGATCATCCCTTTCGGGTTTCCAAATAAGTCTTCATGGTGTGAAACCTTTTTCTTTGTGAGGCATGACATCTTGGGTTCATCCTTATTGGGTGTTCTGACCCATCCTTCCATTAAACATCCAATGTGCTCCCTCCTTGTGATATACCCATCTGATCCCATCAGTGTTCTGATTTGTTTGATCTGTATCCTCTATAATTTAAACTCATGGAATACCCTATGTTAAACATGGGAAGCTAAGGAAAACATTAGAGTCATGCATCCGACATAAAATTCCCCACATTTGACGTGGGATGACCCGATCATCTAGTCCATCAAGATTCCCTATGATAATGTAAATTCATTGTGAACCAATGTTTCGGCATCTAGACATGACAAGAATTCCTCAACGTGACTACTCTACTGATCGAAAGATTCTACCCTGACTTTAACCCCTTGGGAATTTCATAACATAAGCAATGTAATTAATCTGTGTCCACAAAGATATTGAAACATGATAAGTTTCATGAACAATTTCATAATATTTAAGGGAGACCCGAACATGCAGATGAGTTCTGGGGATGAATTCATGGAACGAGATACCAACATCCCATCATATCATTTCAATAAAGGAGAAAACACCACTATAGATGTGATGATTTCTGCCTGCCATTGGAAAGTGGGAATGCTGGTAAATAATTAGAACATCCTCACAGTCAATGTGTTCCCTGATAAAAGCATAAGAAATATAAATAGTGAACAAGATATGAATTATTTCTCTTCAATAAGGTGATTAGTGGATTTTCAGGAATCAATATATTATCATTTCACCAGATACATCTATCCAATGCCATGTCCCTCCAAGAATGTAGTGGGCCTAGTATGAAGCTCACCAAGACTTGAGGATGTTAGTGATTGATAATATTGATATGTGATGTTGTATGCATGGATCATTATATCGTGCAATGGAATACTGAGTGACCTTGGGGAACTGGGAATAAAATTACTACAATATATATTGATGGATGAATCTTCCTTCATTGTAGGACCCACACTACACCAGCCAGAAACTGATCCCCACCCACCCACATACGTAGGTTCAAGGGAAATAAAAATGATAATATCATTCAAGGCATTGCCTTTTCTATGATAAATCCCATGAACATATTTATTGGGAACCCGATACCCATATCACTAATAAAATTTTTTAAAATGAGGGAGAGCAATTCTATTTTTCAAGGGTACGAACATGAGGGATTCATCCCAAAAATGGATATGGACCATCTAGATTTGAAGTCTTCCATGCCCATTGACACCACCAACCCCAAGGTAAATGTAAGTAGAAACTAATCCCCAGTCATATCTTCAATTGTTTTGGGTGCCTCTCCATAGAACACTCTTATGACTCACTCCATCATGCTGATGATGTAAGGGGTGTCCGTGTCCTCTTGGATAAGACTGTGACCATGGGACCCATAAAGAGGGATCCCATCAGGCCATAGAAACACCACCAGCTAGTCCATAAGAGTGAGTAGTAGGTTATCCATACCCCTACACATCCATCCCTAGCTCATCTGACCTTACGCCAATTTCGGGCGCATTCAATGGTGGATTCCATCTCATGGGAATCATCTTCTACTACTTCAGTGGCCGGAGGCACCACTGATGTGTGATACCACCTCCCTATTACTAGAGAATAGGGGCGCATCTACACCCCATCTAGATTGAGGCCTCCACCACTTGGAGGAAATTATAGGATAACATCACCAATCACCAGAACAAGTATCAACCTTTGGGTTTCGATGCACGATGATGATATTTAGTATGAAGATCCTCCATATACCATCGTCAGCATGAGTAGAGGTCATCCCTACTCTTGAATCCAATACGGAGGTCCCTCCCATTCTCACTACCCCATGTATGGAGTTTTTATCCATATGTTAGTTCATAAATATGAAGGACCTCCCTGCAATGGCATTAATCGGAGAGGGGTTCCTCTTCACCCTATCACCCATCAACATCGAGGTCCTTCATGTGTTCCATTCAACATTTTCTTGGGTGTTCCCCACACCCCATATCATCCAAGAAAATTTTTTCCCTACTACAATACTGACTAATACGGATGTACCCCCATGTTGATGATCTACCCTACCCTGATGAATTTTCCTGGGTTAGAAGGGGAGTTGTTGCCATAAAAAGAAAGATTTTAAGAAATGACGGATTGAAGTCAAACCAGTCTGTTTTTCAGACTCAGAAATGGAGTGTGATTCACTGAGAGAACCCTCACCCTGATAATCTATATCAGATTCTAGGATATTAACTATGAATATCTGTTTGGTTATCATAGAAATTGAGATGCACCGGATCCCTGGATCCCTCTACACATACATACTGGAGGGGGAAGATTTGGATCCTTTTTAGGGGATTTCTATGCAATCCTCCGTGTCATAACCATGATCATTTTCTACTTTGACATGAGATCATGGATTAATATTCTGGTGGCTAGTAGATGATTACAACTATCATGTTCCACCTCCAATAACCACCATCCCTACATGGGAAGCAATAATCAGTACCCCGTCTAAAATGTATGTGGTGATCCAACGAGTGCATTCCCTAGAAGAGATCCGAAGATGCAGTGGTTTCCTAGCTCACACACCATTATCTACACTGACCAGTATACCAATACAAAATTTCACATATGTGTTATAAGAAGTCCCTCATCTTTCCCAAGTTGTTGACTAGGGAAATACAGTGTAGATCATGATTCTGAGCTGAAAAGTTTGTGGTACATTCTCACAATGGAAAATCACACCGAGATGTTCTGTCCAATAGAAACAACAAACCTCAACATTCTAGAATCCCTCACTAATGATGAGGCAATAGGCTTCTTCCAAACCCTAAGAATGAAAAATTTCAACCAATTTCATCGATGGTAATTTTTCTCTAAAATCCAGGAACACTTCTACGTCATTGGCTAGAAGTTCCTCCATGTTGAGTTAGATAGTCTCCACGTCACTCAACACTCTTCATCATCTGATTATCATTAGACCCTCCCACAATGATTCATCCATAGCTTCACTATCATCCTAATTTTTATCTATGAGGCATCCCCACTTGTCTATATCCTTTTTTAGGGGTAGGGTGATGCCCAAAATTTCATTCATATCTTTTTCCAGCTAGGTTCACTAGATGATATCAAGGATATGACTTTGGGACGCATCATAGAAAGCATGATAATTCTTGATATATACTAAATGGGGGCATCAGATGATGATTGGAGAATATAAGCATCGTACTGGGGAAACAGAACATCCGAAATACCCTATAGGTGTTCACACTTTCCAATAAAGAAAGAAACATAGCGTTCCAGATCATTTTAATTCATTGTAATGACCCAAAAATTTGAATAAAATTTGTTTCCTAAATTTGTGTGTTACTTCATTTTGTACTCCACAAAACTACATCCTTTAATTAACGAATTGATACTTGTTGGGTTTCGACGGTTAAATGACCTTTGTAAAATAAAAACAAAATTTTACAATTATTGTTTATAAATACAAATGATATTGGATAACTAATATAGAAAGAAGATTTGATGGCCTCATCCAGTAGACTCGGGCTATACGAAGCCCACCTTTCAGAACATTGGAATGAGGTAGCTTTTTTAGGTATTACTCTGGATGAATCCCAAGATGATCTTCAACATATAAAGCATGAATGGAATATTCTATGAAATAAGTTCATGCTAATATATATTACCACTTGGGAAATGTTTCGTGAGCCGCCCCAAGATTCTATCACTATAGCACACCTTACACTTAGGTTTTATGCAGGTGTTATAAGCGGCTATGTAATGAGGCCATAGTTATGTTGAGAAATCCATTTGTATAAATAAATTTTTTATTTCTTATTATGTTAAATATGTGAATTTCAAATGTTTAGTTAAATGTAGGTTCATGTTCCATATTATTGATGAATTTTTCAAAAAGGGTATTTTAAATTATTTTTGGTATACCTTAAATAATTACTAGTGTAAATAGATTTTCAAAAAGTGCTCTTCAACAACTATGATCAGTAAAAAAAGTAAAGTCTAATAAGATCAACCTGATTTTTAGTGAATAGTAATGTTTGAATAGTAAGATACCCTTATGAATAGTAATGAATAGTAATCGGCCACAAAAATAAAAAAAATCACCCATTTATGTATAAATACAATTTAGACATCTTAAAAGTGAAAAATTTATCATAGTATTTGTTTTGATATTTTTGTTTGACCTAAATATTTTATTTGAAATTTGTAATTAATATAATAATTTAAAAAGAAAATGTTTGTTCATAAAATGTAATCATAAGTTGTTACTTTGTGGTCTTATGGTTATACAATAATTTTATGGGACCTTGATTACTTTTTTAAGGTGTTACACAACAGTTTATTGTTTTAGAGATGTTTTTTTGAATAAATAATGATTTTATTTAAAAATTTAATAATAAATATTTTGAAAATTATTTTCATGAAATGCGGATCATTTTTTATATTCATGCATTGATATTAGGTGAGGGTGAATTTTTGGGATTTTTTTGAAACAGTTGAATTTTCTGTGAATAGTAAAAATACAGTATTGAGTTTCGGGTGTTTAATAACATCATGGATGATGTTATCATGATGTAATAAATATGGTCAACTTGTTAAAAGTAATATATGTCATGAGGTGTCCCAAGTTGGAAATACCATAGCCAATAACATGGTTTTTCAAATACCACCGATGAGATGTCCCATGGAAATTAATTAAATATTCCCTCACTTTTTCTATAAATACAAAGACATTAACTCATTATATCCATTAAAAATTCCCCATAAACAAATATCAGGTCTTTTCACCCCTCAATGGGTCCCCCTAGAATTCCCTTAGGCCCACCAAGGTCCCAAGAATCAAGCTTTCGAAGTTACTCTTCAAGGTAAGGGATCTTTTCCCCCAAATCTTTCTAGTCATGGCATAATTTATGTTGTCTCGTCTAGTTTCCATGTAATTATGTTGGGGTATGTACTTTAATATTCATATTTATTTCTATTTTACATCCAAATGATGAGAGGCATTTTCTTCTTTCATCATCTGAATTTATCAATTTTTAATTGATGTCATGAGGGTGCTGAATTTTTGAAAAAGAAATCACATCTTCTATTTTATTTTGAGATTAATTTTCATATAGTATTTCCTTTAAATATCCATACAATGATATTATTTCTTTTAATTATATACCCATACAGTATTATGAGTTTTCTATGATTGGGTGACTTTTTTCCCCTCTCTTCTCAATTTTTTTTAAAACCATGTTATATAGCCCTGATGCTGTAGAATGTTTGTCTCAAAACCTCTCTCTCATTTCCAAATTAATTATATTATATTATTTCTTTGAATTCCCAAACCTATTTTATCTCCATGGTTATTCATAAAGAAATAAAATTTTTCTATTTCATTATGTTATTGACATATATAAAACCCTTTCTCCCTTTCCATTGGTTATAAATGACATAATGATCTTGTTTTTACGAACTTTTAAAATTTCTCAATTTTTAAATGAACCTGCTTTCATTGAATATCTATGGGTTATTTTTGAACCGTTTGATATTGATCTATGTGGCTCACATGAAAATAAATAAATATTAAGGGTGATCCCATAAATAGCTCCAATTCATTTTATAAATAATTTAATCTCTAGAGATGAATAGTTTGACGATACTTGGTGAATAACCTTTGTAATTTTTATGACACCTTATGGATAAACCTTGGTGATATGTTCATGAATGCCTAAATTAAATGTTTTTGCCACATATTCATTTTATGGTTCTAGTTATTTTAATTAATATATTCCTATAATTCCATTTCTCATGTCATTATGTTTTTCATCAAGTTCTTATTGATATCACAAGTAAACTGATTCCCTTTATTTTCGTAATGGGACTTATGATCACCCTTTCCTTTGATGTATGTCTACAGGTTATGAGATGGAACATTTTGAAATAGGATGAACTTATGATTAATCCATACAAGTTTATTATAATAATTTTTTATGTTTCCATGTATTTTTTTCCATGATTTCCAAGACACTAGACTTTAAAGGTTATCTGTTTGTAAAATGTAACAGAAAGACCTGTAACAAAAACATGGGATGCCATACTTCGTATCAAATGACAGTTTTGTTATCTATATAAATTTGGAATTGAAAACTATAAGAAGAACCATATATATAAGATTATGTATAGAAAAACATCTGTGTATTTTGGTGAGTATTATGTAAGTGGTTTTTCAAGAAAATACTTCTCTGTTGGGATACGAGCAGGTAGAAGAGACTCTGGAACAGATGTAACTAGGAGTGAAAACTACGACTAGGAGTTTCAGGTTTGACCTACGGTATTCTTATATAAGACAACAAGCCTTGATAAAATCTTTGTTATGATTCTCCTAGGGGATATGTTTGGTTAGTAATAATCTTTTTATAAATCATTACGAAGGATTTATATAGAAATGTAATTTTATAAAGCATGATGTTTGAGACATAAAATAATTTATAGTTAAAAGATTCATAAATGAAATACACTTTTCACAATGGTTTTATTCTTTTAGAAAATATAGGGAAATAGGAGGAATTGTACAAATGTTTACCACTTTGGACCATGCACTAACGTCCCTCGGATGTAAAAGGGAATTGAAACATTCATGGAAATGATGAACCAGTTGACTCAAGTTATGTAAAATAACATGAATCAAGCTGAGAGACTGAACTTTCCATGAATGGATCAAATTTATGTTGAATCTTTTATGATACAATGACTACAAACCTTTAGTGGATCTACCGACCCATTGATTTATGAATAGTTGATCAGCTCTATGGTGAAGATCTTTTCAGTGCTCCATTGTTCTTAACAAGAGAAGGTTACCTTGTCTATTTATAGCATAGAGGGAGATACTGATCAGTAGTGGGATCTGATTAAAAACACAATGGATAGAGTGGAAGCTGATTTTATGGAGTGGGAATAGTTCAAAGTGATATTTTTCAAAAATTATTTCCCTCAATTGATGAGAACAAGAATGGAGGAGGTGTTTCTGAAGATCAATCAGATAGAGAAAGAATCTGTGGGAAGCTACAAGATGAACTTATCAAGGATTTAATATTACACCTCTATATTTTTCATGGATCCCAATATTAAGGTCGATAGATTCTTCAGCTAATTAAGACCTCATTTACAGAAGAATCTATCCAACCTAGATTATGATATCTATGAGGAGATCATGCAAAGTGCAATGAAAGTCAAATAAGAGTTTGGTGAGACACAATGGTCTCATAATTCCAATGATAAGAAAATATAAATTGAGCAATGCATAGAGGGGAGATTCGATCAAGGAAGAGGATGAAAGAATGTAAAATTTTCCACGTGTAATAAATGTGGGAAGAAGCATTCGGGGAACTGCCTTCTCGGGAGCAGGAGGTGCTAAAAGTGTGGTAGATATGGCCACATTGTGTGGAATTATCGTAGTGAGGTGAAGCTAGAACATCCCAAAACTAATGATAAGGGTAAGATGGTGCAGGATCTACCTGATGTCCAATGTTTTATTTTTAGACAACATGGGCACTTTTATAATCACTGTCCAAATCTAAGGGCAGTGAAGGAGAATCACCATCAGCTTTTACAAAGTATAAGGGATAAAGGTCATAATATTCAAATCACTGTGACTGATGTTGAAGAGCAAAATGATTAGGTGGAAGGTACTATTGTTGTTCTCAAAATTATAGAAAGTACATTGTTCGATTCTGGTTCTATGCTTTTCTTTATTTCCTCTAAGTTTGTAAAGAATTTAGAATCAACCCCCGGTTTTCTAAAATTAGAGTAATAAGTCCATACTCTTGGTGGGGTTATCCATGTAACGTCATTGTTTTGAATCTCTAGTATTTACATTAGTGATAAAAATCTTATCTCAAATCGTGTAGTCATTCCCATGCAGGAATTCAACATTATACTAAGGAAGGACTGGCTGTCAAAGAATAATGCTAGGATCAAATACAGATGCAAGGAAATATCAGTAGTATTGAATGAAAAGCCTACAGTTATCCTCCAAGGAGAGATATCTCATCCTCATATTTTTCTATAATAACATCCTATATCCTTCTTTATGTAGTTGAATAGTGAAGAAGAAGAAGGAAATGAGATTTTGAGGAGCTAGAGAAATTAAAGAAGATACTCCGAGAACTTTTAGAGAAGGGTTTTATCCGGTTGAGTGTGTCTCCTTGGGGAGCCCCAGTTCTCTTTGTGATGAAGAAGTATGAATCAATGTAGTTATGTATTGATTATATATAACTAAACGTTATCACAGTGAAGAAAAAATAACTTCTTCCAATAATTGATGAATTATTTTAACAACATCATGGCGATCAATTCTTCTCTAAGACTAATCATAATTATGGTTATCATCAATTGAGGTTGGAGAAAGAATATATTATGAAAACTACCTTTCTATCAAGACATGGGAATTATTAGTTTGTTTTTATTCCCTTTAAACTGATTAATACACCTGCTATTTTTATGGATTTGATGAATAGGGTTTTTAAGGACTACCTTGATAACATTGTTATATTTTTTGTTAATGATATTTTGATATATTCCAAATTTCTTGAAATGTATAAGAATCATCTAAGGGTTATCTTTTCAAACTCTCTTGATGGAGAGTCTTTTGGGGAGGTTTTAGAAAATGTGATTTCTGGTTATAGCAAGTTTCTTTCTTGGGGGACATTATTACTAATGAAGGAATCATAGTTTACCCTACAAAGACAAACGTTATAGAGGAGTGGCCTCATCCTACAAACAATAATGGAGATTCATTGTTTCCTTGGATTAACAATATATTATAGGAGGTTTGTGAAAATATTTTTAGGAATTTCTAATCCTTTATCTATGTTAACTCGAAAAGGGGTCATGTTCATCTGGACAAAAAAGTGTGGGAAATATTTCCAAGAGATGAAGAAGAGATTGGTTACTTCACCCCTGATAACTCTTCCCTCAAATGGAGAAGGATTGCTTATTTTTTACGATGCATCTCTAAATGGGATAGTGTGCATCCTCATGAAAAATGAAAAAGTCATTTCTTATGCAACTCGATAGTTGAAGACACATGAGAAGATCTTCCCTACACATGATCTTGAGCTGGCTGGGATCGTTTTTTCTCTAAAGACATGGAGGCACTCTCTTTATGGGGATAAATGTAATATATACATAGACCATCAAAGTTTGAATTATATTTTTACACAAAAGGAATTGAATATGAGACAGAGGAGATAGTTGGAACATCTCAAGGACTATGATTATTATATTCATTATCATCCACAATGCTCAAAAAAAGTTACTGATGCGTTAAGTAGGAAAGACCTAGTTGTTCTTTCCATGATAAGGATTCAAAGAGATCCATTGATCAATGACCTAGTAAAACTAGAAATTGGAATTATAAGGTAAGGGACATCATTCACCATAACTCAAATTAGTTCTCAACTATAAATACAGTAGAATATCAAGAAATCTTAGAAAGAATTCCATTATTATAGAAGATGTTTGATGTTGTGATAGATGTGAAGTTTCATGATTTCAATAATGATCAAGAAGGTTTACTAAAATTTCAGACAAGACTATGTGTTCCATCTATTCTTGAAATAAGTGAAGAGATGATGGAAGAAGATCATTTCTCTTCTTTCTCAATACATCCTAGAAGCACAAAAATGTAGAGGGGCCTTAATGGTCATTATTGGTGGGATAATCTTGAAAGGGGTATTGATGACTACACTACAAGGTGCCTCGTATGTCAGCATGTAAAGGTCAAGTGACTACTTCCTAAAGGGGTATTACCACCACAACCCATGCCAACATAGATGTGGTACTATATTACTATGGTCTTTTTCATCGGTCTCCTAAGAACATCAAAAGGAAACAATGTGATATGGGTTATTGTGGACCGTCCCACCAAGACTGCTCATTTTATCTCCATTCATGAAGATTTCTCACTTGATCAACTTTCTAGGATTTACATAAAGGACATGTTAAGGCTGTATGGATTTCCACATACTATAATATTTAATCGTGATCCATGGTTCACAACAAAATTCTTGAGAAGTATTCAATAAGCTATGAGAACTGAATTGAATTTCAGATTGACTTATAACCCCCAAACTAATGAACAATCTGAAAAGAAAATTCAATCACTTGAGAAAATTTTGAGAACATGCTCAATGTATTTTATAGGTGGATGAGATCAACACTTCCATTTAGTTTTTTTTCATAAAAATATTTCTTCCTCTCAAGAATTCAAATGTCAGCCTATGAATTTCTGAATGTAAGCGATGTAGAAATCCTACGTTTTGGAATGAAGCTAGTGAGAGAAACTTTCTTGGACCTGATCTTGTACAAGAGATGATTGAAAAGGTCCATTCCATCCAACGACACATTAAGTATGCTGATAGTCAGAAAAATAGATATGTTTTAAACCATAAATGGGAATTGGTGTTTGACATTGGTGACTAATTTTTTTTTTGAATTTCACATTGGAAGAGAGTCATGAGGTTTGGGAAAAAATAGAAGCTCAGCCCTAGGTACATTGGCCTCTATGAAATCCTTGATCGCATACAAGTAGTGGGTTATCAACTCTCACTTCATCCAAATCTAGAAAAAGTTCATGATGTCTACCATGTATCCCTCTTGAAGAATTACATATCCTACCCTTCACATGTACCAAATCTAGAGTTGGTATAACTCAAACATGACCACTCTTATGAGTATAATCCGGTGAAAATCATTGATTATAGAGACAATTTTCTACGAAACAAGACTACCCACCTTGTTAAGATGCTGTGGGGGAACCACAAATGCGAAGAAGCATCACGGGAACTAAAGGAGTCTATAAAAATAATTACCAACACCTTTTCTCTTCTTAGGGTATGTGTTAAAATTTCAGGGATGAAATTTATTTAGGGGGGAAGAATACAACGACCCAAACATTAGAAAAATATTTTTTTCCTATATTTGTCTATTATTTTATTTAATACTCGACAAAACTATATCCTTTAATTGATGAAGTGATTCCATTGGGGTTTGACTATTATAGGATCGTTGTTCAATATGAACATTGGAAAATGAACTCATAACATTACAATTATTGTTTATAAATACATGTGATCTTGGTTAATTAATATAGAATAATGATTTAATGGATTTTTCTTATATACTCGGGCCATATGAAGACCATATGTTAGAGCTTGGATGGAGAATGTATCTCTGGGCATTCCTCTAGACCTAGCCCAAGTTGAGCTTCAACATGTGAAACATGAATGAAATCGCCTAAAGTAGAAGTTCAAGAAAATAGAAATTACCACTCTAGCAATGTTGTATGAGCCTCCCTAAGAATCTATCACAATAGCACACCTTATACATAGGTCCTATATAGTTTTTATAAGGGTCTATGTAACGAGATCTTAGTTACGTTGTGTAATCATTTGGTATAAATAAAATTTTTATTTATTATTATGTTAAATTCATGAATTTCAAATTTCTCAATACATATAAGATGAAGTTATATATTATTGATGAATTTTGGAAAAAATGAATTTTAAAATATTTATGTATACTTTAAATAATTAATAATGTGAAATGATTTACTAAAAATGGTCTTCTACAATTCTGATCAATAATAAATTTAGAGTCAAATAAGATCAACTTGTTTTTTAGTGAATAATAATGTATGAATAGTAACATACCATTATGAATAGTAATGAATAGTAAATCGGCCAACAAAATAAATAAACTTCACCAATGAATGTATAAATTCAATTTAGACATCTGAAAAGTTAAAAAAAGATCATAGTATAAGTTTGGATATTTTTGTATGAAATATATATTTTATTTATAATTTTATAATTAATTTACTTATTTAAAATGAAAATTTATTTTCATAAAATTTAATCATAAATTTTTACTTAATTTTAATAAGGTTATATGAATATTTTATGGGATGTTTGATTACTTTTTCATGGTGTTGCGTAACAAGTTTTAGTTTCAATGTTAGTTTTTTTAATAAATTTTAATTTTATTTAAAAAATAAATTAAAAATATTTAGAAAATTATTTTAATAAAATGGAGTTCATTTTTTAATTTAGAGCATAAATATTAGGTTAGGGTGAATTTTTGGGATTTTCCTAAAATAGTTGAATTTTTAGTGAATAGTAAAAATACAGTTTTGAGTTTCAGGAGTTTAATGAAATCAATGATAATGTAATCATGATTTAATAAATCTGGTCAACATGGGAACTGTAATATATGTTTTGAGATTTCCCATGTGGAAAATACCATGGGCATGCCCATGGTTTTTCAAATACCACTGATGAGGTGTCCCTTGGGAATTAATTAAATATTCTCTCACCTTTTCTATATATACCATGCCATTCCCTCATTCCATTAATTCCAAAATCATCATCAATGAATCTCTATTCGTTTTACCTCCCATGGAGTCCACACATGGTTCCTTCATTCCCCCAAGGTCCCAACCTTCATGCTTTTTATGTTACTCGTCATGGTATGGGAACCTTCCACCCTTTTCTTTAAAGCCAAGGATTCCTTTAGGTTGTATCTTCTAGTTTCCATCTTATTATGTTTTCCTATGTTTATATATTTTCATATTTCTGTCCATTTGAGTTTCAAATGATGAGAGACCCTTTCCTCTATCATCATCAGAATTTCTGAATTTTTAATTGACACTGTGAGGCTGCCTAATTTTCGTAAAAGAAATCGCATCTTGTCTTTTCTTTTGAGTTTCATTTTCATATGGTATTTTCTTCAAATATACATACAATGATATTACTTATTTATTTCATTACCCATACTGTATTATGAGTTTTTTAATGTGTGGGTGACTCTTCTCCCCTATCTTTTTAACGTTTTCTAAAACCATGTTATATAGTCGTTATACTGTAGAATTTTCGTCTCAAAACCTCTCTCTCTTTTTCTAAAAAATTATCTTATTTTATTTTCATCAATACCCAAACCTATTTCATATTTAGGGGAACTCATAATGACCTAATATTGAACTATTGGATTCTATAACTGACATACATATATCCCTCACTCCCTTTGCATGGGTTGTAAATAACATATTGATCTTATTTTTATGAACATTTAAAACGTCATGATTTTGAAATTAAACCGAATGATTTTATTCTCTATGGGTTTTTTATGAAATGTTATATATTGATATATGTGGACCACATTAAAATAAATACATATTAAGGGTGCACCATGATAGTGTTCCAATGCATTGTGTACATAATTTAGTCTCTAGAGATGAGAAGTTACATGATACCTTGGTGATTAACCTAGGTAATATTTATGACACCTTGGGGATGATCCTTGGTGATATGTTCATGAATGACTAAATTAAATGTTTTATCCCCTTATTCAAGTTATGGTTCAATTTATCTTCATTATTTTATTCATGTACATCCATTGATTATATATTTTTTTTTCTTCAAGTTCTTATTGATATCACAACTAATCTGATTCCCTTGCTTTCCTAACTGGGCCTTCTGTTCACCCTTTCCATTGATGTATGTCTATTGGTTATGAGATGAAATTATTTTACATAGGATGAACATATTGTGAATCCATAAAAGTTTATTATAATAATGTTTTATGTTTTAGTGTATTTTTTTTTCTAATTTCCAAGACACTAGACTTTAAAATTCTGTTGATTGTAAAATGTAATAGAACGTTATGTAAAAAAAGGCTGGATGCCATATTCATTGCCTCTCAGTCAAGATCCTATTAAAGGGAAAGCAGATGATGGGATCATCCAACCCTATATACCATCTAATTATGTTTAGATTATGGAAGAATATTTCAAAATGTATGCAATGCATCAACATATAGCAGAACAGAGAAGGATCATCAATGAGCTCCTCACTAAGCACAATATGGAATGATGCCCTAATTATGGAGATCCTAAGTATGATCCTAACTATCATCCACTGGGTAGAAGGGACATGTATAACGTTCCCTAGGTTAATTTCCTCTAGGTGATATTGGTAATCCTACCCAGCTAAATAGGGTAGATGCTGGTGTTTATTGGAAAAGAGCCCAATATGCATCACTAAACCAAACATATCCACATGTAATCCCTCTTCAGGACCTAGATCAGGTTATATCCACCATTCTACAGGTCCCACCAACCACTCTGATGGTTCCTCCAATGGGCACTCAGGTCATTCCACCATCCCATCCACGATCCACTCTACTAGATTACCATGTTGATGAACCTGCCAATGTATTGGTATTTATGGACCCTCGTCAAGACAAGAATACTTGCCAAGACGATCAGATGGACACAATTATTTCTCAATTCAAGGATCTTGAATCTCGACTAGTAGCAATAATAGCTAATTGAAATATGTATCCAGCATGGGTGGATGATATTCTACCACACTCCACCATATTTAGAAATCCAACCTTCAACCCTATCAATGGGATGGGATAACTGTTGCAACATCTGACCCATTTTATTTCTAAATGTGTGCCTATGTAGTGTACTCTAGCACAACATGAGGCTTCTTATCATCAGTGTTTTGCACAGACACTTGTAGTGCCCACATTTATCTGGTACATCCAGTTACCCATCAGGTCCATAGATGTTTGAAAAGATCTCCATAGGATGTTTCTATATCTGTTAAGTTCCATAACATGCAAAACTAGTATTGTGGACCTCTTCAATAGTACAAAAAGGACAGATGAATGAGTCAGTGACATTATTTCAAGGTGGAAGGGTCTCACATACTCACTTGATATATCTCTAACTTAGGAAAAACTGCTAAGTATGTGCACCATTAATAATTATTTGATCTCACTTTTATTACTGTTTTATTTCATTTGTTATTTAATAGAATAATTTTAATTATTCTCAAGGATATCGTTTATTATTCCTTGTTATGTATTATGTTTTATTTCCTATTTCCCAATGTATTACAATGATAATTTATCTAATATAGCTTATAATTACTCTTAAACTATTCTATCCCTTTGATTGTTAAGATTTTTTATATGATAATTAACTTACATAATTCACTAGCTCCAGACTTATGGGGTTGGGGCGTTACATTAGGCATAAGAGCATGTTTTCCAGCAATATTGGAAGCTAGAATTAGAAAACATAGATTTGGGGAAATAAACCTTAGTTAGACTATGAAGAAAATTATATAATAACATCCTATAACTTTGATAACATATATATTATGTGATTTTCCATAAAAAACATCCCCTTCTGGACAATACTGATGGATATGTTTCTAAAAATGATTTACCTTGGGGTAATAACTCTGAAAAAGGTGTTTTGGGCCAATCATGGAATAATGAAGTACCTGAAATTGGTCCTAACTAAACCCTGATTCATACAATCACATGGTATACATTTAGGATCTTTCAAATTTTATTTACAAACCATTGGGTTGTATTAAAATTAAAAAATGTCTACAAGAAAACATGTATATGATTATTTTATTAACTACAAATAAATATTCAATTTATTTTATATTTTTTTATGTTATCAGATTATACAATATGATTTATAATGATATAAAAAATTTAATGAATTTAATAATTTATATATGGATCTTTTTAGAATTAATTTAAAATTCACCATTTTACATGATTCATAGAGTAAAAAGGATTTTATATTTATTGGTAATAGGAAAAAAATTTGAAGGGAAATATTCAATAATGATTTATCATCATGTAAGAAAATAACATCATGTGATAAAGATATGGGTACATAATTATCCAAGTCATATGCATTTGAGGGAACAAAAAAGGCGATTATGGGAGGTCAAAAAATGTATTATGGGAAATTTGGGAAATTATATTTTTTACATGAGATAAATGTGGAAGGAAACCACCTGATACCTACTTGAAATTACTGAGAGTTTGTTATGTCTGAAGAGAAAAAAGACAACAAGTTCTCTATTTCATGGTAAATAAAGAAAATTCCAATGTAAAATGATAGAACAACAAGGATATGGGATGCTATTAAAATCAATGTCTCGTGTGCCAAAAAAATACAACACAAAAGTGGTTTAGGTTTCATGGTCAGAATTAAGATAAAACCATAGATTGAGATGAATGATTAATGTTCTTTTGTTTTTACGAAGTAATTTTTTCATTTAAATGTTTAATTTTTTGTGCCATTTAAATGAATTAATGAATATATTGGGGTTTTAATATTATACTTTTTCTTTATTGATTTGATATTATTTATTTAATTCTACTAAGAAAATTGAATTAGTTGAAAGTAAAACTTTTTGGAAAACACTTTGTTGAGGGGAAATAACACTTTACTATTCTTAATGTCAAGACAATGAATTTTGGTTAATAAATTATAGGTTTGGAAAATTAAAATCAAATATGTGATCCATCCCGTGTAACCGAGTAGTGATTTATTGACAGAGTTGTTTATTTTCACATTGATGGAGTTCACAACACTTTAGGATATGATGAATGCTTCTAATAACATGTTTTTTACTTAATGAATAAAGAATAATGCATGGAAATTCATGATATTAGAATATTTCAAGAAAATACCTGATGATGGTGTTCACATGTTTGGTATGTGATGATTAAATAGCTACTTCATATTAATTGAATGTTATTGATATATTCATTGTGGAAATTTAGAAACCTTCCTTCAAATGTGTTGTATCATAATAATATAGAAACGTTAACCATTTATGAAATGGATTATATTGATAATTGGATAATTATTTCGAGGATAATGTATTATATCACAATGTGATACTTTTTATTCTACTAAAATAAGTAGAAATACTTCAATGCACACCAATTTATAAGATTGTGTTTTTGGAAAATAAATGTATATTTAATTTTAAAGAGTGAAAGAATTATTCAAGTATACAAAAAGTTCACTTGAAAAAATATTATATAATTATTATCATTTTTATGATATAAATAGAAATTTTCATAACAAAACCTTATGGATTTGTGGCCATAATCTTTCTACTGAACATGTTTTCTATATCTATTTATCAGAAAATGATTCTTATATTTTCCCTTTATATCCATGTTTCCATTTCAAACATATGTTGTTCTACTAGGATACCTTGATATGTGACAATTGTACTTCGTTTTCTCTTTTATGAAGAATATTTTTTATTAAACATATTCACAAAATGGGTTTTCAATAATCTAATATTTTAAAATATTGATCCCTTGATTACTGAGGTCATTTATACATTATGGTGATGAAATTTATTTACAGTGGAATAATGCGACACCCAAGACATTACAATATTTTCATTTTAAAATTACATATTTCATTGTTCCATGATTTATTTATATGAATCAACAATTTTATCATATGTTATAAAAACATAATGTTTTTCATTCTCTATACAGAACACTGAGGTTAGAGTACGTTAAACAGAAGACTAACTTTCCTTGTTGTCTTGTGTAACATGTAAGACCATGTTTTCCTAAACAATAATTTATTATTAAAAATATTATTATTTTATATAATAAGATATAAACTAAATTTTAAATTGATGATTATGAGTAGGATTAGTTGAATTATGAAAATATAAATTACAATTCATTGGATACTTATTAATTAGAAATGAATATAGAATCCCAATTAATGTATAGTGAGTGGTTTATAAAAGATTTTTTTCATGTGAATAAAGGTTATTTATTATAATAAGATAAATTACGAACTATTACTAAATTATATTAACTGCATTTATATGTAAGATATATATTAATTTTTCGTGAATATTATCAAATAAATATTATTTGAATACAAAGAAAACATACCCAATATTACACATAATAACATATATGTTTATAAAATAAATGTTAATAACTTTTATTAGATAACCTAAATTAAATATAAATTTTTGGAATTATGAGAAATTTTATAATTCAAAATAAGCATCATTTTGGAATGAGAAAAAGAAAAATTAGGTTAGGGTTATTTCTTGATATTTTTCTATGATGTTTCATTTTATTATTAATTAGAAACAATAATGAATTTTAATTTAAAATAGATTTTTTTATATATTATTTATATAATATAAAATTATAACTAAATTAGTTTCAAATTTCCAAAGATTAATTTTTTAATTAATCTAATTTTGGATATTTGAATCAATTATAACACTGAAATAGGATATGAAAACCAAGCCAACATTTGGACGTTATTATTTTAAAAACATGCATTTTCATCCCATCATTGGGATATGTTTTAAATTTATTTGTATATATTATGTGATTGTAATTTGGAAAAAATGGATTCTACATATTTAATTAGAATAAGTTTTAATTTATAATAATTTCAACATATTTTTTAACCAAAAATATTACTGAAGGTAATTAAATTTATCTGCAATGATTTGGATGAAAATTAGAATCACAAAGGACTGAGAATTAAACATAAGGAAAAAAATCCCCTTAAAACTTCTTAAAATCAAATAGATATACATATTTATACCACATACTGACATTTTTGTTATTTTTATCAATATTGTATCTAATTTAAATATAAAAAAGATGGTTGGAATTCCCATAAAAATAATTTACATGAGTGTCACTCCCCTCCACTATAAAAAGGCACCCAAATGTCCCACCTTCCGACACTAATAGAGCCACATTGGAAAAATGTGTCCTAAATAACATGTCATAATAATCCCTCTAACGATCCATGGTTCATAATATTGGGAATATATCCATCCATGTAATCCCTTTTTTGGAATCAAAATAGAGTTATTGGAATAAGAGGTAACATTCTTCCTCTTGCCATTAATTTTTTTTTGTTTTCCCACCTATTAATTTTTCATTTTACCATGATTATATAATATCATTTTTATCCTAAATAGACATTTTTTATTTAATGGGTTGAAAAAAACATACACATACTTCCATTTAATAGGTAATGAGCTTACTATTTATGTTTTATTTCGAACTACAGCCTCACAAAACGATGTCATTCATTCTTCCATTACAACCTAGAACAGTTGGGAATTATGATGAAAACTCAACATATTATGATATATATGACATTTTTAGTTACAAGAAGATTCTTTTATATAACACATACCTTTATTATTTCAATTATTTTTAAATAGGAGAGAAATATTTCTGGAAGTGTGGGTTACTACCCCTTTCAAGATATTTGATTCATTCACATAATAAATTAAATATATAAAATATAGTATTAATTAAAAATATTGAAAATTTAAAATTAATATTGTATTCCTGAAATAATTATATTTCTCAAATTGAAATATACAGTTTTTTATATTACCATTTCACACACTAAAAAATGATAACATCAGTCTTGGATGTGCGGTCTAATGCCTCACTGAGATAATATGGATTCTTTTACATAAAAATTAATATATATAAGTATATATGATTAAATAACATGTTATTTATGATATAATTCTTACTCTAGGATGATATATTTTTACTTACCATCTTTCCATAGCAATCACAGAAAAATGGGAACCTTACTCGTGCCTATGTGCAGCCTACAGTCTCCGCGATTGTAAGGTTTATTCATTTTTCATAATAATATTTAATGATTTGTTTTAAAATTCTATATTATTTAAAAATATTACCTTTATTTAATTGTTATTATTCTATATATTTATTTATAATTACCACTTATACCAATTTTGACCCACCAATTTCATTTTTAACACCTAAACTAAATATGACCAAAACACACGATGTAAAATTAATTGTTTTAGTAGTTTTTTAAAACATCGTAATAAGTGAAATGAATTTATTGATAAATATTAAAAAACATTTAAGAAATTAAATAATTAACATGTGTTTTCTATTCATGAATATAAACACATGGGTGAAAATTCGATTACAAGGTATGTGATTTTTATCTCAATTTATATTACATTCAGATTTATTTGTTGTTAAACACCCATTCACTTTTATATGGTTTATTTATTACCCTATAACTTGTTATATCATAAATTTAAATATTTTAATAATATTATATGGTTTTTTTAAAATAATTCCTATATTGATCTTATGATTCCAATGCTTCAATGTGGTATGAGACACTTTGTAATGTTTAAATATTTGCCTCCCCAACAACATTTTTAATGATTATCTTCAAAATCTCACATTATTGTGAATGATAACATTTTATTATGAAAGTAAATATATTGAAATAATATATATACAAAAAATTATGGGCAAATAATGTTATTATTTCATTAATTATATACCAATTTAATTGACATTCATGATTTTGATAATTATCTGATTAACATTTTAATTGTTGCTATGTCAATATATTTATTCAATAGGATTATTTTATAAAGAATATCATATATTATTTAAATAAATTATTTGATATGATAAATTCTTTGTAAATTAAATGAATAGTGATACAGAAATTTATATACCCTCTTGATGTACTAAAAAGTCTCATGAGAAAATTCAGTTTTCCAAATATGAATAAATTAAATTGTCTAGAGGATTGATCATGATAGTAGTGATTTTCATTTTATTATAACATTACATCCAATTACTATTAATTTCCTTCATTCACAATTTCTATTCTATCCATGATATTTCTATATGATATGATATATGGATGCATTTCATTTTTATATTATTGATTAAATGATAGGTTTCGTCCTTTATTTTCCTTTCCAAACTGATTATTCTTTATATAATTATTTGAATGGAATGTGTCCTAAACTTCATAACTTTATACGTTAAGTTATTAGTTTTAAATCATTAATTCTTTTTCTTTACTTACACATACTAAGTAGTTGAGTTTTCCCTTATTCCATTTTCTTTTCACCATGTTATGAAGTGGAATCCATTGAATGAGTTACAATGATATAATTAATTATCTTTGTAATGTATTATTTTTTTCTTATTTCTCTATGAATTAATGTAATCAATTATGTAATCTAGTTTTCCAAAACAACTAAATTGTTTGGTACTGTTGGATTTTTTGCAGTTATCAATGCCAATGTAATGAAACAACGCATCAACATCTAGCTTTGGTGGTTGGGGAACTATAATATATACACATCTTCTTCTTTTTAAATACATTTATTGACATTGAATATTTTAAAAAATTAACTATCAAAGGACATGGGATTAGGATAATATTGTGTATTATTAATTTAATTTACAAGATACATAAATATAATGTATGTCTAAGTAACATATTTTGACAAATATGACATATGGGTCCGGTTTTGATCTCTACGTGACATAATTATCACATTGACAAATTTTATATTTGTTTAATGAATTTTGCCAATTATTAAAAATTTCACAGCATTTTAAAATCCTTACACATAATATATCTCCCTAATATGATGCTTGATATTTAATAAATCGATTAATATCTCTCATGAGTTATAAAATTAACTTCTGAAGTAATTTGGGTAGAACCCTTATCATATCATGTGTAGAACTAGATTTATTTCATGTAGTTCAGCTTGGTAGTAATTAATTATTATTTTTTCTAGTTCAGTATCTTGAAATAATTATCTTATTGTATACCTTTCATGTGTTATCTCAAATTAGATGATTTTGTTTAGCTTTATAGTGTGTAATTCATTACTAGTAACCAACAATACAACTAGAGGGTCGTGGAATGCATCATATGTTTGTGGTTAGATGTTATGTGATTTGTATATTCCAATAATCTCTATATAGTTCATGTAATGTTAGGTCACTCACTAGAAGTCAATATCCATCATGTATTAAATAAATATAGTGTAATTTTACAACACAAATTATTTGAATTATATGTGGAAAACCCATGTGGGGATTTGCAATAAATATATTTTCTACATGTTTAAAATCTATTTTTTTGACATCCCAGATGTATGTTAATATTTTATTTATAATAAAGTACACCTTGAAAAAACATATGTAAGGAATATTTTTATTATTATGTCCCCAAAATGTCTGATTTCCCATGAGTATATAATTTTTTTCTCAGTTTCCCATCATGTAATTGTGTCTCTAAACCATTACTATTTCTAGATATAGATGGGATATTAAAACAATAAATATTTTTCCTTTGTGTATTAACTATCATATGAGCATTAATAATCATGTTATATTGATATTAATATTAAATGTAAATAAACTATAAATAGATTAATCCCAATAAAATGATTAATTGTTAAAATTAATAAATATATATATATGTCAATAAATATGTGGACTATATGATATTTTTTAATGTTTATATGGTGTAACATTAGTTATTGATACTATTTTAGCATTTTTTCCTATTTCCCTCAGTAAAAAAACCATAATTTGAGGAAAACAACCTCAAAAATATTCATAGGATATATACATTCATAAATAATATATTATAAAATTATATAAACAATAATAGAAACATTTTAATTATTTCATCATCGGTGATGAATTTTACGTATTTTATTTTCTTGTCACTATTATAATGAAGAATCCAATGAATAATTTCTCTACTAGTATTCACATGTGATTTAAAAATCATAAAAATTGTTGTTATAAAATTCAGTTGTATCATGAAGGATACTATTAATTTTAGAATTTTGATGTTTATCATACTAATAATTCCTTAATACATGAATAATAAATCCACTCTTTCCCTCCATATTAATAGAGAGTAGTAGGATGGACTCTCATTCTTGAGAAAATACTTTATAGGGTTATCTTTTATATTGATAGAGTTACAATTAAATAATATAATGTGAATAATAAATTTGTTTAATCTAGATATTATTCATGTGGGGTTATATACATAGTTTTTGGAAATAAATAATTGAAAAAATTCTCTTAATTGATTTCATAATTTTAATGAATCCCAATATATAATGACATTATTATACACCATAATGAACACTATCATAATGCTTATATATATGAATTATTAATATAAATAAATCAATTTTTATTTATATGATATTAGAAAACTATATTATTTCCATCAATAACATGACTCATCTCATTAATACACCTTTTCATTTATCAAACATTAAATAATAAATATTTAGTCCCAATATTGGAGATATTGAATTTGTATTTTATTAGATATGCCCTTTCTAACTATGATGAGATGTAAAACATAAAAATAATCACGACCATGAGTAATTGGTTTTATGTCACAAAAAACAATGATATTATAATTTGGTGGTTGTAAAAAACTTTTCTAGAACCTATTATATTGATTACACGTAATAGACCACCGATGAAGTAGTTATCCTTTTCATTCACCGATGAAGTGGTAAATGATTCTGAAATCTACTGGTTTGAGAACACTTTATTCCCATTATAATATAGATTCTATAGTAGTGGAAAAAATCACCTTCTCAATTTAGAAGGGTTTGGTTTCTACAATCCAGATCACCCAATAAATATGGAATGGTGGCCCACTGGCCAGATGGGACAATATATAATAAAATCCCAATAGTAGAAAAAATATAATTTATTTAATAGTACCACATTCATAGTACAATTATATCATAAATACCCTATTATATTACTTTTATAGTACCATAATGTAATATCTCAACCCAAGATCTACTAAGGTTATTTCTTAAATCTATTGGTCACATGGCCTCAGGTGTTCCACCTCGCATGCCATTGGCTACCGACTAGTAGTGGTTGTATATAGAGGAAAGATGGGGATTCTACACCCTCATATCAAAGTGTCACAATGTATATATAAATATTAAAAAATTAAATAAGTGAATAATAATAGATATCTAATGGTACATTGTAAAATGATAAAATAACTAAGAATATTGAACAATTATCATCCCAATAGTATAATTAATAACCAAAATCCAATGGTGTATTCAAATAAAAGATGATTTTTTAGAATGATGTAGTAAATAATTATGATATGGGGATATATAGAACATGCATATAGAAAATTCTATATAAAAATAAAAAAGGCTAAAAGACTTATCGACCAGAATCATGATCATATGCTAAGTCATCTGATCCCATGCACCAATTCTATAGAGAATATAAATTAAGAATCCATGAATGAGAATAGGTCTTTATCCACCCTTGTATTCAATAATTAACATAGGGTACCAAAGTTAGTCCGAGTATGGTGTGAGATAATCTCAGTAGGCCATCAAGAATCATGTCACGAATAGTACAAATATTGCTCATAACATTGTAGTGTTCATGTACAATAGATAATGAAATATGTTGAAAATAAATACAACTCAACTCAGTTTCTAGTTGTAAATCTAGCTGAATTTACCTAGTTGGGAATATGCTAAAATTATTGTGATCATAGTGACCACGTACATACTTTTATAAGTAATAATATTTATTATTTATACATATATATTATATATATATGTTGGGAAATATATAAGAAAATTCATGGATAATAGGTGCTATCTTGACCTAGGAAATATGTCAGAATTCCTTGCATAGACTAAAGTGATATAAATACCGTCATGAGTAGAAGACCTGAATCTCATACAAATTAGAGATGTCATGCTCATCAATCAAGTTGGTGAGGCGAGTTTTCATTCCAATCCTCTTATACAAGGGAACATGGAATGTCATTCCTATCATCTATTTGGATGTAAACATTGTGAGAGGCTATTCCATTCCCCAATCATAATGGATCGTGAATTTCCATACTTGAAAAATCCATTAATTTTTGTTCACAGTCAAATAACCAAGGATTAATTATATTTCTGAAAATGGTATTTTGATTTTAAAGATTTTAATTCTTTTTTTTTCATCTACCCATGGGTGTCATAATTTATAGAATTCATTTTTAAAAATTACATCGCATGGTGTGTCAATTCTACCCAATTCCATACAATAAAATTTAAATAGTTAATTTTAAAAAATGAAAATAAAATTCATGGTTATGACAACTCACATAGAAGGTTTTTGTTTATATACACATTTACATTAAAGAGGAAAATTTTCACAACACACCCAATGTGGCAGAATTTAAGTGGTATGAATTGTTTAATGATTTATAAAATAATAAATTGGAGCATCATGGAATGGTTCATTTAACTCAAAATTAGATAGTGGTTTTAACATAAGTAAAATAACTATAGAGCAGTAATCATATTAGAATAATTAAATAAAAAATATATACATTGTAAAAAAATTACTAGACCACTAATAATAGGATTTTAGCACTATCATCATATAGTTTTGACCATTAAATCATGACAATATAAGAGAAATTTGATAAACATAAAAAATCCCAAAAATAAGGCATATAAGATCACAAAAAAATATTGTAGGGGATGTGACGATAAGAATCAGATGTAAAAAAGAGTAGTAAATAGAATATAGTTGAATATCTAATGCACCCAATTGTAATGGAAATAGATATTAAAAAAATAATAAATCAATAATCCTAGATTAGACTAGGGAGAGTGCCACAGGAGTGGAATAAGTTCTTTACATCCGTTTGATGTGAAAAGAAATAAGGGAGAGGGGTTAAAAACATTTTTAGTGGAAATGGTAAAATTCCCCCTCATTTAAGGGGATCATATAGGCTGGTTGTATGTTTATCCAAAATTTTATCCAATTATGCACCCATCACATCCCAAGGAAACCCATTCACAAGGGCTAGGTGGATTGTTTTATGAACCATGTGAAGGCATTGAAAAAAGATACTATCATGATTATTGTAGAAACTATGTTGTCTTGAAGCATGGATTTTATGGTTAGGGAAAACTATATTGACTCATGTAATGAAATTACTTCCCTGCATAATTTTTTCATATAATTTTCCTAAACTATTCACTAACCCCATGGTTTAATCAGTTCCTCACTTTTCCGTAGTTGTTGGCTCTGAAGAAGGCATGGTTGATCTTGACACATTTATTGGTTCATATCGAACTCTATCTAGGGAAAGATAATTTCAACCAAGAAAAGTAATTATCATTACCTTTATGAAAATATAAGTCATTGGAACCTCACCACCTTTTAGGATATCACTCATGAGATGGCATTTTTATTGTATAATGGAATCATTTGAGAAATGTTATATCTATTAAGAACTTACATTAGCTTCCACTCCTAGTTCCTTAATTGTACTCATTTGTGATGCATAACACCTATTATAATGGAACCATCCATCCTCTAAGAGTCATCACACTCTGATCAATGATATATATTGGACATCATAGATGAAAAACACATATAACTCAATATCATTATGTTTTAAAACATGTGACGTGTCATTATAATATTGTTGAGCTCTGAAACATAAAAAATGATGGGCATAGATCAATATGTCCAATGATGTTCTGTTTGATAATCTAGAAGTCTTGTTCAATCAAAAACCTAAAACATTCTAATACATCTTTGAATGATATTACCCTATTTCTTAATTAGTTGCTGGCCAATCTGGATGAAACTCAGAATAAAACCTGATCATCATCCTCAAACTCAAAGGGTCATTATTTACAGTTGGTATGAAACAAATTCCTTAAATAAGATATCAAAAAATGATTCATGATTATGTATAAATGCTCTAAACTCTCCATAATATGGATTCGTAAATGTAATTCTACGCCACCTACCTCTATGAACATTGTTGTTATAAGAGAGGCCTACAATATAAGGTATCATAAGGATCCATCTAGAGAGAAATTTATATGGTGTTATTGTAATAGAACTCAACTATGGGTATGTTTTTCTCCAATGTACTTCCACTATCAAGGAAATATGAACCAAGCATATCCTCTAACAAAAAAATTAAGTGCTCTTTCTATATATCACTATTATGGTGAATGTATATTCCCATAAGGAAATTTATACCCATTACCATATGCATCTCATACCTAAATTATGATGTTATGTGAGAATACATGTCAGATATTCATGAACAAGGACCTCCATGAAATCATACAGTCTCATTGATGTATATTCTCCCCATATTGTCCACCTAGAAGGTATCCCGAACAACAAAAAAGTATGGGGACCATTTTAATAGGTCAGAATCTACCTAAAAGTAACGGCCACCATGATGTGATATTAGAAAACCTATCACAACTAATATAGTCACATAATCCCATATAAAATCAAGAATGGACAACAGATGAAAAAACATTTATCTACTGGTGTTTTTTTTCATATGATTACAATGAAATTGTATATCATCCACAAAGGCAACAAAAAATGAATCTGGATACAATATAAAACCGGGATCATCATTTGCATAAAAATTATATCTGAGTTATTGTTGTTGAACAACATTACAAGATACTCATAAAGACTATAAATTCTCTAAAAATATTTATGAGTTATGTTTGAAGACAATAAATGTACCTAACGATATTCATAACTCAAATAAATACATTAGAACACCCTCTCACCTCAGATCTAGTCAATGATGTCACCTATTAAAGACAGTGGGTACTGATTCATAATTTTGAGTTGGTTCATCTATCATAAATCCACTAAAAGCATGAGAATATCATCCACCTTCAAAAAAAGAGACCAATGTACCCCATTGAGATGTACTAGTTGGATAAAAACCTTAAATTTGTTGTCATTAAATTTCTTCTTGTTCTCTAGAATCTCTATAGGTGCTAAATTATTTGAAATAGTGGAGATTATTTCCTTCCCATCCACTATGTCAATGGAAAATTGTACCTCCCCCAATTTATTTAGGAAAGTAAATTCATTAGTTATGTCTTCCCTAAAATTATCCACCATAGGTGGGAAAACACGAATTTATATCGACTATTCATCAATTAAGAGGCCATAAATTTGGGTTGTCACTCCACCCATCTCTTATTCTCCAGGTCCAACTCAGTATGAATTATGTACATGTCAACTGCCAACTTGTGTGGTAGATGTCTCCATCCGGTTTTATCAATAGATATGATCTTGATTGATAAATAAATAGAATGTAGATAGAATTCCATTAAATTGAATTATATTTGTGATCAAATAACTCCACATCAAAAAAGAACCCCACATATGAATGATACATTCCGTACATTAGTGAATACTTGAGAATGGATACCACTTTGGTATGGAGGGTCATCTCACCACAAACGTACATTATCTTGAGGCCCAAAATCTCAACAATTAGTACAAAATTAACATATTAGGAGATCCTTTTCCAAACAATATATACTGTATTGTAGTGGGAACTAGAATTTTACCTCAAATAGTAGAGCTCTGGTGCATGGATCCTCTAGAATTAGTTTCAATATATGTAACCAGTTCATATAGTGGCATTGTATCACAACCTGAATGCCTTGAGTTGACATGCTATACTGGAACTGTGAATCCTAAGTCACATTTCATCTTCCTCAACGACCACCTTAGAATGAGCATCAGATGGTATTGTAGCTTCCTTACTATAGTGTTACTAATGGCAGTACTCCATTATGTTGATTTTGTGTAGATCATATCTCACTAGAAATAGATATAAAGGTCCTGTAGAAGATGTGAATATGAACCATCATGACACATTATCAATACTATTTCAGATCCTATACACACTATTGTATTTTTTTTCTCTAGTATCCTTATCTATTGACATATTACAAATAATTCATTAAGAGGTGTCTAACAACAACTTACCCCACGGTAAACGAAAAAGTGAAACTTCCATATGATTAAAAAACAACATTCTTGTCTGGGTATAGAGCCACCCTTTCTCATTGCATCAGATTCCATAAAATTATTCTCAATAATGTGGTTTTATTTTACAATATTAGAAATAGTAATGAACCAAAAAATAGTAAATAGTGATTAGAATTCATATACCAACCGATCATCGAATCACCACATCGTCATGATCATATCACCCGATAGAGTTATAGTTAATCACTTCATATTAGTAAAATAGAAATATTAATCTATCATTAACATATAACCCTTATAAATTCTCATTAACTCTATATATTGGTCAACCCTCAATGCATGAAGAAATAATCAATCATTGAATACCATCTATAAATCCCTTCATACCATATCATGATGTTGGTCTATCTTTTAAATGACATACCACCATTTCTTGGAAGATCCATATAAAATATATTATGGAAACATAGACCTATTATCTAGAGGCATATCAAGATGCTCATAAATAGAAATAATGGCCAATAGAAATTACCTAGCAGCCTCATGTCTGTCATCCTATGAGATGGTCAGAGTATTATTCTACAATAATTACCATGAAAACATATCCATATTATGTGTATTTAGATAAAATCATTGTATACATTTCATTGTAAATATAAAATCTTGTCAAAATTGGTTGTTAGTGTGAAATTCACGAAGAGATGATCGTGCCTTTGGTTGTACTTATAATTAAATACCAGTTACTAAAGGCCCACCACCTATAATGCTTGGACGTCAACACCTCTATATCATATGACATGTTTCCATCATGGTGGAATTACTATAAATATTTAATTCAATCCTTAAAATAAAAATTAATAGTCCAAAAATATCATAGATGGTCAATTAGGAATGGTACAAGCCTTCAAATGAAAAAGATCACACATCATTTCCTAATCCAAAAGCGAGGTAAAATGAATAATTGAATACCATATATATCAATAGAAATTATAATATATACCCAAAACTACCATCTTCTAAGAAAGGGTTTGAATCTATGTTTTGTATCACATATCATGGGATGAAATATATGGTGTTTTAATTGAAATGTATAGTAGGAAAAACCATTTACATCCCAATTAGAATCCCAATTTGGAGGTAACCATTTAATATAAATGATTAAATTAATTTAATTAATACCATTTTACATATATATTATTATATATATTTCAAGGTACAATTAAAATTTTCCCTATTCCCAATTAATAAAAATCATATTATCATACATTGTAATTAGAATATCATGTAACTACATCATCTACTTTACATCTTGTGTCTGCAAGTGAATTTCCCTATGTAATGTCATGATTGAGTGATATAATATTAACAATTTTTATAATTGCATACTATATAAAAAATAATATCAATGTTTGAAATAAAACAAATACATCTTTCAACACATTTAATCCATTGATCAATGATCAAACATGACATAAATGGTTAAAAAATTTATCATAAATCGATACAGTGAAAACGTTTTTATATTGGTACAAGAACATTATATTATCATCATATATTTTTCATACAATTAATTTTATCACATTTATATATATAATAATTTAAGAACTAACTATATGCAGTAGGAAATGGACACATAATGTTTATGTGCAATAAATAAATACCTGGATAATAAGTCAAAAAGTGCATACGATTATTTATGAGGTGATACATTCTTATCATACTATACTAATTAAAATAATACATAATAAAAATAATATCAATTCAAATAATTTTACAAAACAACTTATTCAAACGATATTTAAATTAGTATAACTACAATATAGAAAAACTTGAAAATTTATAACCCATATCAGGTAAATCAGGGTTCCCTTTATGTTGATTTTCTACCCCCACGAAAAGGCTCATTAATAATTTTTAACACATAAATGTCTCTTATCTATTACCGAACAGTATGAAAAAGGAAAAATAATCTCTTATACCACTATGTATTATCCTGACTTGAGAGGCACTAATATGTCTCCCCATGATTGTGGGTGATATGTCCTCAAGCATTCCTCCTTATATGCTTAAGACCACTAACATGAAATAAGGGTCTATAGTGGTATGGTGGGGAGACTATTCTCTCATATAAGAGTGGAACAATGGTGATAATAATATTATAATACAATAAATGTATAATTAATAACAGATATCAAATTGTATGGAGTAGATAGATGTCATTATTAATTACAATAGAAATGGAAAGACATGTAGTAGTAATAAAAACCAAAATAAATAGCCTGGTCATTATACAAAATGCTTTCATTTCATGCTAATATATAATGTGGGGATACATGGATAAAAATTATAGTTGTATACTACATGATATAAAAAAATACAAAAATGGATACACTTTTTCCTCTACTCCCATAATCTCAAGCTATAATGAAAATTAAATAATCACCCATAATAGGGTGTTTTCCTGTACCCACACAAGAAAAAGTGACGTCTAGTAGGGTAATAATGATCTCTAATGTAGGGCATGAGATAACCTCAGAATGATTCCACCAATAATGATTAAAATAACCCCTAGGATATATTACATAGTAATGTGTAGGAATAACTATAATAACAAGTGATGAATATAAATAAATGTCATGTCAACTTCCTATTAGACAGATGGCCAAATTTTGATGCTTTGGTGCATGATAGAATAAGTCTTATCTTAGAGATCCTTCACATCTATATATAAGTAACCATATATAATAGGTATTCATGAATATACTCTATATATTTGAGAAAATATAAATCCATATATATGGTAGTAGGTTCTATCATGAACTGAGGATTATCTTAGGCATCCATTCCTAGTCGAATGATATATATGCTCCACTAATGGTATAATTATAGAATCCCAAATGATTTTGAGATATAATTATCTTCACATGAGATAGTGATATGAGTCATCATTCTCAAAACATGATAAAAGGGAACATGGTACATCATTCTAATGATCCAAGTTAATGTAATCAATTAATGACTACAATCCATTCACCAAACCTAATGGAGCATGAAACTTCTTACTCAATAAATACATTAACATTTTTTCACCACGAAATAATGAAGGCCTAATCATAATAACAATATAAAATTTTCTACTTAATACATTTAATTTCCTATTTTCAAATAAAAAATTGGTTGAAACAACTTATACATTATGGGTATATAATATAAAACGTGTTTCAGGGAATTTTTCACCCATTTCTAGTAAATTAAATTAATCCTTTTTATTTATATATCATGTTAAATAAAATTAAAGGAAAAGGGAACACACTAAGGAAGTGTTTTATCATTTAAATAATTACATAATAGATGGAATTTTATTTAAAATTCATTAATGGTAGGAAACTAAGAGTCAAAAATCTTAAAATTATTTGTAATGGAACCAATAAGTGTATCATGTCATAGACCATATAATTTAAAATTTGATTTAAAATTTGGGGAAATGAATAAATCATCTAGTGTTAGGAAAAATTAAAAAAATATGATATAAAATAATCTAGAATATGAGGTAAAAATTATTGTACAACCAAATTCAGTCCCTTAGAACACTCCACATACATTTCCAATGTTTTAATAAATATGAAAACGGGGAAATATAAATAATTATATATAACCAAAACAATTGGTCATATAAGACTGATCCATAATAACATATGATATGTGAATGATAAAAATGATGTAAGGAAGAAGAAAATAGATATTAAAAATATTGATCCAATAAAACTAGCAATTATGAAAAATGATATCAAATATACAAATAATGAAATTAGTCTAAAATATGATTAAGAGAGCTCCATGGTGGATGAAGTAGTGATGTATGTTAGTTGGAAGGGAAATGAAATGTGGTAGAATTGTTAAAAAAAATTAGGGAAAAATGGTAAATTTACCTTCGTTTAATGGTTTCCCATGGTTGTGGATCATGTTTCGGAAAACCATTGACTATTCGTGTCCCCAACAATACCCAAGGAACCCCCTGGTATCAGTTAGGTGCTTAGATTTTTTAACCATGTGTAACCTATTCAAGAGTCCACTATTAAGATATATGAAACACCCATATAAGGAAAGGTACTACAACTCATGGATATAGAAATACATGATGCCTCCTTCTATAAGTTTAATTCCCTACATGGTTGTGGTCAAGGTTCACCACAACTAAGTACTAATCATTCAGTAAAATCCATTTCACTATTTTTTTGGATCTCAGAGTGCCAATCAAGTAGTAGACACTACCAAGTCCTTCGTAGGGATCAATGGATATCTATCTAAAATTATTAAAATATTTTAAACTAGAAAACTAATCAAATATACCGTAATTATTGTCTTTATTATTACACAATATAACTCATTATCTATAGATTTTAATATGGGTGTTTGATAATCTATTTTAGGTGATTTACAAATCGAGTTCACCCAAAACTACATTGAATAATAATATTTTTCTAAATAATATTCATTATATAATGTTATTGATAATTAATAAAAAATATCAATTTAATAACTTTGGGAATTAATGTTTATTAACATTCAAGTCACATTTATTCTTGATATGAATAACTACTGATTGAATTTAGGTAATAAATAAAACCATAATAATAATTATTCCTTAGTATTTATAATAAATTTAATTATTAATATTAATTTTATTTAGATTTTAGTATATAATTATAGATACATTTATTTTATTACACATTATTTTTAATTATTAGTTCCATTAGTTTTTGTTTCCTAAATTATATGATTGACCTATAGAAAAATATCAAGGATCCAAAATGGAATGATGTTACTTTTGAAGAAACCATCACCAAAAATTAATTCTTACAATGTTATATAACATAATTGTATCAATATATTAGAGACTAGTTGAAAAATTAATTAATCAATTTATATTATTGATAAATCTATATTTTAAAATATGAAATTATATTTTCAATAAAAACTCTATTGTTATGTAGATAATAAGGTAGTTTTATTTCAATCAAACGTTCGATGATATCTTTTTAAATAAACTCATAAGGGTCAAATACTTCATTTTTTGATTTAATTAATGTCATATAACTTATGAAGAACACATGTATCCTACATCACCATGAGTATATACATTAATGATTTTTAATTATACATCAAAGTACATGATTAATGATATAAATTAGTAATATTTCAATTCTATAGACCAAACACCAAATATATATTGGAAAATATTCAATGAAACATATATCGTGAGAAATTAATAAAGATGTATATTTCCTCATAATATCTGATCTTTGATATTAACTTTCATGTATTCCATGAGAATAATTATCGTTTAATTTGACCCCCAAAACCTGATTTTAAAATATTATGCAGATCCCATATAATAAATGTCGTTTTACTATTTGGAATATATTTGAAGTAATATCATTTTATTTTAACGTTCATATTATAATATTTAATTGATATGACGTTTTTATATTCAAATTAATCTATGGGTATTATAACATTAAATTTATACATGATTTAACTGGTCAATGGATGAGTTATTATTTAATATTCATGATTTTGATTAAATTAGTAATCAAAATTAAAACATTAGTTGTTTCTAAGTCACCAACTATAATAAGAAGGTAATAATGGATGATTCATTGATTGTACTTTTTTGTGTAAGATACTATCAAATTTAATGGTAATAACATTTGATTCCCCTTATTCATCAACCCCTCAAAAATCCTATATACAACTTTATTTGTGGAGTAAATTTCGGGCATTATCTAAATATGATAAACGTAATATTCTAGAAATACTATCAAAATAGTCTTAAAATCATGTCAACTAGTACATTCCCAAAATTATCTTGGTTTATTGAGAAATATTAGCCATAATATCCTATAATTACCTACAATAAGATAAAATAAATTTACAAGATATAATTTTCTTGGTTTTCTATATTAAAATATATAAAGGGGTATCAAAACTCATATATAAATGTAATAATTTCCCATTCTGTTTATGAACAAACTCTAATTGAGAATAATTTGATGAAGATGAAGCAGTTATATCAAATAAAGGAAAATATAAATTATTGGATACGAAAATCATTCATCTATCCTCATATGGCCCTAATGCAATGTTGGTAGAGGAGTTATTTGGAACACATTTTCTATTGATCCCCTCTTAATTCTCTAATATGAAAAATTATATTATAATATAGTAACAAACAGATACATCGATATGAAACCCATGTTATTATCCTTGAATTTATCTCTTATACTAAAATCTAATACCTATTATAGACTGATCCAATGATATATCCAATGATTCCCAAATAAGATGAGGTCATTAACTGAATATATTGATCAAATCTTATTACCATATCCCTTTAAAATGATTCCACTAACAATAGTTGTTGATATTATTCATCTTATGGTATATTTTATATTTATGTGAAAAAATATCATCCACTAATGATGATATATAATATAAATTTTTATAATATGATCTAGAGTGAAGAAATCCCCAGGTATTATTCTATGAGAACTACATATTCTTACAACCTCTCCTTGATCAACGTATCTAATTATAAAACCATCATATGATGTTTATAAAATAACTAATATTCTCTCATTTAATCATTTTTAAATATATTTTACTTAATGATAAATTATTTTTCATCTTCTAGAAAATTTGGTTTTCTAAAAATAGTTACACGATTCCATATAATCTATTTGAAACATTTCCTAAATCATAGTTCCTTATATTCCAATTTACCTATATAATATAAAGAAATGAAAATTAAATTATGGAATTTAGTGGCATAGTAAATTATATAAAATAGACAAAAACATTGATCTAAAAATTAATAGTATTTTACTTGATACAATGTACATGAAAAACCTGTATGCTATAAAATATATTGAATGTTTTTGTAGTTTGGACAGTAGTATTTTTCAGATTATTCATATAACTTCCCACCACTAACGGTCACCCCCTTTAGTAAATAATGAGGATAAATTGGCCACACTGTATGATAATATCTCATCATTCCCAGAAATCTAGTGGAAATGTTTGACCTATTTAATGGTTTATTATAGAGAAACATCTCCCCAAAATATTGTAGGATGATGAAATTAAAAATCACTAAAAATCTTGAAATATTTTTGCTACCTTTGTGGACATCCATGACTATGAATTTTAGAATTTTTTAGATCCATCTACAACTTTAGGGTATAATTTTGGTTAATTTAAAAGATAATTCTCATATTCAACTTCCTTAAATATATTATATATTCGTATATGTGAAATAATTTAAAATAAAGTAGATAAACATATGAAGACCCATTCCCATATATAGGTTATACCAAAGTTCTTAAATCACATCCATGAAGTCAATTAAAAATTTTTTTGTTCTATATTTATTCTCCTAAAAAATTACATGATGTGACCCAATAATAACATACATAAATTTTGTAGCATTTTCAAAAAATAATCAATAAATATTCTAATATTTAATGTATGATGATCAAAAAATAGTTAATATATATGGATTCCAGACATATTTAAAATGTATGTCATCAAATAATTCCTCATATCCACAAAAATTCTTCTCATCTAGATTACATTATAGAACTATATTATATAAAAGCTATCATTATATCTATATTAATAAATTAACATATGAAAGGGTGAGATTAGTTCCACAGTAAGGGTAAAAATTAAATATATTAATTAATGATCATGTTCATGTATAAGATATAAATAAGGGTATGCGTTCAGGATTATAACATATAATGTATATATCAATTCAATTTTTGATCATAACTTATTAACCATACAAAAAAAAATTAAAATTTTAAAATACATGATTCATAAGATAGCTGAATAATCATTAGTCCATCATGATCCAATAAATAAAATATTAATCATAAGAACATAATATAATAATTTTTTAGCATAATTGTATACATTAAAAATTATTTTTTTATCAAATATTACTACAAATACTATCATAGTGAAAAAATTAAAATTTTTGTTTGGGTTCAATCCAAATTCCACCATTTCCTTAGTCATGGTTTACTCAGAAGAATGTCATTATGAACAATGTCGCTTAGTATACAAAGTTTACATACCATTTTACTCTAGAGTATATCATGAGAGATCAAACATTTCCCAATTAATTGTAAGTATTTAATGAACAAACATTTCATATTCTTTAAACCATATATATTCATTCTATAATATCACAAGAATGTTAATTATTTACTCAATGTACAGATCATGGAAAAGAAACATGTTTCATAAATATTTCAATATCATATAATTTTAAGCCATCCATTGAATGAAAATTTATGGTATCATTATACAATGAAAAAGTTGAGCATATGAAATTTTACTAGATATTGAAATAGATAAAAAATTTCATTAATATTTCACAATAAAATTTCATAGAAAATTTGGGAAAAATAACATTTTCAATTAGTTTCATTAAAATTATAAAATTAGTGAAAATTTAGATAAATATTTTCTTTTAAAGTAAAAAAATGGGATCATGAAAACAAAAATTCAATTAATGTATTAGTTTTAATAGTGGGGAAATCTATTATTATGGTAATCGTTAATGAAAATATAAATTTTATAATTTTTTTCAAATTACTAATTTACCTTTTTCAGAAAATGATATGATGATTCCATTTAAATATTGAAAAGAAAATAAATTGTGGTTGTAAATTACATTTAATAATTATTTAACGATAGAAAAGTACAGTCTTGAAAACATTTTAAATATCAAATAAATTGAATAAAAATCTCATTGGGTAAATATAAAATAACGCAGTCTATTAGAAAATTCATTTCCTGAGAGTTTTATATAAAAATATAGGGAGAATGAATGGAATATGTGAATGCTAAAAAAAACTTTAACAAGTATAGTATATATAGTGTTTAGAATATAATTATCATATAATTTCCCTCAATGAATGATAAACATTGATAATCCTGATAAGAAATGAGATTAAAATATATACCATTACATAATGTAGCATATTTATTTGTACACATTAAAGACACTTTTATATTTAATACAGTATTATTAAAATTATATTATAGTAAAATATTTGTATATAACATACTTTTTAATATTCCATTATAATTTATGAATGAAAATTAGTTATGTATTATATATTAAATTGATAATTTAGGATAAAACTAGTTTATTTACCTTGCATGTTTCAACATGATTGTTTCAGTCCTTAAACATTTTTTTGGGGCTATCATATCTGAAATATTAAAAAAATATTACATCATATAATTATTATTAATATACATTTTTATGAAAATTTATATAATGAAGTACGGAAAAATGAATTGCATCTCTTCATGGACATGGTAGTTTGTATGCACACATAAGTGTTGTTTTCAATATTCAATAAATGGAATGAATGAAATATAAATAAATCCTCAAATATGAAATATAAAACAAATATAATTATAATCATATATATGAATAACAAAGGAAAAATTAATCATATCTCTTCATGGTGATGGTAGTCCACACATATACAAGAGAGATGTTATCATTATCCAATTAATTGGGAGGATATTGTAAATTGATATAACATTGAAAAATACACATCACATTGTATTAAAGATAATGAATTTCACATTTTAAATAGGTTATTTAATATTTCTATTTTATGAATAAATAAATTTTAAAAATAATGGATTTAACATATACCACTTCTTTGAGAATCCCATATTGTAAAATACAGTAAGGATTCCTCAAAGAGTCTATTGGGAACACTATCAAAAAATTACACATAATTCCGTCAAAATCATCATATATATTTTCAGAAAACATAGACTAGAGAGGTTTACTAATTCATTCAGGGAATAAATTAGTGCCTTCCATTAGAATACATCGTTTTGGAATTAATTCCTCATCATGAAAATCCACATCAACACAAATAATTATATAAAATATCCTTAACAATGGTGAATCAGAAATAATCATAAAAATATTAAATATTAAATCTATAGTAAATTATAAAATGAAAGGAAATATAAGATTCTAAATTATGACCCCTAAATCATCTCATGAAGTATGGTTGAGCCACGCCGCATGTCACAACCAAAATATGTCTTAGAAAATTTCTAACAAGAATACATGTTGCCTCTAAAAAAAAATTCCTTTTAACAAGGTCATAAAAAATGTATATATAAAACCAATGGGTCTTTGTAGGGCATGACACCAGTTTTCTAGTAGCATCTCTTCACGTGATTCATGCGTAGAAATTATACGACAAATAAAAGGCCATTTTTGGATAAAAATTGTTAATTTTAAAACTGTCATAAACATTACTAGGAATGCGAGGAAAAATGTAATAGAAATTTTAAAGTTGTATTGACAAAATAATAAGCATGTAAAATCCCAATTTATCAAGGGAGAGTGTTTATTTAGGATCAACATACTCTTTGGTGACTGAACTATGGATACAAAGATCTATAAATATTCTCGAACAATAACCAATTCACCCCAAAATCTAGTAGTTATTTTAGTGTTGAATAGTAATATTAGTAGGGAGGATATTATGAATCCGTTCTACCACATTTAGAATACTTTTCTTATTCATCCCCCTATGACAAAAAGAGTCCACATCCAATAAAAAATTCCTCCTATAATAATTCCAAAACTATCACATGTTAATTAAAACATTTGCATCAATTAACACATGGGCGATCCATATTAACCCAATAAAAAAATTAAAAAAAATATACATTTTTAAATCCAACATACATTATAAAATTATTAAATTTTGATAA
The DNA here is from genome assembly GCA_963277665.1 of Viscum album. Taxonomy (NCBI): domain Eukaryota; kingdom Viridiplantae; phylum Streptophyta; class Magnoliopsida; order Santalales; family Viscaceae; genus Viscum; species Viscum album. The sequence goes on from OY728161.1 coordinate 1,457,049,176, forward strand.
TGAACATTAATGTTTTCAAAATGTATAAAAATATGAAATCCCCTAACTTGGAACCTAAAAGTGTAAATACTATTTTAGAATCAAAAATAGTAATATGTGGGGATATCCTACTAATTTATTATAAAACCATAACCAACTGGTACTATTTTACATAGTTTGTATTACAATTACCATCAGTTTTCATAAACACATGGTGAATGGAAACATATGAAATAGTATAGAAGAGACCAAGGAGATGGTTGAAGAGAACTAACATGAAGTTCTATTGAAAATATAGGTCAAAGAAATAATGAAATTGTATCCAAGAGGGAATAATAGTATATGTATGGTTAGACTAGTGTTTTAGGGGTTGTTATTGGAAATATTTATGGGTTAATGAAGATAAATCAGGGGAGGGATTTATTAGTAATTTCAAATATTTTAAAATTTGGAAGACAAGATGGTTCTCAAAATCATGTTCCAACTACATAGGTTACTCATTATATATATGAAATGGAATCATATCTTGGTCACATGGTTTTTTCAAATCAATAACACTACTATTTGGGTGATTTGGTACAACTTTATTAGATATAATGTTTTTATGGTTGTTTCAATGGTCTCGCTAAATGTGAGAAAATCATGTCTGGGATACTGTTACAAAAAACATCAATATTTATTAATAATGTCACATATTAGATATAGATGAAAACAAATACCTCTATGTAAACAATAAATACCATGAAATGAAATCATGGTTGTTGAAATTTTCCCCACCATTTCACTTTCTACCCTCATAATGTCAATCATTGTTATTATTGTGGAATAAATGTGGCCACTTATTTTCTACCCAAGGCATTTATTCCCTCATCTCATTCTCAACATTTTTTTATTTCCACACAACCTAAAATAGTTAAAAAATATTTCACATGAAGCACCATTACATGGGAAGAAAAAATATGGACTGCCAACTCCTTCATTAAGAAGTTGGGTTCCAACTCAGTCTCTTCATAACACAACACTTTGGAAATAAGAATATGATAATTTTTCATTTAGGTGACAAAGAAAACATTATAAATCATCATCTAATGCTAAGGAAATGTTATAAGGTATGGAAACATAAATTTTTTTTATGATATATACTGAATTTAAATACTGTGGAGAGGAATTCCCTTTATTCATAATAAATTTGTGGCCCAAATGAGGCATCACCTATAGGAATACATTATGACCCACAAAAAACTCCAATGCTCAAAAAATGACCTGAATTTGACTTCTAACGGTGCTATGATGTTATAAAAGGATAACTAATTACATGAATCATTCTATTTATTTCATTCACGATTCATTGAAAAGGCCACAACCCCAATAACCTAGATATGGTTCCCAATATATTTTTTTGGCATAGATACAAATAAGTACATCTTGAAGGACTAATTAGTTTAGCAATTTTATAAAATAGATTACATACATAAATTACGCACGCCTGTTGTAGGTCGTGGCAAAACAATTATTTCCTAAGTTAAAATGTAGTAATGTGGTTGACCTAGGATGTCTCCCGAAGAGGAGTGCACACAAAATGGGTTGTCACTTTAAAACGGGGGTAAAAATGTTGTGAACGGAAATTTGAAATTCAAATGATTGAAAAACAATGAAATTTAAAAGGGTGATTAGGTCAGGGTCAGTTTCCTAATTATAATGCTATCCTTGTTCAATTTAATTCAAACCTCTTCTTCTTAGTTGATTAAAGTGAGTTTCCACAATCGTTTCATCTCACTTCCTTGTGAAATTATTATTGTGAGAGAAAACCTTACCAAGATCTTGGTTTGGTCAACTCTCCTTCCATGTGTAAAATAGTTGTATTGAATATCCTTAATTGAAATGGGCAATTCCCGATCGGGTTTTGTTTATCCCAAACAATCAAGAACATTCACTACACCTTTTACACGTACTGACGATCGTCGAGTACTTCACCACTAATTCCTGGTTTATTCCATCGTATATAAACCAGAAATTAGTGGAGGGAGATATTGATTATTTTACCAAGGAAAAAATAAATAATGGAATTGATATTCAAGAACGATCGAACTTGATAATAAAATCCGCTATAATAAATTGAAAAAAACTTTGAAGAAGAAAGAAATTTATTCAATTGCGTCCAAGAACTCAAACATTACAATGTAGAAAACCAACCCTTCCCCAATCACTCCAAACGTTTGCCCCACCATGGTAAGGGTAATAGAGTTGAATGGGGAAGAAGAAGGCATTACAAAACTATGAAAAAGAAAATAAATAAAAACTAAAACCGAAAATATTTTCTTCTTGGTGTCCCGGAAGGAATGGGGTGGAGAATGGATGCCTTGAGAGGGTGGAGCTCTCCTCCTTTTATAGCCAGAATGTTTTCCCCGAATGTCGACGCATTTTAGCCCCATTAAATGACATCTTCACGCGTTGATCCCTTCATGAATATTGTTCATATTTCCTTTTTCCGTGTCTCCTCAAAATTCCAGCTGATTGGGACATGTATTCCGAGAGTTATGGCCATTTTACCTTGAGCATTTATTCTGTCCAGTCAGACTCTCCAAAACGAAATCCTCCGGATTAGGGCGCTTTAATGACCCTATAAACGGCCACTTCCCTCGGTTCTTCCTTCATAAAAGATGCTCCAAAACTCCTTGCGCGTCAACCCACCGAATGTCATTAGCTTTGGGCCCACAGTGGATGCGTTATGGATCCCACATCAAAACTAGGCAGAACTGAAAACAGTTTTCATGAGCCAACTTGTGAGCTTCTTTTGAGCTTCCATATGGCCGATTCAGATTTTGGTCCAAATATATTAAATGAATACCTGGATGTTTAGAATCTGTAAAAGAAAGAATTTTGCAATTTGGATCAGTGTAGATAATGTTATGGCCAACCTACCGAAATAATTTAAAACTGTTAAAAATACAAAATGGCCAATTTTTACTATTCAGCTCAAAATAACACCATTATCATAAAAATGAAACAATTAATCTTAGAGGAACAATTTTGTGGGTTTAAAATAATGATATTCAATATAAATTAATTGAAAATATTTTCTCTATCAATTCCCCCACACTTAGCACTTGGACTCCTGGACAAGTAAAAATCAAATCAAATCAAAATCAAAACACATATCAATGAGATCAATCAAATCAATTTCAAGAAACAAAAAGATATCATGCCTCATAAAAAAACTATTATTTCAAGTTCTCCATTTATGATTTTAATATATTTCCACTTCATTTCTTATCCCATGCACACAAAACACCTACCTGACATGAATTTTCTCTTATCTCACAAATGTAAAGATTGAACAAGGCTTTTCTCATCCAAACTCACACAAGAGTCACCATAGGTTTGATAAATTCCTACTTCTCCACCCGATGTGAGTCAAGAACATGTGTTTCTCATGATGACTTTTCATGGTTGTTCTATGGCTTCCGGTTGGTAGGATTTAGATGTTAAAAGTTCTGAAGCTGAAAAAGGAAGGCTTGGCTCTTATGAAAGCAAAATTGCAAGATTCTAGTTTTCACTCAAATATGGTCTCCTTCACTTCCCCTTTGTTGAAAAAAGGCTCCATAATCATTCAATCAGCTCAGCAGCAAACATTTCAATCTTTTCAAACATAATTTTTTTTAAAGCTCCAGATAGGCACAACTTTCTTTTTATATTGGAAGCTTTAGAAAGGCACGACTTCTCTTTTCATAAAAGCTCCAGAAAAGGCACAGCTTTCAACAGAATAATTTTTCAGCATCACACACATCTCTTCCACAATTTATTTTCCACCCAAAGTATAACCAAATGTGTTAGTACACCATAAGACATCTTCCCCCACACTTCTGTTCAACTAGATCATGCAATTTTACTTCAAGAGCAGGTATGATAGGGAAAATTGGCTTGTAATGTGGCTCACCTAACAGGAAATTCATGGATACTAGGGGATACAATGAAGGATAAATGTAAAGGTGGGCCATAATGAAAAGGATTATTTTGAAAAGGAGGCTTCAAAAAAAATGCCTCAATCATTTAAAACACACGTACCCCAACCCTCAAGTTTTGAAAGGAATAAATCAAATTCTGGTTAAAGCAAGCATGGTATGGTTCTCTCATGAAATGAGGTGAATGAAATGAATATGACAAAAATGGTTCAGAAGCCTCACATGAAAGTTATTTCAAAGATATAGACAGTGAAATATGACATGAGATTCAAAAATCTGTGTACTTTTCAAGAATTTCCAAAATATTTGAACTTGAAACAAAGTTATTTCAGCATTCATTTAAGATCAGTTTCATGAAATGGACTGGTTCACTCATTGACATGGGTTTCAAAAATGGTATTGATAATCCTTTCATCTCAAAAGTTTCAGAAACACACCAAAAATTGAAAAATAAACACACACAAATTTGAAAACACACAATTTTTTTTATTTTTGAAAAGAAACATCAAATAAAAATCCTATACTATAATGGTTCCCTCCCCCACACTTAAATTATGCAGTGTCCTCGATGCATTTAAGTGGATTTAACATGTAAGAAGATTTCTGGTTGAATCACAACATCAAGAAAATGTGAAAGAGAGGTACAACCTGACTTATTCGTAGTGCAACATTGAGTTAAGCTTCCAAGTGTTGCACTTTGAAAACCTATAAATAAAAGAACAAAAGAAAACATAAGATATTTATTGAAAGAAATAAAAATATAAATAGGATGAGAATAGAAGGATAAAACTTGGTTTAATCCCCCAAGCGGGCCTTGGGTTTTGACTGCCTCCAGAGGGGAAGTTCTAATCGATTATCCCCAATCTGATGGTGGATGAGGTTTCTTTGATTTGAACCACCACATGTGGCTCTTCCCAACTTTCATTTCATTGTTGTTGTTGAGGAGGACTCCATAGATAGAGAACACCAGATCCACCCCTTATCAATGTGGTACACCGTGCATGGTGGGGGTAGGATGAAGTAGGGAACCTCTTCTACTTTTGTTGCTACTTGTGCAACCATCTTGTCTTCTAGTGCCGGCTTCAAGGAGGCTTCAACCTCTTGTCTGTTTTCCTCAGGCTCAGCAACTTGGATCTCTTCATGATCGGGCTCTTCTAGTAGATATTCAATGACTTCAGGGAGCTCCAGAAGTTCCCCAAGAGGTGCTGTGTTTTTCACGTCATCCTCTAAGGTGTAGTGTATTGATGAATCTGAAAATTCAATAGATTTGGAATAGATAGTCAAATTAGTTTCAGAAAATTTTAATGAATTTGAGTTTAAGAATGTATCATCTCCCTGATTTGGTTCGACATTAATATCCTCTTCAATTGAATGTTCCACTTGGAGTCGATCATCAATGGATGGAGGTATGTAGTCAGGCTCCTCCACCTCAAGTTTTGCATCAACTTCATGGATGTTTTTAGTGAAATTTGGGAAGACCAGTGGAACTTCCATCTTGGCCTTGAATATTTTTAAGTCAACTTGTAGTTCACTGACCATGGCCATCAAATCTTCTGGTGAGATCCATGTTGCTATGCCTCTTTCCAACTGCTTGAACATTATCGTTAGTGCATCAGCACTTCGTTGGAGGGCCTCCTCAGTGTAGTCTTGTTCTTGCACCTGTGAGTAATTTTCATTCCATGTAGAATAATAATCATTTGAATTCATTATGGAATGATTTTTTTGTGTTTTTTTAATGAAAAAAAAATGTCAAAAATTTAGAAAAATATTGCGGCACTACCTCCCCGGCAACGGCGCCAAGTTTGACGCACGCCTGTCGTAGGGCGTGGAAAAACAATTATTTACTAAGTTAAAATGTAGTAATGTGGTTGACCTATGATGTCTCCCGAAGAGGAGTGCACAGAAAATGGGTTGTCACTTTAAAACGGGGGTAAAAATGTTGTGAACGGAAATTTGAAATTCAAATGATTGAAAAACAATGAAATTTAAAAGGGTGATTAGGTCGGGGTCAGTTTCCTAATTATAATGCTATCCTTGTTCAATTTATTTCAAACCTCCTCTTCTTAGTTGATTAAAGTGAGTTTCCACAATCGTTTCATCTCACTTCCTTGGTGAAATTATTATTGTGAGAGAAAACCTTACCAAGATCTTGGTTTGGTCAACTCTCCTTCCATGTGTAAAATAGTTGTATTGAATATCCTTAATTGAAATGGGCAATTCCCGACCGGGTTTTGTTTATCCCAAACAATCAATAACATTCACTACACCTTTTACACGTACTGACGATCGTCGAGTACTTCACCACTAATTCCTGGTTTATTCCATCGTATATAAACCAGAATTTAGTGGAGGGAGATATTGATTATTTTACCAAGGCAAAAATAAATAACGGAATTAATATTCAAGAACAATCGAACTTGATAATAAAATCCGCTATAATAAATTGAATACAACTTTGAAGAAGAAAGAAATTTATTCAATTGCGTCCAAGAACTCAAGCATTACAATGTAGAAAACCAACCCTTCCCGAATCACTCCAAAAGTTTACCCCACCATGGTAAGGGTAATCGAGTTGAATGAGGAAGAAGAAGGCATTAAAAAACTATGAAAAAGAAAATAAATAAAAACTAAAACAGAAAAGATTTTCTTCTTGATGTCCCAGAATGAATGGGGTGGAGAATGAATGCCTTGAGAGGGTGGAGCTCTCCTCCTTTTATAGCCAGAATGTTTCCCCCGAATGTCGACGCGTTTTAGCCCCATTAAATGACATCTTCACGCGTTGATCCCTTCAGGAATATTGTTCATAATTCCCTTGTCCGTGACTGCTCAAAATTCTAGCGGATTGGGACATGTATTCCGAGAGTTATGGCCGTTTTACCTTGAGCATTTATTCTGTCCAGTCAGACTTTCCAAAACGAAATCCTTTGGATTAGGGTGCTTTAATGACCCAATAAACGGCCACTTCACTCGGTTCTTCCTTCCTAAAAGATTCTCCAAAACTCCTTGCGCGTCAACCCACCGAATTTAACTAGCTTTGGGCACACAGTGGATGCGTTATGGATCCCACATCAAAACTAGGAAGAACTGAAAACAGTTTTCTTGAGCCAACTTGTGAGCTTCTTTTGAGCTTCCATATGGCCGATTCAGATTTTTGACCAAATATATTAAATGAATCCCTGGATGTTTAGAATCTGTAAAAGAAAGAATTTTGCAATTTGGATCAGTGTAGATAATGTTATGGCCAACCTACCGAAATAATTTAAAACTGTTAAAAATACAAAATGGCCAATTTTTACTATTCAGCTCAAAATAACACCATTATCATAAAAATGAAACTATTCATCTTAGAGGAACAATTTTGTGGGTTTAAAACAATGATATTCGATATAAATTAATTGAAAATATTTTCTCTATCAATAAACCATACATTAAAAATTAAATTATAAAATGAAACATAGATTATTCATTGAGAACAACTTTATTCTCCAAGATTACCCCTTCATATCAATCATAATACACATATTTGAATCATCGTAAAAAATTTTAATATCAAAGGGGTAATCTAAGATATTTAGTAAGGGTAAGAATACAAGGGAAGCTGTGATTAAATAGTGAATAAAAACATTGAACGGTTAATGAAATATATGAATATTAATATTATAAAATTATCATTATTATTTAATAAATTTCATATTTATTTATTATATATATTTTTATAATAAATATTGAATGTTTAATGTTGAATATGAATATTTTCACATCATGGAGACGTTAGGTCGTACATATGCATGAGCGATGATATTATTCTCTTAATGAAAAAGGGTTAAGTAATTGGGTGGTAAATTAATTATAAACAATTATTATAATGTTATTTTTATTTTTAAATTCGATTTTAAACATAATTACTCCCATCAAAATTATATTTTCTTAAAATAGTATTACGCCACGATTTGGAAATGGTAGGTCATACATATGTACATCTTGTGATTTCGTTTTTAGTAGGTTGGATTAATGGGAGAATATAGAATTTCTATGTTATTAAAAACATCTAATAATATATGAGATACTAAATATATATCATTATAAAGGAAACAACACAATAAGATGAAATATAATAAAAATAATCATGAATGAGTTGGTGAAGATGATTACCTCTTCTTCAGCAAACCTCTATTTGATATCCTCTTAAGGAAACTACATTTTGTCATTTTTGAATACCATGAACTCTTAAACTTGGATACTGATTTTTGGAGGATAAATGGGTAGGTTTTGGTCAATATATACAGATTAATGTTGAGTTATGAAGTTAGAAGAGGATCAATTTTATTTTAGATGGAAGGGGAACTCATAGAATCATTCAAAATAATAAATTAATATAAATTGATGTAGAATTCCAATTTATAATAAAGTGAGTTATTTCAAAGATAATATTATTGTGGGTCTAAATCCTCTAAACACATTATTTTTAAACAATTAAATTTCATATTATTAATCATTGGTTTTAAAACTCAATTGATATTTTTATCTCATATCGTGACAACTTTGATTTTTACACATTGGGGTTGTTATAGTTATTATAAAATTCCAAAAAAACCAAATGGATAACTGATGGCTACATTAACCATATTCTAGTAAGTTGGAGTAATTTTATATATTTTTAAATTTTATTTAATTTGATGAAATATTATTTATTTTAGAGTGTTATTTATGTCATTTTTTATTATATTCAGTATTTTTTTTAAATATAAAATAAAAGATGACATAAAATCATCAATTATAATATATCAATTACATGTCTAATTTATCTATAATATTCGGGCATTTTGTTAGTTATGTTAATTTATATTTATTTTAATCATTCTAATATCATTAATTTTATATTTCCATTAATTAATAAATTACAACATCATCATTTTGAAATCATTTTATTTTATTATATCATCTATGACATGTAAAAACAAATAATCATTATAATGTAAAATTTATTATATTTCAAAGGAAAGTTTATAGTAGAATATACCTTCTATATAAAAATGTATTAAATATTTAATACTTTTTAAATACAAGTGATTCAAGTTTCTAACAAATCCATAAATAAAATATAATAAATGTCATATTCATGTAATAGTTTATTAAAAATATTACAATTTTGTCTAATGGTTTACTCTCATCGGAAACCACATATAAACTGATGTTATGGTAATTGTTTTGGAAATTTTATAACAAGATAATATTATTTTTACCATTAATTACTTGATTTATACTTTAAAATGTCCAATATAAAATACCAATGTTTATATATATAATATAAAAAAAGATATTTGATACTCTTAGATGACAAATAACATACTTATTGTAACCATACAGGCCTGTTTTTTCAAATTCAAGTAATATTAGTGGTAAATTATGTTTAACACTAATCCTGTATATGTGGTGAGAAATCCAGTAAAACAGACGTTCAAATGTTCAATAATCTTTAACATATATTTTCTTTATAAAAGATATTCCTATGTATAGAATTGGATAATTATTTTTATAAATTATCTATATAAATTAAAATTCAAATTAAAATATATTAATAATTTCAATGAAAAATGAATTTTTTAACTACAAAGAATTATTCTTCACTGTTAATAAAATATAAATAATCACAAAAAATTATAAAAAAGTCAACATAAGCTAATTTGACATTCAAAATTCAAATAAAAATATTAGATTTTCATATAAAAATTCAAAAAGAATAAAAAATAATCATTTAAATGTGTTATCAATTAAAAGGTTGTAAAATTACCATTATTGAAGAATACTTATTTTATAAATAAATCTATTTTTTCTTATATCATTTCTATAAAACACCTATGATAAATGTTATAATTATATTGAATATATATAAATATCAATTGGTCAATACTAATATTACTAGAAAATAATTTATTGGATAAGTTATATCTAATTATATTAAATAATAATTTATTATTATTATTATATTTTTTATAAAACTCTGTCTTGTGTAGAACATAAATTGTTGTTGGAAGTAACACCAATTTGTAACAAAAGATAACTATATGTTGCATATATTAAAATCTATAGATTATATTTTATTTTTTAGAAATAAAAATATTGTGTATTCTTGGTGTGATACATTCTCCCCACATTAACTAAATTATGCCCTCTCAATTTAAACATGATCTCAATAAAAATGACTTTGATATTTGAAAATATTATTGTTGAAGGTCCGACATCCAAGAAATGGTAAACAATAACAATTATTAATTTTTCAGAATGGTAAATGTGATGGTAACTACAAAACATAGATTTTTAATACAAGAGTACTAGTTGAAAGTGAAAACATGACACCGAAGAGAAATCTTACATGGAAATTTTAATAGAGATTCTTTGAGAAGATATTATGTTCAATGTTTTTGATCAAAAATTAATAACCCTAAGTTTTGAAAATGTTCAGTAACATAATAAAAAATTATGATAATAAGAAAAAAAATCCTCGTCACAATTTCCTGGATTTGGGAAATTATTTAACTCTAAAAGAATATATGTATATAAAAATTTCTATAAACCCAATCTTTTCCATTAATTGAGCATTGAATTATTTCAACCTCACCACATAGCATAAGATTTATGATGTAAGATGCAATGAAATAATATCTAAAACCTTATCAAAATATCAATTTAACCCATTCCATAAGTTATAAAATTTCTAAAATATCATGATCTAAACATTAGAATAATGGTTGATGAATTTCAAAAAATGAACATATTAAACCACATGAAGTTGAACATAATTATCATATACCAACTTGTGAATAAATTATTATTGAATTCTTTATAAGAATGGTAATAACATGAATTACAATTACAACTTAATGAATATGTACATGATTCTATATTACTTATATAAATCATAGGATTTTGGATATCTTCCATAAATCCAAAATGTTGTAAAGTATACCAATGAAAGAATAATACACTTTGTCAACAAATCATTATTTATTTCCAAGGTATTATTCACTTATCCAGTAAAAATATTCCCAATAAATCATATCTTTATCTGAAAAAATTAGCAGGATTAGGAACATATTAAGGATAATCCTTTCTGTAACCACGTGTTTTTCAAAAACATTAATATTCTACAAAATAGATTTTATCGGTACCATTCTATAACTTCTTGGTTCCAGAAGCTAGCCAGAGGCGCCCTGTACCCGGTTGGTCACATGGCCTCAAGAGCATTTCCCTAATTTCCAGAGACTACTGACTAGAAATGTGGGCCTTGGGTGTGATAGTGGAGAATCTATTCCATCAATGGAAAAGTACACAATGGAAGAAAACAGAAGAAAAAGAAGAAGCAGTAAACATCCATACAAGAGTAAACAGTAGAAGACAAGAAATATAACAAAATAGAGAATATATATAAATTATGCATGATACATATACCTAGGAAAGTAGCCAAACAACTCACAATGCTGGAATAAATATAGCATTATCCCAAAGTACAAAAGAAAAAATAAAAAGCTCCTCATCATCGCAATCACACGATTGGTCCCATGCTCTCCAGCTCCATGGAAGTCAAGTACCTGAAGTAGAAAGGGCTCTTTCCCTTATCTATACCTTCAAGTATATAATCCGTTTGAGCCCAAAATCATGACCCAAATTGGGTGTTAAAATAAATCCCAGTAGGAAACCACATGAGGTTATGTGCCTAACAATCAGCGAATATATGGTAGGTAAAAGTACAGAAAGAAGTAATCATGAAGGTACTAAGTAGTAAAAAATCCAAAGATTCAAATCAAGATACAATGAACAAATAGCAAACCCTTAAAGAGGTAACCTTAAGGGAAGTACTAACAACCATCCCCTCTAGTCCTACCTAAAAATAATACAAGAACCTCTTTGGACAGTACACTCAACTTAACCCCTATGGTTCAGTATATGAATATTACAAGACTCTATGAGAAAGTTCTCACAATCTATCCTCTTATAGTCAATGGAAAAAAGACTCTCCGAGGAAGCTCACACAGTCCATTCCGTGTATAGTCTAGGGTATTCAAGGACTCTCTATAGATGCTCACCTAGCCAATTCCCCTTATAGCCTCAAGGTCTAGGACTCTCTGAGGAAGCTCACTTGGTCAATTCTCATTATATCCCAGGTCATACAATTCCTCAAAGACTCTCTGAGTAAACTTACATGGACAGTCCCCTTATAGTCTAAATAATTAGAGGAATCACTGAGGAAGTTCACTCAGTCAATTCCCATAATAGCCTCAAGTGGTTCTAGGCTCTCTGAGGATTCTCACTCGGTAAATCCTTATTATAGCCTAAGTGATCAAAGACTCTCTGAAGAAGCTCACCCGGTCAATTCACCCATATAGAATACTACACAAGGTTCTCATGGCCCTGTGTAATAAAATAAGCATAGTGGTGTGATATGGACAATGTAAACATACAAAACCACTTAGACAATATTATACCGTAATTTAATCATGTCAGAATAAAAACTCTCCATCCTACAATAACAGGAATGGAAAACCAGCAAGGCAGCCAAACTGTCTAAGCAGGACCAAACGGTCATAAATAGAACAAGAAAGACAATCAACCCATTTCGTATCCAAATTAACTCTACACTGGCATACAAGCATGGTAGGAAAACAACAGGGGTAAAACGGTAAACCCATTGTACCTCGTTCAAGTGTATTGATGGAATTATCACATAATAATCAAAGAAATTAAATATAAAAGCACAAATCACCTACTTTTATGTAAGGATATCTCTATAAGGGAACATCGAGGCTTGAATCTCCTTATAACATTCTATATCTACTATAATTTCGAAAACTTTCAACCCATGATAACATGGAAAGGAAGAGAAAACATGAAACGGGGTTCCAGTAGAAGAGAGTACTCACCGATGGGATTCCAATGCAATTGACGATGTTTGATTCGGAGGATGGGCAGAGGCGCGAGGTCTCGTCGAAGATATGCGGCCATATGAACTCTTGCAAACTAAGTAGACCTAGAAGAGTTGTGTTCTGCCCAAAAGACACAACCCCGATGCATTTAATGAAAAAAAGAAAGTACAAAGAGTGTAATATCCTTTTCTGTACTCCACTTTAATTGGCCTCCAAGTCACTTTCACATGGCCCTGTGTTTGGATACTATGCATCCACACACGGCCTCCTATGGTAATGATGTATACAGTGTGTAATAATAAAGTACATGGCATGTACATAGAAAAATTATATAATTTCCTTCTTTCATAAAAAATGTCCAGAAAAGGAAAATCATAACGGAAAAGAACTTCCATGTTCTTACAAACATCCCCCATTTTTGGAAATTCATCCCCGAATACACTACAACGGGATAGATGAAGAAACCTCGAACCGCTCCGACCACTGTGATCGCATGTCTGCCTCCCTCTCCCATGTCTCCCCACTGTACTTGCTTGGGATTCCAAAGCACCCATACTAGAGGTACATACCAGACACGAAGAACCTTCGTACTGCGATCGATGATCCATATAGGATACTCCTCAAAGTATGCTTCCACTACCAACTCAACCTCCACGAGATGGAAAATATGAGATAGGTTTGATAAGTGATGTTGAAGCTAATAAACGTGGAATATTTCATTCATATCTTGGTACCTGTATGGTAACTGCAACCAATAGGCAACTAGCCCAACTCTCTCCATCACCTCAATCAACCCGACGTACCTAGGAGAAATATTATCCTGTCTCCTAATCCTCTTATGTCCCAATATCGGCGTGACATGTAGGAAGACTTGATCCCTAACATCAAACTCCAGAGGTCATTTCCACTGATCAGCATAATAATTCTATTGATATTGTACAGTAGCCAACATCTTCTTAATCAACTCCATCTACTCAATAGACTCCTGAACATGATGAGGTCCCACCAAAGCTACCTCTTTTGCCTCTATCCATCATAAGGGTGATCGTCAAGGCCTATCGTACACGGCCTCATAATGTTCCACATGAATTGTTGCATGAAAACTATTGTTTTAGGAAAAATCCACATGAGGTATATGCTTCTCCCAAGAACCTCCAAAATCCAGAATGCATGCCTTGAGCATATCCTCAAGCACTTGAATCATATGCTCAGACTAGACATCTCTCCAGGGGTGGTAAGTTGTACTAAAAATTACCTGTGTACCCAATGCCTTATGAATCCCCAGCTAGACCCGAGATGTAAAACATGCATCCCTATCTAAAAAAATGGAGTGTGGAACACTATGCAGATGTACAATCTATCAGATCTACAACCATCCCAGCACATCAACACTGATGGTCTCCTTGATTAGAAAAAAGTGAGAAAACTTTTTGAGTCTATCAATGAAAACCCACACAATATCATTCCCTCAAGGAAACCTCGGTAAACCAGTCACGAAATACATCACGACATCATTCCACTTCCACATGGGAATGGGTAACTGCTGTAATTGCCCTACTGGCCGCTGAGGCTCCACATTCAAATGCTGAAAAGTGGAACACCTCATGGAAAAACCAGAAATGTCCTTATTTATACCTAGCAACCAATATTAATGGTGTATATCAGGATATATCTTGGTTACACCAGGATGAACTTCCCAAACTGGGGAATGAAAGTCCCGCATTAGCCCCTCACATATTTATGTTGGCACCCATGCACGCTCCTAGAAATGAAAGATCTCATCCTCACCTATGGTTCGTCAAGAAATAGGGTCCCCTCCTGACACATTATCCCTTAGGACTAGGCCTTCCAAATAAGATAGTTGCCTCATTCGAACTCGATCAATAAGAGTAGGGGTAAAAGCTACGGAAGAAATAAATGTTTGTCCCTATTTATCGTGCACCTCAAAATTCATCTCAGAGAATAGAGCCATAAGCTGCCAATCACTGCAGGCCTCCTAAACAACCTATATCTGAGTCCTCTAGCTCAGCGCATCAGCCACTGCATTTCCCTTCCTAGGTGTATAGGCAAGATGAAAGTCAAAGGACTGTAGGTACTCAACCCACCTTCGCTATCTCAAATTCAGATCATGGTGAGTGAAGATGTACTTGAGACTCTTTTTGTTAGTGAAAAAATACAAAATTCTCTCCCAGAAGATAATGTCTCCAACAATGTAAGGCATGAACTACATCATCCAACATAAGAGCATGTGTCTGGTAATTCCTCTCATGTGGCCTCAACTGCCGAGACCCATACGCAATGACTCCATCTCTCTACATATGTACAACTCCTAGCCCGATACTTGACACATCATAGTAAACAATATACCTCTTTCCCGGATCTGGTAGGACTAGTATCGGTGCTGACGTCAACCTCCCATTCCTCTCCTAAAAGGCTGACTCAAAAGAATCTGACCATGATAACTTCACACCATACATAGTCAGACCTTCCAGTGGTGCTTCTCAGTATGAAAAGTCTTTTATAAAACTTCTATAGTATCCAGCTAGCCTTATAAATCTCCGTTCCTAAATGACGTTCATCGGATGCTCCCTGGAATCTAATGCTCTCACTTTCTCGGGGTCTTCTGATACTCATGTATATGAGATAAGATGACCCAAAATGGTAATCTGATCCATCCAAAAGTGGAATTTTGAGAGATTAGCATAAAACATATGCTCTCTAAGTGTACTCATTATGATCTCAAGATGGGAATCATGGTGGTGTCGAGTGTGAGAGTACACGAAGATATCATCCATGAAAACCACAATGAAGGAATCCATGTATGGATGGAACACTTGGTTCATCAGTGCCATGAAAACTGCAGGTACGTTCGTGATACCGAAAAACATAACCATATATTTAAATAGATCATACCTACTCTTGAAAGATGTGAGAGGTATATCAATTATTCTAATGCGTAACTAATTATAACCGGACCTCATGTCAATCTTCCGAACACCCAGGATCCTCGAAGCTGATCAGAGAGAACATTAATCCTATGCAACAGATATCAATTCTTGACCATCAACTGGTTCAACATCCAGTAATCTATACAAATCCGGATGGTATCATCCTCCTTCTTCACAAACAGGACATGCGAACCAAAGGATAATTTCTGGGTCAGATGAAACCCTTTGCCTGCAACTTTTCCAGCTGCCTCTAGAGCTCATGTAACAATGGTATAGCCATATTGTATGGAGTAATGGACTCCAGTTTGACCCCTGGAATGAGATCAATAGAAAAGATCACTTCTCACTCAAGAGAAAAACCTGAATAGTATTCTGTAACGATATCCCTGAAACGATCCACCACTGGAGGAAAATCTAACTGTGAAGTCCCTTGGTCATCTAGATATAGAATAGCAATCTGGGCTATAACTCCCCCTATCCAATGATGATAGAGTACCACTATTCTCCCTTGGGAATCACATTCTCCCTTATGAAGAATAGACCCACCCTCTGGTGATATGAAACTCACCCTATGATGATAACAGTCAATGACTGTCTGAAATGGAACTACCTAGTCGATCCTGAGAATGACATCCTAGCCTGTCATCTCTAAGACATAGTGGTCCCATAAAATTTGCACCCGCCATCCTCAAGAGGGAACTCCGTATAATGGAGTACACTCACCGTTCAAGTCCCCAACAGAGTTTCTAGTGTCAAGATGTCAACAAGAAGAAAATATGTCGAGCACAAGGCTCTCCAAAATAGAAATAGATATAAACCTAATGGAAGCCCCTTTGTTAAAAAGAGATGAAACTAAAACTGAGGCTACTAAGATCATACCTCGAATGGTAGAAGGTCTAGGATCCTGCTTCTGTTGGGTTTTCTCCACTACAACAGTCTGGCATGCACTGCATGCTTGTGACCATGCCTGACCACTTAAGCTGATCCACCATGTTGTCTCTAAAAACTGGGCGACTTGCTACCTCATCCACAACCTACAGCTCGGCCTGAATGACCCAAAGAACTCCAGTTACATGACTGATGAGAAACTGGTGGTGCTGCTCCCAAATGCAGAGTCATAGAAAAACCCATGTCACCAGCTCCTGGTGAAATGAACTGACAAAAGTGCTGAATAATACCCATCATACCACAAGATCGACAATCCAATGGATCTCTCAGCAACGTTGCCTCTTATTCCTGCTCCTCCCACACTGGTAACTTACCACCTAGCTACTAGAAGATGAATCCCACCTACTCTAATCTAATTATGTATCATCCTTGTGGAACATCCGGATATCAACTAGAAGAGCACTATCATTGGATGTTCAACCGCCCTGCCTCACATCTCTAGAATCCCTCATATTGAGCTATGTGATCACTTTGTGGTTGATGATAGAGGATATCAAAGTCAACCTGAAGATGTTCAACTGAGATCAGATGTCGTGCCTCATAACATCCTCAATCTTTTCTGAATGTAACATGTCATCACTACCTAGAATAGATGTGAAATGATGCAGCTCTTTGAAGCAAGAGGAATACTCCATAATAGTAAGAGTACCCTGCTCCAAACTCATGAACTCTCAGGCTTAATCGTCCCTCAAAGTCTCCAGATAGATGTAATCATATAAGATCTGTCAAAACACATCCAAAGACATATTATAATGGCGTCCTGCATGTGAGATCACATCCCAGCACCTCTTGGTAGAGTCTCGAAGCATGTTGGTAGTGAGCTTCACCATATTCTTTTGGGGTATCTCCAGATGTTAAAAAATTTTCAGTGTGGATTCTATCCATGAATCAACATCCTGGGGTCCACCATTCCCTGAAAATGTTGGAGGATACAGTTGTTTGATGACCCGCATCAAATCATCCATCAACGGGGAAGGAGGCAGACCTCCATGAAAGGTCTGCATCATCCTTAGAAAGCCCTCCCTGAACTGTGCATCCATACCTATGTCAGGTACAACGACTAGTGCCAAGGCTAGTACAATTGGAGATCTACAGGTAATCCCAGATCTGCCATGTCCAGTGTCTAGTCACTATCTGGAAACTGGAACACAACCAGAGGATGTCTCAATGGCATGACTCTTCAAGGTCATGAACACACCTTAGAAAACGATTTTCATGGACAGAAAACATGAAGTTTAAAAAGGTAATAGAAGAAATAATTAATTCCAGTTTTACAAAACATGATGACACGACGTGTACATTTCCTATATGGAGTGTTCCCTTATGTCATTCACATGGGTGTGTACTTTTGCCTAAACTGGTCATGTAACACCCCAAACACACGACGTGCTGTCTTATCACAAGGCATGTAATTGGATCCTCTTCCCCTTCCCAATTCCTTCTACAAGGGTAATCCACCCGGATCTCCAAAGGCAAGACTACATGGAGTTTTCAAGATAGACACGATGTTTACTATACAAGCTTGACCTGACCTATGTTGTTAGTGACGTGACCTGACAAACCGCTCAGACTTCATTGCATGTTCAAGGTGGACCCATCATGTATGTGAATCAATAACACCGACCCGTGTTGTTGGTGACATGGTCTGCTACATGGATAACATTACATGGCATGTTTCAGGTGGACCCGACGTGTACAAGAAAGTATAGCACCGACACATGTTGTTCGTGACATGGTCGGGTACCTATGTTAGACTACATGGCGTGTTCCACTTGTACATGACATGTTCCTACACGATTTTTTCTATCTCATGTCTCTTCCCACACGACCTATGACACTGTCAGAGACTACATGGCATGTACATAATGTTTAAGGCATGTACCTAAGAAAAAATGTTTCTTCCAGAACATAAAAACACATGGCATGTACTTAACACTACATGGCGTGTATTCTGGGTTTCCCAGATAGTAAGCCTCAGAAACTACTTCGGAACCCAAAATACCCTAAAACAAACACTAAAAGTTCCAAATTCTGATATGTGAGGGCCCATACTCACTGCGAATCAAATCTTGGCATCTTAAACATGTTATAACTATGTAACAAGTTAATGATCCACCAAATTCCATTCCATGAGTGCCCATAACACCTAAAGAACCAAATTTTGGGATTCATTCAAAGAAAACCTCACAAAAACAATACCCTATCAAATAACTTGTATTTTATTAAGGTATCTATCAAAATAGCATGCATATTCTACACAACATCTATCGAAACAACATGAAATTGCTAATACACCCTAAATGGCATCCAAAGAATGCATGAAAAGTGATTTCTAACATGTGCCTATATGATGCATGAAATGGCATGCCCTCATCTCATCGAGTTGAGATAGAAAATTGAACCTTAATAACATCAACAATAACATCAAAAATCATGTGAATCATTCAAGGAGAAATCAAATCAACTATAAGCGTACAAAACCAAAAAATTGGAATAAATGATGTAGGTTGCCTTTTCCCTATACATGAATTAGATATGTAAGAACCCAGTTCTTAGTTATGAGGTATGAGCTTTCCTTTTTCTATTTTACTTATGTGTTTTTTAGAAAATATGGAAAATGGGGGAAAATCCAAAATTTTGGAAGTACACGCCATGTACTTTTTCCACACGTTGTGTACTCTTGGTCGTGTGGGATGAGTACACAGGGCATGTGGTCATGCCGACGATGAAGGGTGTAGGAACAATGTACCCACCGTGTAGTGATCCTTTACACACTGTGTAGTCAGTCGGCAGGTGAATAGAAAGGCGGCGGCCAGTTGTGGGGTAGCACACGCTGTGTACTCATGAAGACGTGCCATGTAGTCATGTCATCAGGTGAAAAGTTCCACGCTGGTGGGACGCCGCCAGAGGAACAGTTTTTTAAAATTGGGAATTACATGTTGTGTACTCAGAAGTACATGTCGTGTACTTTTTTTCTCTTAAAATGGGTAGTAGCCTCTCCTGTTCACAGGGATGGCTTCAAACGGGGGGAAGGAGCATGAGTGGACGACCGAACATTTGGAGGTCCGCTGAGCGCACGTCAGGAATCTGTTTTCGCCTTAGGCGATCTCGTTGGAACCACACGGTTATTCCCTCCACCCTTCATTAATAGTTTTGGCCAATTCTTCATCTAATGAGAGTTATTTGCGTTTAAGATAGATTTTTTTACCTATGATCTACGGAATTTTTGGGCATTTCTAGAATCGACGTTCAGGTATAACGTTTATTGGAGATAAAGGTATGTGGCTTGGTTTTTATTTCCAATTGTCGTGAGTTTTTGTGTGTTTTTGAGCTACGAAGCCATATTTGGGGTGTCGTGTGGCTATGTCTGTGGCTATATTTGATACCTAGAATTGTATATGTAATTAAATGTGATATTACAATGTTGTTTGGGATCAATGCATGGATCCAGGACCACCCTGGGGGTGCATTCCTCTGTTTAGCCATTTGCCCAGGATACCCCCGAGTATGCCTCTAAAGTAATAATTGTTGAATTTACTTGAGAGGAATTGCTTGTGAATGTTTGTTTACATGTTGGGAAGGGCCCAGTTACTTGCACTTGAGGGAAATGTTTTACTCATCACGTGGGCATTGTTTTACTTAGCCCGATGGCAGTTGTTATCCTATCATGAGGGAAAATTATTTCGTGCCTGAGGGAAATAGACTCTGTGCATGAGGGCGACACTTTGTACGCATGAGGGAAATTTCTGTTATGCCTGAGGGCAATACCATTGGGATGGATTCCGATTACTTGAGGGTGAGATTTTGTTTGTTTGAGGACACAGTCTGATTACATAGAAATTCACTATGGTGTTTTCTTATATTAAATGATTAAATTAATAATCAAATGGAAATATAACTGTTAAGTTAGTTACTTTTTAGTACTTTTAGTTTATTGTGTTTAATACTTCATACTGTTGATGCATGTATACACAAAGTTGATCACGGGCATTTGGTGGGTTCCTACTGAGATATATTTCTCACACACTGTTTGGGTCATGCTTTTTGGCCCAAACAGATTACGTTTCTGCAGGTGTAGATAATGGAAAGGGTCCTTATAGATGTACTTGATTGTTGCTGGGGTGTAGGAGAGCAGGGGACCGAGCATTGGCTCGTGATGCCGCTGGCTGTTCTGTTTTTCTTTTCTATACTTGTACTTCAGTTTCAATGTATTGTAATGTAGTATAACATGTTCTGACTATTTTGTAGAATAGTGGCATGCTACATCTTCACATATATATATGACTACTGGTTTCCATTTTAGTTATCAGTATCCATTTCAGTTATGTATGGTTTACTACTTTGGCTGTTTCTGTATGTTTAAATTATATTCCACAATACTACACTTTGACAAATGAGGGAATAGTTTCTCCACTATCAGACCTGGGCCCTCGATGCTAGTCGGCAGCCTCTAGTGTTTGGGGAAACTCCATTGAGGTCACGTGGTGAACCGGGTTCAGGACACCCATTGAGTGGCATCCGGATCTGGGACATTACAATTTGGTATTAGAGGCGGTTCTATTCTTTGACTTACTATTTGGAGCCTTAGTTAGGGATATGACGAGATCGGTAGTTTGTAATAAGATGTTTCAAGGCATAGCTAACAAGTGTACATGGAAAATCCTATTTATCGCGTATTGCAATTTTACAGATTTTTTAAATTTACAATTGATATCATTTCACCATTGGGTGACACACTTGTATTGTGCTATTTATATTTTATCTTTGTGTTCTAGTTTGTTGTAACCCGAGGAGATGAGGGTATGACATCTCATGCATCATATAGACACATGCTAGAAATCACATGCTAGGCATAGTTCTATGCCATGTAGGTGCCTTATAAATTGCATGTTGTTGTGATTGTTATTGTGATAGTAAAAGAATGCAGTTTTGATAGATGCTTTGATAGGTACCTACTATTTGATAGGGTATTTTTGTATGAGCCGGTTAATGGAATGGACGCCAAACTTTGGTTTTTTGGGAGTATGGGCCCCCATTGACCGGAAATTGGTGGATCATTAGCTATTTATTTTGTTATAACATAGATAAGATGTCAAACGTTGATTCGTGGGGAGTATGGGCCCTCAAGGGTCAGAATTTGGAACTTAGGTGTTGTGTTTTAGTATTTTTTGGGTTATGGGGACGTTTTTGAGGCATACTATCATGAAACCCAGTATACACGCCATTTAGTACTATAGACATGTCGTTTATGTTCTTCTATTCAAGAAGAAATATAATCTTTTTGAGTACACGTCGTGTAGTCTCTTCCCATTTGACAAACCGTGTGGGCCACGACACGGGGAAGAGAAGATCTCGGGGAAAACATGTCGTGTAGGTTCCGTACACGTAGTGTAGTGTTGACCCGGTGTCCACCGTCTAACTAACAACTCGGGAAGAGGAAACCTTAGGACATACATTCCGTGTACCTGTGGAATACGCTGTGTAGTGTGACCTGGGGACCCGGCCGTGTAACTAATAACATGGGTTGGTGATTTCCTCTCGTGTACACGTTGTGTGTATATAGAACACACCGTGTAGGTTGATCCATGTATCCAGCCGTGTAAATAAAGACACTGGTTGGTGAAGCTCGTCTAGAACACGCTGTGTACCTATGGGAACACGCCGTGTAGTCTTGTCCGAGGAAAGACCTTGTGGACTTAGCCGTGTGGCTGGGAAACAGAGTTTTTGACACAACGTGTGTTCGTGTAACACGCTGTGTAGTGTCAAGAAGAGTAGTCGGCCGTGTCACAAAGGACACGGGCAGTTGAAAATAACACCATACACGCCGTGTAAATGATATACACACCGTATAGTTTTGTTCAGATGGAAGCCATGTGGAATAGCTGTGTTGAAGGACCCAAGAAGGGGAAGAGAGGTCAAGTACCTGCCGTGTAGTCATTAAACCCACCATGTAGTCTTGTTTTGAAAATATTGAAATGAATTCTTCCTCTTGTTCCTTTTGTGTTTTCTTCATTTTAAGTGTTGTTAATAATAAATATAAGGCGTGTTGTTGACATTGTAGAGTCATTCCGCCTAGACGACCGTGTGTTGTTCGCCAAGAGAGCGGAAACTAGTATACCCCAGAGATGGTGGGCCATGAGCTACTAGTAGATCCTCCAGCAGAGCCAGATGCGACACCAGTTGCTATACAAGACACAGGCGCGAAGGCACAGTTCCATGAAGGATTATTTCGGTTCATGCAGACCATTCAGGGAGCACCACCGGCTACCACATCTATGGCTGAGCTGACATGTATCTTCCAGCAGAATCATCCGCCTACGTTTTCATGGGATGGCGGACAACCGGCTACACTGTCTTTGCTAAGATCGATGAAGACTATTTTCGAGCATCTAGATATGCCTCCAGGGAGGAGGGTCAATATTGTGACATATATGTTGCGTGATTCCACCAAGAGGTGGTGGGATGTTACCAACCGGTCAGAGCATCACAGGGACATGACGTGGGAAGTTTTTCAGGCAGTCTTCTATGAATTATTTTTCCCAGAGATGCTGAGCGCAGATTGAGCTCGAGAGTTCATGAATCTGTCACAGGGTGCTATTTCAGTGATGGATTATTATGATCTCTTTATAGAGCTTCATCGCTTTGAACCCGTTCTGGTGGGTTATGAGACGTTGAGAGCCAGAATTTTTGAGGATGGTCTTCTTTATGAAATCCAAGCACTAATGAATGTTTTCAGGTTTCCTTCTGTATATGATATTGTGAATCAGGCGCTGATTACAAAGAGGAACCTGCGAGGAGCTAGTGGTGTGGTCTATGGCGGTTCAGCACTAGTTTCTGGTACTATTTCTACTAGTAAGGGGAAGAGATAAATGGACATAAATCAGGGTGGAAGTACTAGCCATGCAGTTTCTTCAGGTGGACTGGTCAAGTGCTACCAGTGTGGTAAAGAGGGGCACAAAAGACCGAAGTTTCCACGATACCTAGTGGGGTTTCGTTCTTGGGGAAGGATGGGTCATCTACAATTCTTTTGCTAGGTGTTTCAAGCAATGGATAGTGAGTGGGGTTGTGTGCAGACTCCACATGCGGGAGAAGGACCATTGGCTTCTTACTAGTCAGAGAACTGGAATAGGTCAGGGCGTACAGGCAGAGATTGTGGTCATGGCTAATGTAGCCAGACACCAGGATCTTAGAGGCAGCAGGGTGGGACAACTCAGGGTAGCCAGGCCATGTCGTAGGGTCGTGGTACTAGGAAGGCATATGCAGTGCAATAGACCCAGTAGGAGCAGGATCCCAGGCCTTCTACAGTCAGAGGTACTATTCTAGTAGCTTCTGTTTTATCTTCCGTACGTTTCTATACTGGTGCTACCCATAGTTTTATATCTGTACACATTATGGGTAGCCTTGGGCTCTCTATTTCTACTTCTTCTAATATCATGACACTATACACTCTGTTGGGGAATAGAACGACGAGTGTGCGTCAGTGCAAATAGTTCCCCTTTGAGGTTGGTGGGTGTCACCTCCTTTGGGACCTCTATGTCTTAGATATGATAGCTTATGATTTCATTCTCAGGATGGACTGGTTGGTTCCCTTATGATCCTTTTTAGATTTCTATCATCGCAGGGTGAGATTCACGTCACCAAAGGGATCAGAGATTCTATACAAGGGTGAGTGGGATGTTCAGGCGAGTCGAGCTGGTACAGAGCATCATGGGCGAGGTGGAGTCACAACCCAAATTGAGAGCTTATATATGGATGCCCAGGGGGCTTGTCAGACAGATTTCCCTCCAGTGGATGATCGTTTCAGGTATGTCTTCCCGGACTACTATTCAGGTCATTCTTTGGAGCGTAAGTGGATTTCTCTATCGATCTAGTGCTAGGAGCAACACCGATGTCCATTCTTCCTTATATGATGGCCATGCCTGAGTTGCAGGAGATCAAGAGGCAGTTAGAGGAGTTAAAAGAAAATGGTTTTATCCGACCTAGTACTTCTCCGTGGGGTTCTTCGGTCATTTTTGCGAAGAAGGCGGATAGTACCCTCAGACTCTGTGTGGATTATCAGAAGTTAAACCAGTTGACGGTTAAGAACCGATATCCCTTGCCGAGTATTGATGATATTTTTGATCAACTTCATGGAGCACAAGTGTTCTTGAAGATTGAATTGAGATCAGGATATCATCAGTTGCGCGTTAAACCATCTGATATACCTCTCACAGCTTTCAGGAGCAGTTATGTTCTATACAAGTATACGGTTATGCCGTTAAGACTCACGAACGCGCCAGCAGCTTTCATTGCTCTAATGAATCATGTGTTCGATCCATTTTTGGATTCTTTTGTGGTAGTATTCATGGATGACATCTTGGTGTACTCTCACACTCGACATGACCATGCCTCCCATCTTGAGATCGTATTGAGTACACTGAGGGAGAATCAGCTATATTCTAAGATCCTAAAGTTACACTTTTGAATGGACCAGATTCTTGAGAGCAGCCGGAGAACGTGTTTGAGATACAGTGTTTCTTGGGGCTAGATGGTTACTAACGATGCTTCATCCAGGACTTCTCCTGCATAGCAGCACCATTGATGGGTTTGACTAAGAAGGGTGTGAAGTTAATTTGGTCAGAAGTTTGTGAGACAACCTTTCATAACTTGAAAGGAAGGTTGAAATCAGCACCAATCCGGATACTCCCAGAGCAGGGGAAGAGCTATATAGTTTACTGTGATGCATCAGGTATTGGGCTGGGAGAAGTATTGATTCAGGGCGATCGAGTTGTTGCGTACGGGTCTCAGAAGATGAGGCCACATGAGAGGAATTACCCAACGCATGATCTCGAGTTGGCTACAGTGGTTTATGCGTTACGCTATTTGAGACATTATCTATTGGGATAGCATTTTATGTTTTTCACTGACCCCAAAAGAATAAATTATATCTTTACTCAGCGTGACATTAATCTGATGCAGCGAAGGTGAGTTGAATAACTTTAGCCCTTCAATTTTGAGCTTTCCTATACACCGAGTAAAGGTAATGCAGTAGCTGATGCACTAAGTAGGAAGACTCGGATATAGGTAGTGCAGGAGGCCAGTGGTGAGTGGCAGCTCATGTCTTTGTTCTCTGAGATGCATCTAGAGGTGCACGGCAGTCAGGGGAAGACTTATATTTTTTCTTTATCTGTGACTTCTACCCTCCTGGATAGATTGAGGATGAGACAACTATCTGATTCAGAATGCCTAGTTCTATGGGAGTCGGTGGAAATTGAGGACCTCCTCTTGGTTGGACGATAGGAGATGATGAGGTTCGGTGTTTCCATGGATGAGTGTGGGTTCCAAGGGATATACACGAGGATCTGATGAGGGAGTTTCATGCTTAAACATGGGAAGTTCATCCCGGGGTACCATGAGGTACCGAGACTTGAGACGTCAGTTCTGGTGGCTGGGTATGAAGAGAGATGTGGTAGGGTTTGTTACGAGATGTTCCACCTGTCAGTCGGTGAAGGTGGAGAATCAAAGACCAGCTGGGCTGTTACAGAAGTTACCCATTCCAGAATGGAAATGGGATGATGTCGCAATGGATTTCGTGACAGGGTTGCTGAGGTCACCTAGAGGAAATGATGCCGTGCGGGTTGTTGTGGACAGAATCATGAAGTTAGCTGACTTTTCCGATCAAGGAGACCTTCGGTGTTGACGAGCCCAGAAGGTTGTATATCCAAGAGATTGTACGTCTTCATGGGTTTCCTCGTTCTATCATTTCAGATAGGGACACCTGTTTTATGTATCATTTATTGCAGAGGTTGCAGAGGGAACTGGGTACACAGGTTATTCTATGACATTTTACCACCCTCAGACTGATGGCCAGTCAGAGCGTACGATACAGGTGCTTCAGGACATGCTGCATGCATGCATCCTAGATTGCGGGGGCTCTTGGGAGAAGCATATACCCCTACGAGATTTTTCCTATAACAATTGTTTTTAGACGAATATTGAGATGGATCCATACGAGGATTTATATGGTAGGTCGTGCCGATGACCCTTGTGCTAATTGGAGGCAGGTAAGGCATCTTTTCTAGCACCACGTCTCGTGCTGGAGAGTTCTGAGCAGGTCCAGTTGATTCAGAAGTGGATGGGTACTGCATAGTCTCGTCAGAAGTCATATGATGATCGCCGCAGATGACCATTGGAGTTCGTGGCCGGGAATCCGGTTTTCTTGCATGTTTCTCCGAGGATGGGACACAAGCGTATTAGGATATAGGGTAAACTTTCACTGAGGTATTTGGGGTTATTTGTGATTATGGAGAGAGTCGGGATGGTTGCCTATCGGCTGCAGTTACCATATATGTACAGGGCCATGCACGACATCTTCCATTTATCTCAGTTTCACCGCTATCATTCAGACCTGTCTCACGTCTTTCAGCCAGAGGAGGTCAAGCTTGAGTTAGATGCATCCTTTTAGGATAATCTAATTCGTATCATTGATAGGAGCACAAAGGTTCTCCGAGGCTGGTCAGTTCCTCTCGTACGGGTGCTGTGGAAGCATGGCCGAGTGTAGAACGAAACCTGGGAGCGGGAGACTAATGTACATGCTCAGTGGCTGGAGTTGTTCATGGATTTATCTTCGCTACCCTTGGAAGGGAAATTCAGGGACATATTTCATGAAGGGGGGAAGTTTGTAAGAACCCGACTCTTAGTTCTGAGGTACGGGCTTTCCATTTTCTCAGTTTCCTTAAGTGTTTTTGAGAAAATATGGAAAATGGGGAAAAATCCCAAATTTTGGAAGTACACACCATGTACTTTTTCCACATGCCTTGTGCTCTTGGCCGTATGGGATGAGTACACAGGGCGTGTGGTCGTGCTGACGATGAAGGGTGTAGGAACCAAGTACACACCATGTAGTGATACTTTACACGTCGTGTAGTCAGTTGGCAGGCGAATAGTAAGGCAGTGGCCAGCTGTGGGGAAGCAAACACTATGTACTCATGAAGACACGTCGTGTAGTCATGTCGGCAAGTGAACAGTGTCGCGCTGGCGGGAAGCCTCCAGAGGAACAGTTTAAAAAAATGGGAAGTACACGCCGTGTAATTTGTTTTTTTCACTTAAAATGGGCAATAGCCACCCTTGTTCACAGGGAAGGCTTTGAACGAGAGGAAGGAGAAGGAGTGGATGGCCGAACCTTTGGAGGTCCATCGAGTGAATGTCGGGAATCTGTTTCCACCTCAGACGATCTCGTTGGAAACACACAGGTAATCTCTCCACGCATCATTAATAGTTCATTCCAATTCTTCCCCTAGTGGGAGTTATTTGCATTTAAGCGGGAATTGTTTTACCCTAGATCTACGGCATTATTGGGCATTTCTAGAATCGACATTCACGTATAACGTTCATTGGCGATAAAGGTAGGTGGCTTGGTGTTTATTTCCAATTTTCATGTGTTTTTGTGTGTTTTTGAGCTACGAACACATATTTGGGGTGTCGTGTGGCTGAGGCTGTGGCTATTTTTGATACCTAGAATTGTATAGGTAATTAAATGTGATATTACAATGTTGTTTGGGTTCAGTACTTGGATCCAGGACCACCCCGGGGGTGAGTTCCTCTGTTTAGCCGTTTGGCCAGGATACCCAATGGTATGCCTCTAATGTAATGATTATAGAATGACCTTGAGAGGAATTTCTTGTGAATGTTTGTTTACATATTGGGCATGGCCCGGTTACTTTCGCCTGAGGGAAGTGTTTTACTCACCCTGTGGGCGTTTTTTTACATAGCTCGAGGGAAGTTGTTATCCTAGCATGAGGGGAAATTCATTTTTTCCTGAGGGAAATGGACTCTGTTCCTGAGGTTAAAACTTTGTATGCCTTAGGGAAATTTCGGTTATGCCTGAGGGCAATACCTGCGGGTTGGATTCTGATTACCTGAGGGTGAGATTTTGTTTTTCTAAGGACGCTGTCTGATTACATAGAAATTCACTATGGTGTTTTCCTAAATTAAATGATTAAATGATTAATTAAATGGAAATATAACTATTAAGTTAGTTACTTTTGAGTACTATAGAGTTTATTGTGTTTACTAGTGCACACTGTTGATGCATCTCTACACACAGTTGAGCATGTACCTTTGGTGGGTGCCTACTAAGATATATTTCTTACACCCTGTTTGGTTCATGCTTTTCGGCCCAAAAATATTACGTTTCTGCAGGTGTAGATAAGGGAAAAGGGTCCTTATACAGGTACTTGATTGTTGCTGGGGTGTAGGAGAGCATGGGACTGAGAATTGGCTCGCGGTGCCACTGGCTATTCAATTTTTCTTTTCTGTACTTGTACTTCAGTTGCAATGTATTGTATTGCAATGTAACATGTTCATACTGTTTTATAGTATAGTGACATGCTGCATCTTCATATATATATATATATATATATGACTGTTGGTTTCCATTTTTTCTATCAGTATCCATTTCCGTTATGTATGGTTTACTGCTTCCGCTGTTTCTATATGTTTAAATTATATTCCGCTGCACTACACTTTGATAAATTAGGGCATAGTTTCCCCACTTTCAGTCCTAGTCCCTCGATACTAGTCAGCAGCCTCTTGTGTTTGGGGAAACACGTTTGAGGTCACGTGGCGAACCGGGTTCGGGACACCCGTTGAGTGGCACCCGGATTCGGGACATTACAAGATACTCTGGGGCACAACTTATTACCAAGTACCTATTCATTTCTATAAATGGATAAAGGCTCCAAATACTAAGTCAAGACAAAAGAATCCTTTGATATCACTTTGTAACATCCCAGTTCCGGAAGCCACCCAGAGGTGCCGCAGACCTAGTTGGTCACATGACCTTAAGGGCATTTCACCAAACACCCTAGGCTGACGACTATTAGCAAGGGCCTTGGGTTTGATAGTAGGAAAACTATTCCCTCATTTGAAAAGTACAAAGCATAAGAAAACAAAAGCAAAAGAAGAAGCAGTAAACATCTATGCTAGATTAAACAACAGAAGTCTGGAAATATAACCAATGGGTTCATATATATAAATGATGCATGATACATATATCTATGAAATAATCCAAAAAAGTCACAATAATGGAATAATAATAGTACTAAACCAAAGAACAAAATAATAGATAAATAGTTCATCAGCATCGTAAGAATAGGCTTGGTCCCATGCTCTCCAACTCCATAGAAGTCATGTACCTGAAGTAGAAGGGATCTTTCCCTTATCTATACCTACAAAAATATAATCTTTTTGAAGCCAAAATCATGACCCAAATAGGGTGTGAGACTAAAGCGCAGTAGGAAACCAGCCATATATTTGTGCATAATAGTCAGTGAATATATGGAAGGTAAAAGTACATAATGTAGTAAAGAAGAAGGAACTAAGTAGTAAACAATCCATAGTTTCAAATCAAGACACAAAAAACAAACATCTAACCCTAAAGCAGGTAACCCTCTGGGAAGTACTCAAAGTCATCCACTATGGTCCTACATAAAAAAGAATACAAGAAACCCTATGGGTAGTACACTCAGTCTAACCCCTCTGGTTCAGTATATTAATATATCAAGACACTCTAAGGATGCTTTCATAGTCTATCCCCTTATAGTCAAATTTGAAGCTAGACTCTCTACGGAAGCACATATATTCCATTCCCCATATAGTCTAGGGTAGTCAAGGACTCTCTAAGGATGCTCACTAAGTCATTTCCCATTATAGTTCCAAGGCCTCAGACTATTTTAGGAAGCTCACTTGGTCAATTCTTCATATATCCTAGTCCATACAATTCAACAAAGACTCTCTGATAAATCTCACACGGTCAGTCCCCTTACAGCTTAAATGAATCTAGGACTCTCTGAGGAATCTCACTCGGTCAATTCCCCTTATAGGACAATGTGTTTCTAGGATCTCTGAGGATGATCACTCGGTTAATCCCCCTTATAGCCTAAGTGCTCTGAGAATCTCTTAGGAAGCTCACCCAGTCAATTCCCTATTATAGTCTACCACACCTGGTTCTCACGACCTTGTGTAGGTCAATGAGCATAGTAGTGTAAAATGGAAAAAGTAATCCTACAAAACTACTTGGCTAATAGTCTACATTAATTCAAACATGTCCAAATACAAACTCTGCCTTCTTCAGCTATAGGCATGTAAAATATGAAAGGCATCCAAACTAGCTAAATAGGGCCAAATAGTCTTAAACAAGACTAGCAATGCAATGAACCCATTTCATATCCAAATTACCCCTACATAGGCAAACAAGCATGGTAGGAAAACAATAGATGTAAGATGGTAAACACACAATAACTGTTCCATGGTATTGGTGGAATTTTAACATAATACTCAAAGACATTCAACAAAAAGGCACAAACCTCATACCTCAATGTTAGGAGATCCCTATAAGTGAACCTCGAGGCTTGGATATCTTTAGAACGCCATATATCTATGAAAAAGTTTAAAAAGATCAACCCATGATAACATGTAAAATTAGATAATACATAAAACGAGGTTCCAACAGAATATAGAACTCGCCAATGCGATTCCAACGCAATTGACAATGTTTGATTCAAGGGATGAATGAAGGTGCGGGGGCTCATCAATGATCTGCATCCGTATGGACTCTCGCGGATGATCGATACCTAGAAGAGGGGTGTTCTGTCTGTCAAAAGTGACCCCCAGTGCATTTAATGAAAAAAAAAATTACACGGTGTGTAATTTTGAATTAAACATCGTCTACTCACATTTTATATACTCCGCATTCAGCGGCCTCCAAGTCACTCCCACACGACCGTGTGTGCAGCTACTAACCAACTATCATGCACCCTCCTGCAGCAATGAAGTACACAACGTGTACTTTGAAAAATTCATGAATTTATTTTTCATAAAAAATTACAAAAAAAGGAAAAACAAACCTGAAATGAAGATTCGGGTTCTTACACATTCATCACATGAACTATAATTATAAATGAAAAATAATTGTAGTAAAATCATCATATAATATATTATTCTTTTAACGTGTATATCATTGATAAATAATAAAATGGAATACATCTTTAATACAAACATAATAAAATTACTCATTCCTCTTAGAACATGGTAGATGTATAATTTTGACCATGATCCATTAACATTATCAAGTATATTTTATTGACTCATATTGATATACTCTAATTCTCATACATCACTCTAGAGAAAAAATTCATAAAAAAATATTTATATGTCCCGTTATAACATAACATAATGACCTCATATAATGTTAATCATTAAGAGACAATTTACCAGGGAAATATTGGCTTAAAAATATAAATGTAGTGGTCGTTCTTACTATTTGGATCATATGCATCAGTGTTGCTCACATTCCTTATACATGGATACATTTCTATATGATGGTATAAAAGGATTTAAACCATATCATAATTTATAATCCAAATAATATAAATATACGTATCAAAAATTTAATAGTTTATTTATATCTAGTCTCATAACAATAAATGTGAATTATTTTGGATTCTCTTCAAAACATATCCTCAATGTATACTATAGGGTTACGTTCTCTAATATTATATTTCTAAATATTGATTCCATGGATTTTGATAAAATCCCATTCTACCAACTATAAAGACCCCATACCCAGTATCTTGAAGAAATTTCAATTCTTATTACACTGGCATAGATATAAGGAATCTCATCCTAAAGGCCTAATCAGCATAATAGTTTTTGAATATAGTTTTCCAACTTGAAATATTCATTGAAAATTTAAACATAGATAAAAAATTTATAATTCATTGAGAAATAACTTATTCATTTATATTAACCCTTCATGGTAGTCATAATACACATTTTTACATCATTTAAAAAATTAAACATAATAAAGGGGTTCCTTAAGTGGCTCAATAAAGGTAAATATTCAATGAAATCAATGAGTAAATATTTCATTCACGATATAGAATGGTAAATGAAATATATGTGTATATATATATATATATTCCATTTTCATTAAGATTTCATATAATTAATATTTATTTATTATATTTTTTTTATATTTATTCTTGAATGGTTATCATGGAAGAGAAATCACATCGCGTCGTGGAGATGGTATTGTGTACAAACGCATGAGGGATGATATCATTCCCTTAATGATAAAAGGGAAATGATTTAGATTTTTTTACTAATAAAATAAAATAAATTTAATTTCATGATTATTATTTATTAGTATTATTTCCACCGTTATACACATCCCAATAATTTTTTTATGAAAATATATTACACCATAGTGTGGAGATAGTATGTTGTACAAACACATGTGTGGTGATTTTTTCATAGGATGGATAAAAAGAGTAATATGGTAGGTAAATATTCATAATAATAACATATAAAATTTTATATACTATATTTATTACATTATAAAGGAAAAAAACAAGTATTGTAAGTATAAGTCAAAAAAATCATGATAGAGTCGGTAATGACATTTAAGATTTCCTAAGAGAAACTTCTTTGGATCTCCTATTATAGAAAATAGGGTTGGTCTTTTTGGAACCACAAGTCCTCCAGAACATGGATAAGGATATTTGGAAGAGAAATATCTAGGGATTGGTCAGGATATAATTATTAATGTGGTGATAGGAATTGAGGAAGGAGTTTCCTTTTATAGGATAACAGAGGGGTACTCGTGGAATCTATTAAAATATTAACATTATAAAAATTTATTTTTGATTTAAAATAGGTCAAAATTTATTTATTTAAAATATATGATGTGTATTGGTATAAATAATCAAATAATTTTTTTAGATAGTTTTATTCCATATTATTAAATTTATATTTTTTTAACCCTCAGATAATTATTTTAACTATTAACGTGACAACATGGATTTTTACTCTTTAGGGTTAATATATTTATTATATAGTTCAAAAAAACCCCAAATGGATAATTGATGAAATATTTAACGTTATTATGCTCATTTGTTTGAGTGATATATTTTAATGAATTTTATATAATTTTTAAAAGAATTATTTATTTTAATATATTAATTATGAAAATTTTGATAATATTCATTATTTGTCAAAAAAAAATTGCATAACAAGATGATAACTGATAATTTTTTTTACATTTCACTAAAATATAAAAATTATCTAAAAAGTTCATCAATGATAAAAAAGATGTCAAAT
This sequence comes from Viscum album, assembly GCA_963277665.1. Taxonomy (NCBI): domain Eukaryota; kingdom Viridiplantae; phylum Streptophyta; class Magnoliopsida; order Santalales; family Viscaceae; genus Viscum; species Viscum album. Next base: position 1,457,083,073 of record OY728161.1, read on the forward strand.
ATAATTTATTATAATGTTTTTGATATCATTTATGTTATATTTCCATGAATCAAACAGTTACCACATCACTATTAATAAATCCTTCAGTTAAAATATTTCTTCATAAAAATTTATGTATTCATTATGAAGGTAAATTTATTATTTCTATAATGAATATTTATCATTGAATTTATCTTCTTTATAATAATATATTAAAAATTTAATACATATAAAAACTATGAGTATGAAACTTTTCACATCTCATAAAATAAAATAAAATAAATGTCATTTTCTATATCAAGAAGATTAAAATAGTTATAATTTTATCCTAAGGATTATCTTGGTCTATTCCCACTTATAAAATAAAATTAGAACTAGTTTTATGGAAATATTCTAATGTTATAATATTATTTTTACCTTTAATTACCCTATTTTCCCTTAACCGTTATAAATAATAATTTTCAAATTAACTATTAATAATATCAAAAAAAGTTAGTTGATGGTATTAAATTAAAAATATAAAACATCTTACCAATGTGTACATTGTTTGTTCCAAATTAAATTCATAGAATTGGATAAATTATATATAACATGAATCATCTATATGTGGCTAGAAATTTCATATAATAGTTGATCAAAAGGTCCATACATGATAATATGTAAGTTCAAGATAAAAATTATTCAAATACACTAAATTCGATGTATATTTATAATATTAATCTACATTGAAATAAAAATATATTTAAAGGAAAAATTCATTTTAAATAACAAAACATTACTTCTCATTATTAACCAATAAGTGAAATTTCACATAAAAATACAAAAAATCCTCTAAAATATAATTTTAACAATATAAATACAATTAATAAGAATATTTTTTCATATAAAAACTCTTAAAGTGTAATGAAATTATATTTAAAGTTGGTTCTTAATTAAAAGGTGGTAAATTTTTAATTCTTGAAAAAAATCATTTTTGTGAAAAAATTGGATTTTTTTCTTATAGAATGTCTAGAAAATAGATAATATAATTGTTAAACTTATTTGAAATATATTAAAATTTCATATTTCATTCATTTTTATTCCTTAAAAATAATTTAATTTCTAGTTAATATCATATTATATTATAAAATAGAATAATATATTATTGTTGGGTAAAAATAAGTCTTGCATATAACATACGATATTGAAGGAACTCACGCATTCATGTAACATAAGAAAAATAGGGATGGTGTACATTACAAGATATAGAATATATTAAATTAATTTAAAATAAGAATATTGTAAATCATTGTGGTGTTACATGCATGTCCCCAATAATGATTTCCCACTAACATCCATGAAAAAAAAGTAAACCACTAAGGTAGACCATATATGGAATCTAGGGTTTCATATATTGTATTAGTATTATCAATTTTTTTATTGGTAAACTCTACAAACCAAAAATGGTTAACACAAGGATTTCTAAAATATATCATTTAGGTATGATTCATGTCTCAAAAAATATGATTTTCAACACTATTTGGCAATATTTTTAGTGATTATATATCATGATAAGAATGACCTGTAATGACATTTACTTGTTGAGGCCTTCAAAAAGAAAACAGGGGGAGAAGGGTTCCCAAATAAAAATATTGTAGAGGGACCCACATGTATCCTCAAAATCTGATAGTCATATAGACATCCCAACTCTCATGTTTTTTTCTGTCTAATAGATATTAATTAAATTAGTGGATTTTTGTAAATGATCAATAAAAACACTAATAACATTCCATTGGTGGGTGATTGGAGTTACTCAATGAAACAATCTATGGATAATTTATTCTAATTTTAGGTAGAAATATAATAAGGCTAATGTAATAATGACGGTATATTATTCCCAAAATTTAATTTTTTTCATGTATAAAACTAATAAATAACGGTAATGATGTCACATATCACACTTTCCCACCAAATCAGTGTCACACATCGTAGAAAATCTTTTTGCACCAGGATGTATGGTCCAACAGGACTGGTGATTTCCTATATCATATCCTTCCATATAGACCCCAAAATAATAAAAAACCTTGAATAAAATTACTCCCCTATTATATTAAAAGAATCCATTGTGCTCCTACACACCATTTCTAAATAAAATGGATAACTGAAAAAGCTCATATTTTTTAAACTCTTTACATATCACTTCTAGAAGAAATGTAATCAACATTTCGATACACAAAAATATTCTTCCATTATATTCCTTGACATACATCTTCATTAAAGTAGAAATACACCTAAGGTATTACTCACTATTAGACCCCTGAATATCATGAGATGGATGCTTCATACTTGGGGAATTAGGGACTATGATTCCATTACGTGGAGTATAGATGATGACGATTTTAAACCCATGAGGATAATATATATACTGAATCATGATTAGGTTTAATTTTCATGTGAACGGTTATAATATATTCTTTTACAGTCTGTTTGGATCAGAAAATCATCTAGAAAATGATTGTGGCATTGGAACATGAGGCAGAAAATATTATTTGGAAGATCTAGTCCATATTTTTGGTATTTAATCTCATTTAAAAAATGATTACAATATATATAAAACACAATATTTTTTACTACATAAGCGAGTATCCAAAACCCCAACTATTTGTATTATAGAAGAGAGTGTAATTATAACATACCTTGGTTATGTTTAGGATTGGAGTGGATGTAAACTATTTCATGACCTCTCCAATAGATTCTTTATGTTATAGGGTCCTTTGTAAAATTACCCCTTTTAGATAATAGTCATCATATGGGGGATGTTAAGAAATTTATTTGATGAATGAGCTATAATACCATTCCATGCCAAAAATCTCCTCATTTGGAAAAAATTATCTACTCTTCTTATGAAATCTCTATTCTAACATTAATTGGATCACCTAAATCCCCACATTTCAAAATCACATGTCCCAAAAACTGATTTCATGAATCTAGAAACATCATTTTGATAGTTTGGAATGAGAAAATGGTCATGTGACATTTTTATAATGATCTTAAGATGATGTCCATAATCCTCTTCAAATATAATGTAATGAAGAATTTTATCCACAGACACCATGATGAATTTTTGACACATATAATAACAAATGTTTATAAGGGATATTAAAACCATATGACTCTTTAATAGTATGAATAGAATTACATGTTATATTATAGCGATATATTTTCCTGAGAAAAAATATTGGGAATATCGACCTACATTACACAGACCTGGTGACACACAAAATTATGGTTAATATTTAAAATCTATATCCCTGAATTTTCATTTAAAGTAGATCATAAATATGGGAAATGTCTTATTATTTCTGACCAGGACATGATTTTAATTGATATAGTCAATAAATGACTTAAGTGAGTGCTTATTGTTTTTGGAAAAAGATTTATAGCTACCCATGGAGATATGATAAGATGAATGAATCTTTTAGACACCAAATAGCCTTGTTGAATCTTTAACCCCATGTATTATTTGGAGAATACAATATGAATAGAGGGATACCACCTTTTCCCCCATCAAAAAATCAACGATTATATCTACATACCATTCTAGAGGAAACCCAAAGAACTCCACTTAGAACCCATTAAGAAAACCAGTAACCACAAAAGGTAATCGTATCATTAAGACTTTCTCATCAAAATCCAAATTGTGGTAGGACACCTAATTAAGAGGTCTGCCTATCTTCGGAATTGGTGGTCATGATAATTGAAACTGATGATCCCATTAACCTAGGGAAACTAGGTTAGTCCCATTAAAGTATCAAAATTTTACCCATTAATCATATAAATGGATGTGGTACACTAATAATGTCATGTATTCCCTTTTTAGGATCACCTAAAATTGGTATATCTCTAGATCCAGAATATTCTACCTAAACTGAAATTATGACAAAAATACCACACATGACTGCGGTCATAAACTCTACTTTTTCAACTTCTTAGGAGGTCTATCTAGAACCATATCATATGATATAAGCCTATTATAGGGTATTAGAAAGCATACCATGTGAGAATTTATAAAATAGTTTGAAATAAATTTATCAAAAAAGTACTCATTATAGAAGACACATCAAGAAAATTGCATCAAATTATTGTTGGGCTCATATAATATTCCATTATGGCCTGATTCACCATATTCTAGTGATTCATCTCTATCTATGATTGTCTTCAGCCACTAATATGTTGATCGAATTAAATTTAAATTTACTCATAATAATTTTTATCCTTACAAACATTTATGTAAGAAGATAACAACGGAGCCATTGTTTAATCTAACAAAACTGCATATCCATGATGAGATATAGATCACACACCATTCTCATAACGGTATTTCTAGAAATACATTTTAGATGACCCATGCATCCGCAAAAGGGTAACACGTAGGGTGGAACAAAATATATAGACCACATATGTCTTGGAAATCCCAAGTGATGACAAAATATGGTCCCACCACCTAAAACTCCATATGAAGGCAGTTAGGGTGGATATCCCAAGCCACGACCCAAAAAATTCCCTTTTTCTTCTAACGTCCTCTTTATTTTTCAGAATAGCCAAACCATCTGTTGTGGGTTCTAGAACCATTATGATCAAACCTATCATACCATCATTGTCAATTTACACCATCAATGATTGATCAAAAACATTTTCATAACTCTTCAACATTATTCCAATGAATTGAGGAATGACATGTAGTCATATGTCCATTTCAAATCATTTGGCCTTCAACTTCTCATTGGTGATCAAATCCTGAGAAATGTGAAATACCTCTATAAATTATATTGTATATCCTATAAGTGAATGATCCAATTTATATATGGATATGAACTCATTATATTTGAAAGGGACACAATCTTAAGGGTATAAATTATGAGTGATTAAAACAACAAAATCATTCAAACATATATTCTCATGAAGCCTATCCTGAAACACATTATCCCACCGCGTAAATCTGGGGACCTTCAAAAAAATCATCCAACACTTCACATTAAGGGCTTCATGAGTTATAATGAGATTAATTATCCATTATAATTTCTCTACCATGTCCTTCGATTCCTAGGGGAGAGTATTTCTATTTAATGATGGGGGATATGATTGAGAAACTATTTAGCTCTGTCTTTATCTATCCAAGATTATGATTCCCTATAATGATCTAGACCGGAGCCCAGTCTCTTATCTAGGGCACCTATTGTGAAGACCAAAAAATTAAAATTTCTTTAATCAACTAGAGAGTTGGCATACATCATATTCCATTTGGCCACCATCCTTCTCTATAAATGAGGCCTCTAGTGAAGGATCATAATACATTAGTCAGGATAAATATATAATAAAATAAAAAACACATAAACTCATGGAAATCAAGTATATTATGGAATAAATTATAGTCACAAATCCATATTATATAATAGTAGATCAAACTAATATAGAATACCATTGTCCTCATTCCTAGTCTGCAGCCCGTGAGTTACACCATAAGAGGAGTGAAACAAAAACTCACCATATAAAATGGTAACCTGAGCCCCTTCATGGGGAGTGTTCACCATACACCCAACTCAAACTAGAACCACATTCCATGAAAATCCTAGACCCAATATATCTATATATGTCTCAAATAACTCGACCCTTGGAAAAAAGGAAACACTATGGGAAAATTGTGCTATTGCAACGAGTAATTTGTGATGTGTCCATATCTCATCGCAAGTAGTCCTTCGAAAGATGTTATTGTGACGGGAGAAGCTTCCCATAGAAAATAATAAGGTGTTTTCAAAGAGTAGATGATTACCATTGCAAAAGCATTGGTGCACGTTGCATTAAAAACGCGAGAAAGAATATTTGTGACGAGATATAGTACCCCGTCACAAATACTATGCAGTGTTGTATGTATTTGTGATGTGCTATACATCTCATCACAAATATTACATTGGCATGTGGTCTTTTTACAACAGGTTCGGTCGCAAAAGACTTTTTTAATGAGAGGGTCTTTGCGATGGGACCTGTCCCATATATCCCCATCACAACTAATCTATCCAATATATACCCCAATTCATTTGTCCTTAATACCATTCCATACTATACTCCTCTCCCACTCTAGTGAAAAATTTTCTCTCAATATTTTTCACTGATTAAATATTAAATTTGGTCCATTTTCATAGTTTACATCCCTAGAATGCTTTAGTTTTAGGCTATTTATCAATTTTTTTTATTCATAGATTTTTTATTATTTATAGTTATTTTTATTTACATGTAGTTAAATCAAATTAGAATTTTTTAGTTTTATTTCATGTTTTATATATTTTTTTATAAAAATAATTATACTTGATTAGCATTAAATATTATTAATTCATAGTTATTACATTAAATAGAAAAAATAGTGATAAATTGGAATAATTAGTTTTAAATTGTAATAATTAGAATTAAATTGTAATAATGAGTATTAAATTGTAATAATTAGAAACAAATTAAAATAACTAGTAATAAATTTTAATAATTAGTAAACAAATTCAATAATTAGTATTTAATTTCAATAATTAGTAATAAATTGCATCATTTTGTAATAAGTTTGTAAAAATATTAATAAATTGCAACAGTTACTAATAAATGGAAACATTTATTAATAAATTTAATTATTTAGTAATAAATTGGAATTATTAGAAATAATTTGGAATAATTAGTAATAAATTGGAATGATTTGTAATAAATTGGAATTATTATAAATTTATCCAAATAACTAGTAATAAATTTGAATAATTTGTAATAAAAAGCTATTATTAGTAATAAATTCAAATAATTATACATAAATTATGATAATTAGTAATAAATTCTCATAATTAGTAATAATTAGTACTTATTTGTAATAATTAGTAAAAATGTATTATAAATATTAATAAATTTTGTTAATTATTATTAAGTTCTAATAATTAGTAACAGATCCAAATAATTAGTAATAAATTCGAATAATTAGTACTAAACTCAAATAATTAGCAATGAATTCAAATAGAGAGTAATGTATTTCAATACTAAGAAATAAATTACAAAAAATAGTAATATAATAAAATATTTAGTAATAAATAGCCAAAATTTATAACAAATTCAAAAAATAAGTAATAAAGTCTAAATATTAGTAATAAATTTGAAAAATTATTTATAAATTTTACAAATTTGTAAAAAATATTAACTATTTGTAAAAAATTGAAATGATTAGTAATAAATTTTATTAGTTTGTAATAAATTGCAATAATTCGTAATAAATTTCAATAATGAGTAATAAATAGATATATTTTGGAATAAATAAAAAAAATTATTAATTAATTGTAAAAAATAGTTATAAACTGAAATAAATAGTTTTAAATTGAAATAAATAGTAATATATTGAAATAATTAGTACTAAATTGTAACAATTAGAAATTAATTACAATAAGTAGTAATAAATTGATATAATTATAAAACAATTGCTATAATTAGTTATAAATTGCAACAATTAGTAATAATTTTCAATAACTAGTAATTAATTGCAATAATTAATAATAAATTTCTATAATTAGTAATAAATTGAACAAATTGGTTACAATTAGTATTAAATTATAATAATTAGTAATAAATTGTAATAAATAGTAATAAATTGTATTAATTAGTAGTGAATTGAAATAATTCGTAATTAAGTGTAATAATTTTCAATAATTTTCTATAATTTGAAACAAATTTTAATGATATTTTGTATTAATTTGGAATAATATTCAATGAATTTTAGTAATTATAAATAAATTTCACCAATTAGAAAAAATTATAAATAAATTGCATCAATTAGTTATAAATTTCAATAATTAGAATAAAAAAGGAACAATAATTTATAAATAGTTATAAATTCAAAAAAATTATAATAATTATTGTCAAATTGTAATTATTAGTAACAGATTTTAATAATTAACAATAATTATAAATCATTATTAATATGTTGTAAAAATTAGATATATTTAGAAAGAATTTGGAAAAAAAATTTAGTAAATTGAATCAAATTTTATTAAATTAGAACAATTTCCAATGGATTGGTGACTCCCTTTTACCCGATACCTTATATCATTGATATTTTCTCCCACTGAAATCACAATGAAAATTTTTTCCTCTCGTAAGGATACTCATTTTTGAATGCACAAAAATATAGAGCAAAATAGAGAGGCCTTCCAACTCTCTATTCTTGTGCATACAAAAAATAGTTATGCATACGTCAGAGAAAATTATTTTTACTGATTTCAGTTGGAGAATATTCCATGAAGATGAGATATCAAGAAGAAGAGGTTCCTTTTTCCATTGACTCATCTCCACGGCCTGTGACTAAAATAACTATGGAAAATATGCTCAAACATACATATACTTTTTTCTATATGAATGATGATTGAGGGAAAGTAGTCATTGTCATATTTCTCTACTTCTTCATGTATATAGACATGTATATTATTATGTCTGAGAATATTTCTCTTAGTGATTTTAGTAAGATAAAGTGGAGAGAAGTCCTCGGGAAAAAGAGATTTCAAAAATCTGATTCAAATTGTGTCTTCAGTAATGAAAAAATGTTAGTAAAAATTAGATATATGTCATAATATTTAGTTTTAACTAATATAAATTATTACTAATTATTGTATATTAATATAAATATTTTTAAAAATTTCTCTAAATAAGTATGAAATAATAGAAATTTTTAAAATTTTATATAAAAAGGAATTTAATAGTCCTCTCTTTTTTGGAAACTATTTTTCTTATATAAAATTGTATAAAAAATTAATAATTTTATATTTCAAAGAAGAATATGGAATGAGGAAGTTGACAACCAAAATTATTAGATGACCAAACGTGGATAAAACAACGAAAGAATCTAAACTATTCTGGATTTAATCTGGTATATATTGAGGGTGATAAGATGTTGTAATCATTTGAATCATCCTGAAAATAATTTTTTTCGTAAGTGAAAATCACGTGTCCTTCTAAAAAATGTGTTCTTATGACATTTGAAACATTTGAAAATGTTTTAGGTCAGTTATTTTGTTTAAGTTTTCAACAAAATTGTGTTTTCTGGTATCAACATGATAAACACCATTCCAAATAAGATACTAATAATTTAGTTCTGGAACTAAGATAGATTCAAAATTTAGTACATGACGTGGAAGGTCTGTTTTTTCAATTAGATAATTCTTATGATGATATTAATTTAACTCATTTGTTGTAACTATCTCTTTTTATGAGTTATTTAGGTATGTTTATGGTTCCTTATATCATGGTTTCTAGATAAGATAATTTTTTGTATTTTTTATATTTATGGATATTAAATCAGATAATTGAATGTGAAATAGATTTTCCGATCAGATAGAATCATTATTTAAAACAATACTAACTAATGGAAATGTGTTACCTATATATTTTTTTGATATACAAATGTTGGTTCATAGTCTAGTTCATGGTTATCATTATATTCATGCATGTTCAAATAAATGCATGTTACATTATGGGGAAAATGAGTTGTTGTAGAGTTATCTCACATATGGAAAATATAGGTATAATGAAGCTCAAAAAGGAATGTTTGGAATTATTCCTATAAAACAATAGAAATATTTCCCACATACACCCAGATTGAAGGATTTATTTATATCTTATATCACAACAACATTGATTTCATGTCAAAAAACCAATATTACAAACCATGAAAACATAAAGCATCACTATGATGGATATTCATGGAAACATTTTGATTCAGTGCCTCCGTCTGTTTTCCATATAATCCTAAAAAATGTGATTGGATATTTCGAATGACGATTTATTTCTATTTGGTTCTTTTGGTAGTCAATATTCAGGGAGGCATATCATTATAAATATGAACAATTTACCTCTATTGAAGTCGATTAATGAACCATATATCATTTTTTCCATATGAATTTTTGGAAATCTTAAAAATAATATTAATGTTTTTTAAAACCATTGATTGATGAGTTAAATTCATTGTCGAGTAATGGTGTCAGTGCATTTGATGGTGCTTCGAAACAAAATTTATTTCTGAAACATTCATTGATGTAGAGAAATAGGGACCTCCCAACGTATTCCATTTTATCTGGCCGGAGTACACATAGTACAATATCATGTTCATACTGCAGGAGAGACAACAAAGCATTTATGCTCCCCAATTGTAAAAACATTGTTTTTTCATCTGGTATCTCAAATTCCTTCAAACTGTGCATCCTTTTAAGAGGATCAAGTATAATTTAAAAAAAGATACATTTGAAAGATATTTACCTCAGACAATGATATCAGTTACATAGTTAAAATAAATTTTATATTCATTACCTCTCATAACATTTGGAACAAAAATATACCAAAAGAACATTGATGAAATTGGGAAAGAACATAATTGGGAAAAACATAGCATTGTTTGTGATCTATCATATTTGTCTGATTTGATGGTCCATCACATGATGGATGTCATTATTTTTGGGATGAACTATTTTATTTATTTATTTCATACTGTTATAGATACACTAGATAAGACCAAAGATAATGAAATAATGTATATTAGATCTTTCCCAACTTTTCAGGTGACCAGAATATAAACACAATGAAAATGTCAAATCAATGATGTTAATGAAGCCAAAAGCAACATATACTCTATACAATGGTAATTGATTATTTTTTTTATTTAATTGATGATTTGATTGATCTATACGGTTATGCTTCCCATTTGGAAAGATGTGTTAGAAATGGTCTAATTACAGGATTACAAATGCATGACATTAGTATTATAATGGAAAGACATCTGCTGATTAGATTAATATGTATGTCAAATTTTATGATTTGGGATGAAAAAAATCATATCATATTTTTTTCGAGGCATTTGTGAAGTTAAAAGTTACTATGATTCTTTAATAAGATGACAAAAATATTTTATATTGAAATATATATAAACTTTATGAAATATTCCTAACAAATTTATCTCGGCTCAATGGAATATTTCATATTACATTTTTAGCATGAAACAAAATGTTGGGGTCTGATAAAATTTTGATGGATGTACCCATTAAAGATATGAATGCATTGATTGAAGAAAAAAGTATGTAATAATGCATCTAATGAAGGTTCAATTGAAGAAGATTATTTTCAAGAGGAAATTACTTTTTCTTGTTCTAATTTCATTCAATATGATTATGCCAAAAAATACAAAAGTATGGGACATAATCGGGGAACTATTGAGGATGAAATGAGAAATCAATTATCAGTTTTCAATTGTCCAAAACATGGAATAAGTGGAGTTCATGAACAATGGATTTTAGATGACGTATATCACCGATCTCGTACATAATTTCATCTCACCAGTGATGATATGAAACCATTTGTTCAGTTAGTGATCCTATCAATTATTCTATAATAGTTTTTATAGTCAATTAATATTATTTTATTTGTAGGGTTTATTTTTCTCATATCAAAATAAAATTGACATAATTTTTTAGATTTTCTCATCAACAACGTCTGCAAAAAACATTCCCTTTTAGTTTAAGAAACAGATAATATATTTACTTTAAAAAAAATATAAAATCAACTTATTATCTATTATTTTAATAGCTACTTTACAACATTTTAGTTATCTCATCATTTTGATAAAAATGATTATCGATTACAACTATTGGGTAACCCACCATAAAAAAATTATTAAATATTATAATGAATATTTGGTGAATCATTTTCGATTTCATACACATGAAAAAGTGGGACCAAAAAACAATGAATAAATATTTTTTCATGATAGGATCTCATGTTAGATAAACTAAAGTTGACATATATGGCATGTTGGAAGAAATTATTGAACTTTGTTATCTGGGAAACACAGTTTAAATGTTATTGCTTGGATACTGAGAGAGGATTATGTGTTCATCCGACCTGTGGAATCATTGATATTAAATATAAAATCTTTCTAAGAATAAATGAACCATTATTATTGTCTCATTAGGAATATAAGATTTTTATTGAAAATATTAAGCAAATTCAAGTGAGATGTGTGAATGGTGGATCATACTAAAAATTATTTCATGGAAACATATGTTTACTCAAATTAAATGTGGTTCTGCTGATATGGAATCAATTAAAATAACTCAAGATACTGCTCGAAATCCATATTTTTTCTAAAGATATGCAGATATCAATGATGAAACCCTATAATTAAGGGTTGATGGTGATGATGATGTTAATGTTGGTACAAATGATTTTTAAACGAAAAAAATTGAAACTGAAATTCACATGGAAATTGATAATGCTAAGGAGGAATATTAAGACATTGAAATATTCATATATAAATATATGTATGATGATGAACATTAACAAAATTAAATAATGTATATAATCATATATAATATAAATCAATATATTATAGTTGTTATCATGTGTTTTCTAACAATAACCATTTCAGATTTTATATGAACAAGGATCTATATAATCTATTAAAAGAAGTACAACTACCTTTGGATGAGCAGGATGTTGGTTCCTCTAACCCATAGACTACTGGTGGTTTAAAGGGACTCGGATGGGGCATAGTCTTGCACATATGATGATTACTGATCCGATCCCTGAGATATTTCCACATCTTGGCTTCTATCTACATATGTAGTGGTATGTTTACCCATGTATTTTAGATAGTTTTCCATAATTTATCTATAAAATAATTGTTTTATTATTATTTTTTCTCACACCATTACGTATATAGCTACGGGATAGAGGATCCCTATAATGCAAAATTATTTTTCTGAAACATGGGAACCATTGGATGAGATTCTCATTGATGTACAACATAACATGTTCGATCATTGGTTGGTATGTTAATATTTTTTTGAAATTAATTTATTGAATAACAAGATATAAAAATATATTTTAATGGTTAATGATATCCCATTTATGAGAGAATGTATGGTAGCATAAAATGTGTTAGCATTGCAGTCAGTTTTATCAAAATTTGAGAAGGAAGTCAATGGAGAAATCTAGGGTGGTAGTGTTTGATAGGTCTTATAGTTCCCACCTACCTGATTAAATTTCATCTTAGGTTTGGGATGGATAATGTTCACCCTCGTTGAGTGGTACTTGTCAATGTATAAGGTATGTAGGTTGACAAAACAGGGGGGATAAAGAAGGTGACACTTCGAGAAGGTATTTGTATATTTAGTACTCATAGGTATCATGTGGTAAATATTTTTTAAAATGTTTATTATTACATTAAATGTAAATAGTTTATTTTATATTTTTATAGGAAGTCAAACATCTAGATTTTTCAGAGTTCGTCATTTATAGGAGGATGTAGAGTGATATTTTTACTAGAGAGATTGTATGATCTCTCCAGTAACAGATTATGGTCAATATATTCTATTTTGGAGATTAGAATTTATTTATTAGTAATATTTTAGATATTTTACTTTTGAATTGAAATTGAAGGAGTAGTATAAGTCTTAGACATATCTTACACAAGCTGAGAGTCAGGTTGAGAGAGATTCTCAGAGTAATACCCATCGATTTGATGATACAACATCATTGCACACAATATTGTTGGACTTTGAGAAAGGCCTAGTTGTTGGTATTGGATTTTGATTGACGTATGTAGATTAATATGGAACCGTAGTGATGTTGGAAACAAGATCACGAGGAGATAATAGAGATTCATCATCATATGTTTCATAGTATCAAGAGCAGCTGTGAGTATAGAGTGATCTTATAGAGAGAATGTGTAGGGGGAAGGAGAAGATGCATTAACGGCAGCTGTAGTAGTCATAAGAGTTCCTTTGACAACAGCAACAATAGTAGCATCAGTTGGAGGAGACGGGTCAATGACGAAAGTAGAAAGAGCAGGAGGAGTTGGAGTACATACCACATCTTACTTTTGGTTAAGGGATAGAGTTCCCTCTACCATCTCCACCAAAAAACTCTCCCCATCAATGATCTAATTTTTTATAAATATTGGAATTGAAATTCTGTTTGTAATATTAACAATCTATATTTATTATATTTCATTTCTACATATTTTCCAATATTTAATATTTTATTTTTTGTATATATTTTGTTTATTTTATTACATGTTGTTTATATTTTTTATATTTATTAATTTAGGAATTTTTATTTTTGATTATTTTATTTTTATTATATTTATTATTCTATTAATTTATATTTTTCATTATATGATTTATCTTATTTTATTAATTATTATAAGTAATTTTTTGTCATTTTATTATATTAGTATATATTTTGATGGTATTAATGTTTTCATTATTTTATAAGTTTTCATTATAATAGTAATATTAATACAACTAATAATTTTTTCCCATCAAATTATAATAATAATAATTATTATTATTAAATGAATGTTATTTTATTATTTTATAATTTAATTTAATTTAACAAGATTAATATTTTTATTTCATTAATAAATAAATGAAATTATTATTATTATTAATTTTTATTTTATACAATATTTGTGATGGGGTAATTGAAAATAGTATAAGAGACTATTTGTGATGGGAACTATTGCTAATATTATTTACAATAGGCCATGTCGCAAAAGAAAAATAATTACGATGAGCAATCAGATTAATGTATTTAAAAATCACAACAAAAAAATTTGAGATGAGATCACATCCAATTGAAAATATTTAATTTTTGCGACAGAACATCGTAAAAAAACTCTTTCTATGATTCTGTTTTCTAAAACGACTCATTTTCAATGGGAATCCAGCTAAAAATTCCCTAATTACCAATCATGAAAACCTAAATTGATAATTTTTTCTCAGGAATTGGCCAGGGATTACATCCAAACTAGCACTAGAACTATCCTATAACATGTCCCAAAGGGAATTCCCAATCCCCATAGAATAAAAAATATTGACTTGGTATCAATGAACTTCTTTTGTGAATTATTTTACGTTCATAATAATTAACATCAACATTAATAATTATTATATATAAGAAAAAAAGTTCAAAAACGAATCATACATGTGTTTAAATATTTCATCCATAATTATGTACCAAAATGAATAACGGAAGGGTCTAAAAAATGATCATGAAATATGCTCATAACAAATGGTACGACAGCACTTCTTATCACTACCAATACCTATCCCAGAAAGACACTCAAAAGTCTACCCATCACCTCCATACAATGGCCTTCATATACCTATGTTTACAAAAACATATCTCCATAAATCCATTGTGTAAATATTTTGTGTGAAATAAAATTGCAATTTGGATCCCGGCATGATCTCCATGAATTACTAAAATAAGAAAAATAATCATGGTAGTTTTTTAATAATATATTAATTAGATTGATTTGAAAAAAATTATTTGACATTATTAGTAATGGAGGGTTAAAATGAAAAATAGGGATGAAATTTGAGTACTATTATAAGCATCCTTGGAATTAACAAGGCAGTTTGGGTGATTTGGGACATGGGATCCCCATACTCTCTATAAACTAACCATGGATGTGAATATCACTTCCCATTATTCAGCCACAACTAATCCACACCATTATCTAGTTTTTAGTTACTATTTGAATGTTATCCTGGGAAAGAGGGTATACTACATTCTATCTAATTTTTCATTGTTTTATCTCATATGATTAAAGGATCCCCTTATGATCTTTACATTTTAATTTGTGATTACAATTATTAATCCTACACATTCTACACGAACACCTGTCATAGAATTGTTTTTCTAAAACTATATGTGGAATCGATTTAAATCTATAAACACACATCAAACTCCCTTGAAATTTATCATTAACACAACTGATAAAGTCTAGAAAATAATTGAATTTAGATGAAATAACATTTTTGTTTAGAAAAAATGACCCCATTTCAAATCATGTAATTTTTTCCATAATACCTTACATAATTGTTTGGAAAGTACAAGACACAAGTATTAGAGTTCCTATGTAATGAAAAAGAATCCATAACCTTCAAACCCAACTACTATCAATTAGGCTATTAAAAGTACTATCCTTTATTAGCGCTAGAAAAAAGAAATGATTATGTTTCCCATTACCAGACTGAAAAAAGTATTGACAAAAGGAATATTTTATTTGATTTAAAAATTATTATAAATCACACCCTTTATCAGTTATTTTTCTAATGTTTATAAAAGATTTCTTTTTTCATCATATTTTATTACTGATAAATGATTCCCTTTATCACCACTTCATTTTTAGTGCTTTTGAATGGTTCCCTTTATTAGATCTTTATTTATTACTAATAAATGGTACACATGATATGGGAAATTTTAGAACTTATATAGGCTGTAGATAAAATTAATAATTAAAAAATATGAAATTTAAACGTGTAAATTATAAAATATTAATATTTTTATTTTTTTTAACAAACTGAGATCTTTCCCGAAAAGACAAGATCCCTATATTATCATAAAAAAGAGATTACAGAAGTCTGAAAGTAGAAGATTTACAAAAGACCCTCTTAAAGAAGAGAAGAAGATCATCAGAGACATTGTCCTCCCAATAAAAATCATTCCCATCGACTCCCTTGTTATCAAGCCCATCTGCCAACACATTTGACTCTCTATGCACATGAGTGACGAAGTGATACATTGAGTATAGAGAGTTGAGTCATTTATTCCAATGATTGGTGAGCTTCCAGGATAGATGTAGGGCCCCTATATGAATGTCCGAGACAATAAACATGGAATCACATTCAATCCAGATCTTATTCCAACCCCTAATCTCAGATTTCTCCACCGCTATGATGACACCATACATTTATGATTCATTGACAAAGGTTATTCCACATGATCCATGATGCACCCAAGAACATTCCCTTGATGATCTTTATAGACAACACCAACACCAGAGGGCACTAGATTACCCCTTGAAGCACCATCAGAGTTGATTATGATCCAACCAAGAAAGGGAGCATGCCATATAACTTCCAATGTCCCATGTGGCAGACGAAAATTACATTTCATCCCAATCCGATTGAGAATCGATATGTCATGAAATGAATTTGCACAAAACACACCTTTCAGAGTCTTCACCTCACGAACAGCAGTGAGGATTCCTGCCAGCACTACCCAAGACCGGATGTGCTTTAACTCATGTATGATCTTGTTTCTTGACAACCATATTAAATGAACAGCTTCCACAAAAGCAGAAAGAAACAGAAAACAAAGCTATGGTGACAATGTCAAAGAGGGACACCTTTTAATGAGGTCTTCAATTGTCTTTAAGTGATGCAGCAGGACCTCAAAAATTCCATAAAAATCCCTCCATATCCCTAAGTCACAACACAACTAAGGAGAATATGATCCACATCATCCCTATTATAAAAGTACAAAACACATATGGAACGAATTGAGATACCACATACCTGCACGAAATAATTCGTTGGAAATTTGTTTTGAGCCAGCCTCTAAGCCATAATAGACCGAGAAGGCCTTAGGAAGTTCCTCTGCAAATTCGCAATCCATTTAATATCATTTTAGCTTCCAATAAAAAGATTATAATCCCCTGTGGTGGTGAGAATACCATTTACAACAGGTTCCCATGCCCAAAAATCACCCATGTATGTCCAGCAATAATTATCCACGATAAAAGAAATGTGAGCTGGAAGATTATGCAGAAATTAAAGATGTTCCTTGATTGAAAGATCAAAATCCAGGTTAGACTCCACCTCAATGACTATGTCATTAAATTGATTCCCAGTCCAATTATTCTTCCAATAATAGAGAGTGGAATCCTTGGAAACAAGCCAATGAGAATCTACATCAATTTTTGAAAAAATGTTCTTAAATGCAGGCCACACCGAGGAAATAACATAGTTAAAGTTACCTGTTTAAATCATGTGAAAGATCATGGCCTGACGAAAATTGGAAGCAGAAGAATGCATGTTTATAAGTCTCCATAAAAACCTGGCCTGCAAATAACCACTGAAACCCCTCAAATTTTTTATACCCAAGCGACCCTCAACATGAGATTTGCAGACTGAATTCCATGGAAGCGTTGCCAGTCACCATTCCAATATGCTACCACTCCAGATAAAATTCTTAATAGAAGTATTAATACTCTTGATTAAAGTAATCAGCCATTTATACACCATAAAAGAATAAAAAAAAATTGGAGATGATAATTGATTTCACGAAGTAAACCCAACCAGCCACTAATAGAGATTTACCGTTCTATGTAGAAAGATATCTTTTAATAATGCTCACAATCTTGGAAAAATGACAGACCTTTTTTCTTCCCCAAAACATAGGAACTCCAAAATAAGTTAAGGTAAGATGTCCCTAACGAATACCCAATTCCCCAATGATATCATTTTTTTTCTGAGAGTAGAGAATCCCCTACCAAAATAAACAAATGATTTGTTCCAGATAACGACCTACCCTAAAACCAATTCATAATGAAAAAGAGATCTATTTATATTCTTGATATTACCCTTATCCCCTTGGGTAAAGTGGATAATATCATCAATACATAAAAGATGGAAGGGAGCTACAATACCCCTTCCAGCATGAATAGACATCAACTTCCCATTATCAGCCATGACAGCAAAAATCCTGCTAAGGTAATCCTCAGCAATTTAAAAAGGGATGACCGATAGTGGATCACACTGTCTTACTCCCCTCGAGCAGCAAAAATATCCTTCAGGGGAACCATTTATGAGGACTGAAATTTGAGCAGAACATAGAATTGTTTTGACCCATTTAATAAAGACATCATCAAACCCATGCATGAAAAGGATCTTGTAGATAAAACCCCAGTCAATTATGTCAAAACCCCTATTGACATCTAATTTGAGAGCAATATTACCACATCTAATGGGTTTCTTAAGAATATTAACACACTCAGAGGCAGTGATAAAAAAGTCTCGTATTGATGTCCCCTTGATGAAGCCAAACTGATTTGGAGAGAAAATTTTTGAGGAAATAGAGGAAAGCTTATTGGAAAGAATCTTGAAAATAACTTTATAAATAGTATTAACCCGAGAAACTGTCTTGAAGAGATGAACTTCATTATAATTCTACTCCTTCAGAATAAGGGCAAGAAAATGAGCATTCAATCTTATAGGGAGACATCCACATCTAAAAAATGAATAACTAACCTGCAAACATACACACGGATTATTTCCCAAAATGTTTGGAAGAAGAAGTTACCAAAGCAATCAGGACTGGGTGCACTCTCTAGCTTGAGGCTAAAGACCACCTCGTTGATCTCTAGAACAAGGGGAACCAAAGTGAGATTAGAATTGTCCTCTTGATTCACCATTCTCAGGATCAACCCATCCATAGACTCATTGATGGATTAGGGGCCATTAAAGAGATCATTAAATTAATAAGTTACATGTATTGTGAGATCTACTTGATTATCAACAATATTGTCCTGATTTTTAATTAGAGAGAGGGGTTTAGAAACCCTTCTAATTATTTTAGGAGAGTTGAAATATTTTGAGTTTCTGTCCCCTCCTGTTAACCACTTGGCTCTAAAGTAATCTCATTGCAATGAAACCTTCATGTCATGATGATTATTCAAATTGGGGGACAATTTATATTCCACTGAAATTCCATCAGTGAAGTCATTATTGATATTATTTTCTTGAACCCTTTGAATAGAATTTTCTAATGAAGAGATATCAGAATCAAGTGAAATAAAATGATTTTTTCTCCACATTATAAGGTTCCTATTTAGAATTTTGAATTTGGTAATGCAGGAAAAAGCAGCATCCCAATAATTCATTGAATTCCAAGTTCTATGAACAATGACCTCGAATTTCAGATGGAAGACCCAAGCCTTATTGAACCTGAAAGGGAGAAGTGTTTTTGATTCATTTTCACTATGATGCACCTGGATGGGATGATGATCAGACTTGAGTCTAGACATGGATGATCATGATATTGAACCTGAGTTGTCCAAAGAGTCCCCATTAACAAAGGTTCTATTAATTTTTCTGGCCACATATCTATTCAGGTTCTTCCTATACCAAGTATATTTGGAACCTACCAATTAATCTCAATCAAATCATTCTGATCAATACAATGTTTAAACTCACTGGTAGAGATTGATATTTTGATTTCCCGTATTTTCTCATATGGAGTCAAGATAACATTAAAATCCCCCAAAATTATCCAAGGATGAGTGATAGAGGATTTGAGAGATACAATGTCCATCCATAGATTTCTGTGATCCTGATATCTGTTGTGTGCGTAAATAATGGAACATTTGATATGGTAACTAAGGTAGCCAAAAGAGCAAGGGACAATGTTGTCACTTGATAACACCATAGTGATGTTGCCAATGGAATCATGCTCCATCACCCAAAGACTCTTGAAATTAGTTTAACACCTGTTGGTAGCAGTTAGATAGAACCCTAAATTACCTAAGTTACCAATATTAGAGGAAAAGGTTTTTTTTGGCTCAGACAGACCTATAAGAACTGGTATATGATACCGAATGAATAACCATATAGATCTGCATGTTTTTGAGTTACCCATACCCTGGGAATTCTAGAACATAATCTTCATTTAGAGGTGGTGTTAGGGATTAGACCCCTCATATTTGTGCCAACAAAATTTTTAGGTGGCGTTCTAGCCTTCTTTTTAGGATCTAAAATATTACTTATATCAACATTTTTGTTCAGAGATCCCTTCCATTAAAAAAGCTCCATATTCACATGGTCTGTCCGGACTGTTTGATCTGAGGTATTGATGGAGGTATTGTGATTCTTCTTGCAACCCTCCTATTCCGGATTTCTCTCATTAAAAATGCCTACATCATTTTGTTCCATTGTAATGAGACTCATAGCTTCCTGGAAGTCCCTGAGATGAACTGCCTGAGTCACAGTTTGAAGTTCTAGACGGATGTGATCCTGTGTCACTATTGTGATAGGCTGATTTTCATAGTTCTTCATATCTGATGAGATCATAATAGCAGAATCAAAAACTGCTATTGGATGATTCTGACCAAAATAGGAGAGGAAATTGTTAGTGGAAAGAGAATCTGACATATTTGAGTTGGTTCATGGGGGGTCCATAGTGGGAGAATCACTATCCCACATTGAACAGATCAAATCCCTGATGTTATTAACTATCTCCATTGAAATAAATTCATCCACCATTTGATAGAGTAAATAAAAAGAAAAATTTTAAATATCATTTGAAATTAATAAACACAAGTCTTCCTCCGCCTTACTTCCCTATTTAGGTAGAGTGTTTCTAATGTGAGAAACCACACCTTGATCCTCTTCTTCCTCCACCATTTCTGGCCATGTTAATTTCCCAGAATTAGATAGGCCAGCCTGATTCCTTGCAGGCTGGATAAGTTTATGATCCAAATGAATCTTCAAAGGGACTTGAGAGGTACCTGCCTTCTCCCTTGTAATACCCCTTTGTTCAGACATAGCATTTTATAATCTCCTCCCTTTGTTGACTTAGGTCCATTCCACGGCCTTTGATGCAGTGACATGTTTTATGAGTACCCTGCACTTGGAGACAGAGTGACCCACCATCATTAAAACCTCACAAAAGGGTGGAACATTCTCATATTCCACTCTAACTTCTGTTCTGTTCCCATTAGAAATGAATGATATGCTCTCAGGCCTCTTGAATTCCCAATTAACATCAAAAAGAATCCGAGCAAAGAAGCCTATTTACCGCTCCATAGTCCTTTGATCCATTTTGATTGGTGCACCTATAGAAGATGCAAGATCACTCATAATCTTAGGATTTTTTTAGTAGACCCAGTTCAACCCATGAAACCTTACCCATAACAGTGCATTCTTTTGGTTGATTGAGTAAGGATTAAAATTAACATCCCATTCAGAATGTCGAAGAAAACCAGTATTCAAATGTAGATTACCCATATTTCATACAGCATTCAAGACATCCTTTGATTGAAGAATGATCTGAATGAATCCACCCAAGACTGGGATGAGCCTCTAGTCACGATTCCCCTGGCGATGGGAAATTCCATTCTTGATATCAGCATAAGACCAGGGTTTATCCCTCTTTACATAAATAACATGCCCAATGATCGAGAACATACAGAGATCAAGTCTTTATTAAAGAGAATCCAGATATATAACTACAGAAAACCCCCATTTCTACATCGTGAGACGTTGGATGGACTGACAAATACAACCTTGGCTGGATCAACAACACCAGATAACGCTTCCACAAAAGAAAGACCTTTCTTCTTCGAAGCCGATGAATCCTTCGAATCAATTTTCTTATTCAAGTTTCCTCGGGAAAAACAAAAATCCTGGAAAGCTAGTTACCATTGAGGGTTGAACGATTCCATTGAATAAATCAAGAACAAGGTCGAAGAAACTGAGATTCTCCATCACCAGATTCAAAAAGGGAAGCTCCCACGCCAGCCATTTTTTAATTATAATTCTATTATTTAAATAATTATTGAAAAATTGAATCAATTTAATATACAAATATATAAATTATAAATATTAATAAATATATTTATTTAAAATATATACATGTAAAATGAATATAATAAAGTAATTAAAAAAATAAAAAGAAAAAATTGTAAATTAAGAAAAACATAGACAATTTTGGTAATAAATAATTATTAGAAAAATAATGAAATGTTTTATGTATATTATAAAAATTAATGAATTATATATATTAAATATGAATATATGTCATTAATAAATTGTAATAATTAAACAAATAAATTATCAAATTAATAAATCTTATTAATTAAACAAAAAAGTAATAAAAAAGTATAAAATATAATTTTTAAAAAAAAACTATTATTGAATCAACTATTATTAATAATGAATAAGTTATATATATATATATATATTATAAATATTAACAAATAAAAAATACAATTATAAATATAAAAAATGATGAAAATGTAATTATTAAAAACTTAGTAATGTCAAACATAATTCAATTGTATTTGTACATAGTTACCCATTAATAAAATTCATATAGAATTATATTCTAATATATTTAAATAAATAGAAATATATATGATATTAAAATATATATATTTATATAATATGAAATATTTTGGCTATCATCAATGTATCCATATATTTAGTGATGAATGGTTTAAAATTAAAAATTTATATTAATTAAAAATAACAACTAATTGCATCATTTATTGTTCATAATTGTCTGATGTTTTATTTTTCAATTCAATATATATAAAATATGTTTTACACTGTTTTCACACACTCACACACACATATATATAATTAATTAATTTTTATATATAGCACATACATGTATTTATATAATTAATGAAATATTATATATGATCAAATTGACCAAATATTAAGGTAATTTTATACAATTTTAGAATTCAATTGGAATTTTTATCTTATATTATACATTGAATATCTTATCTTTTTAATTGTTATATCTTCTATGAATATTATTATAGTTATGTACTACTTATTCATTTTAAATATTTTTCAATTTTAATTTTTTATTATTTTTGAATATTATCATTTCCTACTATTTGTTTATATTTATTTATTTTCCTTATTTTAATATTTTCAATATGCATTTATCTTTATTTAAATGGATATCCATATTTTGTAATTATATATATATATATCCATTTTACAATACATTAAATGTGTACTCATTTTGAATTATTCAATTTCAGTAATTTTTAATGAGAATGAATTTGAGAATATAAAATTATTAGTAATTTTTAAAATATATTCATAAATAAATTTATTTATAAATTTATTTTTTATATAAATAATACTTTATTATATTTTTATTATAAATAATTAAATATTTATTTTAGAAATTTATTTTTATAAATATAGGTAAATTAATATATTTATTTAAATAATTAAAAAATTACTTTAATCTTATTAAAATAATGTATATATTGACTACATTCATATATATATATATATAGTATGTTTATAGGCATAATTATAAAGATATTTATAGTTATATAAATATGAAAATATTTTTTGAATTATTTATATACTTTTAAGTAAATAATTATATAATTAAATAATACAAATAATAATACAATAAATATATTTTATTTATTTATAATTATATTTTTATATATTAATTCAATATTAATATTGTATAATATTATAAATATATATAATAATGTTAATATATTTTAATTATGAAATTTTATAAAGAATCATCAAATAACTATAATATTTACTATATTTATAAACATATTTAATTATTATATATATATAAAGTGGTATAAATATATATAATCATAAAAATATATTTATAATCATAAATGGTTATTATAAATATATTTTCAAATATATTTTTATAAGATATTTATAAATTTATATTTGGTATATTTATAACATTATATATTTATGAATATAAAAATAAATATTCAAAATTTTGAAAATAATTAGTAGATTTATTTATAAATAATAATATATTAAATTAAATCTAAAAGTATTATAAATATATTTAAATAATCAATATATTTAATTTATATAAATATATAAATATTTAAAATGATATAAAGATAATTATAATCATATACAAACAGTTGTTATTATATTTATAAATATCTTAAATTTTAACTATAATTATAAATTACTTTTCAATTATAATGTTTAGGAGGAGATTAATATTCTTTTAATCAATGTTCCATTAGCGCTAATCAAGTTAGAATTTTTCATCCTATATTAATTTAGTGCTCTTAAAAGGTATCATAATTAGTTATTTTTCTAAAGCACTGATGCAATTCTCCCGGTTCAATTAAATGAACCCTAACAAATAGATTTTATTCAAGATACCTCAAGCTTTCATGGAAGTCCCCTAATGCCTATATTATTATACTTTCTCTCAGATTATTCAAGGCATGAATCCAATTTATTATATATTCTCCTCCTCATTCATTGATTTCTTGTTTGGGTTTAGTGTATGGTTTTTTTCAAGTATATTTTCCACCAACACAGAAGTTTAATAGTTTAAACAGTTTCCATATGTTTTTGCATTCATTTGTTCATTCTCCATCAGTATTGGTAACAGTTTACTATTATTGATACATTTAATGAAATCTCAATTCCCTTTTACCACATCAATGGGTACACTTATTTCAATTCTTCTTCAAAAAAACTTTTCAGATTTCATACACCTGATTTAACATAATTTCAATCTCCATTACACCCTATATAACATAAATAAGGTAGAATAGATACGTTAAAGGTTTCTCCATTTTTTCTACATTTATATATATATATATATATATTTCCCATTGATTTCAATGGATTATCGATGGTAAATCAAATTTCTCTTCTCAATTCTCTTTCGTCTATCCTCCAAACATCCTATTTCTATCAGTTTTCTTTATACACCAAATACTATATTCTTATTATGGATTAATATATGGTTTAGTTTGAGTAAATTTATATAATATTTATAAGATTATTATATAAGTCATTTGAAGGGGTCATTTCCTTTATCCCCAATTGTAATTTGATTTGGCCTAACTATCATTTTTGGTTTATTGTAACTCATTTATTTAATAGGTTATGAAAGTATTCAACTTTCTAAATTCTTTTAATTCCAATATATTCGTATCATTGATAACATTTTAGGGTAATGTTTTTTTGATTCGTCAAATGTATTTCATAACTGGGTTTCTTGGGGGGGGGGGGGTTGTACCTTATTTATTAAACAATTAATTTATTATTTTTATGTTTTTAGTAAATTCATAAGAGGATATTAAAAATTATTAAGTTGAATGAAATAATTTTCTGATATTTTGAGTTACTTGGAATATAATCAATGGTTTAATAGGTAAAAAAATAGTTTTTACGAATATTAGTTGAATCTAATGAAGGGAATGTTTTTTACAATGTATTTTTAACTATAATGTTTTTAATGGATAAATATAACATGGTTTTACATGATGATGTTTAAGCCTTATGGTAAATGATAAATGGTATCTATAGTATATAAGAATGATTGATTTTTAATATTTTTTTCACCCATCATGTTATTAAAAGCTTGCAATCATTTGAATAAAAATGATTCATTATCATATTAATACCCATGTTAGGAAACCATTGGGCCAGTGGTTTGTTTTCTAAATTTATCTTAATTGGGGGTTTATATTTTATTATGTGTTGCTTCATTGATGTGATAAGGGTAATTTAAATATATTGTGTTGGAGGTGAGACATGGTGTATTCCTTACATTTTTTTGTCAATTTATAAATTGACCATGATCATTTTTTTCAGATCCACTTTTACTATGACTTGGGAACCCAAGGAATCAATGTTAGTGAATTTTTGTCTGTCATAGTATTTGTATAAGACAACATTATTAATTTTCTTATATTGTTAGTGACGTAATATCCTTATTACTTCATCTATAATTTTAGGGGTGTGATAATATTATTTCATATCTATGTTATTGTTATAGATGTGAACCCATATTTTATTGATTCCACATGTATATGTTTTATATTATGACACACCATGACCAATATATATTCCCATTATGATTTTTCATATGATTATATTTTCATAGATATCCCCACTAAACACATTATATTAAAGCATTTTTTAATTTCATGGACATGTTGTAAAATTTTATTGTTATCTACGATTATTATAAAATATTCTTATAATGGATATCATTGTGTCTATATGTCGTCATTAATTTATGGTTGATTTTACTTTGAGATTTTATTATGAATTGGGTTTTGAAAAAAAAATTAATGATTAAATTTTTATCATTTATTTTCATATTTCAAAATGTACAAATTAGTAATATTAAAATGTTTTTTTAATTTTAAATTAATCATTACATTCATTTTTGGTAATGAATGGAATTTGAATTAATTATGGTAAAATATTATTTTTGTCTAAATCATTACAAATTAATTAATCTTGATCATTGTTGTATTTTGTTTCCAAAAAAAATTTCCCATGGGATTTCGAAGAAAAATGTAATATATTTCCTCATCTATACCATCATTTTTTATGAATTTATTTAAATGTGGTTCATAATTTTTTGTGAAATATTTTATAACTGAAATATAATTGTCTATTTGGTGAAATCTTACCAGGCTAATTTAACTCACATCCTACATAAACTCCAAAATGGTTATATATAGATATTATGAATTCATAAACGTTTAGATGATATGATCTCAATTTAGATGTCATTCATGTATTAAACTTATAATCATTTTTGTGAAGGTTGGTGACCATGGGTCACATTGATATATTTGAGCTATGGATTAGTTGTTGGATTATTTTGAGATATTATTTCATTGGAAAATTTCTAAATCTTCACAAATTGAATTTTATTTTAATTTTTAGAGATACCTGATTATGTATTACTCTGATTATTTTATAATTGGCTATTATTATATCTTTATCATTTGTATCCATTTTGGTGATTATTTATTTTTAACGATTTAGTTTAAATCCATGGATGTATAATGTACAGATTGTCCACAATGGATACTATGATATATTTACAATATTGATTATTATTAATGCGTGAAATAAATCCCAATTATATATATTTAATGATCCCATAGTTTTTTTCTTGAGATCTTGGAAACATAGAGAATCCATAGTTACCAGGGATAAATTTTTTTTTTGACTAGGGAAGTTGATCCCTGCTTTTTCCATACAAAATGGTTTAAAATAAATATTTTTTAGTAATTTTCTTGTTATATGGATCCTGGAAATCCAAAATCATGATGTATGATATGTGTAGGGTATTGATCACTATATTTTAGGATTAAAAATGAGTTTATAGGAGTATTAATTATTATGTATTAAATTTGATTCAATATTTATAATTTTATAATGGATTTTGACATTAGATGATATAATTTTTCAACCAATTGAGTTGTTCATATATTTTTGATGTTTTTTGAATTTTTTGGTAATATTATATGAAAAATTAGTGCAACCCACTTCTTTCATAGTTTATAAAAATATAATAATCCCTGTGTATAGTCTTTTGAAAACATGAGATTAAAATACGTCGTTGAAACATTATTCTAAAAAACATGCAATAAAATCATGAACAACTCTATATCCCCCTAGGATTTTTAGTTTTAGTTACATTTGATGTTAAATAAGTCATATTTTTTGGTAGATCAATCAAACGGTGTTTTTAATGTACCATATTTATTAATCCTAGTTATTTAAAGTCTATTTATATATGAAAATTTAATTTAAAAAATATATATAATATTTTGTTCATCATTTCAAAGAATAACTTTATAAAATGTTCCTATTATGAAACATTGTGTTTGTGGAGCATGTGTTGAATAAATATTTTCTATAATTTCGTTTTTTCATGATGAGCAAGAACACCCAAAATTGATTTTGTAATTATTTTTTATGTTAATATTAGGAATTTATTAATATTAGAATTTTTTATTCTGGGCTTGTAATCATGAAATTGATCACTGGGGAATATTAAATGACAAATTAATAATGTGTTTTAATATATTATGGGTACTCTATTATACCCTACATGTGAAAGATTAGCATAAGGAATAAACCTTGTGTCCAAAATAGTGAGTATAGATTATGAAACCTATTGTATGAGGAATGAATGGTTCGATAACCATATGTTTTGAAGGAAACAAATGTTTGCATGAAAAGAATGTGGGGTAAAGGAATTATACATTAGTAAGGAACCCTAAATATTAGGGAATAACATATAGAACCTCAATAGTACTTTTTTATTCCTCCTTATGTTTTCAAACCACATATTTGGAGTCTATTTTTCATGTTTTGAAGGATCCCTATGTTTGACTATTCATGGTCAGATATTTTAAATATAAGATATTATCCCTGTTTTATGAAACAGTCTTGAAAGTATTTAAGATCTGTTTAGAGATAATTTATGACTGATTCAAAGGATCATTATTATGAATTTAAATCTTCATATTCATTGTTTTAAATAAATACTATTCTTATGGAATGTTACAAGTCTCCAAAATATATTTTTGTTCAAATATTCATGATTATATCTGTGATATAGTAGGATATATTTTTGATCTGAGGATACTCAAAAATCAGTATAAATATTGAGGTTCTCTTCATATGTTTATATATGTGTGTGTTATTGTGTTATTGTGAAATATATATATATAAAGAAGTAGTGATTTTACAGAAAAAGTGATATACATATAGAACCGTGATTTTTATTTCAGAGATATACATTGAAGATATACTGGTTTTGATCAAAAAACTCATTGTTGAAACCAAAACTGCTATTATTTCTATCTCTTCTATTATACATCATCATTATATAATAATTTTCAACTGTGAAGAAGCATTTATCATAGATAGACATTGCTAACAAACATTTTTAATCGTATTTATTCTTTTTTATTGATTTTTTTTCATGAATATTATCGTTAATGATTAAGATCTATTATATTATATTATATATTTAGCATCTGAATACAAATTTCAGTTTTTACTAAATGTATGATGTGAAACCCATATATTAAAAATCCATCTCTGTTGATTTGGTGGATTTTTGACTATTCAAACTTAGTTGTGGTTATATTTTATCCTCTAACACTATGTCGTGGATAACATGTTCTTTGTAAATGAACATAAAGGATTTATTATGTATTATTGTAAATGTGTAAAAATTCTAAAATCATTTTAATATTAATGTATTTAGGAAAATATACCCTACTAAAAATCACCATGCTCATATATTTTTTAAATGGTGGTGTGTTCTAATTGATTTGTGTGAACGAAACTACTATCATTCACTGTGTTCATGCCATTAATTTTTTCCCACTAATCACCTATCTTTGAGAGAAAAGAAATGGTTTTTTATAAACAAAAGATGAATTATGAATTATTTATAATTTTTGAATTACACAATTCACAACTATTTGGTCTTTATCTTCATCATCACCATCTCGACCCAACTATTGGTATCATATGTTTGGATCCACTAGTTTAATATCTTCTTGAATTTATTAGGAAATCAACATTTGAAATCAAAGGATGTTTTATATTTGGTATTATTCTCTCTGATCTATTCCAAAAAATTGATGGTGAATATTGTTCTATTTTTGGCACAAACAGCCCTATGTTAATTATTTAGATGATTAAATCATGAAATGACTATTTTGAGAGAGGGTACATGTATGATCTTGGATCCATACTTTAATAATGAAAACTATAGTAGTTGTAAATGTCATATGATCATATACATGATAAATAATGGAATAATGGTTTACATGAAGGTAGTTATACCTTATGATATCCTTTAGTAAGATCTAAAAAAATGGACTACTGATCATGAAATTTATTATGATTTGAATTCGAGGGCTATAAATGAAATTTAGTGTTGTTATAGAAATTATGAATTTAATCATGTATTACAACGTCCTACTACATATGAGATATGGTAGACTATTATTGTTTCTTATGAAGAAACTAAAGATATCAGATAGTTAAGGTACCATTTTTTAATGAATATTTGATTATTTAAGAGTATCTGAGGATGAAACCATCACCATGATGAATTGATGATTAATAGAAATAGTAAAATATATTATTATTGATTCTGGATATCATATTTCTCTGTCAGAACAATCTGTAAAAGTACTTATAGTACTAGCCTTTAATTGAAAAGGAATATCCACATATGTGTATCAATGTTAACATATAATGAAATTATACAATTGTTTTTATTGGACCATTATTCATTTATAAATCCAAAATGTAAGCCAATGATGATAATCAATTAAAAAATGAATAAAATTCTCCCAAAATGACTATGAATGAATCACCAAACTTTAATCATCCAAACACAAATATATATTTATCATATGTCAATAATATGATAAAAAACTATTCAAAAATAATAATAATTTGACTAAAGTTAATAATTACTGTGAATAAAAAGAAAAAATTTCATTAAAATGAATAACTTACATTTCTAAAAGTGAAAAGGAATGCTATATACAAAATAATAGGTAATTGAAATATCTAATCTACAATTATTAATACTTATACATCACATAATAAATATTCTACAAATTCTAATAGGTAGTATAAAATAAAAATGGTATATCTAATTCAAGATACTAAAAAATGAGGCACAATCATCTTACTTTCAAAACTCTATTTCTAAAAATTATGTTATAATGAATTGAACAAATAGGTTTTTATGATTCAAGACAAATATGAATCGTTAAGGAATGATCACTGAGAAATGAAGATATATTTTGATTATACAATTTTAGATGAATATTATTTTTTTTAAAAGTTATATTTCATGTCTAATTTTTCTAAATCAAGTGATCTACCCGATATTGAAAATAATGAATTAATAGATGATATGTATGATCTAAGACCATCCATATCTGTGATAAAAAAGTATTAAAATACTTAAAAATTACTTATTAAAAATAATATACCAAAAGAAAATTTTGGAATATGATTTAATGGTGAAATACCAAAAATAGATAAATATTAATTTGTTCCACATATAAATATCAAAAAAATATCTACTTTTAAATTTAGTTTTTTGGTATAAATAACAATTTATTAAATTATTGTTGTTTTAGAGAAATCCAAATTTATGGTATTAATAATTTATATAATTTTGATGAACTATTTGAAATAAATAGTATCATTTCAACAAAAAATAAACATTTTTACCTATAAATTTAGTTTCTAATGCTACATTCCCTAAAAATATATGGGCACCAAAAATAATTTGTATTCGATGTTATAAAGGATTAAACCAAAAAGATTAATTTTTAATTATTTAGGTGGTTGGTTGATGGATATATGTTACGATATATATAGAAACAGTCCAAAAATATGAAGTAGTTCATTGAAAAAATCCTCAATACCAAAGAGACATACTCCATATGTATTTTTTCAAAATATTTACATAACTGTCATTTATTAATAGTTTCATGAAAATATCTTCTCAATTATAGTTTTATCGATATTGTTTCTTAAAAAATCCTTTACAAATATTTAATTAATTAAAAATTATTCTTTTTTATTTTTCAAATGATTTTTTTGATGCTATTAAAAATGGAACAAAATTATTTACAAAAACATCAATACTCTTCTTGCTTAATATGTAATGTTTGTTATTTAATTTTTGAATAATGAAAAAGAAGATTCTTCTGCAATATTAGTACACACCATTTCATCTTCTTCATAAACATATTTTTAATAATGAATAAATATTCAAAAAAATATATTTTTAAATTGTTATTTAAAAATTAGAGACAACAAGATGAAGTATCGAAGTTCTTCATATTTAGATTAAAATCACTCATAAAAAAATACCAAAGTTAATCCCTCTATATTATTTTTTCTTGATGAGGATTCCATTAATGAGACATTGAAAATAAATATAAATGTCCAAAGACATAATGAATAGGATTTATCCTATTTTCAATTATCATATTAAATTCTTGTAATCAATTTTCGTACACTAAATAGAGAAAAAAAGCTACGATCTAAGCCTGAGACGTTTAAAAAGTTGTATCATTACCTATAGAAATCTTTTAACTAAATGTGGATTCTAATTTGTTATTAATGGAGTATCAAATTATTATAAATAGTATGATCGAAAAAGAACATCATGAAATCATCAAAGGGGAAATTAAAATAAAAAAGAATTATTAATAAAAGAAAATTCTATAATTATAGATCTTGATAATTTGAAAATGTTTTTGGTTAAACAGTGTTCTTATTCTTCATATAAAAAATTGTTGATATTTAGATAAAAATAATACAATAAATAGTATTAGATTCTCTAAATGATGAATTTTGATTAATAGAATGATCTGATGAATCATCCCCTTCCCTATAACTCTTATTATTTTTTACTTGTATAAAATTATTATACTTTCTAAAATATGTATTTTATCAAAAAAATCTTATTCTAATAGTTATTTTAATTTTTATTTCTGTTAATAATCTTACATATATTTAAATTTTTCATTTTTCTCTCATAAAACTAATTAATATATTCATTCCATTTAATAATTAGTAAATTTGAATATCCATAATTACAATATTCAAGGGATGTTTTAAGAATATAATAAATTTATTATGAAATATTATTTATTATTTATAAAAAAGCTTTAGGGAGGTTATTTTTTTAAAAACACATTCCTTTTTAACATAACAAAAATATGGAGAGTTTGTTGAATAAATAATTTTCATAGTAATATTTTACAGAAAATTTATATTTTATCTAAATAAAAAACATTATTGTGGTTGACTATATGAAAAGTATTTCTAAATAAATTATTATTTATTTCAACATATTTATTGACATGGGTTTTTTGAACAACAAAAGGTGGGTGATTGTAAAGAATGTGTTGATTGAACAACATAATTAATAATTATTTTTTGTTTTGATTCTCACAAATGCCTACATTTTTTAATAATTATTTTATTTTTATGACTTTTTCATGTTTTCATTATTTGTTAAATTAATTATTTGGGACATATAATCAAGAAATTAACCCATCATTAATATTCATTAAATCATTCCGAATTTGTTTTAATATATTCTACAAACACTTCTCATACACTAAATGTGAAAGCATAGCATATGAAATAAAACCTACATTCATAACAACACATATGGATCAGGAACCCTAGGCTGTGAGGAATGTAAGGTTTGATAACCCTGTAAAGGTATTGGACGTTGTGTTTGTAAGAAAATAAATTATCAACAAAAACCCTATGTATATAAGGAAACATACATTTGGGGAAACAAATATCTAGAACATAATTCATAATTTCATAAGAAAACGACCATTGTAAAACCCTGCATTTGGAGTTTTTGTCATTTTCTAAAGGAACACAATGTTTGTCTATTCAAACATGTATATTTTAAATCCATAGTATTATCTGAGACTTATGTAATAGTCTTAATGATAATTATGATCTGTTCAATGCATGTTTATGAATGAGTCAATGGATCCTTATTAACGATTTAAAGTCTTTTATTAAAAGTAGAAAATCATTACTATTATTAGGGTAAGATATGATAATTTTGAATATATATTAAATTCAAATATTCACGGTAACGTTTGTGATATTTCTGGAGATATTTTCAACCAAATGTTCTAAGAAAAAGAATATAAATATTTTTTATCATTTCATGAATATATATCTATGTATGTTTGAAAATTTTATAAAGGAGATGAGATTATATAGAAAATTATATATACATATTGAATTGTGTGTCATCACTTTTAATGATTAAATTTTGAGATATACTTGTTTTGATATATCACCATTTTTTGTTACAACTGAGGTTATTATTTCTATCACTAATACTGCACCACCTCATTTATCTTCATTTACAATAAAGATGAAGCATCTTTTAGAGGTATACATTGGTGATGTACACATTTAAACATCGATCATCTGTTTTCCAATTGTTGTTTACAGAAAATCTTAAATGAATTTGGTGACATGTTTACTACTATTCTATAATGTCATTCTGAATACATATATCATTTTTTTCTGTATATGTAATGTACAACCCATATTTTCAATATATAGTGGTGTTTTGACTTCTCAGAATCAGTATTGGTTATGTAGAAGCTTCTGGCACCAATCAGTGGATTCCATGTTCTCTATAAATGAACTATAATTCTCTAATAACTCTTATAGAAAAGGTGTAATATTTTTACACCCAGTTTATGATTAAAATACATATGATGAGTGGACCTAGTGAAAAGAACTATTCTCATGGAGTTGATCATTGGTGGAATGTATTAGGGTATATTTCTTCTTAAAACCACTACACATCACTATGGTCAATTCATTTATTTATTAATGCTGCTCTCCTATCAATAGAAAAAATGAAATATTAACTTCTAAATAAGAGTGGCTTACTGATGTTTTTAAAATTATTTAAGTATTCAATTCACCCATATTATTTCATTATATCTATCATCACCATCATTCCCTAATAGTGTTATAGTTTTATGGAACCTATCTTGGCTATTCGGTTTTTCATAAAAAGTGGTGGGATTATAAAAAAATATTTGGGAAAATTTTTAATATGAATGTGAATTTTTGTATAATTTCTCGCAATTTCATTGTGGGGAGTAATGTATTTAACAATATAGAACTGATGTTTAAAGAGGATTTATAATTTTATATAAAATTGGTAAATTTAATTGAAATGCATGATTCATTATTTTAAATAATTTTTTAGATATGTTAGCAAGTGATGGTGATTCAATGAAATGGATTTTTTATAAGAGATCATTATTTGGGTAAAATTTACTCTGATGACAGTACCCACCATTATTTGGTGATTATTTGTGTAAAATTTTAAAGTAGGAATCTATCGAGTTTATATAACATGTCATTTAGAATAATGAACACAACATTTTCTTAATTGAATGTTGAAATTCATCTCTAGAAATGATATTCATAGTTATTATTCAAATCATTTAGAAGATAACATTCCAACTATTTACTCTACCATGATACCAAAGGAGTTTTGGAACCATATCAATGCTTTCTATGTTAATATATTAAAAATATTTGAATTTATACTATTTTTATTTTATTTCTTATCAACATATTTTGATGTGAAAAAATTTCTATAAATTATTGAGGGAACAATCATTCCTATTAAAACATTTTAGATTTAAAATTTGAGAGATATAGATGTTTCATTTGAGTTAAAAAACATGATTTTAATTAGTAACTATTTATTTCTCCATCATTTTATGATGAAATATCAATTGTTTTTTAATAGATCATGTATATTAAATGATATTAGAATAAAAAATTGATGGTGTTGAAATATCTTAACTTCTAGACACTCCATGAAAATAATCTTGATATCACAAATGAACACCTTCTAAAACCCCATTATATTATAGAAATATAATTCATTTTCATTAATATTTTTAATATCTTATTGGTGATGATTCTTGAATAAATTATTTGGATTGTGAAATTATAGATTTTTGGATTCTTGTTGGATTTTATATAAATATTTTTTTGATAAATTTTTTTGGCTGAATTTGTAAACAATCTGATGGGATCCAAGGTATTGAGGAGGGAAATATAGAAATACATGATACAATTTATATTATTAATTTACTACTATCATCAGATATTTTTTATTCATTTTGGAATTATAAAATGTTTATAAAATGTTTATTAATTATGACATTATTTATACGAGTTGGTTTCGTACTTTTTAGTGTATACAATTTTAGTTTTGTAAAACTATTATTGGTTTCAAATTTTAATGTAGGGATTGAAATTAAAATATGTGGTTTTCCCTTATAATTATCTAAAATGGATTTTGTGATTTGAAAATCATAACGTAATTTCAAAGGGAAACTCTAATGTTCTAATTATTTTAATATTTACATCATTAAATGAAACAAATTTAAAATATATATATATTTTCAATGTATTTTCAATATGATTTTTAAATTAGACACTTTATGTTATCATTTTTTTAAAAAAATTTGGTGTTTTGAAAATTAAGTGCATTGAAAATATTCATCGATATTCACATGGAATTAAAAAAATGGTTTTAAAGAGGGGTTTTAAAATTAATAAAGTATATATTTGAATTTTTAAAATGGTTATAAGATGATATTTGATCATTAATATAAAATATTTTTAATTTGAAATGTTTTCTTCTATTCCATAGTGTTTTGTAAAAAGATTGGTTTGAATATGAAATTAGGAAAAAATTCATACCCATAAGATAAGTAATTTATTATTCATTATTATATTTATGAAAAACTTATTTATATTGAAATAAACCATGTATTAATCCATTCATTGTATGGAATATGATTATATGATTTATTCATTTGATACAATCTAGGAGACTCACGATAGTTTCTAAAATAAGATGGACCAAGAATACATGTATCTGTATCTACTAGATATGTATATAGTAGTCATCATGAAAAGAGTTTATATTCAAGGGGTATTGGTTCTTATTTACTCGAGCCAATGTGATAATTTATCTAACACCATTGAGAATGGATAATGGGTTATATATGAGTAAGGAATTTATGAAAATTTATGTATGATCAGCTCATCTTCCAAAACAATGTGATGCTAAGAAACTTTTACTCTTCAGAAAAGAAACATTCTAATGTTCTCCGTCTCTACAGTAACTCGAAAACCGAGAAAATTATGATTTATGAAAAAAACTATCATCATTTTGGTCTTCTTCATCTTAAAAAAAGTATTATTGTATTTTCAAGATTGACCCTCATCCTATATCTCTTCTAGAAATAAAAATATAAATTGTAAACTACACTGAGTATTAATCATCCCATAATGTGTACCAGTGAATATTTGTGATTCATTTTGAGGTTGAAACATAAAATATTGGATTAATTATTTTCTAAAATAGGATAACCCATTTCCATCATGAAATACTCACATTATTTGAAACAATCAAATGTTAGGTTCCCCTTGTTAGAAGTATATATAACATTCACGTTTCATAATGAATATCTTAAGTGTATGTTTTTTAAGAAATAAATATTTCATGAACATAATAGGAAGTATATGAATAAAAAATGAATCCACTCTAATAATATAAACAAATAACCTGATGATGGTGTCAAAGAGTGTATCACGTTTCAATAGAGCAAGAATAAGACCCTTCTGAAATACATTGTCCATGTTTATATTGATGTTATTTAAGAAAGTACATCCTATAAGAGTTGTAATAACATTTTATTTGTCACATAAAAAATTAGATCTATAAATATTGGTATAAATGTATTGTAAAACTGAATAAGAAAACTAATTGCGATGTTACTTTAGTTTATATATCATTTGATATCAATACCATTGTAAATTATATTGGGGACCATATGGAATAAATGACATTTGATGTTTATAATGACCTTCACCATTGTCCTATGTTTTTCAAGAAGTTAAATAATTGAGTTAGGATACCGTTGTATACAGGTTTTTTTAAATACACAACATTGTCAGCTATATTGAAGTTATATTATATGAAATCTTGCACATGATGGAGAAATACAATCTTGACAAAACTAATTGATATCTAAAATTAAATTCTTCCAGAAGAAAATGAAATTTCATGTCAAACATATAACACTAAAATAATTACACCTTCAATGTGAATGATCTCTAAAAACAAAATGTCTTGAAAATTATTTCACATTGTTTCACAGTGACATTGAGTGACACATTAATACTTCATGTGTATAATATATTGATATAGGAAACTTTACTCGTGTGCCTGAAATTTTATACATCAATTTCATATAATTACATTGGTTAAAAGGCTATAGGTATGTTAGTAAACTACAATAAAATACCATTTTATTCAGATACAAGAATTAATTATGTGAACCTACATAATCCTAATGATTATCCTCAATTGAAGAAAATAGAGTATATGTATTCTGAATTTGTAAAAGAGATGACAATCATTTGAACTGTGTAATCTACATTTGGAAGGAAACAGTTTGGTTTACAAAGTTGTACCCATAGTATATGGCCCCCCATTATTGTGAATTATAACTTTCTTCCATGGTTATTAATGATTCATAAAGATTTTATGGTGTCCATGATTATATCTAGATGAAATTAACCTTGTAATGACACTCATATATATTTTTCTCTAATGAATAATTAAATGAAATTGATGTGGGATAATGCTGTTTGAATTTTTTATGCTCATGTAAATGATTAAATCACATTGTGGGACATGTTTTAGGGGATTATAAATGACTGTTTTTATTATGGAATATTTTCAGCATATATTACTAAATTAATTTTGGGGTGTACTATTTGTGAAGAATTTGCACTGTCGGTTTGGTTAAAACATTCCATGAAGACTATTTTTAAAG
Source organism: Viscum album (assembly GCA_963277665.1). NCBI lineage: Eukaryota > Viridiplantae > Streptophyta > Magnoliopsida > Santalales > Viscaceae > Viscum > Viscum album. Next base: position 1,457,121,945 of record OY728161.1, read on the forward strand.
GACAATTGAAATTTTTTCTTCATTGAAAAAAATGTCGATACTTGATGATAACAATAGATGGTAATGAAAAACAAGGTACAACCACATCTCTACTAATGTGTGATCAACCATTTCATACATTAAATTATATTAACATGTATTTTGATGAACAATTTTGTAAAAACAATACTATATATGGATTTTAAAATACTATAATTTTCATTTAATTATAGATTTAGAATTATTTAAACTTATATCATTTTCATGATGTCATGCCTAATGAAAAAATGTATTTGATAGTGTAATTTTCATGTTACTAAATTTTCATAGAAAAAAATATGACATCAAGGCTAGGATGAACATGATTTCTATTATGATAAATGAAGAGTAAGTGCTGGTGATGGGTAAAGGGTATAATTTCTTTCATCTATTAGTATACACAATACCAATATAAGAAAAATCACATTTTATTATTTTTTATAAGAGTGTAACTATTCTAGAGGTGGTACTTATCAAATATCATGAACTTCATGTCAACATATAATTTGAAGTCACAGTGACTAAAATCGCATGACTATAATTTTTATGTGTAATTTTATGTTTATTTCATTACATTACATTATGCCTAAATATATATGACCTCTATTAACTAGAATATCCTCATTTTTCAGTGCCATGTGATGCAAATTTATACACCTATTCAATTTTCTAATCAGGAAAAAAGGTTATATTCATATTAACTAAATTAGAGATGTTATTTTGAAATTCATTCCTTAATATAATGGTCCACCTAATGGTTCACTTGGTTATAGAGGGTCAACTATATGGTCTTGTCCAATACAAATGGATATAACCTAATGAATAAAAAATGAATATATTGAATGTGTATGTTAGGATTCAATGTAATGAAGAATAATGTATTTAAAAATTGTATATTATTGAAGAATTTTTTTAATTATGTACCTATTAACTATAATTAGTTGATAGAATTTGTATCCTATTGAATTTTTATAGAGTATTCCATATATAATAAGGAGTTTCTTGTTGAGATGTTGTTACATTTACCATCAAAGAGTCAGAGGTTGAAAAACATTAGATTTTAAACAATATTGAAGATTTTGATCCATATGTTCTATAGAAAAAAATACATTCATATTGATTTAAATCCATTGAGGGGTGAATAATGGATATCAAATACATGTAACCAACCATTTATACAATGGTTCTAAGAAAAATTTTACAAAAAGTGGTCCAAAAATATGGAATCTATTTCTAAATGACATGGATGTCTTTTTAGGGATGAAATAAATTATTTATATCATTGAATGGTTTTAAAATAAGTTATTATTCTTTATATATAAAAGAACATGTTGACCATGTTATAATGAGAAAGATTCAAGTTACCCTTCTTGTTGAATAGATGAATATATTTAGTTCCCTGGATAGAATGCTAATTTATTAGAAGAAGGAATATTTCAATATAATTTAATAGACATAAGAGTTTAATTATCAATCATTTTAAGATCCAATTATCCCTTTCAAATGGGTCGAAAGGAGGAGTGTAATTAAATATATATAAATGGGATTATTAAAGGAGTCTTTTATTTTTAAGTGGGAAAGGGGAAAGAAATTCATTATGACATCCCAAGTAAGGAAATTATATTGTGTTTTAGGTCTAGTAAAAAAATAAGTCGATTTTCCTTCTAGAAACAAAATAAACAATTGGCATTAGATAATTATTCATTCATGGATGACACATTTGTTGGGATATCCTAATATGTTCATTAGAGTCCCAATGCAAAAAACCCTTTTTATGTTAGAGGGTACCAAAAAGTGGGGATTTTGATTATATATTGAAGGGATAAATCCCTTGAAACATTAAAAATAGATAGATAAAATAGTGATATTGTTATGGTTTTTTTAATATACTATTATTTTCCCTTTAATATTATATTTTCTCCACTCCATTAACATAATCAAGATTATATAATTTACTACTCTTGATTAAAATTTTTTCTTCATTTCGTGATGTTATAAAACTAGTAGAACAATATTCCATCAACAATAAAATTTAAAATTTATTATGATTCAGAATAATATAGGTGATAGAATCAAGAAAAACACATTTTCATAGTTATACATAATATTATTTATCCATAAAGAAAGGGTATAAAATTTTAATTTGGGAAGAATCAACACGACCAACCTTTTGACCCCAACAATTCAATGTTTATTAGTTGTGTTGGGGTCACAAATATAATAAATGTTTATATTTGTGGATACACATCCGTCTTATAATAAAGGTTACCATTTGAGAATATATAAATGCAATTTTATTATATTATTTTTTTATTTTATTGAATAATTATACAGCGAATCATTGATTTAATTTTAATTATTCTTTAAAGAAATCATTTATTTTATAAGTTGTCAGTAATAAGTATATATTAATGAGCATTGGAAAATCCTATAGAGGATTTTGGAAAGATATTATATTTTTATATCCTATGTATTATAGGTTTAAATTAAATCCCTCTAAACCAGTTAATTGGGGACACATTATCAAAAGGGAATCATGGAATGATTTTATTAGTCATCGCAATGGGATAACATTTGACAAATATCATATTATGTAATATATTATTTGACATTAATTATTTTATCTTATTTTATTCAAAATATTAAATTCATGGAATAGAAAAAATGTATAAAAGTAATGAATGTGCAACAAAACCAATGCACCCATATTATAATGCAAGGGTATTGTAATCATGACTAGAGATTAAATCGGATTCAATTTTATATAAATAATAGATTATTTATGTGTTGTGAAACAACACATGTTCCTTTTTTATATACATATTAATGAATCAAAATTTGATCCGACATCTCTCACATGACATGTGACATGGAAGGAGGATCATCTAAATAAATAATGTGAAATAGTTGATGAAAACAAAAAAACTAGTATGAAAAACATGTGTAAGAATTAAGTCATAGTAATTTTTTATTATTTTTAACAGTATTATAGAAAAATAAATATTTATATATCTTATTTTAAATAGTTCAAACATAAGAATCAATTAAAACTGTACTAGATGAAAAGATACATATAATAGCACTGATTTGACCACAAAAATATGGTCGTGTTAGAGTAATAGGATTTTGAGTGTTTCCACCCTACATATTTCAAGAAGATAAAACCAAAATAAGATTCATATATATTAATGAAAGGATTTCAGGCACAAATAGATGATTTAAGATATATCATTGTCATGCCTTATTTGGAAAACCAATATATGAGAAATCATTACAAAGAACTAGTGGTTATACAGAGATCCACAAATGAAAGAACAAAATAACTCTCCTATCATTGAGGATTTTCATACACATGATCTGTACAAACTATATGAGGTAATAAATATCATCTTTAGTGTTTCATCTAATTATGTATAAAAACAGTTATGATTACAATATATTACTAAAAAATTTCAATGAATAGTTTTATTTGACATTTATCTTCCAACACCCATTAACTATATTTTTGGATGGGACCATTATATAATATCACTTTATAGAATATATATAGTCAGCAACTCTGAAAAAATCATATGATAGTAGGTAATGAGGTCTCTCAAGTGAGAATCATTGTGTTTCGTGTTCCACAAGATGACATGTATATTAGAATAATAATAGATTCCATTGGAAATTTTCTAGCATGAATTACAGTTCATATTGATATATATGAAATATCTAGTAGAAACCATCCTAAAAACCTATAAAATTTGATGAAACTTGTTCTAATATCTGGAATGGTATTACAATTAGGTCAAATATGGTGAAATAGAAGGTTATATTAAGACAATCGGTTTAATTGAAAAATAATTGAAAAGGACATTTTAGGAGTACCTTCTCCCCCCATGGTCATCAGAAATATTTATTACCATTAAAACATTATTCATTAAAACTATTCAAATATAAATTTTTTTCTTTTATTCCTTATGAGGAAGAAATATTTTGAACATTAATTACAAACATATTTTTTCACAAGATTAAAAATGAGATTATCGAGATTGAATGATTGGGATTATCAGTTGTGAATACTTAAAAAGGTACATTTTAATTATAATAAAATGAAAATAGATATATAATTTTTTCATTAATGTTAATAGTTTTTCATCTTTTATATAGTAATTTATATTATTAATAAATTAAAGGTAAACCGTTGGATGAAAAATTTGGATTAATTAATCCCTATAACATTTCTACACATGAATATTCAACAGAGAAACATGATATTGATAAGATGAAAGATGATACGTAGGATGTGTTTCTGAAAAATTAATAGAATAGATACACTTCAACATTCCAACAATTAGGGGTAAAGATATAAAATCATATCAAATAAAATACATTTTTATTATTTTAATTACATTTTTTATTTGTGAATAAATGGATTATTATCTCAATCAATTGGGGAGCCCCAAATATTTATTTTTAATGAAAATTATAGATATCCAAAAAATATACCACACATAATGTTTATTGTGAATTTTTAATAAGTTAAGATCACTATTTTATAAATAAACATCTAATTATTCTATTTATTATGTGTCTAAACAACTTTTTGAATGATATGTTGTCCACTAAATACAGTCTAAATCATGGAATGATGTTAGTGATTCAAGATAATTTTTTTCATTAATAAAGATGAATATATATTAAAGTATATATTGATATATTTAAATATCAAAGAATATTTCAATAAATTTAAATATCTTGATCAATGATTTTTTAGTTTTGAATGAATTTTAATGTAAATGATTTTGGATAATGAATTTACAAATTTATGAGAGGGACTATAACCCATGAAAAGTACATAATCCATAAATTGGTAATTTAAAAATGTAATTAAAATTATATAAATTATTTTTCATAATCATTTTTAACTAATTATATAGACACTACCATGATTTTTAAGTACCCTATTACTCATAATAAAATGTAAATTTTTAATAGATGATTAGATCATGCATGTTGTTTACGATTGTTTTACGATAATAAATTTAGGTGATTACCTAATATGTTAGTGATATAATTTGGGGAAAGTCCTTATAAATATATTTTGGGAGTGATGAATTAGTATCATAATTCTAAATTATTATTTCTGATATATTTAGGAAGAATAATTATGATAGAGGACATTAATTTTACCATAATGAGAAATGAAAATATTGTTCGAATGGATATTATCATAATGAAGCGGTTATTTCCTGTAAATCCTCTAGTAATTTATATAATAATTTTAACTATTATTAGTTAATTTAAATAAAATTTTCACAATAAATTTATACTGATTTACTCTCTAGTGTTCAATCAGGGGTGGTGGAAAATGATAAAAAAATAAAAAAGGTATTCATTTATCACTGATATGAATGTTCACATTCTGTATGATGGTTCATGTGAATAATTCCATTATTAAAATCACACCATCATTATCAAGAAATATAATAGAATATAAATTATCCCATACTTATGAACAAATAATAATGATGTTATGTTCTATTATATCATTAACTAGAAAATTTAATATGATATAATTATCTATAAAACAATAATTGACGTCTTTAAGGGTGTACTAGATTTCAGTGTCTTTTTGGATCCTATAACTAGATATATTGAGGTATAATATTCCCAAAATATGGTAAATTATTTTTTATGTGGTTCATTTTCTTTTTAATGTGCACAATGGGTCACAATGATGTTTTTTAAATAAAATAAGTTAAAGGGTTTATCAATGATTTTTACTTTCAATTTTGGTTAAAGGGAAATATTTTTTTTTAAGTTCCACAAAAACTCAATTGTAAATATTTTTTCTAGGTTATTTAATGATATATAAAAGGTTTGGACTAATGATTAATGCTTTATATGAATTAATATAGGGTTAAAGTAATTTTATTAAAAATAAATCAGTATATATTGTGGAATGCTAGTTTTTGTGGATAATTTGAAATTAAATGTTTACATATGAGATTTAAACCAACCCAAAAGGATATAAGTATTATCAGAATTTCTCTTCATACATGAATGTTTTGTAATTTTTATGTTTTTAAATAAATCATGTTGTTGGGTTTTATAGTATATCATTTCTCATATATACCATTAGTCGGTGAATAAAAGATGTTATTGTTAGGAATCATAGTTTTAAAGAATGGGGATGATAATTATAATTATCATTGAAAAATAAGTATTAAAATTTCATGTTATGATGAAAGAAAAAATATTATAATGTATAAAATCTTTTGAAAAAAATTATTTTTTATGATACTAATATTTTATAGAATTTTATAACAATATATCATATATGTAATAATCATTAATGTAGGATTTTATTTCCTACACTTTAAGATCATGTTTTAATGACCGATGAATAATGTTTAATCCATTACTAGATGGTAAAATGTATTTTTTAGGGACATGTATGATTGATTAAATTTATTGTATTTTAGTTTTATATGATGATGAATAAATAAATTATATTATAACGATATATAACTTGAAAAATTTTCTTTTTAGTTGGCGGTATCATACTTTAAACTACATTTTTTCATTAAATTTATTAATAATTTTGATGTAATGCATATTTTATTGAATATATTAGAAGTCTTGAAGAAATTTATTCTTCAAAAAAGATGAATCACACTTTTACAATAATCATGCAATCAATATGGATACTGCACAAATGACTATAAACATTTCAGATTATTATCCAATGTAATAAACATTCTTGGTTATCAAACAACAATATTATTAGATGTCACAGACAATTAAATTAAATATAGGATAATAATACATGGTGGAATCAACGATACTTCAAGATGATACACTATTTACCATATATTACACAAATTGTGTGATTTAAGTTTATTAATTTCATATTATTAATTTATTATTTCCTATCTTTGTTTATTTTATTTTTGATAGTATTAGTGAAAAAATATGTTTTTATCACACTGTTGGATTATTTTTCTCATGATGTAGTGATTTTATTGATTATGAATATTCCCATGAGATATTAGAATTCATTTCTCTATTTTATACAATGAATAATAAAAAATGGGTAAATCCACTGCACCTAAATTTGATACATGATGTACCATGTATGACTCAGATTGTGTGTTTTAGTTTAAAATAGGTATTTTGTTAAAGTATTTTTCTATATTTCTATATTATTTATTTAGTTATATTATTAAAAATTCAAATATTATTATGTTATATTGTTTGGGTCTTTTGGGATGTCAAATTTTTCCATCGACTGTCTATAACAAGTTTGAAATGAGAGAACATGTTTCTTCAAGATGAGGAGTTACAAGAAGAATGGGTGTTCCTTTTCTATCAAAATGATATATTTCTTTGTTTTATATTTTGGGGAAGACTGTATAATGAAAAACACATATCACATAAGAAAAATTGATCTCAATCCAAAAAACAATATTATTGATATAAATCAAATTGAATGTTTTTAATTTACAAATTACATATTAATTTTAAAATGTCACCCTATACTCAAGAATAGTAAAATAATTATACTTTTTTTTTATAAACTATGAAATATTTATTTTGTAGGAATTATCCACAACTCAATCCTATACACAGTGTGAGAACTACGAATCCAAGTCTGTTTTTTTAATGATAATTGATGTTAATTTAATTACAAAAAAAAACTAAAATGCATAAAAATAAGAAACAAAATAAATAATATTTCTATAATATAAGAACATAAAAATAAATAATTTGTGAGGTGTATAAATGAGCCTCACTTCAATAATAAATGTGATATGGCTTCTATGACTCAAAGAATATATTATCATTTTTAAAATTTTCATTTTATTTCAAAATGTATTACTAATTAAAAAATGAAAAAAATGTTCTCTTATTATCTTGATAATTTAGAAAAAATATTCTTACATGGTTTTTTATGTGTAAGAATTAGTCTCACATCAAATAAATTGATGTTGAGACTGGTATAAATCAATGTGAGTGTTATTATTTTAAAATTACATTTTAGTAAAATATAAAAGTTAAATACACAAAACAAATAAAATGCATTAATATTATCTTTTTTACTTTATAAAAATGTTATATATGTAATATTTTATGTGTAATAACTAGAATCACCTTTATTTAATTCTCTTTTTGAATTTTATGACTCATAGTATGACTTTTATATTTTATTTTGACATTAATATTAGTAAAAAAGAAAAGTGACATATAAAAAATTGTGGAATAGTAAATTGACTATTTTAAAAAATTATTAAAATAATCTTTATGTCATTAATGATGTGTTGAAATCATTTATTCCTCCATCCTATACACAATGTTCTCGATATGTCTCATAGTGGAACTCATCAGTTTAAAATTGATATTTTATTTTACAAAATGTCACTCATTGATTACCAAGAAATAATGCTCAGGTTGTATTAATAATCCTAGGAAATAATTCATAAGAAAATTTTCAAACACAGTAATATATAACACATTAAACTAGTACAACATGTGACATGTATGAATTGAGTGGATGATTCTAGTTGAAAATTTCATTTTATAAAATTGGTCAAAGGATAAACTCAATACTGATAAAAAAAATATTTTTTGTAGTGATATATTAGTAAAATGATCCATAATTAGTTTTGATCATTTTGAATAATCAAATTTCCAATCAAAAATAGGCATTGAAAATTATAACTCCATACGTGTCTTTTTGTTTGAAAATGAATTTATATTCAGTAGGAAAGACATGTGACATATTCAAAATTGAGAGAAAAAAATTCCTATTGTGTTTATAAATTATAATAATTTTTTATACATAGTTTATATGTTTATGAATCTGGTGAATCCTAAAATGACACTCAATTTGTCCCGTATGACTCAATGTTCCCATTATCAATTTAAAATTGGATTTTTTTCCAAATAAATGTCACCTACATAAAATAGAAACAATAAACTCAAAAAAAATTTATTTTGAAAAATTATTCATATTTAATGTTTCAAATATTGGAATATATATCACATCAAACTTATTAAATATGTGCCGAATATGACTCAAATACATGTTTCCAATATAATAGAACAATTTTTACAAAATTAAAATTATTTGTAAAAAATTTAAAAAAAATATTTGGATTATATTCAAACTATTGGAAAAATACCCATAAATCATTTTTGTGGTGTATTAGTTAGGAAAACATCAATTTGAACAACTATGTGACTAGTATGACTCATTGTGTGTATTTTTATTTAAAATTTACATTAATTCTGTTAGTAAAAGAAAACTGACATTATAAAAAACTAGAAAAAGAAATAATATTAGTGTGATACATTAAGAAAAATATACATTTGTAATTTTTGACATGTTGAAATCTGAAGCACCAATTTATGATACATGATGTTCTTGGTATTAATCCATGTGTATATTATTATATTAGAATTGACAATTTAGTTCAAAACTTTATAATCAATGAAAATTTGGAAACCCCACATAGATAGATATAATAATTTTTTAAAATGAATCATATATATTTTTAACATCTTTGAACTGTTTTCATATAAAAAAACATATAATGTGATCGGTATGACTCAATGTTTGTGTACCCAGTTAAAAATTACATTTCAAAAAAACACAAGTAACATTCTCAAAACCAATAAACCACATTCATATTTTATTGATACATCAAGAAAACAATATACTTGACCAGTGATACATTATTCAATCATCATAATCTCAATTATATGAATAGTGTGATTGATATGACTCTAATTGTGACTTTTTATTAAAAATTGTCTTCAATTTTTGTAAAAAATCCAACTGACATAACCAAAACTATGTTTAGACATTCATATAATTATTATACATTATAAAAATGATCAATAAGTAATTTTTGACATGTTGAAATCATCCAAACACCAATATGATACAATATGGTCCAAGTATGACTCTAAGTGTCCACTATTAGTTTAATGTTGATATTTTCATTCAAATGGTTTCACTGACAAAATAATTGAAAAAATGTTCTTTGATTTTCTTAATAATTTAAGAAAATTATTTATTTGTAATTTTTTATGTGTAGGTATTAGGATCATAACAATCCAAAAATAATGTTTCTGGTATTACTCAATGTGTGTTTTCCCATTTTAAAATGGAACTTTATGAAAAAACACAATTTACATACTAAAAAATATGAAAACACATTCCAATTACTTTGATACATTAATTAAACTATCTATAAGATATTTTCCTATTCAAGAATAATAAACATCTCAATTTTATGCATGTTGTGATTTTTATAACTCTATGTGTGTATTTTTCATTAAAATGATATATATATTTTTTAAAATGAGAAAAATATACTAGAAAGTGTGGAAAATTTTATATTGATTTCTCTACATTATAAAAATTATTTATAATATAATTTGACTTGTATGAATCTGCCATAACTAAATATGACACAAAATGTGCCTACTAAAACTTTATGTGTCCAATATCAGTTTAAAATTGTAATTTTCATTCAAAAACATTTAGTCACTAAAAATTTACAAAAATAAATCATATTTTCTTGATAATTTATTAAAATCTTCCATATAATATTTTTTATATTTGGAATTATTTGATAATAAAACTGATATGTTATATGATTGATAAGACTCAAAGTGTGTGTTTTCAGTTTTAAATGACATTTTTTCAAACAACTCATGTGACATACTCAAAATTGAATAAGCACATTCATATTGCGAGGATGAATTATGAAAATGGCCCATATTTCATTTGTGATGTGAATAAAATATAAAATCCTCTACCAAAACATTTTGTGGCTAGTATGACTCCATGGGTTTCTTCTAATATATAAATGAAATTAATTGACATAAAAATGAAAACTGACATAATGAAAAATTATATAATGAATTTATATTTATATGATACATTAGTAAAATGGACCAGAAGTCATTTCTTGATTTAAGGGAATCATCTGTATCTTAATACGATACATTATCTTCCAAATATGACTCAAAGTGTGTGTTATTAGCTAAAAATCTATAGTTTAGTTCAAAAAGTGACACTCATTGAAAGAAATTATTTTTCATTGACTTCCTTGATAATTCAAGAAAATTATTCATAAGTAAATTTTGATGTATAGGAATTATAATAACATAAATATGTCATGCTATGTGATAGGTATGAATCAATGTGTGTGTTTTAATTTTAAAACAAAACTAGAGTAAAAATGTTTAGTTACATACTCCAAATCAAGAAAAAATATTTATATTTTTTATATATATTATTAAAATGATCCAAAATTAATTTACAATGTGTAGGAATCAACATCACCTCAACCTGATGAAAAATATGATTTGTATGACTTCAAATTATTGTTTTCAATATATAAGTTCCATTTTAGTTTTAAATTTGCACCACCACCCCAAAACCAATCAAAAGATCTCAGATTATTTTCTCAAAATTTAATCTTTAAATTGTGTAATTAATTTACCTATCATGTTTATAATAAAAAAAATTAGATTATATTAATAGATATCATGCTTAGAGAAATTCAATAATTTGGGTAACATGCAAGAATCAACTAAAAAAATAAAATCACAGATAAAAAGGATCTTTTTTTAGTGAATTTAAATTTACATATAAATCCAAAAATTATAAGTTTTTTATGTATAATAAATTATCCCTTTATTATAGAATTTTTAGAGTGGATAATATTTTAGAGATATATCTCATTTTATAGTTGTTAGTTTATTTTGATTCTTGAAATGAGCCAATTATAATGTTGTGAAAAGCCTGTTTTATAGTAGTTTTCTATTCCATACTTATATTTGTACACAAATATATGATCATATAACCAATGTGTGAATGAATAAATTATAATATATAGAGGGGGGACCACGATGAAGTTGGAGGAGGAACATACCGAATGTTCCCCTTGAAAATCAAGGTCAATACACAATGAAATTGTCTCTATGAGGGGATTATAGGAGATGGATAGTGCCTATGGTAATGGAGGGTTATGTTATTGGAAAATTATGTGTGATATGATCTGAATCAATATAGGGGTATTTTAATAATCTCAATCATTTAGAAATCATTGAAGAACTCATGAATTAGGTTTATGATTTTCCAAAATGTTTGACAACCATGCCAGTGATATTAGATCCCATGGGATTGAACAAAAAGTTTTGTCATTTCACATAAATGACTTATTTTATAGGTATTTTTAATTTATGATCTATTTATTGTTTATTTCCATGGGATTCACAAGAAATTTTTGGTAAAACTATGGTTACTTCACAATTTTGGGACAAACAGTGATCCCATTTCCAGATTAAAAAAAGGTTTTTCTTTTTTAACACTTTTTTTTCAAAAAATATTCACCCATTACAATTCTCACAGGGACTCCCATGAACTATTAAAACCACAATATGCATTTTTACCCCTTAATAACTCATAATCATGGTGGATTTGGGTGATTTTTTCAAGCATTGGGCTAACCCATGACACCAATTACAAATTTAACAAAATATTTTATTTAATTTATATCTAATTATTTTTTCATTTTTCTATAATTCAACCTCTCACTCATGCCCAAAAACCCTAGATGCACCCCCAAGTCCCATTCTCTAAATTTGGCACTCATTTTCATCGTGAATTACAACTAATTTCTTCCAGGTTTCTCAAATCATTAAAATATGAAAAAGGGTTTTTCATTCATAAGTCAGTCATTTTTATACATTTTCCACCATTTCGTTCCCCAATCGACCTCCTCAACATTATTCAAACATATATTTATATTATTATACTTTTAGATTCAGCTATTAGTGCATTTCGTGATAATTATTCAATGTTTTTCATGTAAGTGAATTCCCCTATTCTTCCTTCCATTTCCTTAGGGTTTCTCCTCCATCCTCCTCCTACCTCCATTATTTAGTGGTTCTATCTTCTCTTATGGAAATTAAATCCCTATTTTATGTTATCCAATGATTTTTTGGGGTTTTATTTTATTTGGGGTCGTTCTTTATATATTAATGAGCATTGGAAAATCCTATAGAGGATTTTGGAAAGATATTATATTTTTATATCCTATGTATTATAGGTTTAAATTAAATCCCTCTAAACTAGTTAATTGGGGACATATTATCAAAAGGAAATCATGGAATGATTTTATTAGTCATCGCAATGGGATAACATTTGACAAATATCATATTATGTAATATATTATTTGACATTAATTATTTTATCTTATTTTATTCAAAATATTAAATTCATGGAATAGAAAAAATGTATAAAAGTAATGAATGTGCAACAAAACCAATGCACCCATATTATAATGCAAGGGTATTGTAATCATGACTAGAGATTAAATCGGATTCAATTTTATATAAATAATAGATTATTTATGTGTTGTGAAACAACACATGTTCCTTTTTTATATACATATTAATGAATCAAAATTTGATCCGACATCTCTCACATGACATGTGACATGGAAGGAGGATCATCTAAATAAATAATGTGAAATAGTTGATGAAAACAAAAAAACTAGTATGAAAAACATGTGTAAGAATTAAGTCATAGTAATTTTTTATTATTTTTAACAGTATTATAGAAAAATAAATATTTATATATCTTATTTTAAATAGTTCAAACATAAGAATCAATTAAAACTGTACTAGATGAAAAGATACATATAATAGCACTGATTTGACCACAAAAATATGGTCGTGTTAGAGTAATAGGATTTTGAGTGTTTCCACCCTACATATTTCAAGAAGATAAAACCAAAATAAGATTCATATATATTAATGAAAGGATTTCAGGCACAAATAGATGATTTAAGATATATCATTGTCATGCCTTATTTGGAAAACCAATATATGAGAAATCATTAAAAAGAACTAGTGGTTATACAGAGATCCACAAATGAAAGAACAAAATAACTCTCCTATCATTGAGGATTTTCATCCACATGATCTGTACAAACTATATGAGGTAATAAATATCATCTTTAGTGTTTCATCTAATTATGTATAAAAACAGTTATGATTACAATATATTACTAAAAAATTTCAATGAATAGTTTTATTTGACATTTATCTTCCAACACCCATTAACTATATTTTTGGATGGGACCATTATATAATATCACTTTATAGAATATATATAGTCAGCAACTCTGAAAAAATCATATGATAGTAGGTAATGAGGTCTCTCAAGTGAGAATCATTGTGTTTCGTGTTCCACAAGATGACATGTATATTAGAATAATAATAGATTCCATTGGAAATTTTCTAGCATGAATTACAGTTCATATTGATATATATGAAATATCTAGTAGAAACCATCCTAAAAACCTATAAAATTTGATGAAACTTGTTCTAATATCTGGAATGGTATTACAATTAGGTCAAATATGGTGAAATAGAAGGTTATATTAAGACAATCGGTTTAATTGAAAAATAATTGAAAAGGACATTTTAGGAGTACCTTCTCCCCCCATGGTCATCAGAAATATTTATTACCATTAAAACATTATTCATTAAAACTATTCAAATATAAATTTTTTTCTTTTATTCCTTATGAGGAAGAAATATTTTGAACATTAATTACAAACATATTTTTTCACAAGATTAAAAATGAGATTATCGAGATTGAATGATTGGGATTATCAGTTGTGAATACTTAAAAAGGTACATTTTAATTATAATAAAATGAAAATAGATATATAATTTTTTCATTAATGTTAATAGTTTTTCATCTTTTATATAGTAATTTATATTATTAATAAATTAAAGGTAAACCGTTGGATGAAAAATTTGGATTAATTAATCCCTATAACATTTCTACACATGAATATTCAACAGAGAAACATGATATTGATAAGATGAAAGATGATACGTAGGACGTGTTTCTGAAAAATTAATAGAATAGATACACTTCAACATTCCAACAATTAGGGGTAAAGATATAAAATCATATCAAATAAAATACATTTTTATTATTTTAATTACATTTTTTATTTGTGAATAAATGGATTATTATCTCAATCAATTGGGGAGCCCCAAATATTTATTTTTAATGAAAATTATAGATATCCAAAAAATATACCACACATAATGTTTATTGTGAATTTTTAATAAGTTAAGATCACTATTTTATAAATAAACATCTAATTATTCTATTTATTATGTGTCTAAACAACTTTTTGAATGATATGTTGTCCACTAAATACAGTCTAAATCATGGAATGATGTTAGTGATTCAAGATAATTTTTTTCATTAATAAAGATGAATATATATTAAAGTATATATTGATATATTTAAATATCAAAGAATATTTCAATAAATTTAAATATCTTGATCAATGTTTTTTTAGTTTTGAATGAATTTTAATGTAAATGATTTTGGATAATGAATTTACAAATTTATGAGAGGGACTATAACCCATGAAAAGTACATAATCCATAAATTGGTAATTTAAAAATGTAATTAAAATTATATAAATTATTTTTCATAATCATTTTTAACTAATTATATAGACACTACCATGATTTTTAAGTACCCTATTACTCATAATAAAATGTAAATTTTTAATAGATGATTAGATCATGCATGTTGTTTACGATTGTTTTATGATAATAAATTTAGGTGATTACCTAATATGTTAGTGATATAATTTGGGGAAAGTCCTTATAAATATATTTTGGGAGTGATGAATTAGTATCATAATTCTAAATTATTATTTCTGATATATTTAGGAAGAATAATTATGATAGAGGACATTAATTTTACCATAATGAGAAATGAAAATATTGTTCGAATGGATATTATCATAATGAAGCGGTTATTTCCTGTAAATCCTCTAGTAATTTATATAATAATTTTAACTATTATTAGTTAATTTAAATAAAATTTTCACAATAAATTTATACTGATTTACTCTCTAGTGTTCAATCAGGGGTGGTGGAAAATGATAAAAAAATAAAAAAGGTATTCATTTATCACTGATATGAATGTTCACATTCTGTATGATGGTTCATGTGAATAATTCCATTATTAAAAACACACCATCATTATCAAGAAATATAATAGAATATAAATTATCCCATACTTATGAACAAATAATAATGATGTTATGTTCTATTATATCATTAACTAGAAAATTTAATATGATATAATTATCTATAAAACAATAATTGACGTCTTTAAGGGTGTACTAGATTTTAGTGTCTTTTTGGATCCTATAACTAGATATATTGAGGTATAATATTCCCAAAATATGGTAAATTATTTTTTATGTGGTTCATTTTCTTTTTAATGTGCACAATGGGTCACAATGATGTTTTTTAAATAAAATAAGTTAAAGGGTTTATCAATGATTTTTACTTTCAATTTTGGTTAAAGGGAAATATTTTTTTTTAAGTTCCACAAAAACTCAATTGTAAATATTTTTTCTAGGTTATTTAATGATATATAAAAGGTTTGGACTAATGATTAATGCTTTATATGAATTAATATAGGGTTAAAGTAATTTTATTAAAAATAAATCAGTATATATTGTGGAATGCTAGTTTTTGTGGATAATTTGAAATTAAATGTTTACATATGAGATTTAAACCAACCCAAAAGGATATAAGTATTATCAGAATTTCTCTTCATACATGAATGTTTTGTAATTTTTATGTTTTTAAATAAATCATGTTGTTGGGTTTTATAGTATATCATTTCTCATATATACCATTAGTCGGTGAATAAAAGATGTTATTGTTAGGAATCATAGTTTTAAAGAATGGGGATGATAATTATAATTATCATTGAAAAATAAGTATTAAAATTTCATGTTATGATGAAAGAAAAAATATTATAATGTATAAAATCTTTTGAAAAAAATTATTTTTTATGATACTAATATTTTATAGAATTTTATAACAATATATCATATATATAATAATCATTAATGTAGGATTTTATTTCCTACACTTTAAGATCATGTTTTAATGACCGATGAATAATGTTTAATCCATTACTAGATGGTAAAATGTATTTTTTAGGGACATGTATGATTGATTAAATTTATTGTATTTTAGTTTTATATGATGATGAATAAATAAATTATATTATAACGATATATAACTTGAAAAATTTTCTTTTTAGTTGGCGGTATCATACTTTAAACTACATTTTTTCATTAAATTTATTAATAATTTTGATGTAATGCATATTTTATTGAATATATTAGAAGTCTTGAAGAAATTTATTCTTCAAAAAAGATGAATCACACTTTTACAATAATCATGCAATCAATATGGATACTGCACAAATGACTATAAACATTTCAGATTATTATCCAATGTAATAAACATTCTTGGTTATCAAACAACAATATTATTAGATGTCACAGACAATTAAATTAAATATAGGATAATAATACATGGTGGAATCAACGATACTTCAAGATGATACACTATTTACCATATATTACACAAATTGTGTGATTTAAGTTTATTAATTTCATATTATTAATTTATTATTTCCTATCTTTGTTTATTTTATTTTTGATAGTATTAGTGGAAAAATATGTTTTTATCACACTGTTGGATTATTTTTCTCATGATGTAGTGATTTTATTGATTATGAATATTCCCATGAGATATTAGAATTCATTTCTCTATTTTATACAATGAATAATAAAAAATGGGTAAATCCACTGCACCTAAATTTGATACATGATGTACCATGTATGACTCAGATTGTGTGTTTTAGTTTAAAATAGGTATTTTGTTAAAGTATTTTTCTATATTTCTATATTATTTATTTAGTTATATTATTAAAAATTCAAATATTATTATGTTATATTGTTTGGGTCTTTTGGGATGTCAAATTTTTCCATCGACTGTCTATAACAAGTTTGAAATGAGAGAACATGTTTCTTCAAGATGAGGAGTTACAAGAAGAATGGGTGTTCCTTTTCTATCAAAATGATATATTTCTTTGTTTTATATTTTGGGGAAGACTGTATAATGAAAAACACATATCACATAAGAAAAATTGATCTCAATCCAAAAAACAATATTATTGATATAAATCAAATTGAATGTTTTTAATTTACAAATTACATATTAATTTTAAAATGTCACCCTATACTCAAGAATAGTAAAATAATTATACTTTTTTTATAAACTATGAAATATTTATTTTGTAGGAATTATCCACAACTCAATCCTATACACAGTGTGAGAACTACGAATCCAAGTCTGTTTTTTTAATGATAATTGATGTTAATTTAATTACAAAAAAAAACTAAAATGCATAAAAATAAGAAACAAAATAAATAATATTTCTATAATATAAGAACATAAAAATAAATAATTTGTGAGGTGTATAAATGAGCCTCACTTCAATAATAAATGTGATATGGCTTCTATGACTCAAAGAATATATTATCATTTTTAAAATTTTCATTTTATTTCAAAATGTATTACTAATTAAAAAATGAAAAAAATGTTCTCTTATTATCTTGATAATTTAGAAAAAATATTCTTACATGGTTTTTTATGTGTAAGAATTAGTCTCACATCAAATAAATTGATGTTGAGACTGGTATAAATCAATGTGAGTGTTATTATTTTAAAATTACATTTTAGTAAAATATAAAAGTTAAATACACAAAACAAATAAAATGCATTAATATTATCTTTTTTACTTTATAAAAATGTTATATATGTAATATTTTATGTGTAATAACTAGAATCACCTTTATTTAATTCTCTTTTTGAATTTTATGACTCATAGTATGACTTTTATATTTTATTTTGACATTAATATTAGTAAAAAAGAAAAGTGACATATAAAAAATTGTGGAATAGTAAATTGACTATTTTAAAAAATTATTAAAATAATCTTTATGTCATTAATGATGTGTTGAAATCATTTATTCCTCCATCCTATACACAATGTTCTCGATATGTCTCATAGTGGAACTCATCAGTTTAAAATTGATATTTTATTTTACAAAATGTCACTCATTGATTACCAAGAAATAATGCTCAGGTTGTATTAATAATCCTAGGAAATAATTCATAAGAAAATTTTCAAACACAGTAATATATAACACATTAAACTAGTACAACATGTGACATGTATGAATTGAGTGGATGATTCTAGTTGAAAATTTCATTTTATAAAATTGGTCAAAGGATAAACTCAATACTGATAAAAAAAATATTTTTTGTAGTGATATATTAGTAAAATGATCCATAATTAGTTTTGATCATTTTGAATAATCAAATTTCCAATCAAAAATAGGCATTGAAAATTATAACTCCATACGTGTCTTTTTGTTTGAAAATGAATTTATATTCAGTAGGAAAGACATGTGACATATTCAAAATTGAGAGAAAAAAATTCCTATTGTGTTTATAAATTATAATAATTTTTTATACATAGTTTATATGTTTATGAATCTGGTGAATCCTAAAATGACACTCAATTTGTCCCGTATGACTCAATGTTCCCATTATCAATTTAAAATTTGATTTTTTTCCAAATAAATGTCACCTACATAAAATAGAAACAATAAACTCAAAAAAAATTTATTTTGAAAAATTATTCATATTTAATGTTTCAAATATTGGAATATATATCACATCAAACTTATTAAATATGTGCCGAATATGACTCAAATACATGTTTCCAATATAATAGAACAATTTTTACAAAATTAAAATTATTTGTAAAAAATTTAAAAAAAATATTTTGATTATATTCAAACTATTGGAAAAATACCCATAAATCATTTTTGTGGTGTATTAGTTAGGAAAACATCAATTTGAACAACTATGTGACTAGTATGACTCATTGTGTGTCTTTTTATTTAAAATTTACATTAATTCTGTTAGTAAAAGAAAACTGACATTATAAAAAACTAGAAAAAGAAATAATATTAGTGTGATACATTAAGAAAAATATACATTTGTAATTTTTGACATGTTGAAATCTGAAGCACCA
The DNA here is from genome assembly GCA_963277665.1 of Viscum album. Lineage (NCBI taxonomy): Eukaryota > Viridiplantae > Streptophyta > Magnoliopsida > Santalales > Viscaceae > Viscum > Viscum album. The sequence goes on from OY728161.1 coordinate 1,457,141,989, forward strand.
ATTTATGATACATGATGTTCTTGGTATTAATCCATGTGTATATTATTATATTAGAATTGACAATTTAGTTCAAAACTTTATAATCAATGAAAATTTGGAAACCCCACATAGATAGATATAATAATTTTTTAAAATGAATCATATATATTTTTAACATCTTTGAACTGTTTTCATATAAAAAAACATATAATGTGATCGGTATGACTCAATGTTTGTGTACCCAGTTAAAAATTACATTTAAAAAAAACACAAGTAACATTCTCAAAACCAATAAACCACATTCATATTTTATTGATACATCAAGAAAACAATATACTTGACCAGTGATACATTATTCAATCATCATAATCTCAATTATATGAATAGTGTGATTGATATGACTCTAATTGTGACTTTTTATTAAAAATTGTCTTCAATTTTTGTAAAAAATCCAACTGACATAACCAAAACTATGTTTAGACATTCATATAATTATTATACATTATAAAAATGATCAATAAGTAATTTTTGACATGTTGAAATCATCCAAACACCAATATGATACAATATGGTCCAAGTATGACTCTAAGTGTCCACTATTAGTTTAATGTTGATATTTTCATTCAAATGGTTTCACTGACAAAATAATTGAAAAAATGTTCTTTGATTTTCTTAATAATTTAAGAAAATTATTTATTTGTAATTTTTTATGTGTAGGTATTAGGATCATAACAATCCAAAAATAATGTTTCTGGTATTACTCAATGTGTGTTTTCCCATTTTAAAATGGAACTTTATGAAAAAACACAATTTACATACTAAAAAATATGAAAACACATTCCAATTACTTTGATACATTAATTAAACTATCTATAAGATATTTTCCTATTCAAGAATAATAAACATCTCAATTTTATGCATGTTGTGATTTTTATAACTCTATGTGTGTATTTTTCATTAAAATGATATATATATTTTTTAAAATGAGAAAAATATACTAGAAAGTGTGGAAAATTTTATATTGATTTCTCTACATTATAAAAATTATTTATAATATAATTTGACTTGTATGAATCTGCCATAACTAAATATGACACAAAATGTGCCTACTAAAACTTTATGTGTCCAATATCAGTTTAAAATTTTTATTTTCATTCAAAAACATTTAGTCACTAAAAATTTACAAAAATAAATCATATTTTCTTGATAATTTATTAAAATCCTCCATATAATATTTTTTATATTTGGAATTATTTGATAATAAAACTGATATGTTATATGATTGATAAGACTCAAAGTGTGTGTTTTCAGTTTTAAATGACATTTTTTCAAACAACTCATGTGACATACTCAAAATTGAATAAGCACATTCATATTGCGAGGATGAATTATGAAAATGGCCCATATTTCATTTGTGATGTGAATAAAATATAAAATCCTCTACCAAAACATTTTGTGGCTAGTATGACTCCATGGGTTTCTTCTAATATATAAATGAAATTAATTGACATAAAAATGAAAACTGACATAATGAAAAATTATATAATGAATTTATATTTATATGATACATTAGTAAAATGGACCAGAAGTCATTTCTTGATTTAAGGGAATCATCTGTATCTTAATACGATACATTATCTTCCAAATATGACTCAAAGTGTGTGTTATTAGCTAAAAATCTATAGTTTAGTTCAAAAAGTGACACTCATTGAAAGAAATTATTTTTCATTGACTTCCTTGATAATTCAAGAAAATTATTCATAAGTAAATTTTGATGTATAGGAATTATAATAACATAAATATGTCATGCTATGTGATAGGTATGAATCAATGTGTGTGTTTTAATTTTAAAACAAAACTAGAGTAAAAATGTTTAGTTACATACTCCAAATCAAGAAAAAATATTTATATTTTATATATATATTATTAAAATGATCCAAAATTAATTTACAATGTGTAGGAATCAACATCACCTCAACCTGATGAAAAATATGATTTGTATGACTTCAAATTATTGTTTTCAATATATAAGTTCCATTTTAGTTTTAAATTTGCACCACCACCCCAAAACCAATCAAAAGATCTCAGATTATTTTCTCAAAATTTAATCTTTAAATTGTGTAATTAATTTACCTATCATGTTTATAATAAAAAAATTTAGATTATATTAATAGATATCATGCTTAGAGAAATTCAATAATTTGGGTAACATGCAAGAATCAACTAAAAAAATAAAATCACAGATAAAAAGGATCTTTTTTTAGTGAATTTAAATTTACATATAAATCCAAAAATTATAAGTTTTTTATGTATAATAAATTATCCCTTTATTATAGAATTTTTAGAGTGGATAATATTTTAGAGATATATCTCATTTTATAGTTGTTAGTTTATTTTGATTCTTGAAATGAGCCAATTATAATGTTGTGAAAAGCCTGTTTTATAGTAGTTTTCTATTCCATACTTATATTTGTACACAAATATATGATCATATAACCAATGTGTGAATGAATAAATTATAATATATAGAGGGGGGACCACGATGAAGTTGGAGGAGGAACATACCGAATGTTCCCCTTGAAAATCAAGGTCAATACACAATGAAATTGTCTCTATGAGGGGATTATAGGAGATGGATAGAGCCTATGGTAATGGAGGGTTATGTTATTGGAAAATTATGTGTGATATGATCTGAATCAATATAGGGGTATTTTAATAATCTCAATCATTTAGAAATCATTGAAGAACTCATGAATTAGGTTTATGATTTTCCAAAATGTTTGACAACCATGCCAGTGATATTAGATCCCATGGGATTGAACAAAAAGTTTTGTCATTTCACATAAATGACTTATTTTATAGGTATTTTTAATTTATGATCTATTTATTGTTTATTTCCATGGGATTCACAAGAAATTTTTGGTAAAACTATGGTTACTTCACAATTTTGGGACAAACAGTGATCCCATTTCCAGATTAAAAAAAGGTTTTTCTTTTTTAACACTTTTTTTTCAAAAAATATTCACCCATTACAATTCTCACAGGGACTCCCATGAACTATTAAAACCACAATATGCATTTTTACCCCTTAATAACTCATAATCATGGTGGATTTGGGTGATTTTTTCAAGCATTGGGCTAACCCATGACACCAATTACAAATTTAACAAAATATTTTATTTAATTTATATCTAATTATTTTTTCATTTTTCTATAATTCAACCTCTCACTCAAGCCCAAAAACCCTAGATGCACCCCCAAGTCCCATTCTCTAAATTTGGCACTCATTTTCATCGTGAATTACAACTAATTTCTTCCAGGTTTCTCAAATCATTAAAATATGAAAAAGGGTTTTTCATTCATAAGTCAGTCATTTTTATACATTTTCCACCATTTCGTTCCCCAATCGACCTCCTCAACATTATTCAAACATATATTTATATTATTATACTTTTAGATTCAGCTATTAGTGCATTTCGTGATAATTATTCAATGTTTTTCATGTAAGTGAATTCCCCTATTCTTCCTTCCATTTCCTTAGGGTTTCTCCTCCCTCCTCCTCCTACCTCCATTATTTAGTGGTTCTATCTTCTCTTATGGAAATTAAATCCCTATTTTATGTTATCCAATGATTTTTTGGGGTTTTATTTTATTTGGGGTCGTTCTTTATAGTTTTAGGGTTTATTAACCCTCGAATAGTGATATGGGTTTTGTGTTTCCATTCTGTAAAGTATTTGTTGTAGTTTCTCAATTAAAAATATCCTTTTTTATTTATGATTAATCTATTTCAGGGTATTTTAATCCTCTAAAAATTTTGTGTATTGTTTTATTATCCGTAAATTACTTCTTTTTGGTGTGTAATGTGGTGTTTATGACTTGTTTTCTGAAAAGTTGTGTTGTTTTTTTATAATAGTCCACACCAATTGTTTTTTTAAGTGTATTGTTTTTTTTGAACTGGTTTTTTTATTTTTAGAACCATTTTTTTAATTTAAATAAATATTTTTCAAGAAAATTATATTTTATAACCTTTTAAGTGTTAAATAAAAATTGATTCATTAAATGTTGCATGCCACGTTTTTGGGAAAGTGCCAAGTTGGATTTTGTGTGCTCTAGGTGATATAAAATGACTTAGTTGTCCTATTAAATATATATGAAGCATGTGAATAAATATCAATTGGTTACTTATGTGGGATCCAATCTAGTTATTGTTTTTATAATGACATGATTGTGGGTTTTTAGGGTGTTTTGGCATGTGTTCTCGATAAATAGACCATTGGGAATCTCTATAGAAATGGATGGGTTTTGAATGTGTAAATAAACTTTTTAAGGGGTTAATATTAATTTTTCGTATCTACTAATGGTTCATTACAACTATTTATAAATATTAAAATTTGTTTTTTATGATAATGTTTTTGAAGAATGCATAATGGCCCGTTTGTAATTTTTCTTGTAAAACTGGATTTCAAATGTATTCCATGTTGTATAATTGATGTCATTTTATGATAACTGATATTGATTTATTAAATGGTGTTAGGGGTGAAAAATCTTGATTTATATGGTATCGGTGGGATTTTTCCCTTAAGGGAGATATTTTAAATGGATTTAATATGCAATGCCTCTTTATTTTACTTCAAATATTTTTGTGAAAATATTAAGTGGTTTATTTACTCGTAAAAAATATGTGAAACAAGGATTTTGGATGTTTGGTGAATTAATGATTTGGAAATGAAATTTTCAAGAGAACTTTTTATGAGATAACATATTAAAATTTATTGTGCAAAAAGAGGGAGACCAGAGTATCTATGTGGGTAGATGTGTACTAGTTTAATAGTGATAGAGAGTGGTTTTTTCTTTGTTTCACGTAGAAATTATTATTATGAAAGGTGTAACTAAACAATTATGTTGATGTGGGAAAAAACTAAATTATGTATATTTTTCCCTATTATTGGTTCTTTCATGGGAGAAGATAATTTTTATGGTTACTTTTCACTGAGATATGAGGTTCTAAGGGCCCAAAACTAGCTAGTGCCTAAGGATGTTCCTGTTACTTGTTCCTATTTGATATTTTTACTAACAAACAACATATTTTTTTAATCTTGGTCAATTAAGACACATCTATGTTCAATTTAATAGTGTACAATATTTTAAGCATCATTCCTGAAAACAATTTCCATTTTGACGTTTTATATCACTAAAATTAGTGACTATAATTTCCTCTATGAAAAAATGAAATCAATTGTTTGCAATATTTGTTAGAAGGAATTATTTTGGAATACATACTATTTTATAATTTATTTCAAACATGAAATAGATGTTTCATTTAATTGAAAGGAAGTGCACTGGGAAAAAATATTATTCTAACCTACTATTTTTTAATACTCATTCGTATTGTCTACTTCTATTTATAGTTTATATGTAGGATTCATCTTGAGTTTGATCACCTTAGAATATATCTGATCAATGTGTTGAATAATGACTAGAGAGGATACATGGAGATAGTTGGTGGTCAGGATTGGTCAGTTGAGTTGTTTGGTTTAGTTGTACTTTCATTATCATGTACAATTAATTTTTTGTTCTAATTTTATATAAATGTATGTTGGGATGGTTGTTTCTTTATGCTATGTATTTTTAGTTTATATTTGGTTTAAAATATTCCTTCTTCACTCTATCTGATTCCCTTAATGCATTTCACCATCCCATGAGGATCAGTAATGCCTCTCCGGACTGGTCGTGAAGCAGCCTGGGTGACTGGTTTGGGGTCAACCCAGACTCCTTCAGGACATAAAATCATCAATGGAGGTCGGATCATTGAGGACCATGGTTTTTAGAGCACCCTTGTTATTTGGGGGTTGTCATGGTACATGGAGTAGGATTATCAAAACATTAAGGGTAGATTTGGGAAGACTGTTGGGAACTCTTTCTTGTTCCGATCCTCATGTGTCCACGACAAGTCTGCTTTAATTAGTTTTTTTGGTTTTTAGGGATTGTTTTGTGATTGGGATATGACATGGGTAGTGGTACTAATGGACTCTGTGTTCTCACAGGACCTGGAAAGCCATGTGGAGCTTGGACATGGTCTTATGAAGGATTTATATTTTGGTGGTGTTTTTGACACATGGCCACCAACCATATGGTCCAGTCACCCGTCAAGACTTGTTCCCTTCTGTGGATCTCATAGACCATTCGTAAAATTTGAATTTTATTTTGAATATCCTCATTTTTAAATTTTAAATTTTTTTTGATTGAATTGTTTGATTTTTAAAGTGGAAAGTGTTTTTTCAATTATTAATATATAAATGGTTTTTCAAATGATTAGTTTTTATAAAACACATTTTTGCGAGAATGTGGAAATGATTAAATGGGATTGAATTTACTTAATCCAAACTTATGGTTTTATGAAATAAAATGTTTGGAATTATTAGATTATTTTGAAGTTATTCTTAAAACATTTTTTAACAGGGTTCTGTTGGTTTTTTGAAAAGTGTTTGTTTCTGATGAATTGGGTTTGGAATTCTATTTTAAACGGTTGCTATTTTTCTGAAAAAGGGTTTTGGTCTTTTTTTGTAATATTATGAAAATATTCCATAATGAATTTTTGAAATGGGAATGGTTTTTTTGGAATTGAATGTTTGTTTGGAAGTTGTACAAAATAAAATGGAATGGGTTTAAAAATATAGGGGTTTTGAATGTGTGTTATTTTTGAGATGCTATAAATTTTTATGAATAATGGGAGAGGATTTTGATGGATAAATATGGGGGTTCTTTATCAATCGTGTTAAAGTGGTTTTATTTTTGTAAATATTAAAATGGTTTTTAACATGATTTTTAGTGTTCTTATGTAAGGCACCTAATTTGTGAAATGGGATGAATGTTTTGGAAAGTAAAATGAGAATGTTTGTTATATCCTTTAGTGTTTTCATTGGTCAAAACATGCATGGTTTTGTATTTATATGTTGATGGATTCCTGATATGGCATAGTGGATGGGTGGCCAGGGTTGCATGGGAATTTGCATGTGTGTAAGAATTCATGAAACACCATTAGTGAAAGTGAAAACCCACCAATATAGTTTTTTTTCAAATGAATTTTAATCTTAAAAGTTCTTTTTTTTATAAACTAGTGTTTATGTGCATATCTTTTTCATTTTTTAGAAGATTGGTTTTTTTTGGTATACTTCCTCATGATATCGGTGTGAATTATATTGGTGTGTCTTCATACATGATCTTTTTAATGGCTCAGACCCTCCTTGACCTTTACTTTATCAAAATCTATTATTTCAGTTGTCTTGGACCCCATCAGTGAGTCCGTAGGGTGTTGGTTTTGGTAAAATGCTTTAACCATGGTGTAACCTATTAATGACACTGATTGGTCTCACGAATCAGAGGGTCACCAATCAGTGCCACTCCCAAACGGTGCCTCCATAGGGGTGTTGTAGTTTCTTTCTTCAGTTTTCCACAAACACCTACTTTATGTCCTATTTCAGTTTTTAATGTGGGTAAAGGCTGTTATAAGCCCATAAATGATGTTTTATATAACTTAATAATTACGGGATCCTTATGTTTCCAAAATTTATGGCTTTTCACTGCTTTTAAGCATTTCTAGTCTAGACCATCGTGCGTGTTTCCTCTTTTTAAAGGGAATCCATCATAAAAAACTGTTCTATATTCAATATCTACGTAGAGAATAGTTAAATATAAATTAATTCTAGCTTGTGTAGATGGAATAATTTATGGTTATACCATGATCCACTTATTTAATCACATTGAGATTTCACAACCCATAACTCTAGGATCTGAACTTTTATCACTCGAGATATTTTTATTCCCTGGCCTCATTCTATTCCTTGGAGTGTGTGAGTCCAACTTCTAGAGAAGAATCACACACCCATGTTGGGGCCCTTCCCACTTGATCCTAGAATCCTCATAGTTGTTTTCTTGAAATCGTGCATCCCCAGTTCTTGCCGCAGGGAGAAAAAATTTGACCATTGATCATCCAAGTATGGGATTTTCCATCTTCTTCCTTTACCGGGCATCCAGCGGGGTAGTTATGATGATTTTACCTTGGGATGTATATGAATCCAAATTTAAATAAGATAATAAATGAACCACTAAAGAATGAAGGGTTGTGAATGAGGATGTTTTTTTATGTCCTTCCTATGTTGTTGTGAATTTTATGGGCTTTCTTCCACTAAAAATCATGTTCGTTTGTTTCCCTTCCATACACAATAATAATCAACTTTTTTTCTAGTTAATGTTTTGACTCAATAAATGTAGCATGGGAATTTTTTATTTATGTTAACTCAGTTGACTAAATCAATTCCCAATTAACAAGAATCTATGTGTGATCACCCCATTCAAACAAATGGGAAGAAGGAACATAATTAATTGTGTGGCTAAATTTGAAAACTCACATCCCATGTTCTAGTAATTTGCATGTTTGTTTTTTTTAACTCCTTATTGGATGACATTGTTGGGAATGGAATATATGGTTGATTTGTGGTTGGTTTTGAATATGAGGATGTGTGGGTAAGTATGATAGGTCTTGTATTGGTTACAATACATTGAGGGATCTCACATATCCCTTTTGTTATTATGACATTATTAGATAACCAGATGTGAATGATTAAATTTCATCATAGATGTTTCCCATTACATGATACCTCGTCTTGTGGTTATCCCTATTAGATGCCCGATGGTTAACAAAAAGTTAAATGGAATCACCAGAACATGATGAAAAGAATGGGTTCAATGTGGGAATGATTTTCAAGAAATTGGGTTTTCTCTGGTTTTGACTATTGTGCATTTGAGCATGTATGAATAGTAATGACAGTGTTTTTGTATGGTCTTGTTTCAAAACCCTTATGTTGGGATGACTGATTGTTTACCTATATATATAGTGTTTAGTTCTTGTGTTTCTTAGATGCACCCAACACAAATCAGAACTTCGAACCAAACACCCACATCTCATGGTCAAGGGTTTTTTCCCAATATTCCTATGGGAAGATGGTCATTAGCTCGTTTTCTTCTCCCTCTCACAGGTAGCACAGGACACTTCATGCAGGCTTTGATAGAAAGTGGACCATTATATACCAAGACTATTTGGGAAGGGTATATTGTGGTGGTAGGACCAGGTGATTGTGGGAAGGTTTTTCTACAATGTGTCTTCAGGATGAGGCCATGTTGTCATTCGATGTGGAAGTAGTTGTTCTGGCCCATGTGTCTGCAGGCGTGGTTACAAATGGATGTAGTGGACCAGGTGTCTATGGGAAGGATGTGTGGTTGTGGTGGCCCATGTGTCTGTGGGTGGGATTCATGGTTCTGGTGGCCTAGGAGTCTATGGGAAGGATGTGTGGTTATGATGGCCCATAAAGTTGTTGATGTGCGGTAGTGGGGAATGAGTGAAAATGGAAAGGTTATTCTAATGCATAGGATGTCTAAAATAACAACTAGGAGAGTGGTGAGGGTACCCAAATATTTATATCCTATTAATATTACATTACATAAATTGAGTTATTTTGAGAGTGTGAATTGGGGAGCCTGGGAGGATAGTTTCTTTCCTAGGTGCATTTGTAACCTCTATTTTATATGGAGCATTAGGTCTCCTTCCCACTTGTTCTCAAGAGCTTTTTTCCCGAATGAGTGTACATATATACTCATTATATGTATATAAAACTACTTTTAAGTTTCTAGGAGGAATTCGTGTACCGTTCCGACCTTTACTAGCTCGAACGTTGGTAAATTTTTAATTTCTACATTTATTTTCTTTTGGTACTTCTATTTGGAGTTTTCCTATAATTTTTAGCACTTTATTTTGAACATGGATATGGTAAAAAGTGGTTTTGGAATTACTTTTACTTTCTGTGTTGGGGGTTGTTTGATATTTTCCAACTTATCTACCGATGTTTTTCTATAAAAAGGTTAATACCTTCTATATTTCATGTGATTCAATAACCTTTTTGATTGTCATGACTCCAGGGCCTATTAAAGGCAGGACTCTTGGGGCAATTATCACTACATCATCTCAAAGAAGGTAGGGTTTGTTAGTTTTTTATCCCTTCCCTCATCTTGGTGAAGCATGTTCATGATATAATGGTGTTAGAAATTATGATTGAGAGATATTATGGAGTTTGGGTTATGATCGTGGAGTATTTCATGGGATGGTATGGTAATAATGTTATGAAATATTGGTTTGTGAAATAGTCCATGATTGATCAGCGAGGTTTTGGGATTTCGAGCCCCCCTGTGATTCGATGCAAGGAATATGGACCTACCTAACGACCAGGTGGGGCTACGCTGATTGTAGGGTAGAGATCCTAGGAAAGGTGAATTCATCATAATGAATTATGTTCTTATGTCTATTTATTGTTTTTCAAATTTAAAATGAATAAGAATTTTAAGAAATACATAATAGAGATATTCTAAAATACTCGCGATTAGGCATTTCGATGTTTACCTTCCATATATGGCACCCAGATGACAACCTAAAGTAGTGGGAGAGATCCAGGCCCATGAGGCTGATTTGGATAATCAGAAGAGGACTAGTCAGGAGGAGGAGGATGGACGGGGGAAGAAGACTCTTCATGCCTTTTAGAGGCAAACCCTCGGGAAGTATTATAGAAGTGTTTCAGACATGGAGTTGGAGATATGGCTTGAGAAGCTGGTTAAAATATTCAACATGATCCGAGCTTTGATGGAGTACATGGTTCCATTGGCTATTAGTCAGATAAGTGGAGCATTATGTCAGTAGTGGACCTCTCCCTTGGAAATAGGATGGAGGCTCGGGTTTTATTGGATGAAATCTTTATGGAATTATGGTCGGGATTCCTGTCTTCTATAATGAAGGATTAAAATGAGTTACTCTCCCTCCATTAAGGGAGTACGTGAGTGAGGGAGTTGGGGTTCATGGTCAAGGTTCTCCTTAATTTTTATTCGGACCACTTTTTAGATGAGGAGCCTCGGGAGAGATGTTTAGAGGAGGAACTCTTATATTCTCCTTAGTATGTTGTTACTTCCATCACTCTACCGACTTACATGGAGGATTTGGAGAAGGCTGAAGTGGTAGGGAGGATGCACAGGATGGGAGGTGTGCCGCAAGTAGGGAGCTGATTTGGTTCAAAAATTTGGAAATATTTTAGCAGCATGCCTCCTGCATCAGGGCCATCCAGGTTATGGAAAGTGGGGAGCAGACCCCAACAGTTCTGGTTTTGAAATCCCAATCCTCATCCATTTCCCAAGAGTATTTTACTGAGTCATTTTTCCATGGCTTCCACGGTCATCTCCATAATCAGTGTCCATATTGAGTGCGGTACAGTTGAGGTGGGCATGCTCAGCACCAACCTTAGTTGCGACAGTTTCTAGCTAGGCCTTAATAGCAGTAGCAATAGGGACAGCGAGCTCCTGCTCCACCAAGAGAATACATTGTAGTAGGAGGCCGACCTTTGGGATCTCTTTAGGGACCTCGACTAGGGCATGGTCAGGGAGGGGTTGGCAGCCGAGGGGTATTAGATTTGGGAGTGGGTAGTTTCATGTCATATACATAGCAGTTCTAGTAGGACCAGATGTCATTCAAGGTACGATCATCTTTTTTACTACACTTGACTATTCCATGTTTGATTTAGGAGCTTCACATAGATTCGTTACACCCATTTTATCCCATGCTCTAGGTCTAGTGGCATTGAGACTTCACGTGCCCAAGGCATTAAGTATCCTTGTTAGAGGTCAGACCATCTTCTCTTACATTTTTCAAGGGTGCAGATTGGTGTTGGGGCCACATCAGTCAAGTGGGGACCTTTTTTTCTATAAATGCATCCATATAATGTCGTTTTGTGAATCATCTATCTATTCATTGTGTTTTCCATAATAGAATTCTTCTAGATAAGGTTTGTGTTTTCATATATGGGAAACTAGAATGTTGCTTTCGTTGGTGAGGGTGGTTTCTAGGAGGGTAGTAGGAGTGAAGATAACCTTCTTTCATTGTTAAAAAATCTATATGTGGGGTATGTAGATGCTGATATGGGGGATGTTCTGAGAGTTTTTATATCGTTCCTGGATGTTTTTCCCAAGAAGGTCATGATTATATCCCTTCATTGTGACTTCGAGTTTGAGATAATCATTCAACCTGGTTTCCTTCCTATTTGGATGGATACTTATTAGAGGGTTCCACATATGTTTCGGGAGTTGCGGTTCTTGATTGAGGACTTGATGGAGAAGTGTTTATCCGACTAAGCACATCACCTTGGGGTTCTTCTGTATTGTTCTCAAAGTGGAAAGATGGTGGTATCAAGCTGTGTATAAACTCCCAGTGTCTGAATCATGTGAAAGTTAATAACCATTACCCCACCATAAGGATCAGTGATGTTTTTTACTAGTTTAAGGGGGGAATGTTCGTTCTCTAAAATTTTACTGTGGTCAATATATCACTAGTTGATGTTGAAAGAGGGTGATATCTTGAAGACTGGTTTTAGGTGAAGATATGTGAACATTGAGTTTGTGGTCATGAAGTTCGGTGTTATGAGAACCCCAGCCGTGTTCATGGGGGCACATGAAATCCTTCTTCTTTGAATATATGGACTGGTTCACAACCATGTTTATCAATAACACCTTGATCAACTCTAGATCAGAGGAGGATCATGACGAACATATGATGAGAGTTAAAATATCTTTTGATAGAATCAAATCTACACAAATTTTTTCAAGTTCAATTTATATAAACGAGATGTGAACTTATTTTGAAACATGGTGTCCTAGATGGGAATAGTAGTTTCCCCATTGAAGTTCAAAGTAGTTTTTTCTTGGGAAGCATCCAAAAATGTGGAAGAGGTTTGTAGTTTCTTGTGTTTAAATGGTTACTACAAGAGGTTCGTTCCTATCTTATCTTGAGTAGCAGTGCATTTTACATAATTGGTTTGAAAATACATGACCTTTATATAGAGTGTGTAGTGTCATGTTTCATTCAGATACATGATTGAATGGTTGCTTAGTGGTCTAGTCCTCAGGTTTCCAGAGAAAGGGGTATCATTTGAAGAGTTATGTTATTCCTCTGCGATAGGTTTTGTGTGTGTGCGGATGTAACAATGGTGAGCTATCACTTATAGGTCTAGGAATTTACGTCCTCACGAATGTAACTATTCCAACCATGACCCATATCTTACAGCAATAGTGTTCACGTAGTAGTTTTGGAGGAATTACCTCATTGGGGAGAACATTGTTGTCATCACATATCACAAGAGTTTGAGACATATCATTAATTAGTGGGACATAAACTTGTTGTAGAAAAGGTGGGTGGAGTTTATTTTAGACTACGCTATTAATATATTATACTATGAAGGTATGGGGAACATCCTGGATAATTCGTTGAGTTGTAATTCACAAAAGGATGCAGTTTAAGAGTCAGCGGATTTTTGGAAGGTGATGGAGGAGATAGAAGCCTTAAACTTGGATGGATGGAAGGATAGTAGAGGAGGATGTCTGTTATAGATGATGGTGTAGTGTTCCATGGATCAAAAAGTTGAGGAGTACTAGTGGGGATACATAAACACTGAAGTGATTCATGAGCAGGTTGACTAGGTCAATGCTTTGAATGGGGGTCATAGGATCGGCAGATTCAGATGATTCTCCGTAGGATAATTTTTTCCCAGAGGTGACACCCGAGGGAGTTATCATTGAGATCCATAACTCACCCCTAGAGGTACACCCATGAGTTTCTATGATGTACTAGGGATTGAGGTGTCTGTTTTGGTTGCCCGTTGTGAAGCAGTAAGTAGCGAAGTATGTGGAAATGTTCATAGTGTGTCAGTAGGTGAAAGATGGACACCATGTCCCACGAAGTTTGTTGCAGCCTTTAGTTTTTCCCGAGTGGAAGTTGGATGAAATAATGATCAATTTAATGATAGGAAACCAAAAATATAATGAGGTTGCGATGAAATTTGTGTAGTTATGGACTAGAAAACAAAATAATCTCACTTCCTTACAATCACGGAGAAATGTGTGGTGGATTCCTTAACACAACAATAAATCAAAGAGGATGTTATTTTCAGGGGTTTCTAAGGTCCTTAGTCTAATATTGGAATACATGGTTTATCTCAGAAGTATTAAATGGATTTCAACGTCCTTTTGGAACCTAGAAATTCCATAGCACTGCTTTCCACCCCCAGACAGATGGGTAGATAGATAGGACCATCCAAAAGTTGAAAGATATGTTGCGAGCATTTTTTTAATTTGGGGGATCATGGGTATGAAACATTACTTTAAGATAGTTTTCTTACAACAATTTATATTGTTCTACCATTGGCATGACTCTATTCAAAACCTTGTAAGGAAGGTTGTGTCATTTGCTCATGTGTTGGACTGAGGTTAGCGAAGCATGATTCCTTGGACCAGAGATGGTGCAAAGCATGACAGAGGTGGTTTAACTTGTATAGGTGAGGATGAAGGCAGCATGGTACTACCATAAGTTATATGTCAATGATAGGAGGAACCTTAGAGTTTGAGGTTGGGGACCATGTGTTCTCAAAGGTCTCCCCTCGGCGTAGGCAGCGGTGGTTCGGCATGGGGAGTAAGCTTTCTCCTAGGTTTGTCAAACCCTTCATGGTGTTGTCGTGAGTTGGAGAAGTGGATTATCATCTGGTGTTACCACCACCAATATATAGGGTCAACTACATCATTCATGTGTCTCAACACTGTCGGTATCTACTTGATTAATCAACATCCTCAACGGGGGTGAGCTGGATATCGAGGTAAAAGTGATGTTTATAGAGTGACTAGTGAGGAAATAGGATCATGAATAAAATGTGCTTCATGGATAAACTAGTCCCTTGGATCATGGATTGTAGAGTCATGGTGGCATCGAGGAGAGTACATAAAAATGGGAGGAAAATATGCATGCCCAGTGCCTATAGCTAATTTGAATTTTGGTTATTATTTTCTCTTGTGCTTTTATGTGGTGTAATTTTTGACCTTGTTCTCAATGGGATTTGTTGTTACCCTTATTCTATAAATATTTGTTAATAGTATTGACCATGGGTGGAGGACCTAATCCCAAATTGAGATGCATTATGGTGGACGCTTTTAAACTCATGTGGGTGAGTTTGTGCCACCCAAAGTGGATAGTATCTTAACATGGTGGATGGGATTACCTAACACATATGACTCTACTGTGTGGCCTTTATTTGTTTTTGTGGTTACACGATGGATTGGGGAGGTGGTGCAACTGTGTTTGTTCATGAGATAATGAGAGAGTAGATTTCCTAGATATTGAGGTTGTTCTGGCTTTCGAAATACTTAGGAGTGGTTCATCCCTGTGAGGTATCTTATGATCTGGTGGTTCAGACAACTCTCTTATATTCAGATTTATGCTTGAATTATCGAGGATGATAATACGTTAAGAAGTATCTGATGTAATGGCACATACCCTCCATGATATTTACATTAAATAAATCTAGTATTTTTGGTGTCCTGGACCCCATCTGTGAGTTAGAAGGGAATCAATTTCTGTGGTAGGGTGTCACCTATCGGTGACACTGATCAGTCTCACAATTCAGAGGGTCACCGATCAGCGCCGCACCCGAACGGTGCCACCATAGGGGTGTCAAGGTTTCATTCTCCGGTTTCATGTAATGATTGTTTTAATTATTTTGGCCATTTTAATTTTTTAAGGCCATTTTAATCTAATTAATTATGTTTAAAATTCCATGATAATGGAGGGACACTTTATGTACCAAATTGTGTGGCCTATCACTCATTTTCTACATTTCCAATTTATCCCATCTTAAGTGTTATCTCCATTTTAATGATATCCATCAATTTAGTTTGTTTATCATCACCGTCTTTGAGGAGAATTGTTAAACAAAAATTAATTACATTGTGTGTAACCGCCCATGTGCACAGTGATACCACAATCCACTTTTTAAGCACTTTGAGATTTCACATCCCATAACACTAAGATCCGATGTTTTATCACCTAAGGGATTATTATTTCCATGTCTTTACCTTTTCCTTGGTTCATGTGGGGGACCTCTTCTATAGATTAATTGTGTTCCTATGCTGGAAGACATCCCACTTATCCTTGGAGTCCTTAGAGTTCTTCTTATACATGTCACACTTCCCCAATTCCATGTGGAAGGAGAAAAACGTCGATCCTTGATAATAAAAGATTGGGTTTTCCCTTCATCTCTCTTTACTATGCCTCGTGTGGGTTGAGTTTGATGGTATTACCATGGGACATAGATGATACCAAATTTAACGAAAATAATAAATGATCATTTAAAGAATTTAGGGGTGGGAATGATGATGATGTTTCTATGTTATTCCTTTTTTGTTATAATGTGAATTGTATGGTATTTGGTACAATGAAAATCGTTGTCATTGGTGTTATTTCCTCACTCAATAATGATCCTCTGTATTTCTGGTTAATCCTGGGATTGAATGGCTACAACAAAGAAATTGGTAAATCATGTAACCTTGGTTAATTAAATGGATTCCCAATTAATAAGAACCATTGTGTGTCCTCGGTCAAACAAATAGAATGAATAAACATAATTAATGGTCTAGGTAAATCTGAAAATTCCCTTGCACAATTCCTATAATTTGTATGGGTTTTTAATGATGCATTGTGTGGTTATGTAGATGGGAATAAAATCACATGTTGAGAAATGGTTGGTTGTGAATCTAAGACTTAGTGGAGCCATATGTTGGGGCGTGGTCTAGTTCTAGTACAATGATGGATCCCAAAAATCCATTTTGATTTTGTGACATTACAAGATAACTAGGTGAGAATGCTTAAATTGTTTCTTTGTTGTTTCACTTCAGTGGTGACCAGTCTTGTTGATATGACTATAAGCTGTCCAGTACTGAAGAAATATTAAAATGGAATCAAATTAACATGATAACAAGAATGGATTCAATGGGGGAAATTGGTTCCCGAAATGGTTTGTGCTTTGGTATTGACTGTAGTGAATTCATTCATGTATGAGTAGTAATATGTGTGTTTGTCTATGGACTGGTAACTGAACCCTTAGGATGGGATGATTTCTTGTTTACCTATATGTACAACATTTAGTTCATGTGTTTCTTATATGCACCCCACCCATGTGGATCACCTCATGCTGAACACCCCCATTTCACGAAGGAGGCTGTTTCCCCAACATTCATATGGGTGGCTAGTTATTATCTTCTTTTCTAATCCCTCAATTTGGTATCCCAAGAATAATGTGGTTGACTATGATGGATTATGGTCCATTATAGCCCAAGAATCTTTAAGGATAGAATGTAGTCGTGATTGGCCCTGGTGAGTGCGGGGAGGTTTGTTTCTTAAAGGTCATCTAAATGATGCCTACGTGTCTTCGGGAGTGGCAGTAGTTGTTCTAGCCTAAGGCTCTACTGGCATGGATACCTATGGTTGTGATGGAATAGGTGTATATGGGTAGGATGTGTTTTTGTTGTGGATTAGGTATTAGTGGGTGGGATGAATGGTTGTGGTGTCCAAGGTGTCTGCGAACGGGATGTGTGGTTGTGGTGGCACATAAGGTTGTTGGTGGGGCAGCATTGAGATTGTAGTGAAAATGGTATGGAGGTCTAACATGTTGGATTTCATAAATAAACAAGAGTAAAGTGGAGTGGTAAACCTAATATCAATGTTCTATTACTGTTACATTACATGACTTACGTTGTTTTGGTAGTGTTCCTTGGTTTGGTTTGGTGGATATTTTCATTTCTAGGTGCATTGCTGACCTTTGTTTTAGACGAGGCATTAGAATGCCTCCCCACATGTGCATGCGATCTTTTGGAATTCCAAACTAAGTACACATATATACTCACCCTACATATATAAAATGTCATTCAGGTTTCTAGGAGGTCTTTGTAGAGCATGCAAGACTTTAATAGCTCTGACATCGAGACATTTTCTAGTGATGAATTTTTTGGTACATCCCTTGAAAGTTTTATTATAATTTCAAAAAATTTATTTTTAACATTAATATGGAAATAGGGGTTTCGTCTTTACTTTTACATTCTATTTTTGCAGTTGTTTTAGATTTACCATCTTATCAAATAGTCTTTTTCTATATAAATTGTAATGAAGTCTATATTACATTTCATTTTATACCCTTGGTGCATGTTTCTACATTAGGGCCTATTGTAGGTGAGACTTGGGGGGTCATTATCTCTCATTTTACTCAAATAAGGAATGGTCTGGCAGGTTTCTATCCCTTCCCGCAACATGGTGTAGGTGGGTCATGAAAATATTGTTGTTGGCTCGGTTTTAGAGAAATGTTTAGTGTCATTATAAGAATATGATGGATGTTGTGATGTCGCCGCAAATGGTTCTCCATTGGCAAGGCTTCTAGTTGATTAGCATAAGGAATTGTTTTAAACATTAATTCTGCCTCTTGGGATGATGCATCAAATTATTTGATAGAATAAAGAGATCTATGAGATTTATTAATAGTCATTCTCTTTAGTGATAATTATTTTGGATATATGAGTTGTGATCAATGATTATGATGTGTTTCACTATATTACATGTCAATTCTACTCATTATTAGGTGTTAGAGAGAATGGCGATATATATAAATGAGTTTCCCATTTAAATGAAGGAATAGTGTCATGAAAGTTATTTTCATGGGGTTTTGTGATCCTTAGCTCCTAGTTGCGGCACAAAAAATGATTCAATCATTCGGGCTCTAGCCATAGGTGTTGGAGTGATGATTTTCACACACTCAGGAAACCACCAGAGGTGTGGAGAGATAGACTAAGCTACTGAATTCACTATTGTAGTAATATAGTTTTTATGATTTTATTGTAGTTTCTCATCACTATGATTTTACTTTTCTCCAAAATAGAATGATATACTTACCCCTCATGTAGTGTCTATAGTTATGTCTTCTTAGATGTGGGTTTACAGTCAATGTAATTGTGTGGAATCTAATGTGAACCAGTTACAGTATTGGTTTTACTTGTTTTATGGTGGAGAGTTTTGGGTGGTTCATCGATTTATTTTTTGGTTTCAGTGGCCAAACTATTAGGTAAGCTTCCCACCACTCCTGGAGTTGTGATGGGTTTGATCAATACAAAAATTCATGGACTAGTTGTTTTCCCCCGTGTTCTAGAGTGAGTGGTTTTAATTTTCAGTGTACAACCAACTTAACTTGTGTTTCTAGGTTCTTTTGGGAGAGTGTTGGTGGGCCTAAGCGGCTGAGGCCCAATTCTAGTTCATGTTAAATTCTTGTTTGTTAATTTACAGTTGGTCTCTAATGGTGGGGTTACACAATGTACTCTTCAGGATCTCTCATTTTTTATTTTTCAGATGGATATTTTGATTTTATAGTGGGGATCCCATCCCCCCCCCCCAATGTCGTTGGATTTTGGGAGTGCACATTGGATTGAGTCACTGTTGGGTTCATTGGGAAAGACACAAAAAATTTGGTTCATTGATTGGTTATGGAAGTAGTGGATTGATATTTCTATAGATTAGTTGAGGTGGTTATTATTTGGTGTTATTTAGAAAAGAGGCATAAGTTCTATTTATGCTAGATGATATGTCCTTGGCTAGAGTGGCTGAACCGTGTCCATAAGGAATCCGTATATGTTGATCATTCAACTGAAAATATTTATGGATTTCTGAGGGTGGAATAATTTAATGGCGGGGGGAATTATAATAATCACAAATTATTTTAATTCTATTTTTCATATTATTTTTATTAATGATTATTTCATGGGGTTTCCCATGAATTTTAGGAGAAATGTGTGGTCACTTCATGATTTGGGGAAAACAGTGCGCCCATTTCTAGATTTAAAAACAAAATTTGATTCATTTAATACTCATATGTTTTTTTGAAAATGTTCTCCAATTACACCTCGCATCTGGCCCCATGGTTCCTATTAAATCCACCATATTAAATTTGACCCCATTGAAGTTTATATTTACGGTGGATATTGGAGATTTATTCAGGAATTAGGCCAACCTATAAACACATGTCTATACATAATGAAATAAAATATTTATATCATATCACAGGAATTTTTAATATTTTTTGGTCATTAAATTTCCCTTACAAACCACAAATCCAAGTCACACCTCCCATGATACATTTTACCTAATTGGAGATCATATTCATTATTGATTTTGGCGAATTTCCTCAAGGTTTCTCAAATTTTCCTGATTTACAAAGGGACATTTTTTTCTATCATAAATCATTATATATATAATCATTCCCCCAATTTATATCCCTAATCAACCTCCTACTCCTTAATAAAAACTAAATTTAAATTTTTCTGGAATAGAGATTCATCTATTGGTGTATTTGGGAATATTTAATCAATATTTCTCAAGTGAATTCAACTTTTGTTCCTTCCATTTCCTTAGGGTTTTATAACATTTCAACTCCTCCTAAAGTAATTTCCTAGTTCAATATTAATCCATGTTAATTTACAAATGATGGTTCGGTTATACCTTGATTTTTATGGTCCTTTTTTAATTTTGGGGCTGGTCTTCATAGTTTTAGTGTTTATAAACCCTCTGGTGGTGATATCAGGTGTGAATTTAAAATACTCTAGTAATTTGAGGTAGGATACCCATTTATGTTGTCCTTATTAATTAATATTATTATTTATCATTATATTTTCACCCTCTCAAAAATCTATGTACTGTTTTATAAACCAACAATAACATTATTTGGTGTTTCTGGTAGTGTTTATGCCGTGTTTTGTGAAAAGTAGTGTTCTTTTATTATAAGAGTGCACACCATTTTATTTTTTAATAGTTCTTTTATTTTTCACTCATGGGTTGTGATGTTTAGTGCCTAGATTAATATTTAAATAAATATTTTTCCTATACACGTTTTTTATAACCATCTTAGTGTCAAATAGAATTGGTTTCATCAAATGTTTCTTGCCACATTTTCAAGAAAGTGCCTGGTTAGTCTTTTTGTTCTCAAGGTGAAATAAAATGATGGGTTTGGTTTATGAAAATTATTGGTAGCATATGAATAAATGTTTCTAGGTTTATTTTGTGGGTTCCAATCAGGTTTTGGGTTTTAAAATGAAATGAGTATGGATTTTTAGGGTGTTTTGGCAGGTGTTCCTAATAAATTAATAGGTTGGCATCTCTATAGAAATGGATTTGTTTTGAATGTGTCAACTGAAATTTTGATGGGTTTATATACTTTTTTTGTTTCATAAAATTTTCCTTCAGCACCTCTTTATGCATATTAATTTTTTTTATAATTGTATTTTTAGTGAGGAATCATTAATTGGATGTTTGTAATTTTTCTTGTAATACATGTTTCATGTGGATTCCATGGTGTATAATTGGGTTAATTTTATGATTCATGAAGTTGAATTAATAAATGGTGTTGGGGCTGAAAAATCTGGGTTCATATGGTATTGTTGGGTATTTGGCATTAAATAAACAATTAAAAATTGATTTTATTTGCAAAGACATGTTATTTTTCTTGAAATTGTTTTATTAATATTTTAATTTATTTATTGACCCAACTAAGATATGTCAAACATTTTTGAGGTATTTTTCAGTCATGTATGATTTGGAAATTAAATTTTATTATGCAACATGTATTTGATAAAATGTAATGCTCCAACCATTGTTACACAAAGGCATTTCATTATAACATAACATTGGTATGATCAGAATGGTTCAAATGTTGAATGACTAATTAGTTTAGTAGCCTTGGATATGCTAGATAAATACATATGTATTACATTACAATATGAAATTAAAATCAACAACATTGTGTTTTCTTTAAACAGATTCACATCCCTTAGAATATCCCTACAGATCATTCTTAATATACTTCTTCACATCCTGGGAAAAATAAAACCAAGAAAGGGGTGAGATTAGGTGTTTAGTAAGGATAACAATAATGTAGAGACCCGAAGCTTGACATACATTGGCATTACATTACTTTAGCGGAATACGTAGTACATAACAAAAACACACACACACGGACCGTAATAGTTTAGTGTCTTTGGAAACTCAGAATATAATCTTCTAATCATGGTGAAAGATCTTCAACGTCTCCCATAAAGATCTTCCTTTTTTATACCTAAAACCTTTCTTTATATCCTGGGGAAAATAAAAAATAAAAAGGTGAGATAAAATTCTCAGTAAGGGTAATCAAAAGAAATATCAATCACATCATATTCATAAAAACATAAAATTTTGGAAATCATAACCTGCAAAAGAGATCATAATATCATAACATGGGATAAATCAGAGTAGTGAAATGTAATCCCAATAATCATAACCTAAAACATGAATATTTTTGGCATACACATAGAATCATAGAGAATCATTCCATATTAGTCAAGACTCATTTCCAAGACTATCTTAGTGGACAAAGTCCATTTCTGAACCGAGTTCACTCCTCGTTTCAGTCATGTTTCACTGAACCGGTTTAACCTACCTTTCCAAGCATGTCTATCTCATGAGATATAAAATCTTTACCCAATCCATTAGAGAGATATATAGGTCCCACCCATCTCTTAATGATACCATTCTTATGTGTGCCACAAAATCATAAACCATACATCATAGCATAACCCATGTAATAAAAATGGGAATCTTAAACATCATCACATCATAAAAAAATTCATATAAGATAAAGCAATTCATAAAAATAATTCCATCACAACATATTCAAATCAATGTAATAATAGGGATAGAAACAGAATCCTTTATTATCTTAGATGGAAAATAATTTTGATAAAACACTTGAACTCCATTCTTGAGGAAAATATCCTTTCTACTTCAAAAACATTTTCCTTTCTTAACATGTCATACAATTTTAAACTAAAAGAAGTCGATTAAAAATAAAAATGAAAACTTGTAAAGGTTTCTTCTTGTAAATAATGTTATAGAATACCATTCATGTTGTATAAGTAAAAAAAACATTCTTCTCGTACTTTTTTCGGAAAAGTCAAAAAGTACCCCTTACGAAAAACGACAAAAGATTCCTTTCATATATTTGACTAAAAACTCACCTAAGGGTAAAATAGGATTTAAAAAATTGTATGTGGATGGAAAGAATATTGCATATTGATGAAACATGGATTTGGATGATAAAATACACCATAGTAAATACTAAAGTATAGACAATCTCGGATAAAAATGAGATTGTGATATTTCCCTTACCTGAGGTCCGATTTTCCTCGTAAGTGTCCGAACCTCCTATATAATTATTTAAATAGTGTTATTGACTTATTACAGAATCATAATTATTGTTATGATATCATATATGGTCATATTCTTAGCTTCTTAGTAGTAATATTTCATTGCTACTTGTTATTTGGGTGTTTATAACTTCTTGTTCTTATGCGTGTTTTGTCGAATAAATTCTTATTATTGTCTTTAGGTTATAGATAAATCATTTACAGAATGGTTTTAATGTACTATATATCATATTTATTCATTAAATTCATTTATATAATCATTATGCAATGAAGATCATGTAGAACGAATCGCATCACATCGTGGAGACGGTATTCCGTACGTATGCAGGAGCAATGATATCATTCCCATGATCGTGAAATTGTATTGGAGTGTATGTATACTATTTAAGAATAAATATCACTTTAAAATAATAATATATATAAATTATTTACACCATTATACCTATCCAAGTAAGGTGGTGGGGGAAAATAGATTACACCACGGCGTGGAGACGATATTCTGTACGTACGCACACGCGGTGATTTCGTTTTCCATAGGATGAATAGATGTTGAAATAGGGTTGTTTCATACTTATAATAACATATCAGTATATGAGTGATACTGATGTTATTACTTCATAATTAAACAACCAATGAAGAAGATGTTGAAGAAGAATGAATTTGGAAAGAATCGGTAATGGATATTTCCACTTTTTGACGTTCCTCTTCTTAACCTTCTCTTAGGGCACTAGGGTTGGTCTTTAAAGAAGCCCAAAACCTCTAGGATGATTCTAGGGAAGTGGGGAAGTGAAATGGGCAGGAATTGGCTGAGCTTGAAGGCTCAAATTGGTGTGAGGAGGAGAGGGAGGAAGTTCCCTTTTATAAGGGAGCAAAGGGGACCTTTGTAAATATAAGAAATATTAGTTTATATTCAATCTCAACCCCACATAAAAACTTCCAAAATGACTCATATCCGAAGATTAGGTGTGATAGGGTTGTAATATCATCAACCAATAAAATTTAGACATGTTAGAAATTTATTTTAAACATTACCAACTCGATTTATCCTTATTTATCAATTTAATTTTATTTGTGGTAATAATATTCTAAATTTTAAATTATTATTAATAATTACATATGTGTTGTAAATTTTCCATAATTTGACACTTTATGACATTCTAGACCATATAAATTTTAATATATAATTTTTAATATTTTTGTGATTTTTAAAAGAATTTATAATATGTTATTTTTATAAATTAACAATAGTGTCAATTTTTCCACTGTTCATTTATTTGAATTTAAATAAAATATATACAGAGGATATGTTCAAACTAAAAGTTTTAATAGATTAATAAAATGTCATATGTATCTTGAAAATTAGTGGAGCACAATAAATAGTGCATATAATAATTAATTTAATATTTTGAAACCATTTATTTGATATTTTAATTAATAAAATAATTTCAACATCACTATTGTGTCATAATTAATGATAATTATTTAATCCATAAAAATTATAAATAAATTCATATGATGTAGATAATTGTATTAGATTTCTGGAGACTATTCATGTTTGAAGATTCGTTAATTTTATCACCAAATTAAAATTATTATACTTATAAGATATAAGAAAGTGACATGTTGTCACATTCTTTGGTTTTAATAGTAATTAAATTATTTTCATTGAAAAAAGTCTATTAAATGAATCTAATCCGACCCTTTGGTGATATGGGTCTACTATTAGTCATCTAATAGGATTTTGGCAGGTTTTATGGTAATTTTATAATCTAATATTTAACCTTAATTACCTGATTTACCTTTAACTATGGTAAATAAAATTTATCGTAGTTACTATTCATAATGCCCAAATATAAAAAGTAGCCTATTAAGATAATTTGGACCTACTGATTCTGAATATGGATTCCATTTTTCAAAATTCAAAACAAATAAGTTGCAGTAATTAATTTATAATAAATCCCATTGTTAAGAAAATGGGTTTTAGATGTTAAAACATTGCCAAAGATTGAAATGTTTTTACCTATGAATTCAATGTGAAATTAATGCTAATGACATACATTATATTAAATTGTAAAAAAATATTCTATCTATACTTTAAAACCATTAAATATTATAATTTAACCATATGAATAATCTCAATGAAAAAAGTTGTTTTTAATTAAAAATTAGCGTATTTTTACTATTCATCAAAATATGAAAGTTATTAGAAAAATATAAAAAATTTATCCAAAAGTAAATTTTTATATCCTGATTTGAACAGAAAAATTTTATTTTGTCAAATAGAACTTATAAATGTGTCAAAAACTAGATTTAATGTGGGTGCGCCATCAAAAGGCAGCAAAACATTATTTTTTGATAAATACTTATTTTACCCAAAAAAAATTATTTTGTTCTCTTACCATGTTCTAGAAAATGTGTAAGATGAATAATAATGTTGTAAAATATAAAATTCAGTTAATACTAATCATAACGGCTAGTTTATAATATTATAATAATATATCATTGTTTAGTGGAACTCGGTATTTCGTACTACACACGCTATCGAGGAAGGTGGCGATTGCGTCCAGCAAAAGATTCCTTTGATGATTTATATAACATTAAAAAAATATTTCTCATAAAAGTCTCGGGTGTTATATTCTACCCCCCTAAAAATAAATTTCACCCTCCAAATTCGTCACTTTGTAACAAACAGATGAGGATACCTCCCCCTCACCATATCCTCAATCTCCCATGTAGCTTCTTCTAATTGGTGGTTCCTCCATAAAACTTTCAACAAGCTTGTGGTCTTATTTCGTAGGACTTTTTCACTACGATTCATAATCTCTATCAGTTGTTCTTCACAAGAAAGATCTTGCTCCAGCGGTACAAATTCTGAGCTGATTACATGTGAAGGATCAGGTATGTACTTTCTCAGGAGAGATACATGGAACACATCATGAACTTAAGAGAGATTCGGTGGAAGCGTCAATCTGTAAGCTACCATCCCAACATAATCCAATATTTCGAAATGACCGATATATCTAGGGCTCAACATCCCCTTCTTTCCAAATCTCATGACCCTCTTCCAGGGAGATATTCGTAAGAACACTTTATCACCCACTTCAAACTCTAGGTCTTTTCTTCGGTTGTCAACATAACTTTTCTATCGACTCTAAGCAACTCTTATGTGTTGTTGAATAGATCGGACCTTTTCTACCATCTAATCAACAATATCAGGTCCTAATAGCTTTCTTTCCCCAACCTCATCCCAGCAAGTTGGAGTCCTGTATTTCTTTCCATATTGAGATTCATAAGGAGCCATCTGAATACTGGAGTGAAAGCTATTATTATAAGAAAATTACACCAAAGGTAGGTGTCGATCCCAACCACCTTTGAAATCCATAGAGAAAGCTCTCAATATATCTTCTAGAGTTTGAATTGTTCTCTCAGAATGACCATCTTTCTGAGGATGATAAGCAGTGATGAAACTCAACTCTGTATCCAGAGTATGCTGAAGACATCGCCAAAACATTGAGGTAAACCTCGTATCCTGATCGGATATAATAAAAAGTGGTACTCCATGCAATGTTACCACTTCCTTCACATATATCCTGAAAAGCTGATCTAGACAGAAATCCTCTCTAATCGAGATGAAGTGTGCAGACTTTGTAAGACGGCCAATTATGACCCAGATAGCATTATTTCCTTTGGATGTTTTAGGAAGTCCTGTGACAAAGTCCATAGTGATGTTTTAACATTTCCATTAGAGTATTGGTAATTGTTGTATCATCCCTTTAGACTTTTTTCTCTCAGCTTTAACTTGCTGACAAACCAAGCTTCGAGAGACATATTCAGCAACATCTCTTTTCATGCCATCCCACCAGAAGTACTCTTTCAGGTCCATATACATCTTCGTGCTTCGAGGATGAATAGAGAATGATGAACTATGAGCCTCATCCAGAAGATCCTTCTTTAATTCGGGGATGGGAGGAACACAAACCCGATTCCTGAACTTTATTATCCCATCACAACCAAGGTTGAATTCAGGAACATTTCTCACCTTCTTTTGTGACTCTACATCTTCTTTCTATTCCTTTTTAATCTTCACATGTATATATGGTTGAACATTCATTTGAGAAAGATATGATTTTTC
This sequence comes from Viscum album, assembly GCA_963277665.1. Lineage (NCBI taxonomy): Eukaryota > Viridiplantae > Streptophyta > Magnoliopsida > Santalales > Viscaceae > Viscum > Viscum album. The sequence goes on from OY728161.1 coordinate 1,457,169,278, forward strand.
CCCATTCATTATATATCCAAGATCCATCCTTTGTAAATCCATAAATATAGGATCTTTTGTTATCCTCATCATGGATAAACTGGTATGGTCTTGTCGACTTAATGCATCTGCCACCTTGTTTGCTTTCCCAGGGTGGTAATGAATTGAGCAGTCATAATCCTTAATCAGCTCCAACCATCTTCTTTGGCGCATATTCATCTCCTTTTGTGTGAAAATATACTTTAAACTTTTATGATCAGTATAAATATCACACCTTTCACCATAAAGGTAATTCCTCCAAATCATTAATGCAAAGATTACCGTAGCTAACTCCAAATCATGAGTTGGGTAATTTTGCTTATGTATTTTCAATTGTCATGAGACATAATCTATCACCATATCATTTTTCATAAGAACACACCCCAAAACCTTCTTGGATGCATCACTGTAGATCACAAACCTTTCTCCACTACAAGTTAGTGTGAGCACAGGTGCACTGGATAACATTCTTTTCAAATCCTTGAAATTATCTTCACATTCCTCCGTACAAAAAAACATAACTCCTTTCCGAGTCATCTTGGTGAGTGGATTAGATAATCGTGAAAAATATTTCACAAACCGTCGATAATATCCAGCCAATCCAAGAAAACATCGGATCTTAGTCACTATTTGTGGTCTCGACCATCTTTCGATAACCTCTGTTTTTTCTGGATCCACAGATATCCCCTCATTTATGATTATTTGACCCAAAAATGAAACTCTTTTAAGCCAAAATTCAAAATTGGTAAATTTGGCATAATGCTTATCCTTTCTCATGGTCTTCAATATAATTATCAAGTGATCTTCATGATCTTCCTTGCACTTTGAATATACAAGAATATCATCTATAAAGACTACCAGAAACTGATCATGATAGACTCTAAAGACTCTATTGATCTAATCCATGAAGATAGAAGGGGCATTAGTATGAACAAATGGCATCACTATAAATTCATAGTGTTCATACCTTGTACAGAAAGTCGTCTTTGGTATATCCACCCTTTTGACCCTTAATTGGTGATACCCTAAACGAAGATCAATCTTGTAAAAGTATTGAGCTCCTCGTAATTGGTCAAATAATTCATCAATGCGTGGGAGAGGATATTTGTTCTTGATAGTTATCTTGTTAAGTTCTCGATAATCAATGAAAAGTCTCATTGATCCATCTTTCTTCTTAACAAACAGAACAAGCTCTCCCCAAGGTGACGCACTAGGGTGTATGAACCCGTTTTCAAGATTCTCTTGGAGTTGCTTCTTCAATTCCTGCAACTTAATTGGGGACATTCTATAAGGTGTCTTTGAAATAGGCAAAGCACCTGGTACGAGTTCTATTGAAATCTAAACTTCACGATTTGGTGGGAGACCCAGTAATTCTTCCAGAAAGACACAATCAAACTGTCGTACAATGGGAATATTCTTAATCATGAGTTTCTCACCAACCATTTGAGATAAATAACCATCATTTAGTGGAATCAATACCCATAAAATGGATGAAATTTCAACTGGAAGGTTATGTTCATCCTTGCATCGATAGAAAATCATAGATTGATCTGGAATATGAAATGTGACTTCCCTTCTTTGGAAATTGATATGAGTTCCATGTAGAGAAAGCCAATCCATGCCAAGAATCGCATCAAATTCCACTATAGAAAGGATCACAAGATTTTCAGGAAGCACTTTCCCACAAACTTCAATCAGAAAAGAATTATAAACTTTTGATGCGACTGTTGTGCCATTAGGGGTTGTCATAGCTAACTCAACATCTAACTTTTGAGGTAATACGGTGATATCCTTAGAAAATTCTTCAGAATTAAAGGAGTGGGTGGATCCAAAATCAAATTAAACATTTTCTACTTTAGAGTGGATGGTAAGTGTACCTTTCACCACATCGTTATCGTACTTGACATCGCTGATAGAAATTTCATGTGACTTTCCGTTGTCTTTAGACTTAAGAGTTTGTTTACGTTGACCATCATCATCAACCCTTGGAATTAGGCATTGATTGGCATAATTCCCCATCTCCTTTCACATGAAACATTGAAGTGTAGTAGGTTCATTCTATGTGTCCCTTCCTTTGTTTTCATCATTAGACATCTTCTTCCCATCATTGCGGCATTCAAATGCCCGATGACCTTCCTTTCCACATTTGAAACATTTTCTTTTACCCTTAAGACAACTCCCCCCATGGTTCTTTCCACACTTTGAGCATAAGGGAAAGCTCATATTCTTTTTAGTGTGCTCTTTAGATTTTCCTTTGAATTCCATTTTCCTCTTCTTATCAAACCCAAATGACTGATTGGTTACTCCAATCTCCATCTTGACTTTGAGAGCACATCGAACGATTTACTCGTAGCTATTGAAGTCCCTTATGGGTAATGACCTTCAAAGACTTGGTTTTAAGCCACTAAAGAATCAATCGATCTTACTCTCAGGTTGGATAATAATACCAGAAGCGTACCTTGAAAGTCTTGTAAAATTTTCTTCATAAGTACCAACAGATTCATCAACCTTTTGCTTCATTTCAATAAACTCTTTCTCCATCTTTTCTCGGAGAATATGAGGGAAGTACTTATTGAAAAATAATTTCTTAAACTCGCCCCATTCCATGGACTAAATTTAATCTTTTGGCCTCGTAATCTTGATAAGATTACACCATTGACCAACATCACCTTCAAAAAGATACACTGCTAAGATGACTTTATCATGTTCATAACATTGTATAACTGAAAATATCTTATTAGTAGTACTGATCCATTGTTCAGCAACAAGTGGATCAAAATACCCACAGAAAGAAGGTGGACGTTGCCTCATGAAGGACTCAATAGAATATTGTTCCCTTCTTTGCTCATTTGGAAGTCCAAAATGATTCATAGCTTGTGTAAGTATAGCAATAAGATTTTTCACTCCATGTCCCATAGCATTTGTTTGTTCAGGAGGACAATCATTGCATTGTCCATTAAATTGATCAACACGGTTCCTTCGGGTTCCAGCCATCGTCTAAAAGCCAAAAAGAATAGTGTGAGAGGTAGAAATCATAATAAAGGGGGAGTAACTTCAATATCTAAAATCTTTGGTTTAATCTAATATCGTTACCATAGTTCTAGGACTATATCCTATACGTATACTTATCCTTAGGGACATCCCTAGACATACCTTAGAAATATCTCTAGAGATCTCACTAAAGTTCTCGCATCCTAGTTTCCAAAGGTTGACTAAACCTTTCCTCTGATACCAACTGTAGAGACCCGAAGCTTGACATACATTGACATTACATTTATTTTTCAGAATACTTAGTACATAACAAAAAACACACACACAAGGACCGTAATAGTTTAGTGTCTTTGGAAACATGTAATATAATCTTCTAATCATGGTGAATGATCTTCAATATCTCCCATAAAGATCTTCCTTTTTTATACCTAAAACCTTTCCTTATATCCTAGGGAAATGAAAACATAAAAGTGTGAGCTCAAATGCTCAGTAAGGGTAAACAAAAGAAATATCAATCACATCATATTCATAAGAACATAACATTTTGGAAATCTTAACCTGCGAATGAGATCATAATATCATAACATGGGATAAATAATAGTAGTGAAATGTAATCCCAATAATCATAAATTAATAATGAAACATTGTGGAATAAAAACATAATCATAAAGAATCAATTCTTATTAGTCAAGACTCATTTCCAAGACTATCTTAGTGGATAAAGTCCATTTCTGAACCGAGTTCACTCCTCGTTTCAGTCCTGTTTCACTCAACCGGTTTATACTGCCGTTCCAGCCATGTCTATCTCATGAGATATAAAATCATTACCCAATGAATTGGAGGGAGATATAGGTCCCACCCATCTCTTAATGATACCATTCTTATGTGTTCCACAAAATCATAAACCATACATCATAGTATAACCCATGTAATAATTATGGGAATCTTAAACATCGTTACATCATAAAACAATTCATATAAGATAAAGGAATTCATAAAAATAATTCCATAAAAACATAATCAAATAAATGTAATAATAGTGATAGAAACAGAATCCTTTATTATCTTAGATGGAAAATAAATTTGATAAAACACTTGAACTCCATTCTTGAGGAAAATATCCTTTCTACTTCAAAAACATTTTCCTTTCTTAACATGTCATACAATTTTAAACTAAAAGAAGTTGATTAAAAATAAACTTGAAAACTTTTAAAGGATGCTTCTAGGAAATAATGTTTTAAAAATCCATTCATGCCGTATAAGTTAAAAGAACAATCTTCTCGTACTTTTTTCGGAAAAGTCAAAAAGTACCTCGTACGAAAAACGACAAAAGATTCCTTTCATATCTTTTACTAAAAACTCACCGAAGGGTAAAATAGGATTTAAAAAATTGTATTTGGATGGAAATAATATTACATATTGAGGAAACATGGATGTGGATTATAAAATACAACCCAATAAACACTAAAGTCTTAACAATCTCAGATAAAAATGAGATTGTGATATTTCCCTTACCTTAGGTCTGATTTTCCTCATAAGTGTCTGAACCTCCTGTATAATGATTTAAATAATGTTATTGACTTATTCCAGAATCATAATTATTGTTATGATATCATATATGGTCATATTCTTAGCATCTTAGTAGTAATATTTCATTGCTACTTGTTATTCGGGTGTTTATAACTTTTTGTTCTTATGCGTGTTTTGTCGAATAAATTCTTATTCTTTATGACGCCCCGACCCCAGTTACCCAGAGTCGGTGCATTAATTACATAAACATTGGCATGATCACAAGAAAGATCAAATCTCGAATGACCGATTGGTTTAGTAGCCTTGGAAACACTAGATATATTCATAAGTTTTACATTACATCATAAAATGAAAAACTAATACAACAACATAATGTTTCCACAATCCACACTATTATCCCCTCATAATATCCCTGTAGTTCATTCATAACTTACTTCTTCACATCCTAGGAAAAAATAAAACATAGAAAAGGGGTGAGCTCAAATGCCTAGTAAGGATAACAATATAGCGGAACATTCAAAATAAGCATAAAAATTTAAGGCAATCCATTACTAAAACAAAATCCTTTTAAACTTGAACTGCAACATAGTATGGAAAAAGTAAAATGAAATAATGCCATTTACTTATTCACATGGATATTCTACTAATCGAATAATCACATGAAAAAATAAAAAATACCACTTTCATAATGTTGGAATCCATAATTCCAGACTATCATAACCACATATTCAAGGCCTCGTGCCAAGACTACAAATAAGATTTTGCCAAGGCCTTGTGCCAAGACACTAGTTTGTCTCATGAGACCTACCGATGCATCGAGGAGCTATAGCGGGCTCCACCCGTCACATATTAAGTCCAATGCATTCCCATATGAAAAGGTTTAAACATAACATAAACATTCGTATTAAAACTAGCATACGAAATGTCAATACTTTCACCATAAACTATGAATGGTATAAAAAATAGCACATCCACAGTCAAACATATCACAAAACCTTCAATACAATATAGAAGTTTTGTATCATAATAAATCAACTTCAAATAATCTTAAAATCCATCAAAGGATGTTGACATAGATGAAATCAAAATTCTTTTTAAAGAAATATCTCCTTTTATTTTGAAATCATTTAAGATCCATATAAAATAAAACATTTTCTTTGAATATATTCATATAAGCTTGTAAGGGAAGCATTGAAGATTTTATAACGGCGGAAAATAGCCGCACCAGCCGTATAAGATAAAAAAACATTCTTACCTTAATTCTGTCGAAAAGGTTAAAAAGGACCTTGTTTTGAAAACGACGGAAAGAATCCTTTATAAACCTCTTATAAAAAGTCAAACAAGGGTATAAATGAATTTAACCCATATTATTGTAAATAATAAATATGTTTTGAAAAACATTTCGAAGAAACATGGATGTGGATGATAAAGAAATCCCAGTAGATTATTACGTATAAACAACCTCGGATAATGAAGAGATTGTGAAATAACCCTTACCTTGTTTTTTTCCTTGGTTGGGGTAGGTTAACCTCCTGTATAATGGTGAAATAATTGTTATTAAATTATACAATAATCATATATATTAATATGATATCATATATGATCTTTTAACATGGATTTGTTAATAATATCTTAGAATTATCGTCGTTTTGGGTGGTAACTTACTCATTTTCTTTTATATGTTTTGTTACATAATCCATGTTTGTTGTATCTTATTCATATCCATAATTATATCAAGCCCTTAAAAATCATTTTTAAATCATCAAATGATAATTATAGTTGAATGGATACGATGGAGAATGAATCTCATCGCGTTCGTGGAGACGGTAGTCCGTACGTACGCACGAGCGACAAAATAATTCTTTTGATATTAAAATAATATATAAAAGGATGGTATATAATAAATACAGAATCATTAACATGTTATATTTATTATTTACCTGAGTTAAACATCATTATTATACCCATCCAAATAATATTATATTGAATAACAATTACACCACGACGTGGAGACGATAAGCCGTACGTACGCACGTATGGTGAAATGTTATTCAAAGGGTGGATAGAATACTGAATATGGTTGTACCATATTTATAATAACATCATAGTATATGTGAGATACTGGAGTTATTATTTTAGAATGGTAAGAACAAAGAATGAAGAAGTGGAAGAAGAAAGGAACTTTAAAAGGGGTGGTGAAAACATTACCTCTTCTTCGGGTTCTTCCTTTTGATTTGATCAAAAGGGCTCTTTAGGTTAGCTTTATGATCAAACTAAGGCCTCTAGGTTGTAGTGAGGGATGTTGGGAGAGTATTTGGGAAGAGATTTTCCGATCCAAAGGGCTTTGAAGGTGTGAAGAAATGAGAAGGAGGAGTGCCCTTTTATAAGAGGGGTGAGGGGCACCTTTGGAAAAGCTAGAAATATTAATTTATAATAAATTCATATTCGGTTTCTAATGGCTTCATAGTTGACTATTCAAAGTTTAAGGTGGGGATGGGTCGAAAACAACTCAACCAATAGAATTTAGACAGGTTTGGGTACTTATATTAACCTTATCTTTAAGTATTAACTCTAAGTTAATTAGTTTCACTTTTACAATGTCTCTTTGTATTTTTATATAATATGGTTAATAAACTTACTATATACATCCAATCGACCCCCAAGTGGGCCATTAATGATGAAACTATCATGATATAAGTCTCTTGGCCTAACCTTAGATTTTTAGGAATTTAATATCAATTAATAATATAATATTTGTTTTAAGAACTCTTTTATGTCAATTTTGACAGTATTCAATAGTTGATTTTTGTGACACTCATAACAGATTTATTACTTCGAAAAAAGTCAATTAAATAAATCCTAATATATCATATTATCCTAGAAAATTAGTTTAATTCATTAAAAGTTTCATATTATATTTATTTGGGTATTTATAATATCAATTATTTTAATTTTTCACTATTATAGTAATTACTGCATCATCATTGTGTCATAAATAAAATAAATTATTTAATGTCTAAAAATTATAAATAAAATATCATTATGTAGGAAATATTTTTATCTTTCTAATGAATATTTATAATCTAAAATCCAAAATATATAACCCTATGTAACAATTGTTTTTCTAAAAGATATATGCTTGTGTCATTTTTGTATTCATTTTAACTTCATTAAAATAAAGTGTCATTATCACTTACAAGTGGATCCATGGGGCCCCAAAATCGACCCAAAGATGCCCATGGTCGACCATGTATCAACCAATAGGGTTAAGACACGTTTTAGGGTAATTTAGTATTATTATAATATTATTTTTTAACCCTTATTTACCGGATTTACCCTTAACCATGGTAAATAAAATATTTACCGCAGTAATTATTAAAAATCTCTAAAAATAAAAGTAACCTATTTACACAATTTGAACATCCTGATTCCAAATATGGAATCCATTTTCCTAAATTCAAAACACAGAAGTGGCAGAAATTAATTTAAAATTAATTCCCGCTGTCAAAACAAAAAGCGTGTTTTTAAGAGATAATAACTATCAAAAGATTGACACTTGTTTATATTCGGTTTAATTGTAAAATTATGTCCAATGACCAACATTATATTAAATGGTAAAAATATATTCTAAATATACTTTAAAACTACTAAAATTCATAATTTATCAGTATTAATTATTTTTATTAAAAAAGTTGTTTTTAATTAAAATTTAGTAATTTTCACTATTCATCAAAATATGAAAGTTATCCGAAAAGTACCAAAATTTCACCTTAGGCTAAATTAGATATTCCGAATCCAAAAATGAAGTCTATTTTGAAATATAAAATATATATGATTTCAAAAAGTAGTTATTACTATTCACAACGGATAGTTTAATTAGTTGTGGTGTGTGTTAGAACTCGAGGTTGCGTACAACACACGCTATCGCATTATTCGAAGGGAAACGTACTGTGGAAGCTTGGGGTGTTACATTCTCCCCTCTTTCAAATAATTGCGTCCTCGCAATTTCTAGGGTATTACTGCATAAAAAGACTCGGGTGGTTCTTCATCATAAGTTCCTCGGGTTCCCACATTGCCTCTTCCATCTTATGATTTCTCCACAAAACATTTACCAGACGCGTCGTCCAGTTTCTCAGCACTTGTTCTCTCGTATCAAGAATCTTGACGGGATCTTCGCAATAAGACAGATCGGGTTCCAGTTCTAATTCTTCATAGGTGAGTACATGCGTTGGTTCAGGAATGTATTTCCTCATCAGAGATACGTGGAACACATCGTGAACTTTGGAGAGACTTGGCGGCATTGCCAATCGGTAAGCTACAGCCGAAATTCGTTCTAGAATTTCGAAGGGTCCGATATACCTAGGACTCAATTTACCTTTCTTACCAAAACGTATGACTCCCTTCCATGGAGATACCTTCAGGAAAACATGATCACCGACTTGAAATTCCAAATCCTTCCTTCGATTATCGGCATAGCTCTTATGCCTACTTTGAGCTGCTTTGATGTGATTTTGGATTACTTTCACCTTTTCCACCATTTCCTCCACTAGTTCTGGGCCTACAAGTTTTCTTTCACCAACGTCATCCCAACAGGTTGGTGTACAACATCTCTTTCCGTATAACGCTTCATATGGTGCCATCTGAATACTTGAATGGAAGCTATTGTTATAGGAAAATTCTACCAGTGGTAAATATTGATCCCACATACCCTGAAAGTCAAGTGAGCAAGATCTCAAAATGTCTTCTAGGGTTTTAATAGTCCGTTCTGATTGTCCATCTGTCTAAGGGTGGTAAACAGTGCTCAAATGAAGTTCAGTATCCAGAGATTTCTGAAGACTTTTCCAAAATCTTGAAGTAAAACAGGGATCACGATCAGAAACAATTGATAAGGGTACTCCATGAAGTCTCACAACTTCATTAATATATAGTCTTTCTAGACGTTCCAAGGTTAGATCTTCTCTTATAGCAAGAAAATGTGCTGACTTGGTAAGACGATCACCAATAACCCATATTGCATCTTTCCTTCTAGGAGTCTTTGGTAGCCCCATGACAAAGTCCATCGTAATATTGTCCCATTTCCACTCCGGTATGGGAAGAGGTTGCATGACTCCTCCAGGCTGTTGCCTTCCAGCTTTCACTTGTTGACAAACCATACATCTTGACACAAAATCAGCAATCTCTCTCTTCATGTTGTCCCACCAAAAATGTTCCTTCAAATCTCTATACATTTTGGTGCTCCCAGGGTGTATAGAGAAATTGGAACTATGAGCATCATCCAGAAATTCCCTTTTTAGATCAGGTAAATCGGGAACACAAAGTCTCTTCCCGAATTTCAAAATTCCATCTTCATACACAAAGTCTCTCAATCTCCCATCATTCACAGCTTTAATCTTCTTCTGAAATTCTTCATCATCGGTCTGAGAACTCTTAATCCTTTCTAGTAAAGATGGTTTGTCTACCATTTGAAAAAGCATTGATGTTTCACCTTCCCTGGTTATTCCCATGTCCATCTTTACTAGATCCATGAAAATTGGACCCCTTTCAATTCTCATCATGTTCAAAACTCCATGGTCTTTTCTGCTCAAATCATCTGCCACCTTGTTTGCTTTCCCCGGGTGGTAGTGTATCGTGCAATCATAATCCTTAAGTAATTCAAGCCATCTCCTTTGCCTCATGTTGAGTTATTTTTGTGAGAAAATATACTTCAAACTCTTGTGATCAGTATAAATCTCACATTTTTCACCATAGAGGTAGTGCCTCCATATCTTCAAAGCAAAGATCACAGCTGCTAACTCAAGATCATGAGTAGGATAGTTTTGTTCATGAATTTTCAACTGTCGTGATGCATAGGCAATAACTCTATCATTCTGCATAAGGACACAACCAAGTCCTTTCTTCGATGCATCACTATAAATAACGAACCCATCATTCTCCGATGGTAGAGTCAATATAGGAGCATTGACTAATATTTTATTCAGTTCTTAAAAACATTCTTCACACTCTTTTTTCCAAATAAATTTAACTCCTTTATGTGTGAGCTTCGTTAATGGGTTAGCCAATCGGGCAAAATTCTGGACGAAACGTCGATAATAACCTACCAAACCAATAAAACTGTGTACCTCAGTTATACTCGTAGGTGCTGGCCATTCTTGGATTGCCTTGGTCTTAGAAGGGTCAACAGAGATTCCATCTTTAGAGACAATATGGCCAAGAAAAGAAATCTCCTGAAGCCAGAATTCACACTTGCTAAACTTCCCATATAATTCATACCTCCTCAGAGTCTTCAAGATAATGCGCAAGTGATTTTCATGATCTTCATAGGTTTTGGAGTATACCAAGATATCATCAATAAATACCACCACAAATTGATCGAGATAATCCTTGAAAACTCTATTCATCAGATCCATGAATACGGAGGGTGCATTAGTCAATCCAAACGGCATTACGGTAAACTCGTAATGCCCGTAACTGGTTCGAAATGCTGTCTTCGGAATGTCTTCCTTCTTCAGACACAACTGATGGTATCCAGATCGAAGGTCAATCTTTGAAAAGTATTGAGCTCCATGCAGTTGGTCAAATAAATCATCAATACGAGGTAGGGGATACTTGTTCTTTATCGTTATAGCATTGATCTCCCTGTAGTTGATACATAACCTCATAGATCCATCTTTATTTTTAACAAAAAGAACAGGGGCTCCCCATGGAAAAACACTAGGGCGAATAAATCCCTTATTACTCAATTCCTCTAGTTGTTTCTTTAGTTCGACTAACTCTACAGTGGCCATTCTATAAGGGGTCTTCGATATAGTCCTTGATCCAGGAATCAAATCAATGGAAAACTCAACTTCTCGTTCTAGAGGATGTCCAGGTAAATCTTCCGGAAATACATCTACAAATTCTTTCACAATAGGTACATCCTCTATTTGAACATTCCTTTCCTCACCGACAGTTATTTCATTCTCTTCCTCCCCAATAATTGAATTAAGTTGAGCTACTGGGGGTGGATCTAAATAAGAATTAGGTGGTGACGATTCTGCTCTAAAGATAAGGTGTTCCTTATCATTATCATCAAGAATCGTAACCTCTTTCTTCTTACAATAAATCTTCGCATCATAGTACAAAATCCATTCCATACCGAGGATTATATCAAACTCAATCATAGGTATGATGATGAGATCAGCAGATAAAGAAAATTTATGTGCTCTAATGGGGACTGATTCACAAAACTTTGTTGCAATGATACATCCCTTAGGAGTTTTAACTGATAACTCCCTTATTAAATAAAATTGGAAATATCAAATTTTCTTAGCAAACTGGGAAGATATGAAACAATGCGACGATCCAGAGTCAAATAATGCATTTGCTAAACTTGAGGAAACCGTTAAATTACCTACCACCACGTCTTTTGGAGCTTCTACCTCTGCAGTAGTGAAAGCATAAGCCTGGCCTTGATCCCTTGGCCTTTTCTGAGGTAAGTTCTCCTGACGCTTAGGACATGCATTTGCATAATGCCCCATCTCCCTGCAATTGTAGCACTGATCGTTGGTGGCTTCCTTCTTCCCTTTACAATCACGAGCTTGGTGGCCTTTTTCACCACACTTGTAACAGACTCCCATTCCTTTCAAGCAAGCACCGGGGTGTTACTTCCCGAATTTACCACAAGATGGATATTCAACCTTTCCCTTCTTCCCCTTATTTCCATTCCCAGATTGATCAGATGGTCTCTTCTTCTCTTTCTTTTCTTTAATGTCATAAGACTTAGAGAATTCCTTTTCGGTCTTGATAGCACATGAGACAATGTCTTCGTACGATGAAAAGGATTGTGAGACTAACGCTCGACGGAGAAATGGTTTTAACCCATCAAAGAAACGATCAATCTTACTTCTTGGGTTGTGAATATAATATCTAGCATACCTCGCTAACCTTGTAAAGTTAGCCTCATACTTTGTGACATTCTTATCCTCCTTTTGTCTCAGACTCAGAAATTGCCTTTCCATATCTGCTCGATGGTCGCGAGGAAAGTATTTTTCTAAAAACAAATGTTTGAACTCCCTCCATTCCATATTTTATACTTCATCATCTTCCTTAATGTTTTGAATCAATGACCACCATTGATCAGCATCTCCAGTGAGGCGGTAAACTGCCATGATAACTTTTTCCCTTTCACTGCTCCCAAAAGCCTGAAATATTTTCTCTAGGGAATTTATCCACTGCTCGGCTACTAAGGGATTTGTACTCCCATTGAACGTTGGTGGTTGTTTCCTCAAGAATCGATCTAACATTGATCCTCCATGCTGCGGATTAGGGTGCTCTATACGGGTAAGGTTATTATTCATAACCTGAGTAAGTTGTCCCAGTATGGTGATTAGCTGATCAGAACTAGTTGCATCACCAGCCCCACTATAATTACCTTGAGCAGGTGGGAAATCCCTACATGGAGTGCGTGCATCGATACAGTTTCCATTTCTTCCACTAGGCGCCATTTCTAAAAAATGGAATAAACTAGATCAGTTTATGAATCAAAATACATAATCCCATACTTATAAAAAACTTAACATAAATTGAACTATTTATAGATATAATCCATAATCATAAAAATGTTTTCTTTGAGGAAGTATATACTCATAAACCCTTCATAATGATTTGTAATGAAAATGAGAGTTATCCTAAGCATATCCCCCAGGAGTGTCGTAACCAAGAGTGCAGCAAGGCCCGTTGTCGTGCACCAGTTCCCGTTCGAGTCTAGCTCAAAGCGGTGTTTTCGGGTTTTACCCCTAGGTACATCTGTGCCAGAGCCGCCCCTACCTGCTCGTATCCAGACAGGGATGTATTGCTCGGAAAACTCACAAAATCTCTACAATACCAAAATTCTAGGAATTTCTTCTATACTAATACTCAAAGTTCATCTTAGGTCTACGTTCTCTAATCAGAGTTTATCTAAATCTAGCTTCCAAGGTTTGTACTAAACTTCCTCTGATACCAACTGTAACGCCCTGACCCCAGTTACCCAGAGTCGGTGAATTAATTACATAAACATTGGCATGATCACAAGAAAGATCAAATCTCGAAAGACCGATTGGTTTAGTAGCCTTGGAAACACTAGATATATTCATAAGTTTTACATTACATCATAAAATGAAAAACTAATACAACAACATAATGTTTCCACAATCCACACTATTATCCCCTCATAATATCCCTGCAGGTCATTCATAACTTACTTCTTCACATCCTGGGAAAAAATAAAACATAGAAAAGGGGTGAGCTCAAATGCCCAGTAAGGATAACAATATAGCGGAACATTCAAAATAAGCATAAACATTTAAGGCAATGCATTACTAAAACAAAAGCCTTTTAAACATGAACTTCAACATAGTATGGCAAAAGTAAAATGAAATAATGCCATTTACTTATTCACATGGATATTCTACTAATCGAATAATCACATGAAAAAAATCAAAAAAACCACTTTCATAATGTTGGAATGCATAATGCCAGACTATCATAACCACATAGTCAAGGCCTAGTGCCAAGACTACAAATAAGATTTTGCCAAGGCCTTGTGCCAAGACACTAGTTTGTCTCATGAGACCTACCGATGCATCGAGGAGCTATAGCGGGCTCCACCCGTCACATATAAAGTCCAATGCATTCCCATATGAAAAGGTTTAAACATAACATAAACATTCGTATTAAAACTTGCATACGAAATGTCAATACTTTCACCATAAACTATGAATGGTATAAAAAATAGCACATCCACAGTCAAAAATATCACAAAACCTTCAATACAATATAGATGTTTTGTATCATAATAAATCAACTTCAAATAATCTTAAAATCCATCAAAGGATGTTGACATAGATGAAATCAAAATTCTTTTTAATAAAATATCTCCTTTTATTTTGAAATCATTTAAGATCAATATAAAATAAAACATTTTCATTGAAAATATTCATATAAGCTTGTAAGGGAAGATTTGAAGATTTTATAACGGCAGAAAATAGCCGCACCCGCCGTATATGTTAAAAAAAACATTCTTACCTTAATTCTGTTGAAAAGGTTAAAAAGGACCTTGTTTTGAAAACGACGGAAAGATTCCTTTATAAACCTCTTATAAAAAGTCAAACAAGGGTATAAATGACTTTAACCCATATTCTTGTAAATAATAAATATGTTTTGGAAAACATTTCGAAGAAACATGGATGTGGATGATAAAGAAATCCCAGTAGATTATTACGTATAAACAACCTCGGATAATGAAGAGATTGTGAAATAACCCTTACCTTGTACTTTTCCTTGGTTGGGGTAGGTTAACCTCCTGTATAATGGTGAAATAATTGTTATTAAATTATACAAGAATCATATATATTAATATGATTTCATATATGATCTTTTAACATTGATTTGTTAATAATATCTTAGAATTATCGTCGTTTCGGGTGTTAACTTACTCATTTTCTTTTATATGTTTTGTTACATAAGACATGTTTGTTGTATATTATTCATATCCAGAATTATATCAAGCCCTTAAACATCATTTTTAAATCATAAAATGATATTTATACTTGAATGGATACGATGGAGAATGAATCTCATCGCGTTCGTGGAGACGGTAGTCCGTACGTACGCACGAGTGACAATATCATTCTTTTGATATTAAAATAATATATAAAAGGATGGTTTATCATATATACAGAATCATTAACATGTTATATTTATTATTTACCTGAGTTAAACATCATTATTATACCCATCCAAATAATATTATATTGAATAACAATTACACCACGACGTGGAGACGGTAAGCCGTACGTACGCACGTATGGTGACATGTTATTTAAAGGGTGGATAGAATACTGAATATCATTGTACCATATTTATAATAACATAACAGTATATGTGATATAATGGAGTTATTATTTTAGAATGGTAAGAACAAAGAAAGAAGAAGTGTAAGAAGAAAGGAACTTGAAGAGGGGTGGTGAAAACATTACCTCTTCTTCGGGTTCTTCCATTTGATTTGATCAAAAGGGCTCCATAGGTTTGCTTTATGATCAAAATAAGGCCTCTAGGTTGTAGTGAGGGATGTTGGGAGAGTATTTGGGCAGAGTTTTTCCGAACCAAAAGGCTTTGAAGGTGTGAAGAAATGAGAAGGAGGAGTTCCCTTTTATAAGAGGGGTGAGGGGCACCTTTGGAAAAGCTAGAAATATTAATTTATAATAAATTCATATTCGGTTTCTAATGGCTCCAAAGTTGACTATTCAAAGTTTAATGTGGGGATGGGTCTAAAACAACTCATCCAATAGAATTTATAGAGGTTTAGGTACTTATATTAACCTTATTTTAAGTATTAACTCTAAGTTAATTAGTTTCACTTTTACAATGTCTCTTTGTATTTTTATATAATATGGTTAATAAAATTACTATATACATCCAAGCGACCCCCCAAGTGGTCCATTAATTATGAACCTATCATGATATAAGTCTCTTGGCCGAACCTCAGATTTTTAGGAATTTAATATCAATTAATAATATAATATTAGTTTTAAGAACTCTTTTATGTCAATTTTGACACTATTCAATAGTTGATTTTTGTGAAACTCATAACAGATTGATTACTTCGAAAAAAGTCTATTAAATCAATACTAATATAGCATATTATCCTAGAAAATTATCTTAATTCATTAAATGTTTCATATTATATTTATTTGGGTATTTATAATATCAATTATTTTAATTTTTCACTATTATAGTAATTACTTCATCATTATTGTGTCATAAATAAAATAAAATATTTAATTTTTAAAAATTATAAATAAAATATCATTATGTAGGAAATATTTTTATCTTTCTAATTAATATTTATAATCTATAATCCAACATATATAACACTATGTAACAATTGTTTTTCTAAAAGATATATGCTTGTGTCATTTTTGTATTCATTTTAACTTAATTAAAATAAAGTGTCATTATCACTTACAAGTGGATCCATGGGGTCCCAAAATCGACCCAAAGTTGACCATGGTCGACCATGTATCAACCAATAGGGTTAAGACACGTTTTAGGGTAATTTAGTATTATTATAATATTATTTTTTAACCCTTATTTACCGGATTTACCCTTAACCATGGTAAATAAAATATTTACCGCAGTAATTATTAAAAATGTCTAAAAATAAAAGTTACCTATTTACACAATTTGAACATCCTGATTCCAAATATGGAATCCATTTTCCTATATTCAAAACACAGAAGTGGCAGAAATTAATTTAAA
The DNA here is from genome assembly GCA_963277665.1 of Viscum album. NCBI lineage: Eukaryota > Viridiplantae > Streptophyta > Magnoliopsida > Santalales > Viscaceae > Viscum > Viscum album. The sequence goes on from OY728161.1 coordinate 1,457,186,096, forward strand.
ATTAATTCCCGCTGTCAATACAAAAAGCGTGTTTTTAAGAGATAATAACTATCAAAAGATTGACACTTGTTTATGTTCGGTTTAATTGTAAAATTATGTCCAATGACCAAAATTATATTAAATGGTAAAAATATATTCTAAATATACTTTAAAACTACTAAAATTCATAATTTATCACTATTAATTATTTTGATTAAAAAGTTTTTTTAATTAAAATTTAGTAATTTTCACTATTCATCAAAATATGAAAGTTATCCGAAAAGTACCAAAATTTCACCTTAGGCTAAATTAGATATTCCGAATCCAAAAATGAAGTCTATTTTGAAATATAAAATATATATGATTTCAAAAAGTAGGTATTACTATTCACAACGGCTAGTTTAATTAGTTGTGGTGTGTGTTAGAACTCGAGGTTGCGTACAACACATGCTATCGCATTATTCGAAGGGAAACGTACCGTGGAAGCTTGGGGTGTTACATTCTTATTTTTGGGTTATAGATAAATCATTTCTAGAATGGTATTAATGTACTATATATCATATTTATTCATCCAATTAATTTATATAATCATTATGCAATGAAGATCATGTAGAACTAATCGCATCACATCGTGGAGATGGTATTCCGTATGTACGCACGAGCGATGATATCGTTACCATGATCATGGAATTGTATTAGAGTGTATGTATACTATTTCAGAATAAATATCACTTTACAATAATCATATATTGTAATTATTTAAACCATTATACCCATCCATGTAAGGTGGTGGGGGAAAATAGATTACACCACGGCGTGGAGACGGTATTCTGTACGTACACACGCACAATGATTTCATTTTCCATAGGATGGATAGATGTTGAAATAGGGTTGTTTCATAATTATAATAAAATATCAGTATATGAGTGATACTGATGTTATTACTTCATAATGAAACAACTAAAGAATAAGATGTTGAAGAATAAAGAATTTGGAAAGGATCGGTAATGGATATTACCTCTTTTTGATGCGCCTCTTCTTAACCTCATCTTAAGGTTCTAGGGATGGTCTTTGAAGAAGACCAGAACCTCTAGGATGATTCTAGGAAAGTGGGGAAGTGAAATGGGAAGGGTTTGGTTGAGTATGAAGGCTCAAATTGGTGTGAGGAGGAGAGGGGAACCTTTGGAAATATAATAAATATTAGTTTATATTAAATCGCAACCCCACATAAAAACATCCAAAATGACTCATATCTGAAGATTAGAAGATATATGGTTGTAATCTCATCAACCAAAAAAATTTAGACATGTTAGGAATTTATTTTAAACATTACAAACTTGATTTATCCTTATTTATCAATTTAATTTTATTTGTGGTAATAATATACTAAATTTTAAATTATTATTAATAATTACATATATGTTGTGAATTTTCTATAATTTGACACTTTATGACATTTTCGCCATATAAATTTTAATTTATAATTTTTAAATATTTTTGTGATTTTTAAAATAATTTATAATATGTTATTTTTATAAAATAACAATAGTGTCAATTTTGACACTATTCATTTATTTGAATTTAAATAAAATATATACAGAGGATATGTTCGAACTAAAAGTTTTAATAGATTAATAAAATGTCATTTGTATCTAGAAAACTAGTGGAGCACATTAAATAGTGCATATAATAATTATTTTAATATTTTAAAACCATTAATTTGATATTTTAATTAATAAAATAATTTCAACATCACTATTGTGTCATAATTAATGATAATTATATCATCCCTAAAAATAATAAGTAAATTCCTATGATGTAGATAATTGTATTAGGTTTCTGTAGACTATTCATTCCCGATGTTTCATTAAGTTTATCACCAAATTAAAATTATTATACTTATAAGATTTAAGAAAGTGTCATGTTTTCAGATTCTTTGGTTTTAATAATAATTAAATTATTTTCTAGGAAAAAATCCTATTAAATGCATATAATCCGACCCTTAGGTGATATGGGTCGACTTTTAGTCATCAAATAGGATTCTGGCAGGTGTTAGGGTAATTTTACAATCTTATATTTACCCTTAATTACCCGATTTACCTTTAACTATGGCAAATAAAATTTACTGTAGTTACTATTCATAATCCCAAAAAAAGTAGCCTATTAACATAATTTGGTCCCACTTATTCGGAATATGGAATCCAATTTTTAAAATTCAATACATATATGTTGTAGTAATTAATTTAAAATAAATCTCATTGTTAAGAAAATAGGTTTTAGAAGTTAAAACATTGCCAAATATTGAAATGTTTTTACCTATGAATTCAATGTGAAATAAATGCTAATGACATAAATTATATTAAATGGTAAAAATATATTATATCTGTACATTAAAACCATTAAATATTATAATTTATCAATATAAATTATCTCAATGAAAAAAGTTGTTTTTAATTAAAAATTAGCGTATTTGTACTATTCATCAAAATATTAAAGTTATCAGAAAAATATAAAATATTTATCCAAAGTAAAATTTTATATCCTGATTAAAAAAAAGAATTTTATTTTGTAAAATTAAACTTATAAATGTGTCAAAAACTATATTTAATGTGGGTGCGCCATCAAAAGGCCACAAAACTACGTTTTTTGATAAATACTTATTTTACCCAAAAAAATTATTTTGTTCTCTAACCATGTTCTAGAAAATGTGTAAGTTGAATAATAATGTTTTAAAATATAAAATTCAGTTAATACTATTCATAATGGCTAGTTTATAATATTATAATAATATATCATTGTTTAGTGGATCTCGGTATTGCGTACTAAACACGCTATCGAGGAAGGTCACGATTGCATGTAGCAAAAGATTCATTTGATGATTTATATAACATAAAAATAAAATATTTATCATAAAAGTCTCGGGTGTTACAAATAATGCAGAAAATTTCATAAAAAAGTATAAACATTTATGTAAATGTATTATACTAAAATAGAAGCCTTTAAAAGTAAAATTCCACATAATATGGATAAGATAAATCAAATAATTTAATTTACATACTCACATGAATATTCTACCTTTTGAATATTCACATGTAATATTAGTATACAATTTTGTAATGATGGAATGCATAATTCCAGACATCATAACAACATAATCAAGGCCTCGTGAAATGACTAAAAATAAGATCTTTTCAAAACATTTTTCCAAGACACTATTTTTTTATGAGACCTTTCATTCCATCAAGGAGCTATAGTGGGTTCCAGCCGTTACTTAATAAGTCCAATGCATTTCTCATATAAAAAGGTTGAAACATAGCATAAACATTCATATAAAAACATACATATTAAATGTTAATACATCAACCATAAAAATGAATTGTATAAAAATAACACATCCACATTCAAACATATCATAATAATATTAATACAATAAGGAATATTGTATCGTAATAAATCAACTTCAAAGATGTTTAAAATCCATCAAATGGATGTTGACATTGATGAAATCAGAAACCATTTGAGAGAAATATCTCTTTATATTTTCAAATAAATTAAATGTCACATAATTAAAAATGAAAATATTTATTTTTATAAGATTCTTATAATATTGTAAGGGATGCTTATAATGTGTAATAATGGCATAAAATAGATGCACCTACGAGAAAAGTAAAAAAAACATTATTACCTTAATTTGTCGAAAAGGTCATAAAGTACCTTGTTTGTAAAATGATGAAAATATTCCTCTAATTTTTTTATAAATATTAAAAAAATATTAAAAATAAATATAACTAATAGTATAGTAACAAGTAATAATGTTTTGAAATACATTTCTATGAAACACGGATAGGGACGATAATGAAGTCCCAGTAGATAGTTACCTAAATATATCCTCAGATAATAAAGGGATTTTAAAAAATAACCCTTACCTTTTACATTTATTGGTCGATGGTACATTAACCTCATTTTTAATAGATAAATCATTGTTATTAAATTATTCAAGAACCATGTACATAAATATGATATAATATATGATTTTTTAATATAGCTTTGTTAATAATATTTATGTAGTATAATTGTTTCGGGTTTGAGATGATTTGTATTCCTTTATATGTTTTGTTAAATAAGTAATTTATTATATGGATAAGATGTATTTGATTCATATAAAAAATTATATTAAGTTCCTAAACATTATTTTTATTTATATAATAAAAATTATTCATGAATGGTTATGATGGGGAATTAATATAATCACATTCTTGGTGATGGTAATTCGTATGTATCCACAAGCAACAACACCATTTTAATGATCCTGAAATCATATGTAATTGGATTTTATATCATATTAAAATAATTTTTAACAGTTTATATTTTATATTTATATAATTTATAATCATTATTAAACCCATCAATAAAAAGAAGTGTCAAATAACAAACTGCACCATGGCCGGGACACGGTGAATCGTACGTATGCATGTATGGTTACTTTGTCATTCATAGGATGGAAAGAACAATGAATTTAATTGTACCATATTTATAATAACATATAATTAATTATAAGGTACTGGAGTAATTATTTTGTTGTGGAAAAAACAAAGAAAGAGGATGTGTAAGAAGAAAAGAACATTGAAATAGGTGATGAAATTATTACCGCTTCTTCGAGTTCTTCCTTTATATTTGATCAAAAGTGTTTCATTGGTTGCCTTATGATCAATGTATGTCCTCTAAGATGAGTTTAGGGTTCTTCAAAGGATATTTGAGTAGGTATTGACCTACCCAAATGGAATTGGTGGTGTGAAATTAAGAGAAGGGGATGCACCCAATTATAAGAGAGGTGAGGGTCACTTTAGGAAAAACTTGAAATATTATATTATTATACCATCATATTTGGTTTATAATGGATCCAAAAAGATTTTTTTTCTAGGATAAGGTGTGGTTGGGTATAAAACCTCTCCACAAATATGTTTTAGATAGTTTGAGGTCACCACATTAATCTTATATTTTAGATTTAATTCATAGTTAAATAAGTTAACTTTTACCATGTATTTTTGTATTATTATAATAAATTGTTAATAAACATAATATAAAAATCTAAGAGAACCATAAGTGGTTAATTATTGATATATTTATAATTATCTATCCTTTTTATGTTCCTTATATTTTTATTTATATTATATCAATTAATAATATAGTATTTGTTTTTAAAACTCACTTAGGTCAATTTTGACACTATTTTGTATTTAGTTTTTTTGAAAGTCGTAACAAATTTAAAACATTGAAAAAAATTAATTATTCAGCCCTAATGTTCCATATTAACCGAGATAAGTTTTATAATACATAAAATGTCTCAATATACAATATTTTAAATATTTATAATATAAATTATTTAAATAATTTGATAATAGGGTTTTTACTGCCACATCATTTTGTCATAAATAAATTTAATTATTTAATGTCTAAAAATTATAAATAAAATACCATTATGTAGGAAATAGATTTATATTTATAATGAATATTTATAGTCAAGTTTATCATATGTATAACCCTATATTAAAAATGTTTTATTTATTAATCATGTAATTTAACACTTTTACTCTTATTAAAATAATAATAAATGTCTTAATCTAATCCAATTGAACCAAAAGGATCATATTATAATCCTAAGGTTGATTTTGGTAGAAATAAACTTATAAAATAAAATTAGGTCATGGGTTATGTTATGTATAATATCACTTTTACCTTCAATTACCCTATTTTTGTTTAATCATGGTAAATAAAATTCAAAAGTTACTATTCACACATAAATTATTTTCATCCTATTGAAACAAGTTTTACTTAATTATTTCAACTCAATATCTCATATTTTTGAAATTCAATTCCTAAAAACTATAAAATTATCTTTTATGTAAATTTTCTAATATGCCTAGAAGGTGGGTAAAAGGCGTTAAAAATTTTAATAAATTTTTATATATCAAATCTTATTATAAAAAGACTTCAATGAATTAAATTCAACTAATATAGGTATTATGTATCTATTTTGTCATTAAATTTTTTTTAAAAAATATTATTTAAATAAAAAGACTGTTTTAAACAATAATAGAGTTTTTTTCAATATTCATCAAAAATTAAATATTTGTATAAAAATACAAAAAATTCATCCTAAGCTATTCTTGATATCTTGAATCCAAAAATGAAGTCCATTTTAAAAAATAAAATTTTTAATGTTTTAAAAATGTGGTATTACTATTTATAATAGCTAAATTGATTGGTCGTGGTGTGTTAGAACTCGAATTTTCATATTAGACAAGCTATTGAATAATTCAAAGAGAAATGTGCCATGGATGCTTAGGGTGTTGAAATTTCTTCACCTTTAAATAATTTCATTCTTGAAATTTCTAGAATATTATTGCATAACATGATTTAGGTTGTTTTTCATCATTAGTTCCTCATGATCCCATTTTCCTCTTCCATCTTATGGTTTCTCTATAGAAATTTTACCAAACTAGTCATCTGGTTTCTCAACACTTGTTATCTAGTATCAAAAATCTTGACACTATCTTCGCAATAAGTCATTTAGGGTTCCAGGTCAATTTTATCATATGTGAGTACTTGCGTTGGGTCAAACATGTATTATCTCAACAGTGATATGTGGAACATGTCATGAAGTTTAGAGGGACATGGAGGCATGGCCAAACGCTAAGCTACCACTCTAATTCATTGTAAAATTTTTAAATGACAAATGTACCTAGGGAATTATTTAACTCTCATGCCAAATTTTATAACACCAATCCATGTAGATACCTTCAAGAAAACAAGATGTCCTACTTGAAATTCCATGTCATTCTTTCAGTTGTTACTATAGCTCTTTTTCCTATTTTGAGCTTCATTGATGTGGGTTTGGATAATATTTACATTTTCCATTGTTTCTTCCATAAGATATGGGCCTACATGTTTTCATTCACCAACATCATCCCAACCATTTGGTGTGTGACATTAATAGTTCATATGGTGCCATTTGAATATTTCAATGGGAGATATTATTATTTGAAATTATACCAGAGGTAAATATAGATCCCACATACCTTGAAAGTCATGTGATAAAGTTATCAACTTTTAATATATTGTTTGAATAGTTATTTATTATTGTACTTCAGTTTTAGGGTGGAAGGTAGTGGTCATATGAAGTTAAGTATCCATGGAATTTTGATGAAATTTCTAGAATCTTGATGTAAATTGGGGATCATGATCAGAAACAATCGACAGTGGTACACAATGATGTCTTAAAACTTCATTAATATAATGTTTTTCTAAATGTTAAAGTGTTAAATATTATCTTATAGAAATAAAACGTGCGGAATTGGAAAGATAATCAAAAATGACCCTTACTACATCATTCCTTCTTGGAGTATTTGTTACCCCATTAAACATTACACTGTAATATCATCCCATTTCCACTTAGGTATGGGAAGTGGTTTCAAGACTACACCAGGATGTTATCTTCCATCAATAACCTATTGAAAAAAAAATACATCATTAAACATATTAAGTAGTATCCCTCTTCATGTTGTCCCACAAATAATGTTCCTTCAAATCTCTTTACATCATAGTTCTACATGGTGTATAGTGAAATTGGATTTATGAGCATCATCCAAAAATTTACTTTTTTGATCAGGTATATTATGAACACAAAGTATCATCCCAAATATCAAAATTCCATCTACATATATTAATAAAATCAATCTCTCATCTTTCACAACATTTTTTTTTGAGACTCCTCATCATCAGTATAAGAACTTTTTATCCTTTATATTAAATATTTTTTGGAAATAATTAGAAAAAGTATTGTTATGTCACCTTCCATGGTTATTCCCATATCCATCGTTACTATATCCATCAACATATGATCCCTTTCAGCTCTCATCATGTTTAAAACTCCATGATCATTTCTTCTCAAAACTTATTACACCTTATTAGACTTCTCAGGGTGGTATTGTATAGTGTAATAATAATTCACGAGTAGTAAAATCCTTCATCTTTCCCTCATCTTGAGTTCTTTTTGTGAGAAAATATACATCAAACTCTTGTGATCGATGTATATATCAAATTTTTCACCATAGAGATAGTGTCTCCATACCATCAAATAAAATATTACAGCTGTTAACTCAATATCATGATTGATAATGTTTGGATCTTTATTTTTTTGCTGACTTGATTCAACGGAAATAACCCTATCATTCTGCATAAATATCCAACCCATTCCTTCTATTGATTCATAATAAAAAAACAAACCCATCAATCCAAGATGGTGTAGTCAATATATGATCATTTACTAATATTTTCATCAGTTCTTCAAAATCTTATTCACACTCATTTTTCAAAAATAATTTACCACTTTATGTTTGATTTTGGTTAATGAGTTATCCAATCAGGAAAATTTCTATATGAAACACCGATAATAACATGCTAAACCAATATAACTGTGTACCTCATTTATATTTTCCATTTTTGGTGGTTCATGGATTTTATATGTAATTATAGGATCAACAAGGATTCCATCATTTGAGACAATATGGCCAATAAAATAAATCTCTTGAATCTAGAATCGCACATGCTAAACTTCCAATATAATTCATTTCTTCTATGAGTCTTTAGAATATTGAGAATGTGATTTTCATGATCATCATAGAATTTAGAGTATACCACGATATAATTAATAAATACCACTATATATTCATCAAGATATTCCATAAAAAATCTTTTCAATAGATACATGATGATTTAGGGTGAATTAGTCAATCTAAAAGTCATTACTGTAAACTCCAAATTCCTATACCTAGAATGTAATGATGTATTCGGAATTTCTTCCCTCTTCACACACAAATTATGATATCCAGATCGAAGTTAAATCTTTGAAAAATATTGAGTTCCATGGTGTTGATAGAATATATCATCAATGATAGGTAGGTGATACTTTTTCTTTATTGTTATATCATTGATCTCCCTGTAGTCATTACACAACCTCATATATCCATATTTCTACATTACAAAAAGAACAGTGACTCCCCATGTAGAAACACTAGGAAGAATAAATCATTTATTAATCAATTACTCTAGTTTTTTTCTTTAGTTCCACTAATTCCATAGTGACCATTTTATAAGGTGTTTTCGATATATGCACTGAACCAGGAATTAAATCAATGGAAAACTCAATTTCTCATCATGGAGGATGTCTAGGTAAATCCTCTAGAAACACATCTACATATTCTTGCACAATAAGTACATCCTCTATTTTAATTTTTTCCTCACCGGTACTTATTTCTTTTTCTTTATCTCCAATAATTGAATTTAGTAGAGCCACTAGATGTGGATCTAGATAAGCAACAGATGATGGAATCTATTCTCTACAGATAAGGTACTCCTTATCATCATCGCAAATTGTAACCTTATTATTCTTATAACACTTTTTCACATAATGGAATGAAATACAATATATAATAAGGATTATATCAATATAAATCATGGATATAATGAAGAGATTAGTAGATAAATAACATTCATATGCCCTAATAGGAACTGATTCACACAACACTTTTGTAATTATTCTTCCCTTAGGTGAATTTACCAAATACTTCCCTGATAAATAAAATTGTAAATATCAAATTTTATTAGAAAACATGTAATATATGAAATAATGTGTTGATTCAAAATCAAATAATGCATTGGCTAAATTTTAGGAATCAGTTATATTACCTTCCCCCACGTCATTCAGAGATTCAACCTCAGCAGTAGTGATCTCATAAGCTTGTCATTTATCCATTTTACTTTTATGAGGTATGATTCAATGGTTATTAAGAAATTCATTTTCAATATTCCCAATTTTCTATTATTGTAGCATTCAACACTGTCAACCTATTTCCTTCCTTAGCAATTACATGCTTGGTGGACTTTTTCAACAAACTTGCAACAGACTCCCATTCCCTTTAATAAATTACTTGGGTGTTTCTTCCGAAATTTACTGGAAGTAGGAAATTCAACATTTCTCTTCTTCCCCTTATATTCTTATACATAGTGTTCAGAATATATCTTCTTCTCTTTCTTTTCATTGATGTTGTAAGATTTAGGGAATTCATTTTCAGTCTTGATTGAAAAAGAGATGATATTTTGTACGATGATAAGGATTATGAGAATAATTATCGATGGATAAATTTGTTTAACCCCTTGAAGAATCGATCAATAATAAACCTTGGGTTACGTATATAATTTGTTGCATGACTTACTAAACTTTTAAAATTAAACCCATACTTTTCGACATTCTCATCGTCCTTTTTCCTCACACTCAGAAATTGTATTTCCATATCCAATCAATGTTCACATGAAAAGGATTTTTTAAGAAAAAACCTTTAAACTCTCCCTATTACATATTTGATACTTCTTCATCCTCCTATGTGTTTTGAATTAATGACCATCATTGATCCGTATCTCCCATAAGGAAATGAACTACCATGAAAACATTTCCCCATTTCCTACTCTCTAATGTAGGAAATATTTCTCAATAAGGAACATATCAATTGCTCATATACAAATGGATTTTTAGTTCCATTTACTGTTGGTGGTTGTTTCCACATGAAGTGATCTAGCATTGATCCTCCACATTGAGGATCAGGGTACTCCATACAAGTATGGTTATTATTCATTACCTGAGTGAGTTATCACAATATGGTAATAATGTTTTCAGTACCAATTGCATCACCAACACCACTATAATTATCTAGGGTAGGAGGAAAATCCCAACATGGATTACATGTGTTGATACGATTTCCATTCTTTCCACTAGGCTCCATTTTTAAACAATGTAATACACTAGATAAGAGAATGAATCGTAATACATAATTCCAAACTAGTAAAATAACTAATATAAATTAAACAGTTTATTGATATAATCTATAGTCATAAAAATATTTTTCTTTGAGAAATTATATACTCATAAATCCTTCATAGTTGTTTTTAATGAAAATGTGAGTTATCCTAAGCATATCCCTCTAGAGTTTCATAACCATGAGTGGAACAAGGACCATTGTCGTTTACCAGGATACCCATGTTTGAGCTTAAAACTCATTGTCAGAGTTTTCACTCTTAGGTACAATTGTGCCAGAGCAGCCTCTACCTGCTCGAATCCAGACAGGTATGTATTTCTTGGAAAATACACAAAGTATCTACATTAACAATTTCGAGGAAGTTCTTCTATACTAATACTCAATTTATATTTTAGGTTAATATTATCAAATAAATGATTTTCAAAATCAAGCTTCCAATTTTGTATTAAACATTCTCTGATACCAACTGTAATGCCACAAACCTAGTTACCTAGTGTCTTTCCATTATTACATAACATTTTCATGATCATAAGAGGTTAAATACCTAAAGATCGATCAATTTAGTAGCCTTCGATGTGGTAGATTCATAAATAAGATTTACATTACATTATCAAATTAAAAAACAACATGGTGTCTAATTTGACTACATTCATCTACCTTAGAATATCCCTACTCGTAAGTCATAATATACTTCTTCGCATCCTTGAAAAAATAAAAAATATAAAGGGGTGAGTTCAGGTACCCATTATGGATAACAATATTGCGGAAACAGTCATAGATAAGCATAAACATTTAAGAAAATATATAAGTATAAAACACAAGAATTTTAAACTTAAACATACAAATAATATGGAAACGATCAATCAAGTAACGCCATTTACTTATTTACATGGATATTCTATTAGTCTAATAATCACATGTAATATCAATAGCCAATTTCAAAATGATGGAATGTACAATGTCGGACATCATAACAACGTAGTCAGGGTCTCATGCCAAGACTACAAATAAGATTTTTTCATGGCCTTGTGCCAAGAAACTCGTTTGTCTCATTAGACCTACCGATGCATTGAGGAGTTGTAGCTGGCTCCACCTTTACTTAATAAGTCCAATGCATTCCTCATATGAAAAGTTTGAAACATTACAAAAAAATAGTATTAAAACTATCATAAAAATTGTTAATACATTAACCATAAACCATAAATGGTAAAGAAATAACACATCCACAGTCAAACATATCCCAAAACCATCAATACAATATGGAATATTTTATCATAATAATTCAAAATCAAACATTTGAAAAATCTATCAATGGATGTTGACATAGTTGAAAAAAAAAATATTTGAGAGAAATATCTATTTCTATTTTGAAATCATTTAAGAGTCACATAATTATTAAAGGAAACATGTATTTTTAAAATATTCATATAATCTTGTAAAAGAAGCTTAGAATTTTTTATAATGTTAGAAAAATAGTTTCACCCCCCATATAAGTTAAAACACATTCTTAAATATATTTTTGGAAAAGGACATAAAATTTCTTTTTAAAAAATGATGAAATGATTCCTTCAAAAGAATTTTATAAAAATTCAACCAAGGGTATTAATAAATTTAATGCATAGAATATTAAGTAGTAATAATGCTTTGAAATTCATTTTTAGGAAACCCAGATGAGGAAGATAAGAATGTCCCAATATATACAAAGTAAAAATAATCTTAGTTAATAATGAGATTTTCAAAAATAATACTTACCTTGTACATTTCCTAGGACGAGGGTATGTTAAACTATATTATAATAGTTAAATCATAGTTATTAAATTATAAAAAAATTATATACATAAATATGATATTATATAAGATCTTCTAATATCTCTTTGTCAATAATATTTCAGCAGTATCCTTCTTTCAGGTGTTAACTAATTCGTTTTCCTTTATATGTTTTATTATGTAATTCATGTTTTATATGGATATAATGTTTTTGATTCATATACAGAATTATATTATGTTTTTAAAAATTATTTTTATTCATAAAATGATTGTTATTCTTGAATGGTTATGATGGGGAATTAATCTCATTGCGTTCATGGGGAGATAATCCCTATGTACGCACGAGCGACAATACCATTCTATTGATGGTGAAAACATATGTAATTGGATGGTATATCATATATAAAGAATACATAATATGATATATTTATTATTTAAATAAATTATACTCATTATTATAACTATCCAAATAATGATGTGTTGAATAACAATCTACCCCACGACGTGCAGACGGTAAGTCATACGTCCACACGTATGGTGACTTTTTCATTTATAAGAACAATAAAACAAAGAATATGGTTTTAAAATATTTATAATGACATAACTATAATATATGTTACTAGAGATATTATATTGGTATGAAAACAACAAATAAAAAGGATGTGGAAGAAGAAATTTTTTTTGAATGAGGTGATGAAATTATATCCTCTACTTCGAGTGTTCCTTTTGATTTGACCTAAAGGGATCCATAGGTTAAATTATGATAAATGTAAGGACCATAGGTTGTAGTGATGGTTGTTGGGAAGATATTTGAGTAGGGTTTGGCTGAGCCAAACTTCTTTAGAAGTGTTAAAATAAGAGAAGTGGAAGTACCCTTTTATAAGAGAGGTAAGGGTCACTTTAGGAAAAAATAGAAAATATTATTATATTACACAATAATATTCAGTTTATAACAGATAAAAAATGATTTATTTAAAGGATATGGTGGGGATGGGTCAAAAAAATATCAACCAATAGGTTTTAGATATGTTTAGGTCACTATATTACCCTTAGCTTTTAGGTTTAACTCTTAGTTAAATAGTTTAACTTTTACCATGTATTCTTGTATTATTATAATATATGGTTAATAAACATTCTATAAAAGACAAGAAGAACCCATGTGGTTTATAATTGATATATCAAACCTTATCGATTTTCTTTGTCCCATCTGTAGTTTTTTTAGGAATACTATATCAGTTAATAATATAGTATTTGTATTATAAACTCATTAATGCCAACTTTCATAATATTTTGTATTTGGTTCTTGTAGAAGCCATAAAAACTTCATAACAGAAAAAATAATTATTAAATCAACACTAAAAAGTAATATTAACCAAAAAAATCATGGAATATACCAAAAGTATGAATTTACAATTATATTAATATTTATAATATCAAATATTTTAATCATTCAATAATAAAATAATTACTTCATCATCATTGTGTCCTAAATAAATTTAATTATTTAATGTCTAAAAATTATAACTTGAATAAAATCATGTAGGAAATTATTCAATATTTCTAATGAATATTTATAGTAGAATTTTTCTTATATATATCTTTATATTAAAAATGGCTTAGTTATTAAACATTGAATTTAACACTTTTAACTTTTATTTAAATAATAATGCAAGTCTTAATAAAATCCTTGTGAACCAAAAGGATCATATAATATTCTTGAGGATTATTTTTTTCAAAATAAACATATCCAATAGAATTAGTACATATGCTAGGGTAATTATAATGTCATTTTTATCATTAATTACCTTATTTTCTTTTAACTTTAGTAAATAAAAATCAAAAGATATTATACACCAAAAAATTATTTTCATCCTATTGAACGAAATTTTACTTACTAATGTCCACAATGTATCTTGGATTTTTTAAATTCAATTCTCAGAAGTGGTGAAATTATGTTTTATGCAAATATTTTAAAATTCCTAGAAGGTGGGAAAAAGGGGTTAAATTTTTTAATAAAATTTTATATTTATAATCTTTTTTTAAAATTAATCCAATGAATTACAATGAACTAATATATGTATTATGTTTATATTCTGGCCTAAAATAAATTTAAATTAAATAAATTATTATTTAATTAAAATATATTTTTTAAACAATAAAAGAGTGTCTTTTACTATTCATTAAAAATTGATAGTTTTACGAAAAAAAACCCATCAACCCAAAATAATTTTGATATTCTGAATCAGAAAATATAGTCCATTTTGAAAAATAAATTTTAAAAAATATAAAACACATTTTATTACTATTTATGACAGCTAGTTTGATCGGTCATGTTGTGCTAGAACTCGAAGTTGCGTACAATGAAAGATATTTCATTATTACAAAGGAAACATACCGTGGAAGCTTGGGTTGTAACATAAAATATGGAACTTGACTGAGAACAAAGAGGTGTTAAGTTAATAATGTTTTCTTATGAATTACCCATCCCCTTATGTTTTGAAAATCAGAAACACATTATCGTAACGAAAACTTGTTTTTTCATAAGGATTATTTTGAAATGGAAATTTTCCATTCTCAAAAGAATATTTTTGTCTTTAGATATGTTTTAATTATTTGGTTTTATAATCTCTCTAAATCAAAATCATTTTATTAATATATCAAAATTTATTATTCTTATGTAAAACCTCAGAATATTTTTGTTCCTTGTATATAGAGTGTTTTGTTTTCAAAGCCTAAATTATCTAAAATTGAGATTCCAAATTCTCCGAAATTCAGACTCCGAATTCTCTAAAATTCTGATTCCGAATTTTCTAAAATTCAAACTCTGAATTATCTAAAATATAGATTTTGAAGATTATGAAATTCAAACTATGAATTATATGAAATTCACAATCTAAATTTAATGAAATTAAGATTCCTAATTCTCTGAAATTTAGAGTCTCATTTCTATAAAAAAATTGACATTGAATTATCTGATATTCAGACACAAAATTCTCTAAAATTCAGACACTGAATTATCTGAAATTGAGTCTATGAATTCCTTATAATTCATTATCTGAATACTTTATAATTCAGAATCTGAATTTCTGATAATACAGACTCCTAATTCCTTTGAATTTAGACTCATAATTCCTCTAAATACTCACTCATAATTCCTCAAAATATGGACCCCAAATTTCTCCTCATTCTTTCTACAAAATTAACAGAATTCTATATCTAAATTCATCTGAATTGAGACTTCAAATTCCTCATAATTCAGATTCCAAATTCATTATAATTCAGACTGAAGAATCTATAGAATTCATATTCCTAATTCAATATAAAACTGATTCTGAATATCCATGTCTTGTAAACTCTGAATGTTTATTTAGTTATACTCTTAATTTTACTTTTCCGTAGGCTCTAAAAAATATATTTTATTAGGAAACATCATTTTTCAAACACATGTTATTGATATGAAATAATTTCATGTAATCAGTTTCTAGCTAAACATTTAATGAGTGACACGTGTATAGGTACCTTAGAGATTAAATGGAAAATATGACCATTGGAGTTGTGCCTATAAATAGGAACAAATTTGGAAGATTTCATAATCGTATAACCGCTCCATCAGTATAGATATTAAGTGACATTAAAGTGATATAAATAGAGAGTGACTTTCATTACTTATGCATACTGATCATCTTGTTCATCTTTCTACATACAAATCAGATTATTGTGGAGTACTATTGAGGGTTTCAATGGATAGGAAGACATAGGTGACGACTACCTTATAGTTCGATGGCTTCACGAGATAAAAAAAATAGAGGTGCCTAATTCCTTAATGTTCTAGGGAATACGAGGATAACAAGACATTTTATGATATTTCTATTGAGGACTTACCCTATTTTGGGGTAAATCGACTTTCTTGAAAGTATAAATCAAGGGATGATTATCCAAGGATGTTGGACACCCTACTCTTTCAGTTAAAATATTTCATATATGTATCTTGTTTAGTTCTTTGTTTATTTTCGATATATTAATATAAATCAAGAAGCTATAACCTTCTTATATATTCTTATTCTTTTGTTTACTCTGATAAATAAGAATCTATACACTTTAAAGAAGAATATTTACCTAAGTAAACTTTCTTTAAGTTTCAATTCCTAAACCATATTTCTGGAACCTAGTATGTTTTTTATAGAACAATTTTAGGGGTTCTGAATTTATCATGTTTAACTTTTCTAAACATAGTTTTCCATGAGGTTAAAATAATTGTTTTTAAACATAAAATTCACCCTCTTGTGATTGATCATCTACATTCGTATTTTGATCCTAAAATTTGTATCAAAGGAGATATCTAAAAAATATGTACGAACATATAAGTTTTCTTGGTCAGGTATACCTTGTTCTAAATTTTCTTGCATAATTTTTTTTCTAATGATTTTCAAAGAAATTATTTATCTTTTTTTATAAAATTTTCTATTAACATGTTTTTTGGTATGATAATTTATTATAGTATAAATAGAATGAATATTTTTCCTATTGAAAATATAAATCTTACTAGACCATCTATTTTTTTATGGTAATAATAATGAGTATTGTAGAGATAGAATGAAGACATATTTTATTAATAATGTAGTAGACAATTATTTCATGCTTACTGATGATTAAAAAATTATTTTCCAAGATGTAAAACAATTAACTAACCAATAAAAGTCATAATATCAACTAAATTACATGGTATGTAATACTTTGTCGTGTTCATTGAACATGAATATATAGTCAGATTTCTTCTTGTGAAGTAGCTTACTGAATCTGGAAGAAAATTGAGGTTACTCATTTTTTAATGTCTAATGTGGTAGATAATAGAAGAGATATTCATAAAGAGTAATATCATAGATTTATATATCCTTATAATTAAATGTTTTGAATGTGTATCAAAGATTTATGAACATTGTCAACATTTGACAAACTATGGGAGAGAAAGGCCTTGATGATGAAGCTCTTGTTGACCAAATAATTGGAATTATGCCAAATAACTGGGAATCAAGAAGGAAAATTATTGATGAGAAATGGAATGTATCTCAAATTACGAGTGTAGAATGATAATATAGTTGACATTTGGACAAAAATTATTTTTTAAACAAAACCCAATATTTAGTTATTCAAAAATATTATTTTTCTATGAAAATGTTGATTCCTAAAATTTTCCTTTTTGAAATTTCAAGATCCATGAATGTTTGAATTCTGAAAGGAAAACTCTTTTATTCTCATGAAAATAAATATAGTACCAACAAAAATACATGGTACATTGATAGTATATGTTTCTGAAATTTTACTGGTGACAAAAACCTCTTTGAAAATATTATCAAGAATAAATGAGGAAATGTAAATTTCAGAGATAATGATCAGGAATAAATTATTGGTATAGGTAACATTGTTCTTCTGAAAAATATATATTTCAGGTGTTTTATTTTTATTATTATTAAGAACAACTTCATTATAATACGTCAATTATGTGATGGAGGTTACCTTGTGAATTTTATGAATGATAATCACATATCACACAATTCGAAGGAATAATTAATTCTTTCTACCCATAGGTAAGAGAACATATACAACCTAAACATTCAAGGCCATATGGGTCATGATCATCCTTTCCTTAGGGAAATAGAAGATAAATATTGGAAATGTAATATATTTTTAGAACACTATAACATTAGGAAACTATGACAACCCTCAAAAAATACTTTTTAGGGATTTATCAGAGCCTAAATTTGATTCTTCAAATGTTTATGATCCCTGTTAATTTGGAAATAAACATAAATCGTGTTTTAATTAAATTTATGAAGTCACAACATTTGATGAATTATAGTTATTGAATACGGATGTTTTCAGTTAAACACAACCTGGATGTATTGGTGGGAAATATTTTGTATTTTTATAAATTGATGATTACACAAGATATATGTCAGTTTATTTTCTAACAATGAAATATGAAGATGTTTCATTTTTAAAAAATTATAAAGACCAAGATAAATTTGAGAAAAAACTTCTTTGATAAATATTTATAGTGATCATGGAGGAGAATTTCAAAATTATTATTTTGAATCATTTTATAGTAAAGAAGGCATTACTAATAAATACTCTGCTGCAAGAACTCCACAGTAGAATGGTGTTGTTGAATAAAGTAAAAAAATTCTTCAAGAGATAATTAGAACCATGATGATTGAATATTCTATTCTGAATAAATTTTGGGATGAATTTCATAGTACGACATGTTATACTACAAATAAAGTTTTAATCAGATATTTTCTAAATAAAAAACATTATTAATTGTGTAATGGTAGAAAACCTAGACTTTCTATCTTGAATGTATTTGTTTGCAAAGTACTCATACATAATACTAAAGATAACTTACATATGTTTTGAACCCAAATCTGATAAAGGAATTTTCCTAAGATACTCTTGATCTTATAAGGATTACAATGTTTTAAAAAAAACATGTACTATTGAAGAAACAGTACGTGTTAAATTTTATGAAAGTGATCATTTTGTTTTTAAACAACCCCAACGTACATTTTTAGATGTGTTTTCAAAAATAGATTTTCAACCCATGATAGAAGATTCAATTTATGAGGAAAAGGTTCCACATAATATTTTTGAAGCATTTAACCTAGAATATTTTCTACCAAATGATGATGAATTTGTTTTAAAAAACCCAAATCAGTTGTTTCTAAAGAATTATCCTAGTGGTTATATCATTGGTGATATAAATCAACATGTATGGTTTTAGGTTCCTTCATAATGGTAGTAGAACACCTATAATTAGTAACACCCAAATATCTCATAGTACGTTTTTCTTCAATGTAATTTGATAACTTGCACAACACGCAACACCGAGTTCAAGCACACCACAAGATTACCAAAATAGCCGTTAAAAAGAAGTTATGAATAGTATTAACTAAATTTTGAACATTATATAATCCTTATAATTTTAGAATCCATTTTATGAGTCTCTTAGACATAATTTAAAAACTAATTCAATTTTTTATATAAAAGAAGTATTTTTCAAATAATGAACTTTTACCGTATTCTAATGGTGAAAAGTTATTAAATACATTATATGAAACATTTATATATTCAATTTATCAAAATAAACTTATTATTTAGATTTAGGACATAAGAATTTAGTTTCAATAAAATTTTTGTGTTTTTATGATAAAATTCATTTTTGGGTGAATGGTGAAAAATAATATATTTTAACTGAAAATAACTTTTTTAATAAAAAAATTTGTGTTAAATTATACATTTTAATGGTTTTTAAGTACAAATAGATTATATTTTTACCATTTAATGCAATGATGGTCATTATAAGTAATTTAAATTTTAAATTGGACATAGAAAAGTGTCAATCATTTGATAGTAATTATTTCCTAAAAATACGCCTTTTGGTTTTGACAATGTGAATGAATATTAAATTAATAAATGTACCTTAAATGTTTTAAATTAGGTAAAACAAACTTCATTTTTGGATTCATAATATTGAAATTCACCTTGGGTCAATTTTTGGTATTTTTCTAAAAACTTTCAATTTTTGATGAATAGTGAAAAACACTCAGTTATAGTTTAAAACTGAATTTTTATTTAAATAACTATTTATTTAATTTATATTTATTTAATGTCAATATAGATAAATAATACCAATATATGTTCAATTTAATTCATTGGAGTTAGTTTAGAATAATTTTAGATATATAAAAATTTTATTGAACTGTCACCGTCTTTTACCTACCTCCTAGGAGAATTTTGAAATTCATATAAAACGTAATTTTACCGCTTCGTTGAGTGTAATTTCTAAAATCCGAGATCATTGATTAATATCAAGGAGTAAAATGTGGTTCAATAATATAAACATAATTTTTTTTGTGAATAGTAACTTTTAACTTTTATTTACCACTGTAAAAAGTGAATATGGTAATTAAGGGTAAAAATGATAAAAATATTTCCCTAACACAAGTCCTAATTCTATTTTACAAGTGTGTCTCGACCAAAAAAAACATTAGGAATAAAATATTATCATCTAGATCCACTTTGAATATATTAGGAAATTTATTATTATTTAATTTGAAGAAGAGTTAAAAGAGTTAAAATCAATTTTTAATAATTAAAACATTTTTAATATACGGTTAAATATAAGATAAATTAGATTATAAATATTAATTAGAAAGATAATAATATTTATTTCATAATGATATTTTATTTGTAATTTTTATACATTAAAACATTAAATTTATTTATGACACATTGGTGATGCAGTAATTACCTAATTAATGAAATTTTAAAATAATTGATATTATAAATATCAAAATAAATGTAATTTGAGACTTTTTCTGAATTCCACTAATTTTAGAGGTTAATATTACATATTATGGTTGGTTAGATTAATTTTTTTTGACGTAATAATTCTTTTATAAATTAAAAAAAAAACAAAATACCAAATAGTGTCAAAATTGACATAAAAAGAGTTTTTAAAAGAAATATTATATTATTAATTGATATTAAATTCTTAAAAATATAACATTCTGCCAAACGACTTATATCCTGATATGTGTATCATTAATGGACCACTTGGGGGTTTCTTGGATGTATATAGTAAGTTTATTAACTATATAATATAAAAATAGAAAGTGACATGGTTAATGTCAATCTAATTAACTAAGAGTTAAAACTAAAAGATAATATTAATATAATGACCCAAACTAGTCTAAAATATATTGGTTGAAAGTATTTAGCCCATACCCACCTTATAATTTGAATAATCAACTTTTTAGCCTTTATAAACTGAATATGAATTTATTATAAATTAATACTTTTAGTTTTTCCAAAAGAGTCCCAACTCCCACTTATAAAAGGACACCATTTCTAACCAATTCTTCAACTATTCAAAGCTTTTTGGTTCGGCCAACCCCTGCCAAAATATTCTCTCAACTTCCCTCAATTAATCCTAGAGGCCTTTGTTTAATCATAAAGCCAATCTAAGGAGCCCTTTTGATCAAATCAAAAGGAAGAACCCTAAGAAGAGGTAATGTTTTCCCCACCCTCTTTCAAGTTTCTTTCTTCTTAAACTTCTACTTTATTTGTTATTTCCATTATAAAATAATAACTACAGTATCTTCTATATAATATGATGTTATTATAAATATGGTACGACCATATTCGGTATTCTATCCATCCTTTGAATGACATGTCACCATATATGCGTAAGTACGGCTTACTGTCACCACGTCGTGGTGTAATTGTTATTCAATACACCATTGTTTGGATGTGTATAATAATAATGTGTAATTCATGTAAATAATAAATATAACATGATACTGATTCTGTATATAAGATATACCATCCAATTATATGTTATTTTAAAATCAAAAGAATGATATTGTCGTCTGTGCGTACGTATGGACTATCGTCTCCACGAACGCGATGAGATTCATTCCCTATCATATCCATTAAAGACTAATTCTCTTTTAATGATTAAAAATAATGTTTAGGGACTTGATATAATTCTGGATATGAATACGATACAACCTATCCATAACATAAATGGATTATGTAACAAAACAGATAAAAGAAAACGAGTAAGTTAACACCCGAAACAATGATAATACTAATATATTATTAACAAAGCAATGTTAAAAGATCATATATGATATAATATTAATGTATATGATTATTGTATAATTTAATAACAATTATTTCACCATTATACTGGATCTTAACCTACCAATAACCAAAGAAAAGTATAAGGTAAGGGTTTATTTCACAATCCCATCATTATCCGTGGTTGTTTTTACGTAATTTTCTACTAGGACCTCTTTATCATCTAAGTCCATGTTTCTTAAAAATGTATTTCAAATCATTCATATTATTTTAAAGACTATGGGTTAATGTCACTTATACCCTTCTTTAATTTTTATAAGATGTTTATAAAGAAATCGTTCCGTCGTTTTTTAAACAAGGACCTTTTTAACCTTTTCGACAGAATTAAGGTAAAAATGTATTTGTTTATCTTATACAGCGGGTGCGGCTATTTTCTTCCATTATAAAATCGTCGAAGATTCCATTACAAGTATATAAGAATATTTTGAAATTAAACATTTTATTTTATAATTATGTGACTTTTAATGGATTTAAAAATGAATATTTTAAGAATTTGTGAAAGGTACTCTTTATCAAGATCATAATTTTAAATTTTTAAAAGATTTATCTTTCGAAATCTTTTTAATTAATGTCCATGTTTTCAAAATGATTTTAAGGATTTATTTATATGGACATGAATGTTTTGAAATGATATTTCTTTTCAATAGTTTCAAAGTGGCATGGGACACTTTGATTTAGAAATCTCATTTAAATTAATTCCTTTATAAATTTGTGACTTTTCAATGATTTCACAAAAAGAGATATTTCTCTCAAAATTGTTTTAATTAAATCTTTGTCAACATCCTTTGATGGATTTTAATCTTATTTGGTGTTGATTATTTATGATACAGAACATCTATATTGTATTGAAGTTTTTGTGATATGTTTGACTATGGATGTATTATTTTTATACCATTCATGGTTTATGGAGAAATTATTGACATATTGTATGTCAGTTTTAATATGAATGTTTATGTTATGTTTAAACCTGTTCATATAAGGAAAGCATTGGAATTAATAATTGATGGGTGGAGCCCACTATATCTCCTCGATGCATCAGTAGGTCTCAAGAGACAATATAGTGTCTTGGCAAGACACCTTGACAAAATCTTATTTGTAGTCTTGGAACAAGGCTTTGGCTACATGGTTATGATAGTCTGGAATTATATATTCCATCATTATGAAAGTGGTTATTGATATTTCATGTGATTATTCGACTAGAAAAATATCAACGTGAATAAGTAAATTTCATTTTTTTTCATTTTATTCTTTCCATATTATTCTTAAGTTCTTGTTTAAAATGATTTTGTTTTAGTTATACATATTCTTAAATGTTTATGATTATTTATGAAAGTTTATGCAATGTTGTTATCCTTACTGAGCATCTGATCTCACCCCTTTCAATGTTTTAATTTTTCCAGGATGTGAAGAAGTATTTTTTGAATGACCTATAGGGATAGTCTAAAGGGGATATGAGTATGGACAATGGATACTATATTATTGTAGTTTTTCCCTTTATGATGTAATGTAACATTTATGAATGTATATATTAATTCCAAGGCTACAAAACTAATTGGTCTTTCGAGACATTATCCTTTATGATCCATTAAATGATATGTAATAATGCACCGACTCTGGGTAACTGGGGTTAGGGCGTTATATTTGGTATCAGAGGAAGTTTAGTACAAACCTTTGATGCTAGATTTAAATAAACTCTGATTAGAGCACATAGCTCTAATATTGGCTTTGAGGATTAGTATAGAAAAACTTCCTAGAATTTTAGTATTGTGGAGATTTTGTGAGTTTTCCAAGAAATACATCTTTGTCTAGATACGAGCATGTAGAGGCAGCTTTGGCAGAGATGTACCTAGGGGTAAAAAATGAAAACACCGCATTGAGCCAGACTCGGATGGGAACTAGTGCACGACAACGGGCCTTACTGCACTCTTGGTTACGACACTCCCGGGGGATATGCTTATGATAATTCTCATTTTCATTACAAACCATTATGAAGGGCTTATGAGTATATACTTACTCAAAGAAAAAAAATTTATGATTATGGATTATATCCATAAACTGTTAAATTTACATTAGGTATTTTACAAATTTGGAATTATTCATTTCAATTCATAAACCCACCTAGTTTATGCTATTGTATTGAAATGGTGCTCAGTAGAAGGAATGTGAACTCCAACAATACGAATGATCTAAATAGTAAGAAGGATCATATATTTCATGTTATTAAGCCAACATTTAGAAGGGAAATAGACTCCCATGTATTCTCAACATATGAAGAAATAATATCATGTGATAATAAGATAAGTTAATATTTCTCTGTGTCCTATGGCTTTGAAGGGAAGAAAGAGAAGAAAAGGATGGAAGAGAGAATAATCGATAAAGGGAAGTGGGAAAAGAAGAATTTTCCCATATGTGATAATTGTGGGAAGAAACACCCTGGAACTTGCCTGAAAGGAATGGGAGTTTGTTATAAGTTTATAGAAAAAGGACACCCTGAACGTAACTGAAAGGGTAAGAAAATGGTTTCAAATCTACAATGCTTCATCTACAAGGAGTTGGGACACTATGCGAACCAAGGTTCTAATAATCAGAGTATGCCTCAAATGATGCTCTTGGATAATAATCAAGTTATGATACTACCACATTTTGAGGAGGAATGATTAGATTTCTTATTTTGTTATTATATAATTATGTCATTTGAGTGTTGTATGAACAATGTACTGGTTATAATAATTATGGAGTATATAAGGATTTTACTGTCGTACTATTTCATTAAGGACTTGAGATTTTGTGGAACAACGAAAAGTGACTCAATAGTAGGTTAAACATTTGGAGAATATATGGTTGAGCGAAAGATAAACTATAATATGGTTCTCATACCGAGGTAGTGATTTTGGAATAATACCTGATTGATTTGGATAAATTTTATTGGATATTCTTGACTACCTTGAAACTAATTAATGATTTTTATATTCCATAATTGTTGTAATTTACAAATTTTTTGGATGGAAGAAGTATATCCAGTATTCTATAAAGAATAAGGGAGAATGAATGTAATCAATAAGGTTTTATAGTATTTCAGGATGTTGCAGTGTTTTAAAAGAATACATGATGAAGGAGTTCACATGCTATTACGTGGGAAAAAAGATCTTCATTGTGTTTGCCTACCTTAAAAATTTTGGACTGTGAGTTTGGAAAGAATTATTTTGGATAATTAGAGTTTGAGATTATTTTTGGATTTCCATAAAAAGGACAACGTGGAGGTCGGGCAGCAACCTATCCCGTCCGGCAAGGCCGCGAGACTTGAACCCACAACCGAAGGGCGATAAGGATGTATCACCTACCACTAACCCATGTGATGTCCTGGATTGAATAATGTTTTTTTAAATGGGTTTTCTAGATGAATTACAAATTCATTTTTTGGAACCCTATACTAATAGGGTAAATAGAATAATTTTTTAGGTTCTATTATCTTTTTGAGTGAAAGATGAGTTTTTTGTATAAATTAGTTAAATTATGGAACTCTACTTGAAAAGTATACTTTTTTTATTATCTTATTAAATAAAGAAATTAATTCATAAACATTAGGTAAGGTATCATAAAACCAAACTGTGTTATCCTAATACCTTACATTTTTTTGAACGGATTGTATTTTAAATCACCATATATTGGCGGCTATGAGGCCCACAATTCTATAATTGTTTGTGATTGACGGCCTCAATAACTCCCTATAAATAATTACGTTTTCCCTCCAATTATATTTCTGTAATTTCCACCAATGTTCTCCCAATCGAAATCATAATTTGGTGGTGACCTCTTCATTCCCCCTTTCCTCTTATTAAGACTAAATTTTATTAACCCAATTTTTGATGTGGGTTTCCCCACAGAGGTATTTTATATTTTCAAAAATTTATTTTCTAAGAACAATTTCAAATTGCAAGGACAGAATTTATTGAAGGAGGGGCGAATGTAACACCCCAAGATCTCATGGTACATTATTTCTTCAAAGTAATTCAATAACATGCACTACACGAAACACTGTGTTCAAGCGCACCACAATATTACCAAACTAGCTGTTAAAAGTCGTTATGAATAGTATTAACTGAATTTTGAACATTATATAAACCTTATAAATTAAGAATCCATTTTATGAGTTTTTTCGATATAATGTAAGAACTAATTCAATTTTTTCAGATAAAAGATGTATTTTTCAAAAAATGCACTTTTACCGTATTTTAATGTTGAACCCTTTATAAATAAAATATTTGAAACAATTACATATTAAATTTATCAAAATAAACTTCTTCTTTAGAATCAAGACATAATAATTTATTTTCAACAAATTATTGGTGTTTTTCTGATAACATTCATATTTGTGTGAATAGTGAAAAATACAATATTTAAACAGAAAACAAATTTTTTAATCAAAATAATTTATAGTGTTAAATTATAAATTTTAATGGTTTATAAGAAAAAATAGATTATATTTCTACCATTTAATCCAACTCTGGTCATTGTAAGTAATTTCACTTTGAAATTGGACATAAGCAAGTGTCAATCTTTTGATAGTTATTATTTCCTAAAAATAAGCCTTTTGGTTTTGACAATGAGAAATAACTTTAAATTGATAAATAAAACTTAAATGTTTTTAATTTGATAAAACATACATAATTTTTGGATTCGGAATATCAAAATTATCCTAGGATAAATTTTTTTTATATTTCTGAAAATTTCTATTTTTGATGAATAGTGAAAAACACTGAGTTATAGTTTAAAACTGAATATTGTTTAAATAATTACTTATTTAATTTAAATTTATTTTTGGTAGAAGTAGATACATAATACTTATATATGTTCAATTTAATTCATTGGATTTATTATGAATAATTTTAGATAAATAAAAATTTTATTCAACTTTTATCATTTTTTACCCACATACTAGGAGAATTTTGAAATTCACATAAAACATAATTTTACCTCTTCTGTGAGTGAAATTTCAAAAATTCGAGAGACACAGTTAATATGAAGGAGTAAAATGTGGTTCAATAATATAAAAATAATCTTTTTTTAATAGTATCTTTTTACTTTTATTTTACCACAGTTTAAAATAAATAGGGCAATTAAGGGTAAAAATGATATTAATATTACCCTAACACATGTCGTAATTCTATTGTAAAAGTGTTTCTCGACCAAAAAAAACCTTAGGAATAAAATATTATCATTTAGGTCCACTTGGATATGATTTGGACATTTATAATTATTTATTTTAATGAAGAGTTAAAAGAGTTAAAATCAAATATTAATAACTAAAAAATTTTTAATATAGGGGTATACATAAGATAAATTCAATAATAAATATTCATCAGAAATCTAAACCTATTTCCAACATAATTGTATTTTATTTTTATTTTTTAGACATTAAATATTTTAGTTTATTTATGACACAATGATGATGCATTAATTACGTAACTAATGAAATATTAAAATAATTGATATTATAAATACCAAAATAAATGTAATTTGAGACTTTTTATCAATTAAAATAATTTTCAAGGTTAATATAACATATTAGGTCTAGTTAGATTATTTGGTTTTGAAGTAATAATGCTATAATAAATTTATAAAAAACAGAATACCAAATAGTGTCAAAATTGACATAAAAGGAGTTTTTAAAAAAAAATATTATATTATTAATTGATATTAAATTCCTAAAAATATAAGGCTCAGCTAAAGAACTTATATCATTATAGGTGTATCATTAATGGACCACTTGGGGGTAACTTAGATATATATAGTATGTTTATTTACTATATAATATAAATATACATAAGTGACATGGTTAATGTCAATCTAATTAACTAAGAGTTAAAACTAAAAGATAAGGAAAATATAATGACCCAAACCTGTATAAAATCAATTGGTTGAAATGATTTAAAACCATCCCAACCTTATAATTTGAATAATCTGATTTGGAGCCTTTAGAAACCGAATATTAATTTATTATAAATTAATACTTTATGTTTTTCATATAGAGCCCCACCTCCCCCTTATAAAAGGACATCACTTCTATCCAATTATTCACACCTTAAAAGCCTTTTGGTTTGGCCAAACACTGTAGAAATATTCTCTCAACGTCCTTAAATTTAATTTTGAGGCCTTATTTTGATCATAAATCCATTCTAAGGATCCATTTTGATCAAATAAAACAGAAGAACCCGAAGATGAGGTAATGTTTTCCCCACCCATTTTCAATTCCTTTATTTTTGAACTTCTTCTTTCTTTGTTATTTCCATTATAAAATAATAACTCCAGACTCTTATATATACTATGATTTTATTATAAATATGGTACAAACATATTAATATTTTCTATCCATCCTTTTAATGACATGTCACCATACGTGCGTACATACGACTTACTATCTCCACGTCGTGGTGTAATTGTTATTCAATACACTATTATTTGGATGTGTAAAATAATGATGTGTAATTCATGTAAATAATAAATATATAATTATAATGATTCTTTATATGTGATATAAAATCCAATTATATATTATTTTAATATCAAAAGAATGATATTGTCTCTCGTGGGTACGTACGGACAACCGTCCCCACGAACGCAATGAGATTCATTCCCCATTATATCCTTTCAAGACTAATTCTCATTTAATGATTAAAAATAATGTTTATAGACATGATATCATTCTGCATATTAATAATATACAACCTATCCATAACTAAACGACATATTTAACAAAACATATAAAATAAAACGAGTAAGCTAACACCTGAAACAACGATAATACTAAGATATTATTAACAAAGCAATGTTAAAAGATCATATATGATATCTTATTAATGTATATGATTATTGTATAATTTAATAACAATTATTTCACCGTTATAGAGGAGGTTAACCTACCCCCAACCAAGGAAAAGTATAAGTTAAGGGTTTATTTCACAATCTCATCATTATCCGAGGTTGTTTTTACCTAATTTTCTACTAGGACCTCTTTATCATCCACGTCCATGTTTCTTAAAAATGTATTTCAAATCATTCTTACAATTTTAAATACAATGGGTTAAAGTCACTTATACCCTTGTTGACTTTTTATAAGATGTTTATAAAGAAATATTTCCATTGTTTTCCAAACAATGTCCTTTTTAACCTTTTCGACAGAATTAAGGTTAGAATGTCTTTTTTTAACTTATACGGCGGGTGCGGCTATTTTCCACCGTTATAAAATTGTCGAAGATTACCTTAAAAGATTATAATAATATTTTGAAAGTAAATGTTTTATTTTATAATTATGTGAATTTTAAATGATTTCAAATGGAATATTATAAGAATTTGTGAAAGGTACTCTTTATCAAGATCAAAATTTGAAATGTTTAAAAGACTTATCTTTCTAAATCTTTTTAATTAATGTACATATTTTAAAACAATTTTTAGGATATATTTATATGGAAATGAATGTTTTGAATTGATATTTATTGTCAAAAGTTTCAATGTGGTATGAGACACTTTGATTAAAAAATCTCTTTTAAATTAATTACTTTTCAAATGTGTGACTTTTCAATGATTTCAAAAAAATAGATATTTCTCTCAAATAGTTTTGATTTCATCTATGTAAACATCCATTTATGGATTTTAAGCTTATTTGGTGTTGATTTATTATGATAATAAACGTTCATATTGTATTTAAGGTTTTGTGAAATGTTTGAATATGGATGCGTTTTTTATATCATTCATGGTTTATGGAGAAACTATTGACATTTCATATGCTAGTTTTAATATGAATGTTTATGTTATATTTAAACATGTTCATATGAGAAATTCATTAGACTTAATAAGTGATAGGTGGATCCTACTATAGATCCTCGATGCATCAGTAGGTCTCATTAGACAAACTAGTGTCTTTGCAAGAGGCATTATAAAAATATTATTTATTAGTCTTGGCACAAGGCCTTGGCTACATGGTTATGATAGTCTGGAATTATGCATTCCATCATTATAAAAGTTGTTAGTGATATTGCATGTGATTATTCGACTAGTAGAATATCCATGTGAATAAGTAAATGGCATTATTTCTTTTTCTTCTTCCCATATTATACTGAAGTTAATGTTTAAAAGGATTTTGTTTTAGTCATACATTGCCTTAAATGATTATTTTTATATATAAAAGTTTCTGCTATATTGTTATCCTTACTGAGAATCTGAGCTCACCCCATACAATGTTTTAATTTTTCCCACGATGTGAAGACGTATTTTATGAATAACCTACAGGGGTAGTCTGAAGGGGATATGAGTTTGGACCATGGAGACTATATTATTGTAGTTTTTTACCATTATAATGTAATGTAACATTTATGAATGTATCTAGTTATTCCATGTCTATTAAAGTAATCGGTCTTTGGAGAATTGATCTTTTGTGATCATGCCAATATTATGTAATAATGCACCAAATCTAGGTAATTGGGGTTGGGGCGTTACATAATTCCTTTCCCAATGAGAAAAAAAACAATGATAATGTTTTTGGTGATGATGATTGGATTAAATAATTTAAAGATGAGCTAAATGAATTCAAAATAAATAAAGTCTATAACTTAGTAGAAAGACCTAGGAAAAATTCGGTAATTTGAGTAAAATATTTATTTTGAAATAAATGTGATGAAAATGGAATCCAACTAATAAATAATCCTCTATTAGTTGCTAAAGGATATAATGAAAAATAATTAATATAATATGATGAAAAAAATGATCTAGTATATATACTTGAATCTACTCTTATTCTACATTCCTTATCAGTATTCATCAATTTAATACTTTTTCATATGGATGTAAAATGTTCTTTCCTAATAGTTAGGTTCATGAGGAAGTTTATGTTAAACCAACACCTAGTTATAAAGTCCAAAAATATCCTGATCATTCTTTCAAACATACCTAAGAATTATAAGGACTTTAACAAGGACGTAATGCCTGGTATAATATATTTACAAGATTTTTGTTACAAAAAAATATGTTAAAGGAAATATTTATCCAAATATTTTTATAATGAAATATGTGATAATTGTTTTTATTGTTCAAATTTATTTTGATGACTTTATATTTATTATAACACATCAATCATTAAACGATTCATTTTAAAATATTAATGAAATATGAGTTTAAAATGAGTATCATGGGTGACTTAACATTTTTCCTAGGTGCACAAATTTCTCAAAAACCAGAAGGAACATATATATCTCAATATAACTATATTAAATATCTTCTTAAAAAAGTATGGATTTGACAGCACCAAAAGAATAAGCACTCCAATCAGTACATCAAATTTTAATGATCTAGATGACGTAAATAAAAAAGTAGATCAAACAAAATATAGAGGTATTATAGGAAGTTTACTATCCTTGATATCTAGTGATCCATACATAATCTTTTGAGTATGATTATGTGCAAGGTATCAATCTATTCCAATGTAATATAATTTAAAAGCTATGAGAATAATTTTTCGCTTTTTAAAGGGTGAAACGAATTTAGGAATTTTTTATACATCTAGAAATGATTTTATATTAAAATTATTTACAGATGCTGATTTTGGCGGATGTAGAATGGAAAATAAAAGTACATCTAGAACATTGAATTTCATAAGAGATTCATTTGTTTCTAGGTCATGCATGAAGGCAGAATAATTAGCACTCTCTACTGGTGAAGCTAAATATATATCAGCTAGAAGTAGTTGTGCTCAAGTATTGTGGATGAAACATACAGTCACATACTATGACATGGGTTTTAAAAGAACAAAAATATTGTGTGATAATACTACTTCCATTTTTCTATGTAAGTACCATGCACATCACTCCCACAAAAAACCCATAGATATTATGGTTCACTTTCTTAGGGATCACAAACTTAAATGAGATATCATTTTTTAGTTTATCAGAATTAAAGATTAATTTCCTAATATTTTTACAAAACCATTAACCTCTAATATATTTTAATACATTTAACAAATGTTATGAATGATCACCAAAAGGTAATATCTCATACTCTCTTTTTTTGAAACATATCTCTTTACATTAACAGATTTTTTTTCATAGAGAGAGTAAATTTTCTTTGTTATTCTAATTTTTCTTAGATAAATTTTTTTTACTCATAATTTTTTGTAATCCAAAATTTTCCGAATCAAAATTTACTTAATTAATTTTTTTCCAGAAATACAGAATAAAAAATTTTGACATGAAATTTTTTTGAAATCTAATGTTTTTCACGAAGAAATTTTTTACTGATAATTTTCCTTCAAATATGAAATTAACTATTCATTACTTATATTTTGGTAATCAATTTTTTTACTTGTTGGTATTTAAATGTAGTTTCATGAAAAAAATTCGGATTCAATTTACATAAATCTGAATTATTCCCATAACACATAAAAATATTAGATCCCAACAAATCCTTCTTCAGATTTCATCTGAACCGTTAGATGTAATCGATCTTGTTTCAACTGTTGAACTAAACATGAAATATTAACAACTTCTTAAACACTAATATAAACATCTACATATTTTTCGTCCCACATAAAATTTCATGCATTTTTGTGTTGATTCTCTGCCTATCAATATAAGTGTCATTATTCATATATGATTTTCATAACTCTAGATTTAATTGGAAGCTTCTCCTTTGAATAAAATCTCTTCAGTATAAGAAATTTTAAATTGGCAGATTTACAAATAGATTTTTTTAGATTTGATGTTATTTTCCTATTTTGATTCTCCCAATGTGACAAATATTAAATTGATTAGATAGGAAAGCATGTGCATAGCCAAATAGGAGGAAC
This sequence comes from Viscum album, assembly GCA_963277665.1. Lineage (NCBI taxonomy): Eukaryota > Viridiplantae > Streptophyta > Magnoliopsida > Santalales > Viscaceae > Viscum > Viscum album. The sequence goes on from OY728161.1 coordinate 1,457,219,249, forward strand.
AAGATCCAGTTTATCTAGAGTACCATGTATAATTTTATGAGATAGTATTATTTTTTAATAATGGTGGAAGAGTTAAATTTCCATTCAAAAGTTATGGGAAAAATTATTCTATTACTTTCAATAAGGTAGCTAGTATCATTGGAAAACCATATGACAGAGAATCCAATTTTTGTACCCACAAACTACTAGACGAATACAGATGTTTTGAGAAGGAGAAGGCATTATAATGACTCAAACATAATGGAGTCAAAGAACTAATGATAAATCATATTGCTACAAACATTAGGTTTCTTCCATTATGGTACCATGGTATTCTAATTCTTCAAAAAGGAGATAAGGAGAACACGATGACAAGTGATATCTTTGCACTATATTTCATGATAGATGTGATAATGATAAATCTAGTGGAGTATATCTTCCTAAAGATCAAAAATATCTAAAATGGAACCCTCAAATAACAAATAAATATGTATACAGAAATCCTATAAATGATCATTATCTTATCCCTTGAATCATTCGAAATTTCTTGTAGTTCAAAGCATTGATATTTCAATGTCATGCTTCTTAGTGATGATTCCTTAACGAGGATGATAGTTTGATTTAATAGAAAATATGAATAATTTAATGAATTATTAAAAATACAAATAGAGGCCATATCCACTAATTTGGTAGTAGCTAAGACTTCCAATAAGGGTTGGAAGATTAGATTGAAAAAGGAAACCAATGTCAATGGAAATACTCCTATGCTTATGAAAACTCAATCAGTACCCACAATGTATAAATAGAAAAAAACATATCCTGATGAATTCATTGAAAAGTTGAGTTAAAAACAAAATAATAATAAGTAATGAGATCCTAGATTTGTCCTAGATCATGCTGAGGAAAAAGGTTTGATGAGTATGAATGTTGAGTACTATGAAAAAAGAAAAAGAGAATAAAAAAAGATGAATATGACTGATGCTGAGATTAATCAATCACTTTTAAATGCAATGAGAATGCTTCTGATTAGATTCAGGTACCCGAATCATTTCTCAAATAACCAGAATAATTAGAGACTTTGGGTAAGAAGATTGTAATTTTGGAACTTGATGAATAAGAAATTGTTCAGGAAGATGATGTGTAAGAAGAAGAAGATGAACAATGTGATGATATTTACGATATGATAAAGCAGGTTAAAAATATCATGGGAAATAAATTACTTCGAAAACATTGATGATACAGACTTCTCAGTATGAATCATCCTAAATTATTTCACAATGAAAACAGGATAAATATTAGGAAGAGGTTAATAATCCTTCTGATGATGAGCACATCAATCATGACTATAGTTAAACAGATGATCGTAGTGCAGAGGGATATAATGAAAAAGTTTATGAAGGCAAAATCGTTCTTGTTTATGATAGTGAACATGATTCCTCAAAAGTGATAGAAACCATTTCTACAAATAAACAAGGAAAGAAGGTTATATTTGATACACCTAATAATGATTTGGTAACTAAAATTTATTAGTCATTATTCATAAAGAATGGATATTATCATAGAGAAATAATCCTCACCAATTAGGGAATATGATTCAGAATCATCCCCATTAGGTCAGGACATTATGGGTGTAACACACCAATATTTCATAGTGTGTTATTTCTTCAAAATAATTCAATAACATGCACTACATGCAACACCGAGTTCAAGCACACCATGACTTACCAAACAAGCAGTTCAAATGAAGGTATGAATATTACTAACTAAATTTTAAACTTTATATAATCCTTATAATTTTAGTATCCATATTATGAGTTTCTTAGACATAATGTAAGAAAAAATTCATTTTCAAGTATTGCACTTTTACCAACTTTTAATAGTGAACCCTTTTTGAATACAATATTTTAAACTTTTTGACTAAATGGGGACAATAATAATTTAAAATGAAACATCCCAAGCTTCCACAGTATGCTTTCCTTTGAATAATACAGTAGGGTTTGTTGTACGCAACTTCGAGTTCCAACACACACCACCACCAATCAAACTAGCCGTTATGAATAGTAATACCTACTTTTTGAAATTATATATATTTTATATTTCAAAATGAACATTATTTTTGGATTATGAATATCAAATTTATCCTAGGGTGAAAATTTTTGAATTTTCAGATAACACTTATATTTTGATGAATAGTGAAAATTACTAAATTTTAATTAAAAACAACTTTTTTAATCAAAATAATTAATAGTGATAAATTATGAATTTGAGTGGTTTTAAAGTATATTTAGAATATATTTTTACCATTTAATACAATTTTTTTCATTGGACATAATTTTACAATTAAAACGGACATAAACTAGTGTCAATATTTTGATAGTTATTATCTCTTAAAAACACGCTTTTTGTTTTAACAACAGGAATTAATTTTAAATTAATTTCTGCCACTTCTGTGTTTTGAATTTGGAAAAATGGATTCCATATTTGGAATCAGGATTTTCAAATTGTGTAAATAGGTAACTTTTATTTTTAGACATTTTGAATAATTACTTCGTTAAATATTTTATTTTCCATGGTTAAGGGTAAATCCTGTAAATAAGGGTTCAAAAATAATATTATAATAATACTAAATTACCCTAAAATGTGTCCTAGACTTATTGGTTGATACATGTTCGACCTTAGGCATCTTTGGGTCGATTTTGGGACCCCATTGAGCCACATGTAGGTGATAGGGACACTTTATTTTAATTAAGTTAAAATGAATAAAAAAATGACACTAGCATTTATCTTTTAGCGAAAAACTTCTTACATAGGGTTATATATGTTGGATTTTCGACTATAAATATTCATTAGAAATATAAAACGATTTCCTACATAATGATATTTTATTTATAATTTTTAGAGATTACATAATTTAATATATTTATGACACAATGATGATGCAGTAATTACCATAATAGTGATAAATTAAAATATACACTTGTTTGAATTTTTATAAGAGTTTTATAAAGGAATCATTCCATCGTTTTCCAAACAAGGTGCTTTAAAAACTTTTCGACAAAATTAAGGTAAGAATGTTTTTTTAACTTATACGGCGGATGCGGTGATTTTTTGACGTTATAAAATTTTCGATGCTTCCCTTACAATCTTATAAGAATATTTTCAAAGAAAATGTTTTATCTTAAAAATATATGACTCTTAAATGATTTCAAACTATAAAGTGATATTTCTCTAAAAAGTGTTTTGATTTCATCTATGTGAACATCCTTTGATGGATTTTATGCTTATTTGAAGTTGATTTATTATGATACAAAACTTCTATATTGTATTGAAGGTTTTGTGATTTTTTTCACTATGGATGTGCTATTTTTATACCATTCATAATTTATGGTGAAAGTATTGACATTTCGTATGATAGTTTTAATACGAATGTTTATGTTATGTTTAAACCTTTTCATATGGGAATGCATTGGACTTAATATGTGATGGGTGGAGGACGCTATAGCTCCTCGATGCATCAGTAGGTCTCATGATACAAACAACTGTCTTGGCACAAGGCCATGGAAAAATCTTATTTGTAGTCTTGGCATGAGGCCTTGGCTATGTGGTTATGATAGTCTGGCATTATGAATTCCATCATTATGAAAGTGGTTATTGATATTGCATGTGATTATTCGATTAGTATAATATCCATGTGAATAAGTAAATGGAATTATATAATTTTACTTTTTCCATACTATATTGAAGTTCAAGTTTAAAAGTCTTTTGTTTTAGTTATACACTACCTTAAATGTTTATTCTTATTTATGAATGTTTCCGAAATATTGTTATCCTTACTGTGCATTTGAGATCACCCCTTTTCTTTGTTTTATTTTCCCAGGATGTGAAAAAGTAAATTATGAATGACCTGCAGGGATATTATGAGGGGATAATAGTGTGGACTATGGAAAAAATATGTTGTGTAGTAGTTTTTCACATTATGATGTAATGTAAAACTTTATGAATATATCTAGTGTTTCCATGGCTACTAAACCAATCAGTCTTTCAAGATTTGATCTTTATTTTGATCATGCCAATGTTATGTAATAATGCATCGGTTCAAGGTAACTGGGGTCGGGGCGTTACAGTTGGTATCAGAGGATGTTTAGTACAATCTTTGGAAGCTAGATTTAGATAAACTTTGATTAGAGCACATAGATTCAAGATGGACTTTGAGGTTTAATATAGAATAATTTCCTAGAAATTTGGTTTTTTATATATTTTGTGAGTTTTCTGAGCAATACATGTCTGTCTGGATATGAGCAGGTAGAGGCAGCTCTGGAACAGATGTACCTAGGGGTAAAACCCGAAAACACCGCTTTGAGCTGGACTCGAATGGGAACTGGTGCACGACAACGAGCCTTGCTGAACTCTTGGTTACGACACTCCCGAGGGATATGCTTAGGAAAATTCTCATTTTCATTACAAACCATTATGAAGGGTTTATGAGTATATAATTCCTCAAAGGAGTCATTTATAAGATTATAGATTATATCCATAAACTATTTAATTTATGTTATGTGTTTTACAAGTTTGAGATTAGGTATTGTTATTCATAAACTAATCTAGTATATGCCATTTTTTAGAAATGGTGCCCAATAGAATGAATGAGAACTACAGAAATGCACATGATCCAAAGAGAAGGAAGGATCATATCTTTCAAGGTCTTAAGCCAGAATTTATAAGAAAAATAGTCTCCCATGTATTATCATCATATGAAGAAATAATATCATTTTCTGATAAGATAAGTAAATATTTTACTGATTCCTATATATTTTAAGGGAAGCAAGAGAAGAAAATGATGGAAGAGAGAAAGATGGATAATGGGAAAAGGTAAAAGAAGAATTTCCCCATATGTGATAATGGTGGGAAGAAACACCCTCGAACATGCCTGAAAGGAATGAGAGTTTGTTATAAGTGTGGAGGAAAAGGGCACAAAGTACATGACTGCAAGGGTAAGAAAATGGTTTAAAATGTACAATGCTTCATTTGCAAAGAGTTTGGACACTACGCGAACCTATGTCTCAGTCATCAGACTATGCCACAAATGATGCTATTGGATAATAATCAAGTTATGATACTACAACAGATGAAGAATAATGATTAGAGTTCTTATGCTGATTATGTCATTTGAGTGTTTTATTAACAATGTACTCGTTATGGAGTTTATAAAGATTGTACTATAGTACTATTTTATTATGGACTTGAGATTGTGTGGAACAAAGAAAAGTGACTCAATAGAAGGTTAAATTTTTGGAAAATATATGGTTGAGAGAACTATAAACCATAATATGGTTTTGATACCGAGGTAGTGATTTTAAAATAATACATGATTGTTTTGGATAAATTATATTGTATATTCTTGACTACCTTGAAACTGATTAATGATTTTTATATTCCATCATTGTTGGGGTTTACAACATTTTTGGATTGAAGGAGTATATCTATTATTCTATAAGGAATAAGGGATCATTAATGTAATCAATAAGGTTTTATGATAATTCAGGATGTTGCAGTGTTTTAAAAGAATACATGATGAAGGTGATCACATTTTATTATGTGGAAAAAAGGATCTTCATTGTGTTTACCTTCCTTATAAATTTTGGACTGAAGTATTTTGGATAGTTCTAGTTTGGATTATTTTGGGTTGCCATAAAAGGACAACCTGGAGGTCGGGCGGCAACCCGTCGCGTCCGGCAAGGCTGCGAGACATGAACCCACAACCGAAGGGTGACAAGGATGTATCACCTACCACTGACCCACGTGATGTCACAGTTTGAATAATGTAGTTTTTTTAATGGTTCTTCTAGATGAATTATAAATTAATTTTTAACCCTATACGAATAGGATAAATAGAATATTATTTTTAAGCTCTATTATCTTTTAGAGTAAAAGATGAGTTTGTGGTAGAACTTAGTTAATGGTTGAGACTCTACTTGTCAAGTATATATTTTTCTTCCTCTCTTATTCAATGAAGAAATTATTTCTTATATTTTAGTGAAGGGATCCTTAGAAAATGTGTTATCTTAATACCATATGTTTTGCTGAACCGATGATAATTTAAATTATCATAGATTGATAAATTTAAGGCCCTAAATTTTACACTTGTTTTTGATTGATGACCTCAACCACTACTTATAAATATTTACGTTTTCCCTCCAATTATATGTCTCTAATTACCACCAATGTTCTCCGAATAGAGATCATAATTTGGTGGTGTCCCTTTCATTTCTCTTTTCCTCATATTAAGACTAAACTTTATCAACCAAATTTCAGATGTGGGTTTTCCCACAAAGATATTTTCTATATTCAACCTTTTATTTTTGAAGAACAATTTCAAATTGTGAGGACGCAATTTATTGAAGGAGGAGAGAATGTAACACCCCAAGATTTCATAGTGTGTTATTTCTTCAAAATAATTCAATAACTTGAACTACACGTAACACCGTGTTTAAGCACACCATGACTTACCACACAAGCCTTTCAAAAGATGTTAGGAATAGTATTAACTAAATTCAAAACATTATATAATTTTTATAATTTTAGAATCCATATTATGGGTTTCTTAGACATAATGTAAGACCAAATTCATTTTCAGTATTGCACTTTTACCAACTTTTAATAGTGAACCATTTTTAAATACAATATTTTAAACTTTTTGACTAAATGGGGACATCAAAAATTTAAAATGAAACATCCCAAGCTTCCACAGTACGCTTTCCTTTGAATAATACAGTAGTGTGTGTTGTATGCAACTTCGAGTTCTAACACACAACACAACCAATCAAACTAGCCGTTATGAATAGTAATACCTACTTTTTGTAATTATATATATTTTATATTTCAAAATGGAATTTATTTTTGGATTCGGAATATCGAATTTAGCCTACGGTGAAATTTTGTAACTTTTGGGATAACACTTATATTTTGATGAATAGTGAATATTACTAAAATTTAATTAAAAACAACTTTTTTAATCAAAATAATTAATAGTGATAAATTATGAATTTGAGTGGTTTAAATGTATTTTTAGAATATATTTTTACCATTTAATATAATTTTGGTCATTGGACATAATTTTAAAATCAAACCGGACATAAACAAGTGTCATTCTTTGGATAGTTGTTATCTCTTAAAAACACATTTTTTGTTTTAACAACGGGAATTAATTTTAAATTAATTTATGCCACTTATTTGTTTTGAATTTGGAAAAATGGATTCCATATTTGGAATCAGGATGTTCAAATTGTGTAAATAGGTAACTTTTATTTTTAGACATTTTGAATAATTACTTCGGTAAATATTTTATTTACCATGATTAAGGGTAAATCCGGTAAATAAGGGTTAAAAATAATATTATAATAATACTCAATTACCCTAAAACGTGTCATATCCTTACCAGTTGAAACATGTTCGACCATAGGCAACTTTGGGTCGATTTTGGGACCTCATAGAGCCACTTGTAGGTGATAGGGACACTTTATTTTAATTAAGTTAAAATGAATAAAAAAATGACACAAGCATATATCTTTTAGAAAAACATTTTTACATAGGGTTTTATATATTGGATTTTCGACTATAAATATTCATTATAAAGCTAAAAAGATTTCATACATAATTATATTTTATTTATAATTTTTAGAGATTACATAATTTAATATATTTATGACACAATGATGATGCAGTAATTAAAATAATAGTGAAAATTTAAAATAATTGATATTATAAATACCCAAATAAATATAACGTGAGACTTTTAATGAATTAAAATAATTTTCTAGGATAATATGACATATTAGGATTGATTTAATTCACGTTTTTTGAAGTAATCATTCTATTATGAGTTTCAAAAAAATCAACTATTGAATAGTGTCAAAATTGACATAAAAGAGTTTTTAAAACAAAGAGTATATCATTAATTGATATTAAATTCGTAAAAATCTAAGGTTCATCCAAGAGACTTATATCATGATATTTTTATCATTAATGGACCACTTGGGGGTCTATTGGATATATATAGTATGTTTATTATCTATATAATATAAATATACAAAGTGACATGGTAAATGTCAAACTAATTAACTAAGAGTTAATACTTAATGATAAGTTTAATATAGTAACCCAAACCTGTCTTAATTATATTGGATGAATGGTTTTCGACCTATACCCACCTTAAATTTTATATAATCAACTTTGGAGCCATTAGAAACCGAATAATAATTTATTATAAATTAATGTTTTTAGCTTTTCTAAAGGTGCCCCTCACACCTCTTATAAAAGGGAACTCCTTCTTCTCATTTCTTCACACCATAAAAGCCTTTTGGTTCGGCAAAAATCTGCCCAAATACTCTCCCAGCATCCCTCACTACAACCTAGAGGCCTTAGTTTTATCAGAAAGCCAACCTATTGAGCCCTTTTCATCAAATCAAAAGGAAGAAACCGTAGAAGAGGTAATGATTTCACCACCCTTTTCCAAGTTCATTTCTTCTTCCACTTCTTCTTACATTGTTATTACCATTCTAAAATAATAACTCCAGTATCATATATATACTGTGATGTTATTATAAATATGGTACAACCATATTCAGTATTCTATCCACCCTTTGAATAACATGTCACCATACGTGCGTACGTACGACTTACCGTCTCCACGTCGTGGTGTAATTGTTATTCAATATATTATTATTTGGATGGGTATAATAATGATGTGTAACTAATGTAAATAATAAATATAGAATGTTAATGATTCTTTATATATTATATAACATCCATTTATATATTATTTTAATATCAAAATAATGATATTGTCCCTCGTGCGTACGTATGGACTACCTTCTACACGAACGCGATGAGATTCATTCTCCATCATATCCATTCAAGTATAATTATCATTTGATGATTTAAAAATAATTTTTAAGGACATGATATCATTCTGTATATGAATAATATACATCCTATCTATGACAAACATGGCTTATGTAACAAAACATATAAAATAAAACGAGTAAGTTAACACCCAAAACGACGATAATACAAAGATAATATTAACAAAGCAATGTTAAAAGATCATATATGATATCATATGAATGTATATGATTTTTGTATAATTTAATAACAATTATTTCACTATTATATAGGAGTTTAACCTACCCCAACCAAGGAAAAGTAAAAGGTAAGAGTTATTTCACAATCTCTTCATTATCCGAGGTTGTTTATATGTAATAATCTAGTAGGATCTCTTTATCATCCACATCCATGTTTCATAAAAATGTATTTCAAAACATTTTTACTATTTAAAAGAATATGGGTTAATGTCATTTATACCCTTGTTTGACTTTTTATAAGAATTTTGTAAAGGAATCTTTCCGTCATTTTCCAAACAAGGTGCTTTTAACCTTTTCGACAGAAATAAGGTAAGAATGTTTTTTTAACTTATATGGCAGGTGCAGTTATTTTCCGCCGTTATAAAATCGTCAAAGATTCCCTTACAGGCTTATAATAATATTTTCAAAAAAAGTGTTTTATCTTATAAATATATGACTCTTAAATGATTTCAAAATAGAAAGATATATTTCTCTAAAAAGATTTTGGATTTCATATATGTCGACATCCTTTGATGGATTTTACGCTTATTTGAAGTTGATTTATTATGACAAAAAACTTGTATATTTTATTGAAGGTTTTTTGATATGTTTGACTATGGATGTTCTATTTTTATACCATTCATAATTTATGGTGAATGTATTTACATTTCGTATTCTAGTTGTAATACGAATTTTATGTTATGTTTAAACCTTTTTATATGGGAATGCATTGGAATTAATATGTGACGGGTGGAGCTTGCTATAGCTCCTCGATGCCTCGGTAGGTCACATGATACAAACTAGTGTCTTGGCACAAGACCTTGGCAAAATATTTTTTGTAGTCTTGGAACAGGGCCTTGGTTATGTGGTTATGATAGTCTGGCATTATGCATTCCATCATTATGAAAGTGGTTATTGATATTGCATGTGATTATTCGATTAGTATAATATCCATGTGAATATTTAAATGGAATTATTTTATTTTACTTTTTCTATACTATGTTGAAGTTTAAGTTTAAAATTATTTTGTTTTAGTTATACATTTCCTTACATGTTTATTCTTATTTATGAAATTTTCCGCAATATTGTTATCCTTACTGGGCATTTGAGGTCACCCCTTTTCTATGTTTTATTTCCTAGGATGTGAAAAGTAAATTATGAATGACCTGCACAGATATTATGAGGGGATAATAGTGTGGATTATGGAGAAAATATGTTTTTTTAGTAGTTTTTCACTTTATGATGTAATGTAAGACTTTATGAATATATCCTATGTTTCCAAGGCTACTAAACCAATTGGTCTTTCGAGATTTGATCTTCCTTTTGATCATGCCAATGTTATGTAATAATGCACCAACTCTAGGTAACTGGGGTCAGGGCGTTACAGTGGGTTAATCATTTAGGAATTTAGTTGACACTATTCATTTGAATTCAATTATTGAATCAAGGTTTCAAATGCATGAGAATTCGTTTGATTGGAAATCGTATTTTGTAATCATGCTTACCAAATAATTTATTAGGAAAGAGGCTGATTTCAAAACATTCTATATTGAGTATGATACTCACAGAACGTGTTGTGTGGAAAATAATAATTTTCCAAGAAGTTGATTGAAGAGATTCAAATTTTTTTATCTCTTTGAATACTCAGTAAAGGAAAACTTCAATATGGAAGATGAGAGGATGATAGAGAATAAATTGTTTTTTTCAAAGAAGTTGAATATAGAACAAATAGCTCAAAATAAAGAAGATGATGATCTGAATGGGAAGCTGAACTCATTAAATAAGAATTTAAAGATGGAATGATATCTCAAAATCATGTTCGAATAAATGTTTAGTAAACAGTAAGATATTTTTAAGTATCATAAAGAAATATTAACGTATTGGGATAAAACGATCAAAGCTCTGGAGAAGAAAAACTATGATCTGGAATTGTTGCTGAAGCGCTTTGAAAATGATCATATAGAGCTTAAGTAATTGAATACCATCAAGAAGATGTTTGTGCTATTGGAAAAATAAGGATGACTTTTTTTTGAAAAATGATATTTTGTTGTAAATTCCTTGAACTAAATTTTCAAACCATAATGAAAACCTATTGCTGTATTTTATTTGTTTTTGTATGTAGATTTAATCATTCAGGTATGATATTGTTTTTCTATTCTCTCTATTCCTTTTCGAAAATCACAATGGGGGAGGAAAAAGTGATAAAAATGGATAATATGTAAACAATATAATTGCCTAATTAGAGGGAGTCTATCTACAGGGGAACTCAAAAAATATTTAACTATGAAAAAAAGTAAAAATACATTGGGGAATCAAGAATATGATCTTTATGGATTTCAAAACCTAAGAGGGAGTTAGTTGTATTCACCATGATTCATATGTAAAGGTAGATATGTTTTTCATTTTAGATCATAATGAAAAATTCTGAGTCATTCTATTCTTTTTCATATGGATGTTAATGCTTTCAAAAAAGGGGGATATTGGTAAGTAAATATGTTTTACTTTTGAATTTTACATTCCATTATTTTTTGAAAATGACATACACAATATCTAAAGGCCTATTGTTTTTCCCTACAGATTATTTTCATAAGGAAATTTTCATTTCTCAAAGGAAATTTTTATCCTTTCTTATATTTTCATAATTTATTTTTATAATCTCTTTAAATTAAACTCATTTTCTTAATAAGTCTAAAATTAGTATTCTTTTGTAAAACCTTGGAATCATATAATTCCTTGGATATAGAGTGTTTTGTTTTCAGGCTCCGAATTCTCTGAATTATTTTATTCTGAATTCACTAAAATTCAGACTCTGAATTCTATGAAAATTTGACTCTTAATTATTTGATATTTAGAGTCAGATTTATCAATAATTCAGAGTCTTAATTCTCTGAAATTCAGACTCTAAATTCTCAAAAATTTATATTCTGAAATCTCTGAAATTTAGACTCAGAATTCTATAAATTTATGATTTTAAATTCACTAAGATTCGTACTTCGAAATATCTGAAATTTGGACTCTAAATTCTCTAACATTTTGAATCCATGTTCTATGAAATTTAGACTCTGAAATCTCTGAAATTCTGACTCAAAATTCTTAGAATTCCGACTACAAATTCCAAATATCTAGGAATTTTAATTCCTCAAAATTGAAACTCCAAAATCCTTATAATTTGGGATTTGAATTCTTTATAATCCTGACTCTGAATTCCTTAGAATTATGACTCTGAATTCCTTAGAATTAAAGCACTGAATTTCACATAATTCGGACTCCTTATTCTTTGGAATTTTGACTCTTAATTCCTCAAAATTTAGATTCCAATTTCATTGGAATTCAGGCTCGATAATATATATAAATCCTATTCCAAATTCATGGTAAAACATATTACGAAGTCCATTTATTATAAACATTGTATTTCTGTTTATATAGACTCTGAATTCTATTTTTTCCTTAGACTAAAACAAATATATTTGATTAAGAATATTAAATTTCTTCACAAATGTTATTTTTATTAATCGATGTCTTGTATTCAATTTCTAACTAACCATCGGTTGAGTGACATGTTTGAAGGTCCCTCTGAGATTCAATGAAAAATTTGACTGTTGGTGGAGCGATCCGACTATTGGAGTTGTTACTATAAATAGTTTGTCATTTTAATGATCTCATAATTGGATAATTGATCCATTAATTTAGAGATTACATGTTTTTTAATTGATTTATAGATAGAGAGACTCTCATGACTTGTGCATACTAAACATACTTCTCAGCTTTCTTTGTGCGACTCCAATTAATGACGTGTACAATATAGGGCTTCCGGGGATGGGAAGACAAAGGTGCCTACTGCCTTAATGTTCTAGGGCTTCTATGGAAAGAAAGATAGATGTGATGACTACCGTAATGCTCGAGGGCTTGCAAGGATAACAAGACGGATTTTAATATTTTGATCAAGGATTTAACCTATTGTTGGTAAGACATACATTTTTGGAAGAATAATTCAAGGGACTTTTTTTCAAGGCAGTTTGATACCATACTATTTTGGTTAAAATATTTTGTACTTGTTACATGTTTTGTTTCATGTTTATTTCCACTATATTTTGATAAAGGATGAAATTAAATCATTCTTATACTATCTAATTATATTATGTACTATGATAAATAATATTTTATACGCTTTAAGGTAGAATCTTAACATAATTAATCATTATTTATGTTTCATTTCTATAACCATATTTTTGGAATGTAGCAAGTTTATCTTATAGAACTATTTTAGGGTTTTTGAATTTACCTAGTTTTACTTTGTTAAACATATTTTTACATATTTTTTAAAACAAAACTTTTTAAACAAACAATTCACCCCACTTGTAATTGTGAATCTATATTCATATTTCAATCCAACAAGTGGGAAACCTGAGTATCCCGGAGGGTGGATGTGTTCTAATATGATAGTGATATGGAGTGATTTCATCCCTATTTCACATAACATGTTTGATGATGGAAATAATAACTAATCTATGATGATGGGGCTGGAGACCACTAGGTTATTGGTACTCATTCGTAATAAGGGATCATGTATGAGGAAAATTATTTTTTATGGCTACTTTTAACTGAGATATGAAGTACCTAGGGTCCATAGCTAACTGGTGAATAGGGATATTCTTGTGAATTGTGCTCATTACGTATTTTATACTCACTATCAGCATATGGTGAGTATGGATGGAAAATTAAGATGCATGTGTGTTATTTGTAAAAGTGTACAATATTTAAATACGCCTTCTTGAAAACTATTTTCATTTTGAAGATGAATCTCTTTGAATCTGGTTACAAGCATTTCATATTTATGAAAACATACAAGAATTTGATTTTGTGATTTGTTAACCATGGAAACTTATTGGGAAAACCTATATTTATATATTTTTTTCTGACTTTTATATGATTTTTTATTTATTTTAATGTATGTGGATTGGGAACATAATATTGGGATAACCATTATAGTTTTAATACCCACACCTATAGACATATTTTATTTTTATCCCTTATATATCTTTCAACTTATGTTTGATCACTGTGGGTGATATTTGATCAATGAATTGGAAAGGGACCAGTGGGGTTACATGGATTCAGATTGTTGTCAGATTTTATAGGTTGAGATGTCTAGTTTGTATGTACTGTCATTTTTATAAACACATTATGATTTGTTCAACTTTTATTTAAATGGATGTTTGGCTTCCTGTTTCGTTCTAGTGGTTAGTTATTTTTAATATTTTTGGGAAATAATTTTATCTTTCACTCTAATTGATTTCCTTAATTCTTGTCATCAATTGGGGTGGATCAGGAATGCCTCTTAGGACATATCACCATGTAGCCCGAGTGACTAGTTCAGGGTCGACCCAAACCAGTTTCGTGAAATGTCACATGATCTTCCCCAGCCAATTAGAATATATAGTGCCACATAAATTGAAATCCCAGTTATTTTAGGTTGTTTAATTATTTTATATAACCATGTTCCAACCATGTACCATCCACTATCACCTTAAAAACATTAAATTTCCATAAAACCACATAGAAATAATGTGTAAAATATACCAAATGTAAAAAATAAATATATAAAAGGTATCCATTTCTCTGAAAATGATTGAAAACTAGGATCCACATAAAAAGAAGGAAACTAATAATTTTATAGAGATTTATCGAGATGAATTTACCATGTTGTCTACATAATAGAGCAGAGGACATTATTTTGTTTTGATAGTCGAGTGACTCCATTTTAATTTTTATGAATATTAAAAAAATTCATTATCATGATAATATATCTTCAAAATTTATCATTTTATAAGAGAGGATGATATTGTTGAGCCAATAAGTCTTTCCTTATGACATTTCCATTCCTTCATACATGGGAGAGATTTTTAAGTCATTAAGGCTTTCCTTATGACTTTACCATTCCTTCTTGTTTTGAAAATCACAAACACCTTATTTCAAGGCAAAACCCATTTACCCCTTGTTTTAGTTCTATAAGGAATATTTACTTCCCCAAGGAAATTTAACCATACCTAGATTTCATTGTTCATATCAATATTTTTCCTAAGTATAAAATTTGGATTGAAACCAATAACATAGAAATCAATAAATACCCATATATGAAGCATTCTGTTTTAGAATCTGAATTCTCCAAATTCTGGTTATGAACTCTTCTGAGTTCTGAATCCGAATTCTGAATTATAATTCTAGTTATGAACACTTATATGTTCTGAATCTGAATTCTAAATCAGAATTCTGGTTACGAACTCTTCTGAGTTCTGACTCCAAATTCTGAATCAGAATTCTGGTTACCATCTTCTCCAAGTTCTAACTCCGAATTCTGAATTCGAATTCTGGATACCAAATTCTCTGAGTTCTGACTTCGAGTTCTCTTAATACAGACTCTGAACTCTCATGATTTCTTACTCCAAATTCTCACAAACACTGAATCTGAACTTTGTGAGTTATGCTTCCGAATTTTTATGAATCAAGATTCTTAATTTCCTTGAAATTCAGACTCCATAATTCTATAGTATTCAGGTTCTGAATTTCTAAAAAACTGAATCTGAATATCCTTGTACTAAAAACTCCGATTTCAATTTTGGTTAGACTCCAAAATCTCATTTACTTACCTTCTGAAAATCAGTTTTCAGTATTCTTACACCTTTTTAGTTATAAAACGATGTCATCTTTTAGTTACTCACGAACCATTGTTTGAGTGACAGGTCTATAGGTCCCACTAAAATTAATGGAAAAATGATACCGTTAGAGGAGGGAGCTGACCGTTGAATCCATTCCTATAAATAAGAACGCATTCGAAAGTGGTTGAGAATTTTTGAGACATTTGAAACTTCAGCTTCAACTTTTGAAAAAGTGCTGGTGAAGTGATTTCTAGAAAGAGAGGCTCTTATAAACTCTCACGCATCTTGTATAATGTTTCGAAATACTTGTAAAACGTTTCTTTATGAAGATTTTCTTAGTGTAGAGATGAGATTTCCTCAAAATCAGAGACTTCAGATTGTGAAGTCAGTTGTGCCGATTTCCTTACAAATCGTGGTCTTGTGGGGATAGTAAGACAGGTAATGACCTTCAGATTTAGGGATTACCTAGGTTTGGGTAAGACATACATTCTTGAAATTATAAATCAAGGGACCTTTTATCTAGGGTTTTTGGATATCCTCCCCCTTGGGATGAAAGAGATACTACTTGTTACTTGTAGTATTTTGTTTTCTACTGTGTATTTGTATTGTTATGAAAGTATAACTTTCTAATACATCCTTACATTGGTTCTCCGATTTAGTTAAATTCTATATACTTTATGATAGAATCTTATTTGTTGTAAACTTTTGTTATGTTTCATTTCCAGAATAACATTTCTGGAATCAATCAAGAAAATAAAACATAGAGGTGTGTTGAATTTTGGTTACACAAAATTTCCATAGGTATTTTTAATGTATACAACTCACCCCCACCCTCTTGTACTTGAGCATCTCTTGTTTATATATTCGATCCTACATTTTCTATTATAGAGTATATCATGCTCAGACATTCCATCTAACAATAGGTATAAGAGGAATGTCTATGAAATACTTATATTCACATATAAGTTTTTCCCTGATCATCGTTTTCATAATAGAATTTTCGGATTCATATATTCGAATTCATACATTGGTTTATATTTTCGGATTCATATTTTCCAACTCATAAAGTTTGTATTCATTATTGTTTAGATTTATAATATCTAGTTTCTTGCTTAGGATATTTTCTCTTGTTTACAAACTCTTACTACTAACATGTTTGTGTGCCGAATATTTTCTTAAGGATGTCAGGTTTAAATGTTGGTTTTATTGATAAAATAAATCTTACCAGACCTCCTATTTTTTTGGAAATGATTATGAGTACTGGAGAGATAAGATGAATACATTTGTTATCAATAGTGGAGTTTATAACTATCTAATGATTAATATAGATTATAAGGTTCCGGATATAGAATTTATAACCATTAAGAATCACGAGAAATCAGAATATCAGGAAAACTTCAGAGTCGGAAATACATTGGTATGTTCCATGGCTAGGAACATATGTAGAAAAATATCATCGTGTGAAGATGTAAATAGTATCTAGAAGAAACTTGAAGTTACACATTTTGGTACATCTAAAGTCATAGAGACAAGAAGAGCTATGTTGAGAGCCGAATACCATGGATTTAAATTTCCTTATGGAGAATGTATACGAAAAGTACAAAAATAGATTACGACTAGTTTGAAATATATGGGAGAAAAGGATTGTATGATGAGGATCTTGTTGAAAATATCATATATATCATGCCAAATGAATTGGAGTCTAAGAGGATAACTATTGATGATAATATGAGAGTCACTCAGATTTCTTTAGATGAGTTGTTCAAAATTCTTCTTTAACATGAAACCAGAATGAAGAGAGATACTGAAAATGATAAGAAGAAGAATGGGAATGGAGGAGTTTATTTTACAACCACTTCGAAACATATGAAAGCCAAGTGTAACACCCCAGGTAAATAAAGAATATGACATTTTAATATTTATCCATATTTGTTAATAAAGTATTAATATGACTTTAAAGGGGATGCTATGCTCGATGGCGTACCCAACACGCAACAATGAGTTTCTTGGGAATCTTACATTGCACTCTAATAATAAAATAATATTATTTTAAATGGTAGTTAACATGTTGCCATTGTATTGGCGGGAATGGATAGAAATAACTATAATATGATTATATATGTTTTTAAATGTTTTTAAATTTATCTAATAAAATATGAAGGCATAAAATATGGAAAGAATTCAATTTTAGGCGTATATGCCCTAGTTTTCACTAAAGGTTCACTTATCGCCTTTTGATGGATAACCGTCATTAAATATAGTTTTGTTCACACTTATACATTCTATTGGACCAAATAAAACTCTTTTTAAGAATTTGGACATCAAAATTTACTTTGTGTAATTTTTTAGTATCTTTCCGATGAAGTTCTTTTTTAATGAATAGTATAAAATGTTGTATTTCAATTCAAAACCTCTTTTTAATCTAATTTATTTATATGATTAGATTATCTTTTTAATTGGTTTTAAAGTGAAATTAGAATATATTTTTACCATTAAATCCAATAGTGGTCGTTGGAATTAATTTCTCTTTGAAATCAGACTTAAACTAGTTTCAATCTTTTGATACTTATTATTTCATAAAAACAGGTTATTTGCTTTGACAGCGGGATTTAATTATTAAATTAATTAATGTGACTTATATGTTTTGAATTTTGTAAAATAGGCTTCATTTTTGAATTCGGAATATCAAATATAGCTTAGGGGGAATTTTTGGGATTTATCTGAAAAACATCAATTTTTGATGAATAGTGAAACCACTAAGTGGTACTTATAAAAACTGATTTTTCCATTTAAATGAAATTTTTCCATCATTGTGTTTTGAATTTGAAAAATCCAACATACATGGATTTCATTAAGATGTAATATGTGGTTCAATGGGATAAAAATAATTTTTTTGGTGAATAGTAACTTATTAAGTTTTTAATCGCGATTAGAGGTAATTAGTGTAGTTTAAGGTAAAAATAATGTTTTAATAATATGAAATGAACCTGAAACACGTTCTAAACTCATTGGATGTGTCATGGCCGACCAATAAAACCCATGGGTCAACTTGTGGACCCCATGAGTCCACTTTGGTTGGAAAATGTCATTAATATCTTTTTATTTAAAGTTAAAGTAAGAATGAGAAAAAACATGAAATGTTTCACTAAAACAATTATTACATGGGGTTATACAAATAATATTTTTTACTATAAATATTAATTGGAAATCTAAAAAGATTTCCTACATCATAGTAGTTTTTATATAATTTTTTAGCATTATATAAATTAAATTATCTATGACATCATGATGATGCAGCGATGACCTCATTATTTAACGATTTAAATAAAATGGAATGATAATGTAATATCTAAGACCTACACATGTCCAGAACCTATTGTATGAGTGGATTTCGAACCCTTATCACCTTATCCTCGAAAAAAATCAATGTGGGACCTCTTAAATCAGAATTCCATTTTAAAATAAAGTGACTTTTTTTACATTCCAAGAGTGCCCCTCCTCTCCTCTTATAAAAGGCCCCCAACTCTACCTCCATACCCACACTACCAAAGCCTTTGGCTCGGCCAAACTCTGCCCATTTTGTCTCTCCACTTCCTTCTCTTACTCCTTGAAGCCTCACTTTGGGCAGATGTCTTCCCAAGTAAGCCTTTGAGCTCAAGCCAATTGGAGTTACCCGATTTTAAGGTAATGTCTTCACTTAAGTCATTTTGTTTTATTTTGCTTCTCCAACCCCCTAAACTATTTTTATTAATTTATTTTGTAACAAATACAGTATAAAAAATATACTAGGATGTTGTTATAATAAGTTTTCGAGCTACACTTTCACACAATTACATCTAATGGTTACAGAACATACTGTTTCTGTGGATGGCGAATTTCGGCCTCTCGAAATGATGATTGTTCAACATTCTTTTATCTCCTTCATAGGTGGCCATTAATATGACACTATATGTATATATGATATATAATATGTTTATGTTTTCCTTAAGCTTATGTATTTTTCATTTTGGTCATACCTTTATGGTTTCCATTATGGGTAAACGCGATATCGTCATTTAAGGAAGTGCGGACTACAGCCCTCTCAAAGTGATGTGATCCGTTAATGCCATATGTGGGATGTATAAAGGATGGATATAAAGTTATTATATATGATTTTATACGGGAATTATAATATACCTCTATATCATTATTATTCCATTCCATAAAAATATGAAATAGAAATGAAAGTAGCGTTCATGCGTACGTACGACTTACCGTCTCCATGAACGGTGCATTTCATTTCTTATCCCCAAATGTAATGTACTAATATAAGTACATGTATATAATTGATATATATGATGAATGATACATCTAAATGATGAATATAAATCTAGAATTAAAATATACATACCTTTAATTTAGTTTTACTTCCATTAATATGACATAGAAATGAAAGTAGCGTTCATGCGTATGTACGGCTTACCGTCTCCATGAACGGTGCATTTCATTTCTTACCTCTAAATTATTATGTAATATTATAAATACATGTATATTCTGGATATATATGATATATTTGATATCCAAATCATGAATATAATTCTGGATATAATGAAAATTTGACCACAAGAACAACATGTAATTGTAAGAAGTCCACTTTCGACTTAAGAACCAAATATCGACAAAACAAACATTATTTACTGAAATGATTACATAATGTTTATAAAATGTAAATAATTGATATAAAAAGAATAATTAACATTAAAAGGTTATTAATAAAATAGAAACTAACTCATTTTTATTATTCAGGACGTTAAATAACAATCGAGTCAAGCCGGACTCGAGGTAAGGGATCCTACTCCTCTCTTTCTTTTTAAGTACACCCTTTTATGTCATTCCTTATAAGCTCATTTTTCTTTTTATTGGAATGTTCATTAATATTAATCTTACTGTAATTTTTATGTTCATATGATGATATACCCTATTCTCTCTCATCAATCCATTTTGGATGTTTTGAGTGGCGCCGTTAGGCTGCCGAATTTTCGTATGAGATCTAACCTCTCTCTTTCTCTTTAAGTACTCTCCTTCATGTCACTTCTTTTAAGATCCATTTTGTTATGATGGGGGGATGTTATTTTATATTCCTCTGGATGTAAATTTTATTTTAATGTGATGAGATACCCTATTTTATCTCATCAATCCATTTTTGGAAGTTTTAAGTGGCGTCGTTAGGCTGCCGAGTTTTCGTAAGGGATTTTTCATCTCACTTTTATTACTGTGACATTTATGATGCATTTTCCACAATTTCCTTTGAGTGGTGTATGTACTGACCATTATTTTACACATTGTGTAATATTATTTAATTTATTAGTATATACATCAATTTTTTATTGTCTTTCTTTCACGGGGCGTATGTTTCGAAAGAAACCCATGTCGGTAAGGGAACCTTTCACCCTCCTATTTTTAAAAGACTTCTTTTGTTGGGTCTTTTAATTCACATAATATTATGTTGGGATATGTTCTTCTATATCCTGATTGATTTAAATTTTATGTCCAAGTGATGAGATTCCCTTTTTATCTCTCATAAACTCATTTTCTGATTTTTTGAAGTGCCACCGTTAGGCTGTCGAATTTTACCAAGGGAACTTTTTTACCCAATTTCGATTTCTTTGGGTTCAACATGTATTTATTGAATATGTCATCCTTTTAATATGTGTGAATGACCTTTTATTGTTTTACACTTAATATCCAATTATATTGGGTGTATTTATATTTGTCACACATAATTTTGAGATTGATTTATCCTTAATTTAAGGATACCTTCTTTACAAGGGATTTCATCACATTTTACATCTCTATTGAGACTTCATTATTGTTATGCACCAATTAACTCTTATATGGTTTATATACTGTACTTTGGAATATTATATCAAGAATCCATTTATTCTCATGATATTATAAAGTTCTGATTAAAGGTTATTCCTCAATTATTGTATTCAAGTGTCTCTAATTTTGGTAAAAACCCTTTAACCAAAATATCGCTTTAAATGTTTTAATGATATTTTATTATTAATATCCATGTTTTCAAAATGGTTTTATGGATTTATTTATATGTATATTAATGGTTTAAAATGTTAAAAGCATCAAGGTGGTATGGGACACTCTGATTCAAAAATCTCTTTATTAAATGTTTTAAATGGTTTTGAAAATGGTTTTTTAATGGATTTATTATTTCAATATCCTAAAATATTATATTGTGATTGAAATGTGGAAATGTTATATTTCCTTTATTCTTGTTTTATGTGATACATTTATGTTATGGTTCTTGGGAATTGTTATGAAAACGGGTTGTTCCGTGATAAACTAAGGGCGGGTGAGCCCGATATAGCTCTCCAATGCATTGGGTAACGCGAAGGAGTGAAACGTTAAGGTTTCTCCAAAGAGATTTAGGGAATATACTGTGATGGGTATTCCAAACGTAACCAAGAGGGTTACTCCCTACGTAAAATGTTATGAATTCCCCTAGTTACCTTTATGTCTTATGATTTCTATGATTTATTCATGGTTTGATGATGTATGTTAAACTGCCTATGTTTTATGGGTAAAGTATGATTTCATTCTTATGTATATATGAACTGATGTTTCCTTTCCATATTCTTATAACCCTTACTGAGCTTTTTATGCTCATCCCAATATTTTGAAATGTTTTTCACAGGTCATGGGAATGGTACATGATGTGATGTTAGTGTCAAGGATGTGTCAAGAAAGAATCCATGTTTTATTTTAAATATGTTTCCATTGATGGGAAGAATGAATATTGTCTTTTATGTAACCACTTTGTTTAAATGTGGAATGTAATGAAAGTTTCATGATCTAATTCTCTAAAACTCTAAACCTAAAAAGATCCTCAATGTGTAATCTTGTAATAGCTCAAGATTAAGTAAGGTTTAAGGCTGGGGCCTTATACCAAGACCCCGGAATGAGATACTAGATCAAAGACAAATAAATTCATTATTCATTCAGAATCTAGTGACATAGAAAAGCTTTAGAATGAATTAGCTAATCTTGCTCGGAGAATGAACAATATTGTAGATCAGAAGAATCATCAGAATAAATAAAAGAAGAAAGACTAAAGATATATGAAATATCGTTAAGTAACATGTAATGAATGTTGAAAAACATGTCATATCATACCTGATTGTCCTTTGTTGAAAAATAAGGAAAAGAAGGAAAGGAATTCAGAAAGGAACAAGAAGAAATTCTATTGATCAAAGCACAAGAAAAGCCTTAAATCTCATGATACTTGGAGTGATAGCTGTGGATACTCCTCAGAAAGTGAATCTTTTGAATATGATTCATCATCATAGAATAATATGGGATTAATTTCTACTACTTTTTTACCTAATACATGTCTTATAGACAAGGTATGCTCTACCGAGGATTTAACAAACTTATCTCGTGATAAGAATTACTATTCCAAAAATAGTACTTCTAATGAAGATACATTATCCTCAAGAAATGAAGAAATACCTTCTTATGAAGAGGTTTCTAGATTTTCCAAGTTACTAAAAGGAAAAAAATGTAAAATTTCTAAGAAATTAGACAAGGAAAATACTATGGATGAAATTCATATAAAAGAAATTTCATATCTTTATAGAGATCTTACAGATAAAGGCGACCTTTTATAAAAACATTATAAATACCTTGAGAAAGAAAATTATATTAAATAAAAACGTTCTAAATATATTAAGAATTCATATTTTATAGATAAATTTTTTTGAGGAAAAATACAACTCTAAGGAAATGATTCTTGAGGATATAAATTTAGCCATCAGATTGAAATCAGAAATATTTTCTCTTAAGAATCTTCTTGCAAACATTACACATGGGAAGAATAATTTTGACAAAATATATTCTCAAATTAATCTTCAAGGAAACACAACTGGATTAGGTTATACTCACCAAAAACCGGTTTTCATAAACAACTATTTTGTTCCTTCTAGAGCCCCTTTCTGAACTAAATGTCAATGTGGTAAGCATTGGAAGAAAAATCTTCCCTTGAATAATGTTCAATATAATGGGTTTCATATAACTTATTTTTCTAAACAAATGCGGACACCCAAAATTTTGTTTTTCTAACAATTCTGGATCCAAGAAATTTTGGATTCTGAAAGTCTAACTTTCTTATTTTCAAGAAGATAAAGATGTTACCAACAACAATACGTGGTATATGAAGGGTGGATGTTCCCAAAATATGACTGGTAAAAAAAACTATTTTTTAAAAGATTATCAAGAAGAAAGGTGGAAAAGTAACTTTCAGAGGTATTGCACAGGGAGAAGTTATTGGTATAAGTAACATTGTTATTTTTGAAAAAACATTGATTTAAAATGTTTTATTTGTTAAGGCTATTAAAAACAACCTCATTAGAATAAAAAAATTATGTGATGATGGATACCTTGTGAATTTTAGGGATGGAAAGTGCATAGTACACAATTACATGGAAGTGTTTATTCTTTATGCCCATAGGCAAGAGAATGTTTACACAATAAACTTACAAGACCTTAAGAGACAAGATCTACCTTGCCTTAGTGAAATGGAAGATAATTGATGGTTGTGGCATAGAAGGTTGGGACAATATAACCGTAGGAACTTATGAAATATTTACAAGAAAAGATTAGTTATTGATCTAATAGAGATTATATTTGATTTTTTGAAAGTTTGTGAACCTTGTAAATATGGAAAGCAACATAATTCAAGTTTTAAATCAATCATTTAATTCATAACTACCTATGCATTACAGCTAGTGCATATGGATCTTTTTGGTTCAACACAAACTGGAAGCATTGGGGGAAAGTATTATTAATTTTTCTTGGTTGATGATTACACTAGATTAACATGAGACTATTTTCTAGAAAAGAAGTCTGAAGCCTTCACTTATTTCAAAAGTTTTAAAGCCCAAGTAAAAAATGAGAAAATCCTTCCATGTATAACTATTCATAGTGATCATGGAGGATAATTTCAAAATTCTGATTTTGAAACTTTTTTTAGTAGAGAAGGCGTCACTCACAACTTGTCAGTACCCATAACACCTCAACAAAATGGTGTTGTTGAATGAAGAAATAGAATTATTCAAGAGATAACTAGAACCATGTTGAGTGTATATTCTATAGCCAAACATTTTTGTACTGAAGCTGTATGTACTACCTGTGATACTATAAGTCGAGTTTTGATTAGCCATTTTCTTAATAAAATTCTTTATAAGTTATGGAATGGTAGAAAACCTAGACTTTCCTACATTAAGGTTTCTATTTTCAAGGTATATATTCTGAATACAAATGATAATCTACATAAATTCACACCAAAATCCAATGAAGGAATTTTCATAGGATACTCCACAATTTCTAAGTCATATAGTGTTTTCAATAAAAACACATGTACTATTGAAGAGAAAGTACATGTTCAATTTGATGAAACTGGTCCTTTTGTTTTTAAACAACATCAACCTACATCATCAGATGTGTTTTCAAAAAATAACTATCAACCTATGATATAAGATCCTTATGATAATAAAAATGAGAAAGAAGATACTTATGAACCATTTACCACAGAAGATTTCCTACCATATGTTGATGAACGGGTTTGACAAAATCCAAATCAGTTGTTTCTAAGGAATTATACTAGTGATAGTATCATTGGTGATGTGAATCAACCTTTAAGAACTAGAATATCCATAGGAAATGAAGTAGAACATCTAGAATTATTTTTCCAATTAGAACCAAAAAGCATTGACGAACCTTTAGGTGATGATGATTGGACAAAATCCATGCAAGATGAACTAAATGAATTAAAAAGGAATAAATTCTATATATTGGTTGAAAGACCTAAGGAAAATTCTGTTATTGGATTAAAATGGGTCTTCAGAAATAAGAGTGATGAAAATGGAGTCATTGTTAGAAATAAAGCAAGATTATTTTCTAAAGGCTGTAATCAGCAAGAAGGGATAGAGTATGTCGAAACCTATAGTCCAGTATCTAGACTTGAATCTATTCATATTTTACTAGACTTTGTAGCATTCTTCAATTTAAAACTATTTTAAATGAATGTGAAATGTTCTTTCCTTAATGGTTATGTTCTGGAGGAAGTTTTTGTTGAAAAACCACGTGGCATTTAAGATACCAAACATCTTGACCATGTTTCTAAACTAAACAAAGCAATGTTTATACTTAAACTTTCCCCTCGAGCATGGTATTATAGAATTACATGATTTTTGTTTCAAAATAACAATGTTAATGGAAATACAGATCCAACCCTTTTTTTAAATAATAATAAGAAAAATGTTTTCATTGTTCAAATTTATGTTGATGACATTATACTTGGTTCAACTAAGCAATATTAAACTGATTCCGTTGTAAATCTAATGAAATCTAGTTTTGAAATGAGTATGATGGGTGAGTTAACATTTTTCCATGGTTTTCAAATTTTTCAAAAACCAAAAGGAATCTATATATCCCAATATAAGTATATTAAATATCTTCTTAAAGAGTATGGATATGACAACACTAAATGTATAAGTACTCCCATTGGTACCTCAAACACACTTGAACATGATGAAGCTGAGAAACCAGTAGATCAAAAATCTTTTAGAGGTTTGATATGCAGTCTACTTTAATTTATTTCTAGTCATCCATAATTAATGTTTGAAATATGCTTATGTGAAAGATATCAGTCTAATCATAAGGAATCTCACTTAAAAGAAGTGAAAATTATTTTTCGCTACTTAAAGGGAACCACAAATTTACGACTATTTTATACTTCTGGAAATTTTTTTATCCTAAAACGATTTTAGGATGATGACTTTGGTGGATGAAGATTGAATAGAAAGAGTACATCTACGAATTTACATTTTTAAGAGATTAATTAGTTTATTTCTCTTGCAAGAAGCAACACTTAGTATCACTCTCCAATGTTGAAGCTGAATATGTAGTAGGTGGAAGTTGTTGTGCTCAAGTGTTGTTGATGCAACGCACACTCACAGACTATAGTATGAGTTTTACCAAAACAAAAATTTTTTTGTGATAATAAAACTGCCATTTCTCTTAGTAAAAACCTTGTACATCACTCTCGTACAAAGCAAATAGATATTATGCATCAATTTCTTAGGGATCACACATAGAAAGGAGATATCATTCTTCAATTTATCAGAACGCAAGATCAACATGCAGATATTTTTCCAAAATATTTACCCTATGATAGATTTGAATATATTAAACAGTAGTTAGGAATGATAACCATAAGGTAATCATCTATGTTAACTTTCTTTTGAAATCGATTTCCTTACAGTAATAAACTCTTTTTTATAGGAGGAGCACATTAGTCTGAAAAAAATATTCGATAATTTTATTTTCGTAGATAGATTTTCAAAACTTTTTTAATGAAAATTTTTTTAGTTAGTTTTTTTCAAATATTTTGAAATTAAATTTTTGTACTTATCTTTTCGAAATATTTGTAATGAAAATTCTTGTAGTTAGTTTTTCAAAATTTTTGTAATGGAAATTTTCGTAGATATTTTTTTAAAATTTTCATAATAAAACTTTTCGTAGTTAGTTTTTCAAATTTTTTGTAATGAAAATTCTCATAGTACGTTTTTCCAAATTTTTTTAATGAAAATTTTCATAGATAGTTTTTCAAAATTTTTGTAATGAAAATTTTCATAGTTAGTTTATCAAAATTTTCGTAATGAAAATTTTTGTAGTTAGTTTTTCAAAATTTTCGTAAGGAAAATTTTGGTTGTGAGTCTTTCAATATTTCTGTAATAAAAATTTTCGTAGTTAAATTCATAATAATGTGTTTTTATAAAAATTTTCATAATGAAAATTTTCATACTCAAAAATTTTGAAATGAAAATTTTCGTACCCAAAATATTCAAAGTGGAAATTTGGTACTCAAATTTTTTTGCAATAAAATTTATCAACCTTATATTTTTCATAATAATTTTTTCATAGTCAAAATTATTTTAATCTAAAGTTATTTAAGAAGAACATAATCTATTACAAATAATCCTCCTAGTGATCTAAATGGTATGATTTAATACTTAAATTTTCGTAGTCATTATTTCACTACTGGTATTTTATTTTGTATTTAAAATTATCAAATTCTAGTTTTTCATAAAAAACCTCAAAAGATCTGATCCTACTGAATTTTTCATTTTGGATTTCATATCAACCACTGGATCTGATCAGAAGGTTTCTCAAATGTTATATTGGATTTAAAATATGAAACGTCACTTCCATCACCTATATAAAGGACCCCCAAAGGGTTGTCCCACATCAGTTTTCAAGCTCTCACGTGCTGATGTTCTTCCCTACTTTCTTAATCTTGTTCTGAATCTATTAGAGTTTCTCCAATCCAAATGACTATAGAATCCTCTTCTCAAGATATGTCTACCATGAAGCCAATCTCAAGTTGGAATGTTTATAGGGAAAGGTTGGTCCATCTGATCTTTTTCAAATACGACTCTTTTATTTATAAGAATATGAAGATCAATGGACGAGAATGTGTATCTATTTCAAAGACCTGAGGTCAGGATGTTGTGTGTTTGGATTTTCTTATATAATTTTTTGAGTCAGTTTCTGTATTTAAGGATGAGGGAAGTGAAAAATTCTCCTTCAAGGGATATGGAAAAACTTATAAACTCACATACACCAATGATGCTAGCATAGTGGACTTATCTTATGAAGTGGAAGATGAGTTTTGCTCCCACAAGATTCCAGATGTTCAAGTAATTTTCATTAAGGTGAAAGCTTTGGAATGTCATGGCATATCAGATGTTATGAAAATAAAAATAGCTCACTTATCATTCAATAATCAGATCCTACAGTTATGGGTTCAAGGATTTTTCGTCTCGAGAAAAGGAGATAAGGACACCTTATTAAAAAGTGACATATATATCTTGTATTTCTATGTAAATATAAGGAAAATCAATTTGATGATTCATATTCTCATTATGATAGAGAAAATCAAAAATTGAAATTTGAGATCTTAGATTATTATGTATCATGCCTTACATTCGAAGCTGATAGTTCGGTGTCTTGAATCATTAAAGATCCCTCGATGTTTCAATCCAAGGAATTGTAAATTTATGCTTGTAAGGGATGAAACATTCAAATGAATGAATATGGAATTTTCTAAGGAGCCATGAGAGTTTTTTGATCTTCCAGTAGAAGAGGTAGAAGTCATTATGATGAATAAAGAAGATGCTGAAACATTGAAGAAAGATAGAAAGAAAAAGACGTTGAAGGATGTGGAAGTAGAAGAAAAGACTCCAAAATCTAAGGAAGTCCAATCCACACCTCCTAAACCCAAGAAGAAGAAAACCTACCTAGATGAAGTTGTAGAAAAATGGAGGGAGGATAAGAAAAATAGAAAAACAGGGGAGCCACAGTTCGGTTTGGATCCTACCGAGGCTAAGGCCTTCATAGAATCAATTGATGAAGAGATAGAAAAGAAAGACAAAGAGAAAAAGCTCATGAAGAAGATTTCAGAGGCTGATATTGTGCAATATCTCTTGAAGGATACTACTGTAGAATCCAAAAATATTTCAGTGCCACAATCCCTCTTGAAAAAGCCTTTACATAAGACTCCGGGTAAGAATTTCTTAACTACGGGAAAAGCTAAAGAAAAACATGTTGAAGAAGTAGAAGTGGTGGAAGAAGTGGAAGTGGTGGATGAAGAAGAAGAAGAAAGGACTGGTAACATATATGATCTTATAAGGAAATTTGAGTATTATCAAGTCAATGGAACCCCATCCGAACAATTGTCACTACGATCATCTGAAGCCAAGTCCTCAAAGCTTGTCCCTCGAGAGAAGGATGAAGAGAAGGATGAAGAGAAGGGTGAAGATAAAGGTGAAGAAGAAGTTGATAAATTGTCTGAAGAAGAAATTATAAATCATGATTTCATTCATCCTGAGGATGCTAAGAATATAAATCAGAAAGAAGAGTTAGATGAAGATAGAGTTGTGCAGTTATCTGACAGCGAGCATGAATCCCCTGATAAGGAAGCCATACCGAGAATTGATAAGGGTAAACATGTGTTTGTTGCTACTCCTAGAAAATCTACCATGAAGATGAAGGAAGTTGACAGAACATAAAATAGAAAGATTGTTGAGATATAATAACAAGCATCACCAAGTAATGTCTCCGATTCTGAATAATCATTGCTTGGTCATGATTTTGTTGAACAATCCTTAAAGAATCTTGTCGGGTTCCTTCCGACTTTTTCAAGAATAGAATCTAGATGCCAGACGCTTCAACATTTTATTAATTATAAATTAGATTCGGTGTCCATGGTGATGGACAAGTGTTTCAAGATGGAATCAGATTTCAAAACATTCCCCATAGGCTATGAAGATCACAAAAAGTCATGTAAGAAGATAGCCAGCTGGTCAAAAAATACAGTTCAAGAAATTAGAAAGCTTGATCAATATAAAGAAGGTGTCAAAGAAGCATTTTATACAGAAGACACCAAAATCAAGGATTTTACAAAAAACATTAAAGAAAAATTGATTCTAGAACAAAATACTCAGATTCTAGAGGTGGAAGACTTGAATAGGAAGTTGAACTCTCAAGCTCAAAGCTGGAAGAGGGAAAGAGATCTCTGGATCGAGATGGAAGAAAAGCTTGTGAATAAGGTTGACTTGCTAAAGCCTCAGGTAGAGGCCCTGAATGCTCAATAGGATAGGATCACAGCTTTAGAAAAGAATGTAGAGGATCATCATAAAGAGCTAAAAAAGTTGAAGACAATCGTGAAGAAGATGATGCCCAAAGAAAAAGAAACAAAATAGACCCAAATCTGATCTTTTGTTGTATTTTTTCCTCATACTAATTCTTCCAATTGTTGTGAAATTATGGTTACTGTTTTTGTTTGGATGTCTATACTGATAATTCAGCTACCATATTTTTTCCATTCCCTCAAACACATTTTAAAAATCACAAAGGGGGATAAGGAAAAATAATTCTACGTATACGAAGATATATCCCTATGTAAGGGGGAGTTTATTTAAGGGGTAGTGCTCATTACAAATATTTCCATACCCAATATAATGAAAATCCCATTCTAGACATCTAGAATACGATCCATAGAGTTCCAAAGCCTTAGGGGGAGTTAGTCGTATTCATCATTTTTCATAAGTAAAGGGAGATACGTTTTATTTTATAGGTCAAGAAAAGTTTTTCTAAGTCCTTATTTTATTTATCGTAAGGATGATTGTGCTTTATTAAAAGGGGGAGATTGTTGAGTAAAAAAAGTTTTCCAAATGAATTTTTCATTTCTTCATCCATGGGGGAGATTATTAAGTCATTAGGGATTTCATTATGACTTTACCATTCCTTCTTGTTTGGAATATCACAAACACCTTATTTGGAGGGAAAACTCATTTTACCCCTTGTTTTACATAAATATGGAAAATTTACTTCGCCAAGGAAATTTACCCTTACATAGATTTAATTGTTCATATCAAAATTTTTCCAATGTATAAAATTTTAATTGAAACCAAAACCTCACAATTTTATAAATACGTATATATGAAGCATTCTGTTTTAGAATCCGAATTCTCAGAATTCTGGTTATGAAATATTCTGAGTTCTGACTCTGAATTCTGAATCAGAATTCTAGTTATGAGCTCTTATATGTTCTGACTATGAATTAGGAATCAGAATTCTGGTTATGAACACTTCTGAGTCCCGAATCTGAATTCTGAATCAGAATTATGGTTACGAACATCTCTAAGCTCAAACTTTGAATTCTGAATATGAATTTTGGATACAGACTTCTTTTACTTCTGACTCCGAGTTCTTTGAATAAAGACTCCAAACGCTCATGAGTTCTGAATCCGAATTCTCATGAACTCTGACTCCGATCATTGCGAGTTCTGGTTCTGAATTCTTTTTAAACCAGAATCTAAATTTCCTTGAAATTCAAACTTCAGAATTATATAGTATTCAGGTTCCTAATTTCTATAAAACAGAATATGAAAATTCTTATACTATAGACTCCGATTTAAATTTTGGTTTCACACAAAACATTCATTTACAAACATTCTGAATATCAATTTTTGGTTACGCTTACACCTGTTTAGTTATAAAACGATGTTGTGCTTTCAGTTACTCACTAACTGTTGATTGAGTTACAAATCTATAGGTCCCTCCAAAATTTAAGGAAAAATGTGACCATTAGAGGAGGGAGATGACCATTGAAGTGGTGCCTATAAATAGGATCTCATTTGAAAGAGATCGAGACTTTTTGAGACTTTTTCAACTTAAGCTTAGACTTTGACAAAGTGCTGGTGAAGTGATTTATAGAGAGAGAGAGGCTCTTATAGACTCCCAGGCCTCATTCAGAATGTTTTTAACTACTTGTTCGGACATTGATTCGTGCAGATTTTCTTAGTCCAGAGGTGTGATTTCCATGAAATCAAAGACTTCAGATTGTGAAGTCATAGGTTCCGATTTCTTTACAAACTGATGGCTTGTGGGTATAGCAAGATGTATAATGATCTTCAGATTGAGGAATAACCTGGGTTTTGGTAAGATAGACTTTATTAAATTTATAAATTGAGGGACCTTTTATCTAGGGTTGTTGGATATCCTCCTATTTGGGTTAAAATAGTTAATACTTGTTACTTGTAGTATTTTTTTTTTCCGGTGTGTATTTGTATTTTTGAAGAAATTATAACTTTAATATACATCCTTACATTTGTACTCTGATTTAGTTATATTCTATACTCATTAAGGTAGAATCTTACTTTTGTTAAGTTTCATTTCCGGAATCAGTTTTCCGGAATCAAGGAAGATAATAAAACTTAGAGGTGTAGCGAATTTTGGTTACCCAAATTTTTTTAGGGATTTTAAAAGTATACAATTTAACCCCCTCATGTACATGAGCATCTCATCTTTATATATTCGATCCTATATTTGGAATAATATTGTATATCATACTCAGAAATACTATCTAACAGATATAAGATCAAAATACATTCATCCAATGGGGTTTATATATGTAAATAGGTCATTTTAACCCTTATCTAATGAATTTATCCACATAATATATTTTAAACCATTACCATTGTAATAATTTTTCATATCAATTATTACTCATAATGAAATAATTTATTGTGTATTAGCAATAAAATTTTGAAAATATGATTCAAAAAATGGAAGTAATGTTTTTTAAATTCAATTAATGTAGTTGAAAAGTTCCATCTTCTAACGAGTGCACAAAATGAAAATATAACTACTTTAATAAAAATGAATTATTATTCCTTAAATTAAATTTATTTTACATTATTTTATATTAATAAACATTCAATTAATGATAATTTATATTAAGGTGTACTTTATATAAAAAGTAAATTAAAATCATACATTAATTGTAAATAATTTAATTAATTTTCATCCGAAGACGTTATGCGTGCAAAAATAGTTAATAAAAAATATATTTCTTACATAAAAAAATTTAATTTATTTTCAACCCATTTGATAAACAATATATTAATTTAAAAAATGTTTAAAAATATCTTTTAATATTTTATTATAATCTATTTATAATCACTAATCCAACGACATGTTTATAACTAAAAGGTTTAATGAATATTCTATAATAATTAATCATGATTTATATAAACACAATGATGTACATAATGGAATATATCGTATATATAAATAATATTTAAATAGAAGAACATAATAACACCTTAGTATATTACATTATATCCCTTTATATAAATTTTACCCTCAATAATCGTTCACTCCAACTAAAAAAATGAGGAAGATTTTTCCTCATAACATCCATACTGATTCCCCACATTTATTTTTTCCCCACAATACATTAACAAGATGAGTGGTCTTATTCCAGAAAAAAATATTCTCGTTCTAGAATTTCCCCTTGTTATTCCATATAAAGTGATCGTTCTATAGTTGTATGACCTCTATGTTATGTACTTGTGAAGTATCATTTACATAATTCATTAATATATATACATTATACATATTGTATACATTTGAAAGATTCATTGATGTTTCCAAAAGATAATAAATCATCCTAATATGATTAATAATTTTTAATAGAATAATACCTATAGAGATCATATTTGTCTTCTTACTAAATCCCATAACCTTCTTCAATCGATATATTTATAGGAATTCCTTGTCAGTGACTTCATATTTTTTATCTCACATATGATTGATTGTACAACTGTTCTTTCAAATATATGCTACTCTGATGTGATATCAAATGGATCTCAATTTCTCATTATTTTAATCAGATTGATCAGTTCCATATAATAATGATTCTCCATCTTCATTCCAACAAGTTAGAGTTATGAACTTCTTTCATTATAAGGATTCATAATTAGACATCAAAATTATTGAGTGAAAGATAAAATTATAGGAAAACTAGACCAGAGAAATTTTTTCATCCCAGAAAAATTAGAAATCCCTTAGGCTTCCTCTCAAAAAATATTATTTTTCTTGAATGGGGTTATCATATTGTATATCCATATGGGGATAATATGAAATTTAAAATTTAATTATTGCTGAATTTTTTTTGAATACATTCAATGAACATCCTATTAGAACAAAAAACCTGATCAGTTAAAATTAAGAATAGTATTCCCTTAAATCTTACAAAAATACTTACCATATAATATAGAAGTCTAATAATGAGAAAAATCAACTCTAATAATAATTAAATTTGATTTGTTATATGTAAATCAAATACAATAAAAAAAATCTCATTAAATGTTTCATGGAGTACCATAACTAAATACATGGAATGTTTTGCAGAATTTAATTCCACTATTGTAAATGTTTATAAAATCAAAATATACTTGTATAGAATGTAATTAACATAAAAATATACTTGGCATTAGTATAAATACTCTCAAATTTTAAATTTAATATTTTACCGATTAAAATTGTGTCTTATATCTATATAAATTTATGTACATCCATTATGAATAGAGACTGATGAACCATGAGTATATCCAGTAGTAACATCCACATCTTTTATATTGATTGGACATATAATTGGTTCATTAACCATATCATTTAATAAAAATCAGGATTTATCATAGGATCATTAGATGAATTTTATATATAGTTCCATATCATTTTTTTTCTGGCTCTTTAATCATCACATGAATAGATTGTTGATTATTAATATGAGAAGGAAATGAAATTTATCCAGTAAATTTGATTTCAAGGACTATATTCTACAAAACACATTACTATTGTATCTGTATAAATCATAATCATGAAAAAAAATTATGGTCTATCTGACTTAGGGAATCAACCACCTCATTCACCATTCTATGATAATAATGTATTGAATAGTAACAATCCTTCGTTAAATCTAACTAGTTTTATCAGAAAATATTTGGTGGGAACACATAGGAATCTCCATGAATGATGTTTTGTTGATTCCTCGGCGGTGTGCTGGGTTGACGATATGACGATGGACACATGCGACGCTCACCTGCAATCCAGTGATGTGGATATGGCTGATGCGCTGGGTTCTTGGCCGGGCCGGTGAACCTCACTGGTGGCTTGTTTGGAGGCGAGGAGGTTTTCACATTTCGAGGTGGTAGTCTGGCTAGAGGCGACGTGCTTATGGGTTCACAGCTCGAGGTGGAGCATTCGGATTTCTGGTGACGACGTTTATCGGTGGCTACGAAGCTCGAGACTGGATGCGTGATGATGGGCCCGCGTGATGATGGAAACGTGGTGTGTTCTGAATTTTTTGGGTTTTAATTTTGAATTTTGAATGGTGATGAAATCTCGCGATGTGTTGTGAGGTTTCCTGTTTTCCTTAAACTGGTTTGGGTTACTAGTACCATTAAACCAGCTTCAGAAAATGGAAAAAAATGGTTTTCACCAAGTTAATCTGAGACATAGAAAATATCATTATGATATTTTATGATGAGGAATCCATGAAATTTTTTAATGCATCTTTATATATAATAAATAATTCCCCACTATGGGGTAGTATGATCACAAGTTTATTGACACAAGTTCTGATTTATATATTTTAATACTTTTTAGATGAATATATCCAAAGAAATTTTTTTCAAACTCATGTAAAATTGACTATTGGATTTTTATGATATGAGAAGTCCCACACAAGGAATTTTAATATCCATGTAATCATTTAAATCGATGTATATTTATCACTATAGTTGGTATAGCTGATTTATAAGTTAAATATGTCATAAAAAATTCCACAAACGTATCATTTATTTACATTAAATAATCTAAAAATTAATCATTTTGTAGAATGTATTAACACATGAAAAATTGGAATATTACTTCTCTTTATTCAATATATTCCACACATTCTATAAATTATCTCTATAAACTACCTTAATCCTATAATATAAAATAATATCATATATAAGTACCACTATAGACCAGTCATATAACTCTATAAAGACAAAAATTATAAAATAAATTAAGATAGTTATTGAATTGGTATGTTTAAATGAAATCCTTATAAATTCATAATGAATATAACTCATATGGAAGGATTCCAAGGGTATATCCTCCCGCATGGCATGAAATTTATTGTATCTAAAGATAATTTCAATCAGTAAAATGTATTTATATTTATAAAGTACATAAAAATATATTCAATATGTGGTAGATTGCATATGTTCATGATAGTAATATTACAATGTTATCAAAAATCAATTAAAAATCACATTAATTTTCCATTATTATTAATAAAAAACATTCTCTCCCAATGGTGAATGTCTAGGGTGTTGAATCACTTATCAATATTATCTTTTAGTTTTTCCTTAAATTATTTGAAATCAGTCACATACATTCAATGTAGAGTTTTTTTTAAAAACTTTATCACTATTTATGGGTTGAAATGGAAACTAAACATGATATTTAGGGGAAGACTATAAACATTTATAATAAATATATCATCATATTCTCAAATAATTAATATCTAGAAATTTTAGACTCTCCTATTTAATTTGAGAGATATATTCTACATGAAATATTATTGAAACCCATAAAATGAATTAAATATAGATAAGAAGTTCAAATTCTTCCTCACATCAAAAGAAGATCATAGTTTGATTTGCAATATAAAATGCTACATTAATTCCTTAGAAATATATGTGGAATACATATATTTCAATATATTCCATTACCAAAATTTCATCATATTTAACAAAATAGATAATCTTAATATTTTTTAAATCATATTCGCTCATAATTGTATTGAAGTGGATATATAATCTTGAGATCTTGTATTTATTCCATCAGTATTTTTCATCAATAGTGCAATATCTAATATTTTATAAGGTTATATAATACCCTTATAAAATACATCATATATTAATGATTAAAGATAATAATAATAAAATAAGAGGTTTGTATTTCTATATTGGTCGATAAGTGTACCTTTAACCGATTCATTCTTAAGACCCTCTTCTAAAGTAGAAATCACATCTGGATTCCATTACTATATATATTTTAAGAAGTTTTTGAAATTAATAACCATCATTAATTATTTCTTTTAATTACTTTATTAAATATTTATCAGAATCCATTCCACTATATAATTATAGTGTGGGTGGTGTTGTAAATTGAACTTTTCCCTATTATTCATGGTCTATTGCCTCCTTAAATATCAACAGTAATAACTTTCTATATCAAATTAATTTATAAGAATTAAAAATTTAATAATACCATATAGATAAAGTACCTTAGTAATTTTTTCTATACTTCTAGAATAATTTATGATTAATTTTATTTTTCCAATGAGATTAATGGTATAAATTCTTTTCAATATCAATACCTATATTATTATCAAAACATTGAGAATTATGGGAATATGAATACAAAATTTTTATGTTCAGGGAAAGATTATTTAATCAATTATAACTTCTAAAGAATAGATTCGATATCCCCATTTAGATATTTTTATTTAAAACAGTGAAGATTCAATCAAATTTTTTTATAGTCAAAAGATGAAACCATTAGTGTTCTATATAAATAATATAAAATTTTCATTATAGGTATAAATAAATTCATTGTAATTTTTCTTATTCATAAGGAATTCCCATTTTATTTTTTTTGTGTCGAATTTTGGGAATGTATTTATTGAAAAAAACTTATGAAACCCATCACATTCCATGGATTCAAATTATCTGTTTTCCCTCATACTATTAATAAGGTTCCATTATCAGTCTACATTATATTATAATAGGATCACTTCTGGGGAATTATTTTCTTGTACATAGAACTGATGAATGAACAATTATATATAGTGGTAATTATCCATATCATAAAAACTAATGGATTAGAGCAACCACATAATAAATGTAAATAACGACTTGTATGTGTATCAATGTTTATTTGCTCCATATTCTGTAATTTCTAATAATCACATTATTCATGGATTTAGTGTGTTTCATGTGCATTAATATCATTTTTTTCAGTCAAAATTTCATTTCATTATTTTCATTATGAGGAAAATAAATAAATATAAAAATAATTAATTTTAACATTGTTCACAATAGATCTATTAATTTATTATAAAAATAAGAATTTTATTGTAATTATTAAGATACAATAATTAGAGTGAGAAATTAAATAATTGTTAAAATAATTATTCAAATGTTCTAATTTATGACACATTATTATCAATTGATTGAACTTCTCGGTCTTCCCTTTTTCAAATTCAACTTTTCATTTGTGGTATCAAGTTGAATCCTTATATTATACATAACCTATTATCAAAAAACATAAAAATATTATTCATGTACCAAGTTAAGTGACATGAGTTTAAAATAAATTAATATTTAATAATTATATATATTTATTATACACATTTAATAACAACACATTTCCTACTAAATAAAGGGTTGTTTTTCATTATATATTAGATAAAAAATATAGAATTTTCATTTCATATCTCATGTAGACCACACAATATTAATCTATCATATTTACCTTTATTACTATTTCATTAATAATGTAATTCATTAAAACTGAGGAAAAATGGAATCATAAAAAATGGTGAGAAAAATGTAAAATCCTGACCCATGGACCATATGTCAGCTCCCTAAGATAGTTAGTTACATGACCATAGGTATGCCTCCCCATATTCCAGAGGATTTCAACTAGAAGTGTGTGTCAAAAAAAGTATATCTTGGGAAGACCATAATGACTTTATCAAATAAAAACATCAATATTAATCAATAAATGAAATTCAATATATAATAAACCATAACAAAAAATAACTTAAAAAATTAAGACTAACATTACATTAAAATCCCTAAAAATTTATATATTAAATAGAACAAAATATGTAGATATATCCTAAAAAATAAAAATCATGTAACAAATGAAACATTAAAAAAAATTACAAACTAAAAACAACCAATAATGGATGTGACATTATCCTGGTTCCATCAATCCTTATACACCAAAACTCATGAATCTAACATAAATCTATGCCCCATGTCCTATCCTACAAATAAAAAGTCACATCGTCATTTAATGGGGTATAGAACATAATGATGGGATATCACATTTTATTCTATCATTGATTTTGTTTAATCATATAATTCCAATTCATATTCAGAAAATGGGGTCCAAGAGCATATTTAGGGAACCATGTGGGTATTTAGACAATAAATACCCCTCAAACAACTCATTAGTCACATGAAATACACTAATGAATTATGGGAGTAGAGAGGAATTTTAGAATACCATGCATATTTGGAGTTTAATTTCCTATACCTAATCATAGTTACAATTGTCAAAAGTTAGCGTTCTACATTCTCAACCATGATATCAACCAATTCCATAATCAAATATTCAGTCCATTTCTTAAAATAATTTACCATCCATGACTAATTTATAAATCATCATTTGAATTATATAATTACACATCATGGGTCACCTTCATATTTTTAATCCCATCAGTATATAGCTTTCATAATCTCATTATTCCACCGATTTCACAATCCCATTATTTTTTCTATTTCATAATTTCATGTTGAATTAATTTCACAATCACATTTGAAATCATTTAATTAATTTGATTTAGAATAAAATTTACCATCATGTAAATTACAACCACACAATTACATATACAAAATTATAATCAAGAAAATGGTATTTGACAATCATAATTCTAACCTCAAAGTATCTTATAAACATTCCAAATAACAAAAATCCATATTTGAAGCAAAAATATCAAATTGAAAATAGTGTGGAAGATTGAGGAAAAATACATATGATCAATATAAAATGTGACAAGAACCACTAAAAGCATTAGATAAAACAAAAAAAAATG
The DNA here is from genome assembly GCA_963277665.1 of Viscum album. Taxonomy (NCBI): domain Eukaryota; kingdom Viridiplantae; phylum Streptophyta; class Magnoliopsida; order Santalales; family Viscaceae; genus Viscum; species Viscum album. The sequence goes on from OY728161.1 coordinate 1,457,259,352, forward strand.
AGTAAAAACAGGAAACTTCATTTTGATACAAATCCAAGAGAGATAGGATACCAAAAGGGAAAGAAAAAAACATATCCCATATTAAGAAATCCATCAATCAGATACATTATTTTTAAATAAAAGTGTATTCGTAGCCATGAAATCCTCCATGGATAATAAAAAATAATATTAAATATAGTTATGTCAATTTGGGGGGGGTGTGGAGAAAAATTTGGTGGTTCAAGATTTTTTTTTTAAATTTCATTGGGAATCAAATCTCATGCACATAATATGTAGAGTGTAGGTGCATGATTTTACAAATCATGAAACTATAATAAGGTGACAATGAATTTTTCCTAAGTGTATCATGGATTAAAAAATCATACTCTATTTGTGAGAACCCAATCAGTTTGAGGGTACATAGTATGGGGAGTGATTCTACAGGGTTTTGATAAACAACCCAATAACATTCACCCTCGTCATAGGCCTCCAAAATGTGGCACATGGTTTCATGGGGGTAAATCTCATAGTTTTCAATAATCTTTTTCCGATCATGAAATTCCCCTTGGGCTACCATATTTTTGCAGCCTCGCCTAAAAATCCCAATAAAAAAACCATTTCAATATATACATAATTTTTTTTAAAAGAGTACCTAAAATTGAACAACAACTATATCCAAAATGTTTATGATCTTATAATCTCCCGACCTTTTAAGAGATCATAATAATGTTAAACTCCAAAAAATATCTATGGTGTTGATGTAAATTTTTTTTCCACAATCTTTTATATCTTTTACCTCTCCAATGTTTCTTCTTGAAGACAACCATATTGATAAAATAATCATGCTATCAACACATTAATTCACCCAAAAACATTCTCACAATTATCAGCACACATATAATATGATCCTAAAAGGATGAATCAACCTCAATATCATCATCATCATTTTCGATCTTATGAGAAGGGTTTTCCTGATAATGAAGAAGCCTTGATGCATGGAAAGAATTGTGCTTATCACCAGACATATATGGATGATCCAATATGTATGAATATGGCCTAATTCTATCTAAAATATCAATAGTCCCAAACACATAGGGTTCCAATTATCCATACCACTAAATCATATTTCCACCCAATCTTGGTAACACCAAAATGAATACATGATCAGAAACTGTAAAATTGAGGGGGGTGACGATGTCGATCAGCATACAACTTCTTCTCACCATAAGCCTTATCCATACCTTCATGAATCAATTGATCCATATATAGATTATCTTTTCCAAGATTCGGTCCCAAAAAATCGCACTTGCATGATTCCATCCATCATAGGTTTGATCTATATGAAATACCATAAAGACCCACATATGGTTCTATATGATCAGTCTCTAGATAATCATTATTACTTAAAAACTAAATAAAGGATAAGTTTTTATATTAAGATCCCCCAAAATTGAAAACACAAACCCATATAATACCTTCCAATACCTGTATTGTATGTTTTTTACTTCCCCTACGTATACAGGTGGAAGGACATACATAGAAACACACTAATACACAATACTGTATGCAATAATTTCCATAGTGTGATGAAAATCCCAATTCATGGTCTAAATATTTTCTTTATGGGAACCCATGGAGACATACTATCTACCAAAATTAAATATTCCCCATGTTATTTATTATGAAAGACTCCTGATAAGGAGGAATGGGTTTCACTCATCCTTCGGTTGACAATTACCCATATAATTTCATTCTTTAAATGTGTCCTTATAAAAACATCTAATATTTCCATTTTAATGACACACCATTTCCATTTTAGAATAAAAAACCATTGTAGTAAACCTTCTGGTCAATGATACCCCACCTTCTCATGTTTACAAGTGTTTCATCATGTCACGAACACTACAGTATCTTTTTTTTATTTAGGGCCACCAATATTATTGGCATATGTCATAATATATTTTAGAAAAACAATGATACAATGGAAAAATCAATCCAATAAATTCACACATTATATCCTCTCACATTAATATATGCACAACAATATGGTTATAAACATAGATGATCTCATCCTCATTTATAGTCTAATCATCAGGAGACTCCCCCCCTAAAAGGCTTTCCCTCGTGTCCCAACACTATGAATCCTCAAATCGAATCATTTAGATCTAGATTAAGAGTGTAGAATCTACAAGTACTTATTTGAGGTTAATCTATTACATGCACTCCTGAACCATAATATGCATCTCAACCATCAAGGTCATCATTATCTAGACAGAAATGGACTCCTGAACATCTGGATTCTTTTTTCCTGGTTAATGAATCAGACACTATATTTACCTTCGAAGGATTATACGATAGAACAAAGTCAACACACAAGAAATAATAAGCTAATTTCTTCTATTGAAGATTAAAATCTCACTATGAAAAAGATATTTTTTGTGATATTGTGATCATTATACACAATTAACTTTTCACGCAATAGATAATGTTGTAGATGGATTATGAAATAAAATAATGCACCCAACTGAAGATCTTGTGTAGGATAATTCTATCTATGTGGCCTTAACTACTGTGTCACATATTCAAAAACATGATCTCCATGTATCAACAATAATAAATGTACAATACCATATACATCAAAAAACATGGAACACTCCTCAAACTTCTTATGTAGGTTCCAAATTGGTGTCACAGTCAAATGCTACTTCAAATCTTGAAATTCATCCATATATGCTCCTAGAAATTCAAGAATTATCCCCTTCTAGGTTAAGCCCAAAATTTTATCATAAAAATGATGTGAATCTCAGAAAAACCATCATTAATATCCTTCTAAGAATAAAATGAAATAATAATACAATAAATCATAGGCTTCCCCAATGAAACCAAAAAAAAATATTTATCTGGGCACACTGACAATCATTCAACCATGATGAAGTGCTTATGAAATATACATGGTCGATCCAACATTCACTAATGGATAGATTAAAATAGATTTTATGATCTCTTAGTTAACATATAATGGTTTAAATTTTTTGGGCATGATCATCATGTGTCTTGGAACACACCAAGATTTAATCGACAACAAAACCAAAAAATGATATATGTACATATCGATGGTTCGTTTCATTAGTCTATAAACATATTAAAATCGTTATCCATTCCAAAAAACATCATGCAAGACCCCCATAGGCCATAATTTCAATAGAATTTTTTTATGGTATATAAAAATTTATAAATTTAAATTGGTGATAACTTAATCAAAATTCAATCCAATATAAAATACAGACCATTTCAACATATCAAATAGATCATCGATGCATGGAATTGGCTACCGGGTATTCCCTGTCATCCAGTTAAACATCCTTTAATAAATACATAAACATAATTACCTATCATAATTATTAAAAAAAATAGACATACCCACAGTTTCATACTTTGATGGATAGATCCAATATCCATCCACTCATCCATCTATTTATTATATGCATGATGTTCCATTGGTGTCATTCATTATGGGGGAATGAAAATTGGTTCAGCTCATGGAAAGAGAACAATTATAAATTAAACATCCTGATCAGGTCAAAGACATGATAATTTTATAGGAAAAACATCCGTAAACCGATCTTCTATGGTTTGAAAAAAATCATTTTTCATACCGCATTTATCTGGTAAAAGACATAGAACATTGGTAGAGAGCTCCTCCAGTTGCTGATGTACTAGACCTGAATGACCTACCTAAAAAAACACTATCCAAAATGAACAAAATAGATACCACCACAATAAGTAATTTCAACTATATTATGGTAACATTGAATATCTAATCATTAAGCTACCACCAAATCCATACCCAAAATGAAGTTATAAATGGACATGTTATGTGTGTAATGATCTCAAAATAAATGATCATCCCCAACTGAGGGAGAACTATTCTTACAAAAAGAGTTTCCATTTGACCACCCTCCCAATGGAGTTTCAATAATAACAAATCCACTCAAAAAAATCAACTTCCATACTCAAAAAATTGAAAAGTAGTGATGATATATAAAAGGAGAGGTTTTTATATCAAATAATTCAATAGATAGAGTTGAAGAAAAAAATATCAACCCTAATTATTTGTTACGTAGTCTTATTTTCTACAAGTGTATGATGAAATTCACATAACTTTCATAACAATATTTTCAGTTTTACAGTTTTTGGACAATATGTTTCACCACAAGTCCTATATGTGTTCTCTTTCTCTAATATACCATATTCATATCGTCAATTGTAACTACCATAAGAACACAAATTTCCAAACTAATGTGTGTAGAATACCCACATTCATTACTCTAACTCTATATGGAACCTCCGTCATAACTGATTTTTCAAGGGTTTCAATAATACCACTACAAGTGACCTATCCTTCCACATTGCCAAAACTCCACTGGTGGTCAGGGGAATTGAATAAAATTGTCCCAACCTAATAAATTGGTGGAAGTATATTCAATTACTTTTCTGATTAACTAATCCTTCTCCATGATCACTCTCTCTACAATATCCATAGTTAAAATTATCAATGATATTCAAACTACTCTCATAAGGCATACCTCATAGTTCGCAATTATAAATCACTTGTCTTCCTATGTAATCCCCTTCATGTTCCCCATTGAAATTTTAGTATTATTATCCCCATAAAAATCATTAACATAAAGATGTTATCTTGAAACCTACTCTAAAATGTAATCCATTACAAAAACCGTATTTCCAAAATTTCTTTGTCTTCCAGGAGAACTGTAACAAGCATTAAAAATCAAGGAGGTGTCTAATATAGTCTATCAAAAACATTATCCCTAGGGTCAACTTCATAAACAAAGCATCTCTCTCAAGACTGAGAATCTCATGTTAAAATTATTATAGGAGCTTCTATTAAATTCTCTTCCATAGTTGACTATGTATTTTCTCATCCAATGTCCAAAATTTTCACCAATCATTCAATTGAAAAGGTAACATATATGCTGCCTACTTAATCCTCTTTTCATAAAGAATCTCCATATTATATAAGAGCTTCTTGAGAGACTCAATCTATAACTCAGCAGCCTCAACTCCACCCTATCTAGTTAATTACTAAGGAGACATCCACTAGAAATACCATGTCACATTTTCCATATTCTTCACAACCCTCCCTTGCTCATTTTCAATTAATTTCAAAAATTGAGAAAATATCTCATGGAACTGCTCCCCTATCACATTACATGGAACTATTAGGGCCTCATTTTCTACTAATGGGGAAAATTTACAGCCACGTCCAAATTATGTCATATAAAAAGGCCTCATTAGAGAGGCATATCACTAAAATTTCAAAAAACAGATACTTGGAAAAATAACACATAATTAACAAGTTTATTGAATAGGAATTCACATAAAAATACCATAATTTATCCTCCTTCACCTACCACATGGTCCAAATAATGGGAGTAAAATTATTTTAAACCATCACCCATAAGGGTCATAAATAAAAATGTGTATTTTTTCATATTTTATGTCTTACAATTAGGGATGAATTTATCCATTTAAATTTACAACATTTATCATCATTTTTAGTTTTCAATTTTTTATTAGGCACTATAAATCTTAAATTAATCAAACCAAGAAAACCATATCATTTTATAGACCAGCCAAATTCCATATTTTATGGGGGGAAAATGATGCATGCCACATAATATTATGAGTATTTAGAATTAAATATGTATACTCTTAACCCATTACACAGATGTATAGGATTTAAATACTATAAAAAATAACATCACACATCATGTTCATCACTCAAGATGAAATAACATTAAAAGGAAATAGAAAAACATCACAAACAACAATTCCACCCTGGGTACTTATGTTTTCCCCAATGGATGGGTTAACTACTCCCATACATGCTACGATGACCATTGCCCTGCTCATCCTACTATATTTTCTACAATTCATATATAGCAAGAAAAATGAATAATTGAAACCACATTTTATACCTTTTGTATCATCTATAACTATGATCAAAATTTTGGTTCCCCAAATCAATTAGTTATGTGACTTCAAGCGCACAACCCCAGATGACAGAGGATACTAATAATCAACTTGGTTATAATATATATATGTTGGGGACAATATAACATATTTTTAAAAATAACCCAACAATTTAATATCAATAATTAAAATTCAAATTATAATAACCCATATAATAATTTATAGAATAATTAGTATTGAGCAACAACACATGATACTCGCAAAAAATAGATAAATTACTATAAACCAAACCTATTTATAAGTCATCCCATATAAGTTTCATGTTAAAAATGTAAAACAAAAAAATAATGAAACATTGACAAATCCCCAATAGTGTCATGATATCATGTCTGGTTCCTTGATCCTTGCTCTATCCAAATCTTCTATCTAACAAAGGGATCATTCACTAATTATGTTATACAAACCTTAAGTATGTTGAGGTACTAGTCTGAAAACCCATGTAGGGCGTTAGTACAACTTATTTGGTGACCCCAAATGATTTGTAAAACTATATTAATTATATAAAATTGTATATAGTTGTATAAATATCAATGTGAAAATGAATAAGTAAATAGTTTTTACATTAACTAATTATTTTATTAACCACATAAATCCCTTGGTTCATGGTGACACCCGAACCAATAATAATTTATTAGTCCCATTACAGATTCGTAAACATCCAAAAAGAAATATCAACATTCATTACATTATAGGGTTTAATAAAAATTTAATTAATATTCACATTCATACAATGGGGTCCTTATGCTACAATAGGTCACCCCATGGGTATTTTGCAATGTTTTCTTCTATTCCACAACTCCGTGATCACATGAAATACAAATAATTATTAGGGGATTATAAAATAATTTTTGGAAACCATGGGTTTTTGTAGTATCAATCACTATCCCAAAACTCATTTATAATTATCATATTTCATGGGTCCACATTCAAAACAAAATTATCAACCAATTATATAATTTTCAAATCAATCCATTTCATAAATACTTTTTCTATCAATTATTAAATACTAAATAATTTATTGAATTATATTAAAAATCCCACGGGTTTCCATTAATTTTATAAACCCATTTATCATGAAATTTCATAATCCCATTATTCGGTCAATTTTATATTCCCATTATTACATCAATTTCATAATCCCCTTATTGATCTAAATTCAAAATCACATGAGAAATAATTTAATTAACTGAATGTATAATGCAATTTATTGATATGGAAATTTTAATTGATATTTATTTTTATGTGGATATAATAGATATTATTTAATTTGAAAATTATACCAAATATCTCATGGTTGTTGGAATATGTTCACCTGTCCAAAATCGCCAATTTTATTCTAAAGGATCAATATTCATATTATATGGAATATCGTTGACAAATACCTAATATTACGATCCCACGGGACAATATTCGTTGAAAACTATATCTATTCCTTCTCAAATGAATGAAAAATAATAAATATTCATAGATAATGAGTGATGACAGATCAGAAACCAAAATAGGAGGAAACAAACATACCATAGATGACCCAATCAGTGATTTATAATTATCATTTGTCAAGAAAAGTGTTTTGGGAATCTGCAAATAAATCCAATAATTTAACAATATTGAAGGAAGTTGTTCTATTTCTTATAGTTATGTTGGGACAAAAATTGTGGGGAGGGGGTTATTGGGAATGATTTTAGGGGAATTACCCCCCATCGAAAAAACATCTATGTGGTGGGGAACCATTTTCCAAATCGTGCTCCTAAACCATGCAATTATATGTAGTGGTAAACCACATTCCCATCCATGCACAAACTATTCCGCACAACTTATGCATCCATATTGGGCATATAGTTTCCTCTGGAAGACCATATTGTTTTCACAAACCATTACAAACCATAAAAACCCCCATTGGGGATACAAATATCTGAAACGTCACCTAAAAAACACCATTGAAATAAAACAACCAATATATACCCCAATCATGGTAATAGTGTACCTAAAACTATGACAATGATTCTTCATAATGGTTGGTATCTAACATATATTTCATAGTAAGGGAAAAAAGGATAGATATCAGTTAATGACCCTATGTGAGAATATTAAATCAATATTGGTATTATATCATAACTACAATATATGTATATTTCTGAAAATTACTCATATATCAAAAAATATTTATTTATGAAATATATATTAATAATTTTAAAATAAACATTTAATAAGAGCGAGGAATCATCATTAATCAATTAGGATCCACTAGAAAATATCATATGACTAAATAATATATCAAAATAATTTTTAGCACAGTCACAAGATCGTGAAATAATTTTATTATTCAAAGTACTTTAATAAGACTATCATGGTGCAAAAAGTACTATAAAGGATTGTTTTCAATCCATATGCCATTATTTTCTTATTAATGTTTCACCCCAAAGACTATCATCATGGGATGAGTCCCTTAATCAATTGTTTTATCTTCCCATTCTATTATATATTATATATATAAACATAAGTACTTACCTATTTATTTTTAGGTCTTTAATAGATCAATATATTATATAATAAAAACCATATATATGTGTAACATAGTATTATAAAATCATTCCTCAATTAATCATAACATAACCAATAAAAAATAAATGAATTTAAAAAATATTTCAAGATAACGTAATTATAATCAATCATGAGAAATGAAATTGATTATTTAATTATATGATATGCCAATAGAGAAAAATATAAATCAATGGATATTGAAATAAATGATAAATACCCTTAAGAGATAATTTAATCATTTATTGGAAAACATTAGAGGATATATATTTTCATTAAGTATCATTAAATATAAAAATATCATGAATAATGATAAAATTATTTTATTTAAAAATTATCAAAACCATTATATTATGAAATAATGAATGATATAATGAAATGTCAATGATGTGGGCAATTTCAAAATATTTATTCATTTAACACATTTGGTAAATTTTAAAATAGAACAACCATTGGATGATTAAAAGAATATGGATTGTAATCATTAAAAAATAAAAATATAATTGAAAATTTCCTCAAATAGTAAATTGATAATATAAAATGACATTCTTGAATACACTATAAAAACAAAACATGTAATTAAAACTTCATTGACTTGAGGGGAAATAAAGAAAACATTTAACAAACAAAATTACCACATTTTTACAAAAGATATAAGAATAAAAGGAATACAATAGAAACCATAAAATAACTATTGGATAAGAAAATATATGTGGCTAAACATGTATTCATAATAAAAATTACATTAATAGATTTTTAACGTATAAAATCTATGAATAAAATGATATTGTAACATATATACTTACCTCTTGTCTTGACTTACTTCATATGTGTTCAAATCCATAATATAATGAATTTTAATTTATTATAAATATATTAAAGAAATATATTTTTAAAAATTACCATGATTCATTTTTTTTTATAATTTTTCAATATATTATTGTAATCATATCTTCCTTAAAATGAATAATTAGGTGAAAATTGACATGTTCTAAAATATGGTTTCTATTGAATTGTTTATGGTCTTACACATTTATCATGGTTTTATCATCTAAAAAATATTAGCAATTTCATAAGTATAATATGTATATATAATAAAATCATTAATAACCATTAAAATACTGTGTTTAAGAAAAATGATATCCATCACATCATGGAGTTGGTCATTCATCTGAATGAACATGTGGTGTTTTTTTCTTTTAGATGGGTGAAATAAAATATATGTAAGTAATTCATGAACATTAAAAATGAATATTTTATCATCCATATCATATAAATTCAATAAATATATCATTATAATAATATCTTTAAAATGAAAATTAATGATGAATCTCATCGCTTTATGAGTGAGGAAGACCACACATATTCACAAGAACCATTATCAATTTCCATCATGTTAGAATGTGAATGAAAATTTATATACCAATAAAATAATAAAAAAATAAAATATAAAAATATTAATTATACATATTATAAAATTATAATAAGTATTTAGACTATTTGGTTATGTTTTAATAATAAATAAACTGGAAATTTATTTATAAGAATAGATTCAACTTTTCCATGTATTTTCATTTGAAAAACATTAAGACTTTTTGGAAGGAACATTAGGGGATAAAAATGACATGATTGTGGAAATGGGTTTGGGATTGTATTTTTTATAATTTATTTTTGGTAAATAGAATACATTGGGTGAATAATATAGTAGTTAAAATTCACTTATATAAGTGGGGATATTGGAAAAATTATATTTATTTGGAATATTAAAATATAAAAAAGTCAATATCTTGGGAAAGTGTATCCAAATGAGATAATTTTATATATAAATTTTATATATTTTATAAATACAATTATCGAATATTTTTTAAATAAATTTATAACTAATTTAAGTCCATTTTTATCTATATTAACACATTATCAATCCTTTTAACATTTATAATGGAAATGATTTAATTACCACAATTACTATTTAAAAAGTCCAAAACTGAATGTAGAAACATTTTAAAACATTCAAATTTTGATTTAAAATTTAGAGACATGTTTTTAAAATTCAATTCCTATAATTTTGATGAAATAATTTTATAATAATCATCCAAATGCAATGAAACTCATATTTGGAATAAATAAATTTAAATCATTAAAATAAATTTTTTTTCATTAATTATCAAGTAATAACCCTTCAAAGAATATTGAAAACAAATATTGAATATATTACCTACAAATTTTATTAAAATAATTCACAAGTAGTAATTTTTTTATTTTGTAAATATAAAAATACATATCATGAAATAATTATTTCATAAAAACATGAACTTTTAAATTTTGAAATCATTTATTTTTGTTTATACCCAATTTATAATAAATTATTTAATATAATAAATTTTTAAAAAATAATATATTAAAAATTTATTATATCTTATTCATGCCCTTAAATCCAATTAATATTTGTTAATTGCCACATTTAGTAATAATATTTCTAAATTACTTCATGGTTTGATTAAACATGGTGTTTCAAGTAAATAATTATATACAAGAAATAAAAAATATTTAATGAAAATAATATCAAAAAATATTGGGGCGACAAAATACTTTTCATAGAGAAAAAAAATATTACAACCCTAATCAAACAATTTTTCAGACACAAAAAAACGCCATAAAACATGTAAGGATTATTTTATTTAAATTATTGAAGAAACTTGCTACCAATAATATAGAATAGATTTCAAATTCATGGGAATCAATTATTGACTAGTATTATTCATGTCCTTAGTAGTAAATCTATAAGAAATAATTATATATTTATACTAAATGATTTATTTATTATGAATAACTAATTATTTCCAACGATAATATAAATAAACATGGACTTCCTCGTGACATATCATTTCACTAAATTTTCTTACCAATTGATTCGTAGTATAATACATGTGAATTTGGAATCATAGACAATTAAAATAAAATAAAGAAAAATATCCAAAAATATCCATTGTATCATTAAGATCATACAAAATTCTATTCCCCTAGAATATTTATTAGTAATTTCATTTTTCCGGATTGTTTAATGTCATAATAATTATCATGTTCTATAACCTTGATCTCTTACTATGGTATTAGATAGTATGTTGAAACATTCATGACCCTAATACTTTAATTGACCAAAGATCAACCCATCACAAGATAAAACATTCATGTATCAGTCACCATAGGCTATAATAAACATCTTTGATAAAAATATAAATTTGTGATAGATGGTTTTCCATAATAGTAAAATATAGATAATGAGATACATTCACCCAAATTAGATATTGAATAAATAGAATAAAATATATTATAAGAATTGAAACAAAATACATGAATGTAATATATAAATAATCACATTTCCATAGTCTAAAAAATCATATTTTTTTGAAATAATGTAAATATATGATATAATGGAATACATACATAGATTATAATCCAAAGAACAATATAGGGAATAAAAAATGGTTTTGAGTTTATAATGAAGACAATGGAAGACACCAAATGCATAACTAGATTAAACCAATAGACAACCGTTTAAGAGACAACAAAGTTCTAACATGAACACCATGATCTATGTGTGGCCACACCACAAGCCCAAGAACTGAAAATTTAATGTCTTAATTAATGAATTAATCGAAAGGATTCTAGAGATGATACCATTCCAAGATTCATTTTTATAAAACCATTAATAGAGTATCATTTAACCTCTAACGACCATTATTAATGTATTGCATATATGGAAACAAGTCAATTCATATGAAATTCTAGACACTAATAAAAAAATTTGAATATTATATGTGATAGAATTTTATGGAAGATATGCGACTACATTTACCAAAAAGGTACTTTCTAGATAAGCCTAGTTGAATATAAACTCTAAATTTCAATTTTTTAACAAATAATAGTTGATGAGAAACAGTAATCCCATGAATGATATAGGGAATCATGCATTCAATTCTGACGAGAGTTGAGTTATCCATATTGATTAGTGATATATGAGTATGTATATAAGATATAGAGTACTAAAATATCATTCCATTCCATCCACCTATCAATGATCATTATGAGTTATGTATTGAGAAATATTAATCATAAAAAGATAATACACCATTATATATGAATATTCAATACACAATATTATTACCACATTAAAAAAATAATGGTTTATTTTCATTGGAATATTGATTAATAATATTATTATTTTCCAAAATATCTATAATATATCCCTCAAAAATATTCCCTCGTATTACTCTTCATAAACATGCCCTACATATTGAATTTCCTCATGCTCGGTGAATCGGTGCATTAGAAAGTGGAAGCATAGGTGTATTGAATGGTTAAAATAGAAAAATTTAAATTTTCACATAAACATAACAAGGGATAAATAGTATGAGAACATGAACATAAAATTTTAAAAACATTACATTCATACAATAGATCATAATTATGACTCATGGAATAATTATTTAATTTTAATAAGACATGAATTATAAATAATGCAACAACATGATCCATGAGTGTATAACATTGGAATAATTTCATAAATTAGTGTCTTTATAATTTTCATAGAACCTCATTTACATAGTTATAGATCACTGCCAAAGCTATCGTATAAGATTGGGTTTACTCCAAATTCTATCAAATACTTATTCAAGTTATATTCCCAATAATATCTTAGTTTATTGGAATAAATAACTTTTCAATGATACCTTTAGTCAATTTTTAATTCCAAGACTATCATAGAGGACATTTTCCGATAATAAAATCAGTTCAATCTCGATTCAAGTCATTATTATATCATCAGATATCGATATTTAGAGAATATATTAGTGGTATATTTAATCTTTCTTTTACTCATAAAATCATTATAATCATATATATGTGTTAGGTAAGATCATGCAATATTTAACATAAAATAACAATTGAATTGGATATGGTTTTCATAAAAATATCATCATTTCATCATTTAATAACCAAAATAAAAAATTATCTTCTTAAAGGTTTCATCATAAAAAAATTAACATTTGAGAAAGAAATGTGTATTACAAAATTATCCTTATATCATCCAATTAATTTTATATATAAATAGATAATGTTAATGGGATTATTTTATCATATTCATATTATACCATAACTAACATTGAGGATGTTATAATTGATGAATAATTCCATTAAAATATCATGAGAACATTTTTGGAGGAGAAATAGATACTCACATTGAAATAAAATATTTAAAATATAAAAATATCCAAATTATTAAAGGAAATGATTTATTTTAAAGGAACAACAGAAAAATATATTTTATGCTTCAAATAACTGAGGGCTCCAGACAGTGGAAAAAATAATTCATTATATATATATGAAAACACATATTCATTTAAAATTGTCCAAAAAAGTCAAATATACCTCATTAGAAAAATGATAAGATGATTCCTTTTAAAACAATTTTTGAAATAATATATTGTGTAAAAATTAATTAAAATAATCATATGATATTTTGAAAAAATCAATGAATTTATTTAGAAAAGATGAATTTGGAAGGAAAATTATTTGCCAATATAATGAGGAATAAAGTATATTTTCCATCATCAAATCCATTGAGTGTATTGAGTTCATAAAGAGATGAATATAAAATAGAAAACAGTAATAAAAAGAAATATAGGTGAGATAAAAATTATGGTAATTATTAAAATTTTGTTTATAAAATTTCATCATTATAAACATAATTATTTACAATCTCCTTAAATAATGAGATCATATCGTAAATCTATTACATAAAGGTCAAATTGCATTAAAATAATTATAACGTGTGTTATAATAAATTTAAATTTATTATATCAATATATAATGGAATTTTTCATACTTATAATTTCATCTATGAACCTAATATATTATTTTATTACATTTATTATAATTTATATTCTTGATTATTAAATGTTTTCTTTCTCAAGAAAGTTTCAATTTTTTAGTTTTAGTCATTAAACCTGGATCATACTTACATAATCCCTAAAATGGTAACCAAGATATAAATATAATATATATTCATTATATATATATGTATATGGGCTAATGAATAATATATATTGAATTAAAATGGAATTAAACCTTTTATAGAGATGGTAAATTTTATATACGTGTTAAGGTTCTAATCACTTTCCGAATGAATGAATAAATGAAAGGGATAAAATATTTATATTTATAAGACAGTTTTTATATATTATATATCATACATAATCAATAACATACACTTATTACTAACTATATAATGTGAAAATGAAAAATGAATTACATTGTTTTGTATAGGCGAAAATCCATATGTATAGATGACCAATATTATCATTTTAAAAAAGATTGTAAGGAATGGATATTTCAATGATATTATAATTTTATAATCATAATTATTTCATAACTATAAAATATATTCATTTAATATATCATTATAAAAATCTGTGTTACTTGGTGATGGAAAACATTACATCATTATATGGAGATTGTATATTGAATATACAAACGAGTGATGATTTATTATTTCATAGTACAAAAAAGAGATTGAAAATTTTTC
Source organism: Viscum album (assembly GCA_963277665.1). Classification (NCBI taxonomy): domain Eukaryota; kingdom Viridiplantae; phylum Streptophyta; class Magnoliopsida; order Santalales; family Viscaceae; genus Viscum; species Viscum album. The sequence goes on from OY728161.1 coordinate 1,457,274,506, forward strand.
CCCTAATCGAAATAATATCCCAATTAATTTATAATAATATATTTTTATATTTGTATGAATATAATAAATTTATAAGATTGGGAAGAAGAAATAAACATGAATGTGTTAGTAAAAAATTTAATCTTCTGTATAAAATATCATTATATATTTTCATAAAACCCATTGCAATTGTATTTTAAGAATAAAAATATATAAATTTGATTATTGGGATTCATAGAGGAAAATATCCCATGGTATGGTTGAGATTGTTTTCTAATGAATATCTATTAAAAAAATAGTAGAGGATTTCATTTATATGAGAGGTGCAGTGCACTCTTCAAACAAATTTATGTATTACATTAATTCATATTAAATTGAAAATAAAAATTTATTCAAATTGATATAATAAATATATAATATTATAATGATCTGAAATTATCTCATGTAATAAAATTTAGACATGTTTTGGTAGTTTATTCATTCTTATCCATTATGTTTTACCCCATGCTAACACTTTTGACAATTATTAGGATATAAATGTTTCATACTATTTATGGGTCAATAAAGATTCTATAAGAAGACATGTGACACATAAATGGACCTTGTACGATATTTCTATCCATATTTAATTCACTTTTATAAGGGTAGTATTTTTAGTAATGTAAATTCATTCAATAAAATTGGACTTATTACACATTTTTAATGTTAATTTTTTAGATATAAGAAATATTATTATATTATACATTAAAAAATACTGTAAAATTGGAAAATAAGGCCTTGTATTTGAAGATAATGAATATATTAACTATATATAATTATCCAATAAATTTATATAGTTTTTGATACCATATTAAATAATAATTTTTTATCAACATAGTTTACCAATTTTAACATCAACAATAGTAATGAATGTTAAATTATAAAAGGTTTATATTATCAACTATAAGGATACAACATTACAAATATTATGATTACATAGGAACACTATATGAGTAGTAGATCTATTATAGATTATAAAATAAACCAATTAATTATCATTACCACTTAATATAGATTAATCTAATTAAAAGTTTATATGAAAATTTTTTTAATGTTATGATAAGTTTAAATTAAAAGTAAACATTCCTTATATAATAAAAAAAGAAAAATAATTTCTTTCAAAATTAAAAGAAATAATTTTATTTTATTTGGAAATATTAATAATCCTTTATAAAATATATCCACACATAATCCTTTAATGTTAAATAATTCAATAAACATGTATATTTGTATCTATGATTTTGAACACATTGTAATGGAATATCATACTTATAAATGTAATTCCTTGACACTAAGATCAAAGGAATGATATTCCCCAAGCATTGAGAAACCTTGATTTTCTTGTTCATACCAAATATGTGTTCCTATAGCCAGAATTTCTCGGTGAGAATTGATGATAATAACAATTAAAAACACATAAAACAACTTCAATTTAAATTGATCCACACAACTAATATTCCTTAAATATAAAAACTCTAATTAATTTCTATGATATAATAAAACAAAGTAATAAGATGTTACAAAAGGATTAATATTTACTAATAGATCACCAGTGATGAAAATTAATATCATTCTTAAAACGTGTATAAAAAATCATCCTCAAGGAATCATTATTTTATATATAAAAAATTAACAAATGAGATTATTCCACATTATTTGTAAGTGGTTTTAGTGGGATCATCTAAATCATTCAACACATTAAAGGTTTTTTACAAATTAAAAGGGTGGTTTTCTTAGAAACACCAATAAAATTCATATTAATTTCATATTGTATTTATAAAGTGGTTCCTCAATAAAAATGGAATTTGTGATTTGATATATTAAGAAAGGTTCATATAGAAATGGTGTCTTCCTTTTTCGGATGAATGATTTTAGGTGAACGTTGTAGAACAATTCCAGGAGATTCATGGATTTAATTTATCATTTAGTATTTATAAATAATATTGTAATTTAATTATATCTTCAGAATATATAAACATACATTCCTATAATGTTTAAAATTCTAATGGATATACTAATAACCAAATGTAATTTTTCAATAGATTTACTAAAATACTGAATTTTGTGCTGTAAAAATTTACTCTATTGAAAGATTTAAAATTTTGATTCATTCATATATTAAGGAATTTTTTATAGAATATGTTTTCTACTTTCTGTAAAAATAACCATCACATAAAATCATTCAAAACACAAGGAAAATATGATGTTAGTCGTATAGTATATTTACATAAGTGTGTTGTAATTTTAAAAATTGATAGAATAATGATAATGTAATTTTTTTTCCAAATAACATCTTTCATTGTTAATATAAAAAAAGAAACAACACAAATATAAATAAAAAAAATTACAAAACATATAAGTTTAATCACTCCCCCAATGTTTTATATTTATGAACATTTATCTTTTTAAATCATTATATTTAGTCCCCATTTAATAGATATCTTCGAATTTCTAGAAAAATCCTTTAATAGATGTTTTGTTTTAATATTATGACTTATCCCTATTTATCCACCTTTCAAATTTTGTTTAAAAAATGAAGTAGGTATAATGCATTCATTTAAATTTACAGATATAATTAATTTAATTGAACAATTTTATAAAATAAATGATAATTCATAATAAAATATATAGAAAATATATTCATCCAAAGGAATTAGAAATAACCATTTTACAATATAGAGATGAATATTGGTTTAATCTATTCATAAAAAAAAGTTTTCTTCATTAAAAATTTTATCATGATTTTGATTAAATAAAGAAATCATTACTTGATAAAATATTACATGAATATTCACCTTATTTATATATTTATAAAACATTATTGATTAAAAAAATACTAATTTCATCTTTGAAATCTCATATTAATGTCTTGGAAAATCTTATTTTATTCCTTCACCCTCAAAACATCTTTTCCAATCAATGAATTTCATTATTTTCAACCATGATCATCAAAATTATATCTTTTAGACATAGAATATTTTTCTTCTATTTGGATACTTCATAATCTTAGTCCATTGAGTGAAACAAATGATTATAAACGGTCCATATACATTCATTAACATCAAAATACATATCAATTACTAACATTATTGTAATTTTTAAAAAATTCTCCAATCCAAAATCTACTCATCATAGAATTTGATATAGCCCTTTGAATTCTTAATCAATCATTTTAACAATTTCAAAAATCTTTATTATTTATTTTAAATATATTTTTAAATCCTTGAAATAATATTTATTTTCTTTAATGAATCTATAATATATTTTTAAGAATTTAATTTTTCCATAATATCATCACTTTCACGCATATCCATACATATTATGTGTATATTAGAGAGATTTTGGAGATCATTTTCATTATTCTTAATATCCTCATTAAAGGAAATTATTATCATTTAATTTATATGGTTTCTTAACTAGGAGATGGATCCATATAAATAGAAGAATCATCAGGAATTGTTATATGGGGTTTAAAGTGAATTAACTTCCTCATTAATTTCTATGGAGTTTTCATATGAAAATTATACTATTCATACTTACTTATCATAAGCTAGATTCTCCAAACCCTTAATCTAAAAATTTTAGTCAACATTTTCAACTAAGGACTCATCATTTCCTAAAATTACACTTTCTGATATATTTTGAGTTAGATATAAAATAGGATTATTAGGAATTTCTGTTCTTTATTAAAAATCCACTAATTTCTGTAATGATTTTTCAATATCATATTAAATTCTTTATTCATATTTCATAATTTTTTACAACATTAAAAAAAATTAAAATCTTCTTTATATTTAGTCATTTTAATATTATATTCCATTATATCATCCATTTTTATGGATATAGTCACTTTTTATTTTTGAATTTAACATTATTCTAGTTGAACTAATGGAGGATGTATTGGTTGGAAAAAAGATAAAGGGTATTTTTAATGTGTATCTCCCTATGTTGTAAATTCAAATTTTCCTGAAATATCTGAACACCATTTAAAATATTTTGTGAATTTTTTATTGTCATATAATATATTATGTTCATTACTTTTTTATGTTATATTGTATTTCTTAAACTCTATTGTTTCAAATAAAATTACATATATGTATCTGTTCTTCCAATAAGAACATCTAGATTCATTAACTCATTATTTTTTCTTGAAATTTGAGTGGGACACTTCAGAAATGGATTTAAATTTATTATCTGTAAAATATGGGGAATATCCCACTTACTTTATTTACTACAAATATTTTTATTTAAAATTGTATGTTCATTATTATTTTCATGTCCTTCTGATTATTTATAAAATATTATTGAATAGGGATAAATTGAATGTCTCTTTTTAGTAATTGTTTCCTCATTAATAGATGATGTTCTGTACCTCAGTAAAGGAGAATTATTTAATATATAATGGATTATCATAATATTTACTAATTTTTTTAACGAAACATGGAACTAATGGAATCGTCAACCAAATAATACTTACCAGTATAGTTATAATACAGATGATGGAAGAAATTAATGATTAAAACTCCATTAATTAGTCAACAAAAACCCACTAAAATTTATATTATATTTAGAGTGTTCCAATTCAATTTTATTAGAATATTATTTTTGTGCATCAAAATTTATTTTATTTTTATTTTAGTAAAATATTACATAGTTTTCTAAATTTTAAATAGGAGAAATATATTGTTTATTAATTTTAAAATCTAAAAACACTCTTAATTATTAGGTATCTTATGTGTAACATGATTTCTTTCTATTATAAATTGAACAAACAAAGTCATGGAATTTTTGAATTATTCACATAAAATTATATTCAACCAATGAAAATGTTATAAGGTTTATGTGATATTATTAAAAAAAATCATCCAATGAATATAATTTACTTAAATACATGGATAATGGAGAATAATGATATATTTTCCCAAAACAATGAGATCCAAAAAATTAATGATAACTGTAATTTTTTTCAAATAATAATATTTATCATACTATCATATTTAAATACATACTTATATTACTAACACTCTTATCAAGAATTCAATACAAAATTTGATGTTGATGAAGGGGTGAAAGAGGATTATCAAACAATGAATGAACCATTTCAAGAAGAAGAAACTGAGTGGTGTGAGATTTTGGCATAAACAAGATGTGTGGAATGGTTAGGTTTCCCACATCCATTATATAGTCCTGAAAAGGGAGATTGATCAAATTATCTTGGTATAAATTTGAATATTTAATGACTCTTTCTTATTGATAGATTTTCAAATATATATATTGAATTGATAAAATTTTGAAGTCTTTTTTTATAAAACATTATATATATTTTTTATTAAATGAATTTGTTTCAATGAAACATATATGTTTGTAAATTTTTGTCCAAAATAATAAAATTTAAAAAGTTAAAAATATAAAGAAATATAAAAATTGATAATAAAACTCAATATTTAGACATTACAAATTTGATAAATTTTTTCAACATTTTTATTAAATGTTAATGTAACATGGTTTTTATAAAATTTGTAAACAACTAATTTCTGATATATGTATAAAAATGCATATGTGGTAAATTTTATAATGTCATTTCTGAGAAAAAATTTCGAAATGTTTCTCTATGATTTTTTTTAATAAATTTATTAGAAAAATTATTTGAATATGTTTTTAGTGTATAATTTTATAAATTATTGATGATATGTTTTCAGAAAACATTCAATACGAAATCTTTTTATAAAGAACCTAAAATTTTCCAAACATCTAAAACTGAACTGTGAATTTTTAAAGGAGATGATTACCTTAAGGATATGAATTAAGAAAGGTGTAAAAACATCATTATTTTATTTTTATTAATTGAATGTTATATTTTATATATTAAAATATATCATAATTGTGTGGTTTTGTAATATATATATTATATTAATTTTATTTTATTATGATAAATTATAAAATAAAATATCCTTCTATTTTTATCCTAAGGGATAATTTTTATTTTATATATTTTACTAAATTTTAACTGTTGTGATTTGTTTTTACATAAGGTTGTGGAATTATTTTAATCATGTAGAATATGAGTGTTTGAAAAAATTATTCCAAAATTAGTGGGTGTTTTTTATCTCCACAACACATGACCAAAACAACTAGCAACTACCGCATATTTATCATCAATAGTGGAAAGTATTTTTTAGTGTTTTTACTTATAGTAATTAGAATCTAATGCCTGTCCTAGTAAAAAAATATTCTAGATAGACCTTTTCTATCAATTTTACAATGAGAAAAATCAACATCTATAATAAATTTCAATGAATCCTTTTTCCCATAGTAATAAAATATTACATGGTCTAAAATTCACTTAATTGAATGAAGAATAATTTTTTCCACTTTTATATGGGGATATTGTTTACATTAGGGATATATTATACAATGCTACACATAAGAAATTAAAATTTTTGTACTATCAGTATGATATAGTGAACTATTGAACAGTCCTGTAAAGTGTTCTTATTCATCTTGTTCTGTATATTTTTCAATAAAAATACATTTTTTGGTCCTTTTTGGAGTAATAATACAATTATTATTTTTCTAAAAAATTTATTTGGGTCTTTATTTTGTGTTTTTTATTTATAAAACGTCCTTCTATATTAGGAAAATTTGTAAAAAAAGGAAAAAAGTTAATCACTGATTGTGATATTCTAGTAATAATATTATAAAATATTCCTAGTGTACTTAGTTATATAATTTTATTTAAAAAAATAATCAGAATGTTGAAAATTTATAAAAACTATTACATTTTTGAAATAATTTTTTTGATCTAGTGTTACCATAACAAATATTTTTATGTTATAATAATACTGTTAATCTGTCAAAACATGATCATATGGCTTTTTAATTACCAATAACTACTATAGTATGACTAAAATATTGATTTAGAAATTTTGTGTTTTCCAAACTAGGTTGTTTTTCTTCATAATATCTCCATTTACATATCCTTTAACTCGAAAAAAGTTAACATAATTTTGAGACTTGGATAAATTTTGATGTGATTAATGCACTTTAAGTATATAAAAAGATAAACATCAAGATATTTGTGTACGAGTTTATTCAAAGTATATTCCTTCTTATTTATTATTAAAGTTTTCAAATGGTATATATTTATTTATAACTATTAATCAATTTTAATCAAATTTATCATAGAAACCCTATCTTATAACAAATAAAAAATTGTCCCACCATTCAACTAAATTATAAAATATATTCCCTTCAAAATAATTGAATTATTATTATATTTATTTTATCAAATCATTACCACATAAATATTCAACAGTTGTCTTAGGTACAAATTGTTATAAAATTCTTAATGTTCGTGTTTTTTTCCTTGGGAACTTATATTTTTATCTTTAAGATCTACATCAACAATAATATTATCAATAGTATTATTCATACTGATTATCAGATTCCATAGGTTATTAAAAATATATTTTTCAATAACACATTTAATTTATAATTGTGGAAAAACATCAAGAATAGTTTCCTAAAAGAATCTAATAAGAAATAAATTATTCAATATTGGAGGATAAACAATTTTATTAAAAACATATGATGGTGTATTTTCAGTAATTATGAAAACTTATGGATTGATTTTATTAAATTATACATTTACAATTCCATAATATGTAAATATATTTTAAATAAATAATAAATAAACTTTTTGATGAATCACCGTGAATAATTACACCTTCATAATTCGGGGAAAAATTATTTCAATTTTATTGTGTATTAAAAAAGAATACATTTCAACCAAAAAAAAATTGTAGTTATAACATTTTGGTTATCATCCATTCAGTAACTTAGAAATAGTTTTCTATTATAAGTTATATGTAAAATTAATTTTTATTACAATATTAATTAGTAACTTTATTACCAAAAATTCTATTAGTGGTAGAATATTTAATCCATATGGTTCGTGTAATCTCTAATATAAATCTTGTTCATCTGTCAACTATTCCATTTTACTAAGGAATTATATGAGCTGAAAGATTATAAATATTGTCTACAAAATAATATTTCAATATCATAATTTATAAATTCTCCACCATGGTCACTATGAATAGATACTAAATGTATAATTTTTTCATTTTTTATATGGGTCCTGAATATTTTGAAATAGAATAATACATAATATTTTTTCCTTTAAAATAAACCCACAAATACATTATGTAGTCATAAACTAAATTAATTCAGTTAGTATTGGACAGAAATGCTTATAATATTTTGGATTGAACAAGTCTATGTGAACTTTAAATAAATCATCACAATTTAGAACATCACTAAAGGACATAACACTAGAATTAGGTTTCATTACTAATTAATAATATCACAAAAAATAAAATAACTAAACTGTATATATGACAGATATCTAAAAAGTCATTTCATAAAACTAATATCAATTGTAATTATATTATAGTGTCATAAAATACTATTCCACATCCATTATTTTTCATCCATTATAGTAAGGGATGGATATTTGGGATTATAAGGACTTAAAAACTATGTGTTTAAATACTCTCATCCCTATTAGCATAAATAATAACATTACATTCTAAACATTTAATAGTATATTTACCATTCTTAATGATTTCCAGGGTATCCATCACCATTTCAGTAAGAAATTTTATAAGTATTACGGAAAAAATTAAATTAAAGGTTTTACAAGAATGAAAATATTACACAAACTATATATCATTCATTCACAATTATCACCAAAAAAAATTTCCCACATTTTATCTTGATAATATTTTAAAAGAATTTATAATTTTTAGTCATATTATTAGAACATCAACTAGAAATGAATTTTTTTATTTTTATTACTACTCTTATTAATTTTATTAATATAAAAAATTATCTTTGTATCAAAACATTATTTGGTATTGCATTGTTAGAAAATAAGACATTAGGAATCCTCTTTTTTCTATCTTTATTTTGTTGAAAATTAGATAATTATTTATAAAATTTGTCTTATGAAATAATAATGTGATTACTATATTTAATTAATATTTATTTTCATAATTTCCAAAAAAAATTAAATTTGACACAAAATTGTGTAGTATTTAGTATAAAATAATTTTTTTTAATATGGTTTTGGATTCATATAATGACGCCTAAAAATAATTTGATAAGGTATAATTTTGTTGTTGTATTATAACAATTGTCCATTATTGAAGTATATTAGGATAATAGATTATTCAAACTAAAAAATTTCATAATTTATTATAATAGAGAAATATTTATTCTCATTAGTTTAAAAAGATCAACTACAATCACAACACATATAATGAATTTAATGATATCAAAAAAAGAATTATTTAATTAAAAACTCTTATATAATTACATTGTAATGATTAATCAATGTAACAAGGTTTTAAAAAAATATTCACAATGAATTTTTTTACATATTATTTGAAAATAATATCTTTCATAAAACATGATTAATTATTCTTACTCCAAAATACTGATTATATTTTTTTTTAAATCCAGATTTATAATATTACATATTGATTGGAGATTGTTGCAATGGCCTTAGATGAACTCTTGTTCACACTAATGATTCTATAAATATTCATGCATTGGTATTTTTGGTTACCAAATTTCATATGGTTTGAATTAACTATGGAGAAAAAACTTGGTATATCTAATATATGGGAATTATTCATTTAAAATATTTATAATGGTTCATCGGAATATCATTTCATACTCTAATGTTGATTATATTTTTAGGGGACATTGAATAACTATTTCTGGTCAGATATGATTGTAGTTTATAATTTTTACATTATAAAATATTATTCGATTGAATTATATATAGTCATTATTATAATCTATATTCATATCCATTTTAAAATGTAATTGGCTTGTTTATTAATAAAAGTTCTCATTCGTTTGATTTACCAGAGTATTGGTCTATCAGATATACATATGTTTTATTTTGAATAATATATAAAAGTACTTCATTCGATTAAACATTAATATTTCATTTCATGGAATATATTTTATATGATTTGTATAAAACATTCGGATCAAATTTTTATCATCATATGGATTGTATAATGTCAGAAAAAATAATGTATATTAGGAAGTGTGTTGTGATTTCCAATTAAATGGTTAGAAGGTGTTGAAATTTAAAATTTTGATAGAACAGTAATTGGATGATTTAATGTAAATGGGATAATATATTTTAAAATATCATCATAATTGTCATGAAATGTGTTTTACGTATTTTAGTTAATTTAATGAAGTATAATATAACCTCAAAAATTGTTATTATCATTTTTGATAGTATTAATATTATTTAACATTAATTAACGGAAAATATAAATGTATTTAAAATATAAAAAATTTAAAACATCTATATTAAGATATATATATCTAAAAATATTATGGGACACTATTACTAAATGAAAATATATTTCTGTTAGTGTTTCTAAAGTAGTGTACATGATTTTTCTTCTAGTTTCGAACAACTATTTCAGCCTCATGTAAGAATTTACGAAAACTAGTTTATTAAAAAAGATAAAAATAAATTACAATGATACAAATTTTCAATAATATTTCATATAAAATTTTATTACATAATATTTTTTATATACATTACACTAATTATATCATATGTTAAAAAGAAAAAAATGTGATTTTTGTTATTATCTTTTAACAAAATATTAAAAAAGTCAAAATAAAATTTAAATTTTAAAAAAGTTCGTATATAAGAATATTTTATAATTATGGATGAAATTTAATAACCCAATGAAATAATTTTTTTATTAATTATAAACCATGCCACGTTATTTTTAACTCTATATTACAAATAAATTATTATTTTTATTTTTATAATGTCTATTATTTCTAACTGTCATGATGAATAAAAATATAAGCGATATATTTAAAAAAATTTAAATTCTTCATTATGATTATGGAATCCATTTTTCTATATTAATCTTATACATTTGGTTAAATTTTATTTCCAAATCAATCTATCAAATTCAATTAAAAATATTTATTAGAAAATTTGTTTCTTAATCATACAAATTTATAATTACAAAATCCAAATTAAAATATTTCCAATGATCTTATTTAGAATAATGATAATAATAATGAAAATGTGATTCATTGAAAACAATTTTAATAAAAAATGGATATTATTTTATATTTGAAAGGAAACATTAGTTTTAAATTAAAAAAATAATTTTCACTTTTCCATAAAAACAAGTAATATTTTTATTAAAATTCAAAAAATTCTAAATATGCTTATTTTGATATTTTGTTAAAAAATATATTTTAATAATGATCCAAAATTTTAATAAAAAACTATCTCATAATATGTAATTAATCGATTTTTTATATAAAAATACTTTTGAAGTGTAAAAGGGATAATAATTATTTAGTTCCAATTTAATAATATTTTATAAATAAAAATTTATAGATTACTAACTTTTTATATATATTAAAATTAATTTTCTTCTATTCAAACCAATCAACATAATGTCTATATTTCTATTTTCATAAAATTATAATATTTCATCATTCATTCAAGATTTGAGTTGTTTTTTTATAAACTATCAATCATGATGTAATTTTATAATCACAATGTGTTACAATATCCAAATTGAATAAATCTCAACCACTAAATTTGAACTTGTGTTGAGTAAGCAATGTTAGGATATTTGAGAATTCTATTTCTCAGACCTAGAATTCTGAAAATGGCTAATACACTTATTCAGGAAAACGAGTAATGTTAAATATGATGGTCATCTATAAAAATGAATAACTAGGTTTCGAAATTATAAAAAAATTGGGATGTAAAAATATAAACATGGATGAAAAAATTTAAATAGAAAATAATGATAGAGAGTGGCCGATATGGTTGGTCCCAATATATTCAATGGTCATGAAAAAGTAAATGGACACAACACCATAAATCTATAAGATGTTATAATTAAAAAATATTTTATAAGAAATGAATGGAATATGATATATTTATTATTAAAATATCTTGTTACAAGAGTGGAGAAAACATTGAATATTTTTTTTGTGAAGATTTGGATAGAAAATTACTAGAAATGTTTAATTACACCATTTAATAAATATCTACAATAATCAAATAATTTTCTCTATATAGTGAGTTTTCATGATGATATTTCATAATATCTTTCCTACACACATCAAAATAAAATTCATCATAAATGGATTATAAGATATTCTGATAATATTTAAACATCAAATTGAATGGATAGAAAAATATAATAAAATATATAAAATTTATAAACATTCATGTGATGAAATAATGAATTATACTAAAAAATATAAATAATAATCACATAGGGTAAACATAGATCATTCAAAAAATGAATAATCATAAATACCAAAATTCCATAATAATTCCAAAATTAATGAATTTGTTAACCTCATAGGCGATCACATACCTTTTATCTTATATTAAAAAAATTATTTCATTATTCCCAAATAATATTTCATGATAAACCGCATGGGAAACCCTTGAGATATATATACTTATAACTAATAGATAATCAATCAAAATAGGAAATATAAATATGAAAAAATACTATATAATCTTATAATGTATTAATCTTCACCAAAATACATTGAAACAAAATTTAAATATGAACAGGAATGGTTTTCCATTGATTGACCACAAATACCAATGAAAATATTACCTTTTTAATAAATCTATTTTAAAAAATTAATATTATTTATATACTAGTATCATTTAGACCATAATTAAAATATTATAATATCTTATATTACACAAATTTTTATTTAAACAACATTCATGTATTATAACTACTACCTAGAAAATATTTCATTTCACCTCAACAAACCATAATACAAGAACTCGATGAAATCATAAATTCTTAATAGCATTTAAATATACTATATAAATCCATAAAATACAATATAAATCCTCATATATAACATAAATAACTTTTCATCAAATCACTAATCAATTCCAAAATTATCAATAATATAAATTCTACTATATTATATATTGACATAAGAAATAATTATTATATCATCATATATAACATATGAATGTTTATATATCACTGAATCATGTTTCCCCAAAAAAATCCTGAATCTATAAATGTTATTTAAAATACATAAAAACTACTTGGGATGAATTCTTATATGTGTTATAATTATTATAACCCAAATATAATTGATCTTAAAAATCCCTAATATAATTCTAGGGTCCTAAAACATAAACACTTCAATCATTTAACTTTAATTATTAGAGTAGTATATGATCTCTTTTTGTATATTAGTTAATACTTGGTTTTTTGAAATTTCATAGATAATGATTATATTATCCACACATAATACATTAAATAAAAATTATGTATTAGGATGAACATCATATCACACAATTAAACTCATTGGGTTCCTTTGAAATTACATGATTATGAAATTTTCTTTTATACATAAAAGATTATCTCATTGTTCATATAAATTTACTTTTGTACTTCATCCAAAATATATCACATGTATGAATCTGAATCTTCTTTCATCCATCATTCTCACAAAAAGACATGATTTCCTTATTAGTTATGTTAGGAGACTAACCCATGATAAAAAAGTAAATTATATAATAGGGTAAATAGACCAGCATAATCACAAGGGTTCACTCGAGAAATCCCATTTAGTTTGATTTATAATTGGTAAAATCACTTAATTGTCCAACACAGTCATTGATAAAACTTAACTATTACATTCAACCCTTTTATAAAACAAAAAATTATATTATAAGAAACCATAGTCATTATGAAAAATAAAATAATCCAGAAAAAACAATAATATGATGTCTAAAACAAGAAACTGTATATTCAATATATCTATCTATAGGACTAATAATGGAAATACTTATTTATCAAATATTTAAATCATTAAGAATGGTTTATAATGATAATGTGAGTTAATGAATGAATATCCCTTGATATATTCAAACCTGGTGCGCATTCATGACACACTCACTGAAGAATATAATGATGTTCAACATATACTTGACAGAGTATTTTTGAGTTATTACCTCATATTCATCTTTTATAAAAACACCCCCATGCATTATCCATACATTTATTCATTATATGGAAAAAACACAATTTCTACCATGTTAATATTTTAGTGTTTAATCTTATACATATACATATCACCCTGGATATGACCAATGTTCTATATTTCTAATATCTCAATATTTTTTAAAACTAGCACTAATACTTACTTTAGCATCCCATATCTTTCAGACATATATATTATTTCATTATATATTAATATTTAAAACATGAAATTATCACCCATGTTAAACCAGTAATTATTTAGAGTCACTAGAAACCTGATTAAAAATATTCTTATTTCATAAATGACCTTAAATATATCCAATAAACTTATTCCCTCATATTACTCTCATTAAATATATCACACATAAATATATTATGCATACAATGAGAAAGAAAACACTATAAATCGATATCTTACATGCTTACTATGGGTAAACAAGGTAGATATCAATGATCACATAAACATATAATGAGAATATTAGTATAAGAACATGGAAATAACATTTAAAATTTTACTATTCATTACAACGATAATAATCTCTTATATTCACATAAATTTTCATATTTCAAAATATGTAAATTAGAATTTAATCAATAAAAATTAACAATGAGAGGCCAATAATATCCTAATAAACAATTTTTTTTCATACATGGTAACATAGGGAATCGTTTCCTTAGTCATAGAACTCTACAATAAAAATAAAATTTCATTGGGTTTACTCCAAATTTCATCATATCTATAATGATTCTCCACTCTCAATAATATCATTGTTTATTGGGTTTGGTTCTCTTTACATCATATACATATTCATTGTTGACTCCCAAATAATTATAGTGTACGTTTTATCTTACAAAACATAGTTTACTCTCCATTTTAGCACTTTATATATCATGAGATATCTATATATAAATAATTCCTTGGTGGGTATTCATTATCATAGTCCCACCAAAAGCACAATTAAATTCATACATATATCTTAAAAAAGATAATACATTTGTATTTATATCATATCCCATCTATAAAAAACATGTTTTATAAACATTTTATAGTATTATCATATAATTACCCATGTAAAATAAAATATTTTCATAGGGGTTTACTCATATAATGAATAAAACGGGAGAATAATTGGTTTCATAGATTCGTCGTTAAATAATTACAATTATAAACCATATATAAATTGAATGTATATGAATTTATTAGATTGTACCCCTCGTAAAGCACAATTAACATCAAATATGTTACAATAGATGAAAAATTATTTTAATATATCATTAAATCATTTTCTAATGAAAATTACATTTTCAATTTGAAATAACATATGTAAAATATTATAATTATATTAATATTTGTTTAAACAATTCTATGAATTAATAAAGGACAATTACAAAGTAAACATTGAATCATTGAGTGTCCATTATGATAAAAAACTTCATTCAAGATGTATATGTTAAAAACCATAATTTTATTTTAATGAAAAAATTAAAAAGTAAAATATTTATAAAATTAAAATAAGGTTTTTTTGAATAACTTCGATGAAAATAAATCATGGATATAAAATATATTAAAAATTAAAAATATAATATAAAAATATTATTATTTTAAAAAACCTGGATATGGATGAAAAATAATATATACAATATTCATTTTTATAGTTCTAATATCATTTACTATCACCTTTGTATTTTCATTTCCATATTAGAAATTATGTTTCCTATTGTTAACTTTTATGTTTTTAATGAGAGTTTATGTTTCATAGGTTGAGTCATTAAATATTTTTAGTGGTTAAATCATATCAAAAATGATAAACATGATTTTAATATTTTATATATTCTATATATGTATATAAATAGATATCCTTAAAATATTGAAAATGAAAAATTATAGACATCCTTATAGGAAATGATAGGTAATACGTAGGCCAAAACACCATTTTTACATTTCTTTATGGATTAGAAAAAAAAATTAATTGAATTAAAACCTAAATGGATTATATTTAGATAATTTAAGTATTTTCTATTATTTAAATTTATCCTTATTAATTTCCATTTAATTTTAAAATGAAACACGATCACATCACTTCGTAGATGTGGCAGTGCCCGATTAAGCTTGAGTGAAATTGTTGTTTTCTAATAGATTAGAAGGTAAGATGGTAGATATGATCCTGTAATTTAATAATCATAATAATATCATAAATATAATATATATAAATTATGTACAAATATATAAAAATCTCAATATAGTGGTGATGAAAAATAAATATCATCGTTACATGGACGCGATTACTCGTACATATGAACGTGTGATGTTGTTCATTTTTATAGAATCGAAAAGGGAGGTAAAACTTATATGCCATAAATATTATTATATCTCAATATAATTTTGATATTTTCGTAATTATTTTAGAATTGGAAATAAATATTTATTTGAACATGAATTAGAAATAGACATTAAGATTTGGAAATGATGAATACATATCTTTTTGTATATATCCATTAGATCCCTTTCAAAGGTCCATTAAAATAGGGTTTTTTGAATAATAGATAATCTAATATTAATATATACATTTTTAGAAGACAATTGTTTAGGGTTTGGTCTATATACATTGGTCAATAATATATATTTAAAAAAGAGAATAGTTTTCCTTTTATAAGTGAGGAGAGGGGAACTATTAGAACTAAATAAAGTATTAAATGTGTATAAATTGTGTGTCTGGTCAAAATAGATAAAAACTTATTTAATTCTGTTATTGTATGATTATTAATATAAATAATCTAATATAATAAAATATTGTCATGTTTTTTTATGTTTCCACCTCATATTTTAGTTATAACCTCATTCAAACCATTTTGAAAATTACCATGATATACTGGTTTTTTCGATTTAAGGTTAAAAAATATATATAACTAGAAAAATTACCCATAAATTGACCATGGATTATATTTTAAACTTTTTACCATTAAATTGGATGATAATATTTTTTGTAAATTTAGCATCCTTTAATAATATAACTTTAACTATAAAATATAAAAAATTTATTTTTTCTAAATATAAGAAATATTATAATATAAAATTTGTCAATCACAAGTCATGTGGATCCAGATGAAATGTATTAGAATATAAAGTGTATATTGTCATAATATAATTGTCTAATAAAAATTTAATAGATTTTGATATCATTTTTAACCATATCTGTTTCTAACACCATGGTAAATGAATTTCAACCTTAACTGTGGAAATGGAAACTTCAACATCAAAGGGTAATGATTTAACTTATGCGGTGGGAGTTGGATCATAAATTGAAAAGGATTTATATTTTTTAATTTTTATCATCCAAATTTTCATAATTCAGTAATTTAATGACTTTAAAATAATTTAATGTAATATTGATTAATATAATTTATCATAAATGATAATTTTGACACTATTTATTTAATTTTACATGAATAAAAATAACACAAAAATTTATTTGAAATATAATCCTCTAAAACATGACTAATATTATATATTGATCTATAAAACTGATGGGACACTATAAATTACACTATATTTTTTACATTGTAGGTATTTAAAATTAATTTCTTAATTATTCTACTACATGAACTAGAAAAATTTTATTGTTGAATAAGGATTTAAGGTAATTATGTCCTCTCAAAAAAATGGAAAATAAATTACTAGGAGAAAAAATAATCCTTTTGTAGAAAAAATATTCAAAAATATTGTTTTTCTCCAATTTCTAAATTTTTAACGTAAAAAATTCAATAAATATAATAAATTCATGTATTTGAGTAAATATGAAGCCTTGTCAGATTCTTTTTAATAGTAATTGACCAAATTACCCATTACTATGTGATAAATTTTGATATCCTGATTATTTATAATGAAGAAAAAAATGTCCATCCTAAAATTTTTAAACCCTATTATTCCAAATAAGGAAACCATTTTTCCTGATTCAACCTACATAGGTTGAATAAATTCAATTTAAAATAAAGACAGAAAACCTGATGACAAAAATATTTCAAAACAAATGTATTCTTATATATGAATTTTGTTTTGTAAAAAAATCCATTTTAATGAACTATAAGAAAATTTAAAACTATTTTGAAACTACATTTATTATTTTGAATGCTGGAAATTGAAATGAAATTTTAAATGAAATTTTGTATATTTCACTATTGACAAGAAAATCAATCATTTCAGAAATTCCCCAGAAATAAAATCATGGATAATTTGGAGATGTTAAATTTAAATTGATATTATCATTATGAAATAAATAATTAAAAAATATCATGAAATAATTTATAAATTTAAATCATGAAATTATATTTTTTACTAAAATAGATTTTCAAGAATAATTTTATATTACTAAATTTTGAGTGATTATTTCTCAAGAATTTATAATTATATTTGTATTTATTGTGACATATATATATATATATATCATAATTAAGTTACATGTATTCATAAAATACAATTAATAATCTATGACATATCATTAATAAAATAATTACATTTCATGGTTTTTAGATCTTATTGTTTCCTGATTATATGATTTTTGAACTTACTATTATTTAAAAATACTAGGGTGTTACATGTTACTTGAATTAATATGATAATCCATGAAATATATCTTCTATAGTGATAAACTACCAATTTTTTACATTGAACATAATAACCATATCATATTTTTGAATGATAATAATACGAAATATCTATCAAACTGACTAAAAATAATATAACAATGATATAAAAATTATTTTAATATTTTGTTGAAATGAATTAAATATATTGAATTCTTATAAAGGAGTACATCATTGTATAAAAATTAAATTTGATTTTTTAAATTCTAATATAGAATTATAATCTAATTATCTAAAACCATGAGTGTTTTCTAGAAAATCATTTAAAGAAAACACTATTATAGGAAAAAAAACCGGGTTCTGTTTATATTCTCACAGTCCCATAAATTAACAAACCTAATATTTATGGATATGATGTGTGGGAGTGATTTCCCACTATATATACAATAAAATAAACATTTTATTCATAGGGAAGAATAATATTCAGCCATTTGATACTTTATAAAATCCTCAGACAATTGAGAAAATAATCCTTATGTTGTTATTGAAATAGAAAATGAAATTGTTGTTATAAATGTATAAATATTTCGGGAAATCTGAAATAAATTATTTTGTAGTATCTAGACACGATGTGTTTATATGAAATCAAAGGGTTTCAATGGACATAGTTTTTTATGAATAGAGAATACACATACTAATATGTGATATGGGTGTCACGACCCATCCCCCAAGGAACACACGATGACTGACCCAATCCCACCTCACAAAATCCAGGGGCTGGTGACTTGCGGCGATTGCGTGAACATGAAAGTGGGAAGAATTTTCCTAGGAACCTGTAGACACACATGCCCAACCAAGTCCCACACAGTAAAAAGGAATCAATTATCACTAAAACATAACTGAGTAAAAGTAAAACTAATATAACTGGGCCCAAATAGAAACTCATAAAAAAAACTAATAAAAGCAATGTACAAAATAGAGACATTGATGGCCATTTGTGGGAAACCCAACCTGATTGTGAGAGTAGTTTAGCTACTGTATGTCAAATAAGATCATCATATATACTCGATCATACTGCACCCCACTTGGTCCTAGTCCACCATATCCTCAATCGTAGTGTTCGTCGGTCTTGTCCCCCTATGCACCTATGTGTCCTGGTCTACCAGTGTCTCTGTTGAAACACTGATCTTCTACACCAGACACAACAAGTGTTAGTGAAGCTCATGTAAGGGTGAGTAAAAAAATACTATGTAGGGACCTAGAAAAGGTAATACTAGAAAAAAATTATCCAAGTAAAGCATGAATCACTAGATAGATAATACCGGGAATTAATTTAGGGTAGTTATTGAATAATTATTAGTCATATAATCTAACACCTCGATTGCTCGAGAAATACTCCTCTATTAAGTACAATGGGATTCCAAGTCACACAAAAGTGCTTCCATTAACCATGGACTTCTTAGGTACACCAACTCACCACGTACCATGGGTTTGATAAGTCACACAGAAGTGATTCACACTAATCATGGAAAAATGAGCTACTCCACCACATTTCATACCATAGGGATGCCAAGTCACATAGAAGACCTTCCAACAATGGGACTCCAATTTCACACACAAGTGCTTCGCACTGGTCCATTATTATGTCATATAGAGCCCAAAGTCCATAATCATCATGTCTCAGCCAATCATAGGGTTCTGTATGTAGCACACCTATGAGAGTTGATCACCAAGCCATTAGTCACATATAAACATGAATGAAATCTTCCTTAGAGAATTCCAAAAGAGCCACCTCATCAATAAGTTCCAAACAAGGAAGACAGATCATCAATCAGACTCTGGGTTTTCAAGATACAAGTTTTTCATTAAATGTGGGTTGATTGTGTCTTTGAACAGTCCGACCCAGTAAGTCCAACCCAACTAACCCGGATCGTGGGTCTTACGTACCATTGTTTAAATTCGACTGACATGACCTGACCTATTATGGTTCATGGTCATTCTGGTCTAGTCTGGCTAGTGGGCCAGACAAAATGGGCCTCATTGGACCCGACAATATTTGGCCATGGGTCCAATATGTCGGGTTTCCTGGAGACCCAATTTTGTTCACCTAGGGTTGAATGGTGTAGGTCCGACCTGTCGAAGTGGGTCTGGATCATTAGTATGGGATCGGCCCACTAGGCATGGGATCAGCCCAGTAGCATGGGTCTGAATAGTAAGGCATGGGGCCAGCCCGTCCCACGGCCTAGGGGCGTGACCCGCTGGCTGGGGGCATGACCTGCCAGCTGAAGACAGTCTAAATTGGCAGCCAACGAGGTTATCTGATGATGTGTTAGTCAATCGTGTCCATCCTCTCTCTTGACCCGTGGATGAGCGGGTATTTTTTAGCCTTGGTCATCTGATCACAACACTCCAAAAACCTAGGTGACCTGGACATAGGACACCCCTTCACGTGGCCCTTGCTAGCTGTCGTATCACACTACTGATGTGGCCTCCTACAAATGTGGGCCATCGCCCGCCTCTCACAAAATATTCTGCATAACGGAGGTCCCCTATTCGGGCCACATGAATTTCAATGGTGGTTCATTTTCTAATATGTTTTCACCTATGGTCCTCACGGGTTGCCACCATCCCTTCCATGGACCCAAGATTCCTATTGTCTCCACAATAAGTTTATGGCCACAATGACATCATACGGTTGAGATTCCCAGGCCTTGTTAGTGTCGGCCTGCATCCTCTGCATTATAAATTTATAATCAAGGGAGTTCCGTAGATTTATTTGAATAAAATAATAATAATTTCAACCCTTGTTAATGGAAATCCCAAAAAAAGATACCCTACCTCATGAAACAAATGATTAACAGATCAACAAGTTCATGGGTTGATCCATTTTAATAATTTCTTGAAATTATATGTGAATTACAAGATCATATTAAACCTCTAACTCTTTGAAGTTCATTACCGTGGAACTATGTCCTCGGGGTTTCAATATGTATATGTCGTTCGTTGCTTATAGCTCTATTCCTTGAGGCGTGTCAACGATTTTTTACATTCACCAACATTTTTCATTCTGTATTTGAGTGGATGTTCTGTAGAGGTTCGTTAGATAATCCTCATTGTTTAATACCTCGTTCAACCAATGTGTCAACCCAAATAAAAGTAAAACATGTCGCAACAATTCTGGTACGCTTTAATGTCACATCATTATACTGTTTAATTTTTTAAATAACATCAATGCTTCACATCATTAATGATTCGCTATGTAGTGAGTTGATGAGTTATTTTTGAGCCTCTTCAATTATCCTCATCATAGTATAGTATCGTCGTCGTCTACCGCTCATCAGTTTAGAAGGTAAAATAAATTATGTTTATAATGATATATTTATAGTTTTTGGAAAAGTATAAAAATTAACATTTTAATTATACCCATTGCTGCTAATGATTATTCATTTATTGTAAAATATCGTAATTCTGAATTCTATGGTGGAATATGATTTTTTATCTGAGTATCAGTTCAAAAAATAGAAAAATCCACTCCATGTTTACATAAGCATACATAATAAACACACAAAATTATGCTCTGGGCTCACCAGGCCTCAGAATCATGTGTTGTCAATGCATGTGGTTTTAGAATAAAACATTATAATTTTTAAAAATAATTAATGTAATATCCGAGATATTAAAATATTCCCACAATATAGATTTACATCCTTATATCCCAAAATTAAAACTAATCAAAAAGATGAGGGTACTAAGATTCAATATCAACCTCTTTCTACCATGTTCTCTCCTGGAGATTCTCATCCTGCCACCAAACTCACTCCAGAGGAATAGACCACCACCATATGAACCACTCTAGATGATCCTCTATCTCCACTGGGAACTCCACAAATGTATCCCCATAGTTAATTCCCTGCTCACCACAGTCAAATAAAAATTATGGATCATGCATGTACCTCCTCACCTTCTAAATGTGGAAAACATAATGCACCCACTGAATGTATAGGGGATGATCATGGTGGTACACCACCTCAAAATCTATGATCAGGATCTCAAAAAAGTCTGATGAACCTCGGAGATGGCATGTAGCCCCGAACAAATCTCTACAATCCTCATAATGGTGAGACTCTAGGGAATAAATGATCACCCTCCTCTATCTCCAAGGGTCTCATTCTCATGTCAGTATAAGACTTCAACCTGGTCTATGTAGTCATTATTTTCACATGGATGATCTGTACCTTCTCGGTGGTAGCCTGTACCAAATACGGACCCATGAGTGTCGACTCCCCTGGGTCTGTCCACCATAGATGCGATCTTTAAGGCTACTCATAAAAGGCCTCAAATTTTTCATTGCAAATGGTGGAGTTATGTAAATTGTTGTATCAAAACTCCAGCACTATAATGCGGCCCTCCCAACTTTGACCAATGTCCAGGATACATGGATGAAGAATTTCCTCCAATGCCTATATGGTCCTCTCTATCTGACCATCCATATGTGGATGAAATGTTGTACTCAAGAACATCAACATCACAAAGGCATCATGTAATTCCCTCCATATCCATGACATAAATCGAGTGTCAGAATATGAGAAGATTGTCAAAGGAACCCAGTTAACCAACACTATCTCTTGTACATTGAGGCTTTCTAAGCCATCTTCCTATACATTCCTCAGATTGGTAGGAAGTGAGCCGACTAGAAGAGTCAGTCAATGATCACCTAGATATAGTCATGGCCCTATGATGTGCATGGTAACCCAGACATTCTGTCCATCAAGATATCATCCCACTTTCACTCTGGTACATTGAGTGGTTAGGGAAAGACTACATGAACCTGATGCTAGGACTCCACTTACTGACAATACAGACATCGTGAAATGAACTCATCCACCACTTTTTTCATCCCTGACCACCAATAATGACATATAAGGTTCTGTTACATCTTCACCACTCTAGGATGTACCACCAAGGAGGATGTATGGAACTCCCTCAGCACCTCCTCCCCAACATCACTTGAACTATAGTGATCCATTTGGAAAATGATGACACTCTCCCCACCTATCAAAAATCAATTAGGAGCCCATCATGAGGATAACATACCATGTCTGGCCATCCAGTCAACATCTACCTATTATGCCTCCATGAATCTCTATAAAAATGGGGGATTAACAGTCATCAACTAAATGTAAGAAGCTTCTGCATCATCCATGAAGAATTTTTGAATCGTGTCCAAAAACATTGACACCTCACTCAGTAGTTGCAAACTGGTCCTCCTGCTGATTATTACTGCCACCACATTCCACATTCCCGATATGTAGACTGTCTCAAAGTCATAGTTCTAGAGGAACTCTATCCATTGTCATTGAATATAGTTTAGGTCCTTCTAAAAGAAGATATTCTTTATAATCATTTGGTTTGTGTATATGGTCAACCATTCACCCCTCATGTAGTGCCACCACATATTCAAGGAAAAGCCCAATGCTGCTAAATCCAAGTGATGGGCCACATCGATCTGCTAATTCTATGTCAACTATCATGAAATGTAAGCGATAATTTCTTATTCCAATATTAGGAAACAACCTATTTTGGTCACTGATGAGTCACCACAAACTACCTACACAACTCTCTCCTCTGGTAGTCACAATATGGGGGCACAAGTCAGTCTCTACCCTTGCTTATGGAAACTCTACTAACATTTATCCATCCACAATAATTGGTTTCCCTTCAATGAAAAATATGATAAGGGTGATTCTGCTCAAGAAAAGTTGGCACGAACCTCCGATAGTTACCATCCATCACCTCGAATCTCGACACATCAATCATGCGCCTGGGTGGCTCCCAATAAAGCGCCTCCTCCATCATTGTTGGATCCACTGCAACTCGAGTCCTTAAGATGAAATATCATAGAATGTTGAAATACTAAATCAAAAACTAAACCTTCAATAGATTTCTATAAAGGAGGTTCCCTCAGAGTGTATATAGATCTATATGCTGGTGTGTAGTGTACACCTCCTATAACACTGAGTAAACCAATATGTCATCAATAAAGAAAAAACAAAATAGGTAGAGGTAAGGATATATGATCCTATTAATGTGTCCCATGAACCATACTAGGGTTTGGTCATGCTGAAAGGCTTTACCAGGGACTCATAGTGGTCATACGAGCACCTAATGTTTGTATTTTGTACATTGTCATTCCATAACCAATGCTGGTGATAGCTTTATCTAATGTCTATCTTTGAGAAACACTTCTCCCCCTTCAGCTGGTTGAAGAAATCATCAATTCTCCACAACGGATACTTTTTCTTCACAGTCACCCAATTTTGTGTTGGAAGTCCTTGTACAACCTCAAACACGCATATTACATCTATGAAAAAAGAATCATGGTTGTCCATGGTAAAACACTTTGACTAACAAACCACTTCTCTTGCAATTCATCAAGTTGTAATCTCAGTGCGCGAAGCTCTACGGGAGCCATCTGATATTTTGTTGTAGATATTAGTGCCTTCCTTGGGTATCAGTAGATGCATATATATTTCACACTACAAGGAGGTTTTCATGAATCATACTAATGAAAAATATCTTCATACTCATTTCCTAATATTAGAAAACATTTACTTCTCTCATCCTTTTCACAGAGGGAGAGACTAGAAAACTAGTGAGTGATTGGTTGCACCCTTCTCTACGAATGTTTTTCCTATGATGCAATGGTTTCCTTATCACCAGTGAAGGAAACCATTTTTCCATATCCTAAAAAACACCAAACTATATGCCTAAAAAATTCTATAAGATCATGGATTGTGGATAAGAATTCTTTACCCATAATGACATCGTATGTCCTCAATGACGCAAGTAGAAGATCCCAGCAAAAACTCTTTCTTCCTAGAATAAGATAACACTGCTGGAACCAGTTTGTAATAATAAAATCACTTTAAATATGAGCCTCTAGATATAAGGATCAATCCAATGACTCCATCGGAATATTGAAGCTTCAAACATGATCTAAGGACATGAAGGAGTAACCAGCACCTGTGTCTTTATTAACTACATATAAGGTGGAGAAGACATAGATCATTCCTTAGGTAATCTCATAATACCATGGTAATAAGCCTTCACTAGATGAATTGGTTCTTAACCATGTCTACATACTCTCTATGGTTGGGGCGGGCAATATGGGGGTGGTGGTGGTAACACATATAACTGTCGCCCATCGCCTATAGCTCAGCCTGCTCCCCTACCACATCTGCCACCATGCAGACTTCCTCGATCGAAATAATTCTTCTACCTCAGCCGCCTATCGAACATCTATTAGTCATATTTATTCTAGATCGGGCTATCATGTTCCATTTATCCATGCATACCACGTGAGAAGAAAATACTAGTTCACAAATGACTCCTTGAAGTCTTGGATCCCCAAGACTTGACCTTAAGTCCTAGGGCTAGCGTCTGAAATACCTGGCCCTTTTGGGCCCTCGCTTCTGTTTTCTATTGCCTAACGAAGACTCTGCCACATGGGTTCTTCTATTATATATATATGTGGTTGCCTTATCTAACAAAAATTTCTCTTCTAGTAGGGATCGCTCAACACCCCAGCCTAACTAGGGCTGCTAAGATACAAGAGTGACACCCTTCGTTCCCTCCTGAGTCCCTATTAAAATGCATAATCAATAAAGAAAGGGTTTTATACCATATCTATCGATTTGGGATATTTCTCGGTGAACCTTGATGAGTTCATAGACACTATCATGCTTCCCTACTATAGGTGATGTAGATCCGGAATGCACATAGAGTGCATGGCCGCTTTGAAAAACTCGTCCGGGAAATTTAGCATGATGTCTACCTAGGTGAGGGACACCCCATCGTGCATCATGGTGGTCAGGATCCAACACAACCATACCGATGCCTGCAAAAGGTTCACTGCCATGATTTCCATCTATTCAGGTGGTGTCCTCACTATGAAGAAGACCCATTTTATAGCCTTCTGCATGTCCTCAGTGACCTAAGGATATGTTTCTCCACTGATATGGTATTTCTCTGTCTTTGAAAATCATACATGGCATATAGTATGTGCATATCCTCAACTGAATCCAATCGTAGTAGATAATGACCATCTGGGTGTGGTAGCACTGGTGAACAATCTAGTGGGGCCATCTCTAGGACTATTCCCTGAATGGATGCCTCATCGCTATGCTGGTTTTCCTCACGACCTCATATCAGGATCCTAACTGGTTGTCTATGTGGAGGAATCCTGAGATAGAGCAAGACGTACCACAGTTAGACAGTTATTCATGGTGAGCTAACATTTATTTAATTTATCTTAACAAGATACTTATGAAATAAGTGTTTTAATGTATAGAACTGAAAATTAGAATTCTTTGTAATTGGGTATGGATACATCGACCTCCGCACCAACACTGGACTCCCAAAATCTAAATGTCTGATTCTCAACACATAACACTATTTCCCCAAAACAAAACAAAAGATTCCTGATCTTTTTGGTAGGACCAACAACACTATATTACCACATTTCAACTTATTTCCACTAGGGCCGGAACTATAACTACTCGAAGACTACCTCCCAAAGTTCAACGACATTTGATTAGTGGTGAAGGCATCAAGATATAATAGGGGGCATTTTCATGAGATCATTTATTCTCACACATTCCCAAAAAAGTCCCACATACTGAAAAGGAAACAATTATCACTAAAAAAAGTGGAATACAAGTACAACTATTACATGTTGGATATAATAAAAACCCCACAAAAGAACTGAAAACAACAATGTATGAAAAGATAAATATTATAGTCATCTATAGAAAACCACACATGCTTTTGAGAGGTGTGTAGCTAATGGAAGCTGAAGTAGAACATCCTGTCTAAAAATCCTATTAGGCGCTGTTTGGTCCTATGACACTATGCCCACTATTGTATCATCTGTATGTCCAATCTCCAAAGAAACCATTCAGTCGTGGACCACAATAGACTGTGTTGAAACGCCGATTGTCTGCACCCGACACAACACATGCAGGTGAAGCCCATACATGGGTGTGTAACAAAATACTCAGTAGGGACCCCAAAAAAAAAGGAAAATATCACACAACAATACCCAAAGTAAATTATGAAGCACATTACATCCCACACTAGGTATACATTAAGTGTAGTGATAGAATAATTATCAGTCACATGGGTCTACAAAGACACATAGAAGTGTTTCCCACTAATATTGACCAACTGAATTACTTATCCTCACCAAGTACACTGGGCCTAAAAAGTCACACATAAGTGCTTCCCACCATGGAATTTAAATTCACACAGATGTGCTTCCCACTAGGCCATAATCGAGTCATATAGAGTCGAAATTCAGTTGCATCCATGTCTTATCCGACCGTAGAGTTCCGTACATACCATACCAGGGAGAACTGATCCTCATGCCATTATTCATATCTAAAAATCCGTGAGATACTCCTTAAAAAATTCCAAAATATAATTCTTTTTGATATGGTCTCAACACTGCAAGTGGAATGTGAATCAGATGATTGGTTTGAGAAATGTAAGAGTTTTAGTCAAGAAAGGATGGTTGTATCTTGGTCCAGTCTGACTGGGTTGTGCTGACCCGACCAATCCAACCCGATGGGTCCCATATACTCTAGTTTAAATTCAACTGACTCGACCTTATCAGGTTTAGGTCTGTGTTGGTCCAGTACAATCATACATGTGGGATATACCCAATGAGGCACACTAGTACTCATATGTCTTGGATGATGGTATAGCTCGACAGGTCACCCAGCAACCATGATTACTCTAGCCCAGCCCAAAGGGCATGCGTCCAGAACACCAGCATTGGTATGGCCCAATGGCAGGGGCGTGGCCAAGTGGATGGATGCATAACCCACCAGCTGAAAACCAGTCACAAGGGAGGCTTGTGGGTTTCTCATGGGACATGGTAGCCGGCCACATATGGCATCCTGCCTTCCCCATAGAGGCATGAGGCTCCTCCAGAGATAGTCAGGTGATTGTGGCTCTCCGCCCACCTGGGAGACCAAGACATGAGCCAACCCTTAATGTGGTGACCTCTAGGTGTTGTTTCAACCTACTTCCATAGCCATCTGGTCAGCACAATGCACTGATGGTCCCTTATACGGGCCACCAAAATGGCTCTGGTGGTTTGTTTTCAGATCTAACTCTACCTATGGGCCTCCCGGGGCGATGGAATCCCTACCTTGGCCCCGAATTCCGCTTTTGGCCCCTTTAAGTATACGACCATAATGATATCACACAGTGGAGGTTCTCAGGTCTTGATCATCTCAACCCACGCCCACCATGCTAGAAGGATATAATCCTTGAAGATATAAGGATTTCAGTCTAATTGACAAATATTAATTTCCACTCCAGTTAAAGAAAATCCCAAAAAGTTGCCCTCCTACATAAACACACTTTTTGTGGAACAACATGTTTGTGGTTTGATGTACGTTCCAATCTTCAATAAATGAATTTGCAAGAACATTCACAAATTAAATCTTTACCTCTATGCCGTAAATTGTCGTAGTGTTTCATCCACTAGGTTTCATGATGTCGGGGTCATTTGTCACTTAAGGCTCCATTCTTCGAGGTGCATCGAGGATGGTTGACATTTTCAGCATTTGTATTTCGTCATTGTAATGGAAATTTGTTCGAGGTTTATCAATGAATCCTCAATGTTTATTCCACTTTACCCCAACATGTCAACCCAAATTAAAGGAAAACATGTTTCAATGTTTATGTTACATTGCGATGACGCTTCATAATGTTGTTTCATTTAAGAAATAGAATTGTTGTTATGAATACAAAAAGAATCATTACACTGTGAGTTAATGCGCCATTATTTATGCTCATCAATGCACCTCAGTGTTTCTATGTAATATCTTCGTCCTCCGCACAATGGATGAGAAGAGAAAATAAAATATCATTTTTCGATTATTTTATTTTATTTTCAAAATTATGAAAATTACCTTTTCTATTCGTCCCTTTTCAGCTGATGTACTGTTAATTCTAGGAGAATCCAAGCATTCTGAATTCAACTCTTCCATTAGATTAGTATTTGAGGACCAGTTAAAATGTTAGAAAAAACCTTATCATATGTTTAGTTAAGCATACAAAGAAAATACTAAATTCCATTCATGCCCCATAGGGTATCAGAATAACCTGTCGTCAAAGAGTGTGTTCTCAGAATAATTTCATATAATTTAAAAAAATCCTAGAATTTCCAGTACATTACAATGGTTATAGTTAAAAATAAATATTATTGGAAAATTCTTGTTAGATTAGAGTGAAATTACACAAGAGGGAGTAAATTAAAATTTAAAAAATAATGTAAATAAAATATATTATTAATGACTATAATTATTTTCATAATATCTAAGATAATAAAATTATTTATATGTGATAATGGAAATAATCAATCTTAACTAAACATAGATATAATTATATATGATTATAATAGTGTAAGAATATAATAATTATTTATTGAAAAATAAACATTTTGATTAAAATGGTGGATTAATTAATTGATTAATTAAATGGATGAATGTGATTTGTAAATAATATTTCAGAAATTAAATAAGGCATAATAATAGTTTAATGATCATCAATAATATCTCATAAAGAGAATATAAAAATTATAATTCTAGTTTCCTATAGTTAGTGGTTACATTATTTTGTTGGTTCTAGATACATGGAACTAGTTCCTAGAGGACCATGTAGATTAGAAGTCTTAGTAAAAATGATAAATAATTGAATTTCACATTTCATTTAGAAAAAAAATATAAAAAAATTAATTGATTAATTATTTTTTCCTTTAATCATTTACCTATATATTAATCAATTAACACTTCCTGGTATCATCTGAAAAATGAAACGTAAGAAAGAGGTGAACTCGTATGCTTAGTTATAGTTTTTTTACAGTGAAAGATATTATAAATAAGATTTTATATATAATATAAAATTTAAAATTACTAAAATAATGAAATAAAAAAATAACCCGAACTAAAAATAATTGGAATGAATGATAATCCAATAATCCACATAATCAATCACATGAGATTATAAATTATTTATCATTATTGGAACTAATCTAGTAATCACATGGAAATAAATAACATCGTTCATAATTATTGAATGAATAATTCCAATCTTCTAAAATATACCATTATGTAATTATCCAATACATCATAAAATATAATAAATTCCTTCTTCAATGAAATATGAATGATTGGGTAAGGACTTAGCCAAAACCTATGATAGATTATGTCATGAGACCCACCGATTAATTAAGAGGATATATCAGACCCCTACCATTACTTAATAATTACAATTACATTGTAATATGAATTAATAATTCAATACAATCATCATTCCTTAACAAAATCAATAATTATCAATATTGGAAGAACTAGTCATATAGAATGTCAATGCCTTCCATAATCAAATTGATCATAATATAAAAAAATAAACAAGATTAATAGTTTATTTATATTATGTCCTCAACAAATTAATATTCAAATTTTATTGATAATGATGAAAATAGTTTAATGAGAATACTGCAATATTTCATGACAAAAATTCTAATTTTACATAGAAAATAATTTTCCAAATCTAAAAATTATTCATGTAATAATGAAACTATTCTCCTAGAAAAAAACCTTCTGAACTAGTAATATATGACTCAAATAAATGATTTGTCTTGAATGTTGGAAATTATAATTAGATTTTGTGTGTTAAGAATGCATTCATTTCATGCTTCTATATTATAATTCAAATAGTAACTCGTTCAAAAAATAAATAGAATATTCCATTTAATTTTTTCTTATTATGTAATACAATGGTAAAAATGACGTTAGAAAATTACTAGAGTATATTTAATACATTTTTTTAAAAAAATTTATAAAATAATTACATGGAGGAAAACTATTCATCATAGGACACATTAAAATAAACAATCTTATTAAATGATGGAATTATGAAATAAAACCTCACAAATTGGGTTTATTTTTCACTATAATCCCCCTGAATGAAAATTTTAAAATAAAAATTTAACAACAATGAATAAAATTAAATTCATGATTTAATATTAGAATGTTTTAGTATATACCCCGGACTAAATTAACAAGCAGTAAAAATGGAATATGTCCTATGGAAGTAAATGTCTGAGAAGAAACAGTAAACATGGCTCCAACATGCAATATAATTAATTTATCAACATTTATAATATATTAATTTTTAATAAACATATAATCAATTGTTTATATTGTTATATAGTTCTATTTATATAAACTAATAACCTGTTTGTTAACGTTATTTTTCACTATTATCAAAATGTTTTGTGTTTACAGCTTGATTTCCATGTATGTTCATATTTGGATGCTATAATAATTTTAATTTAATATTTTTCAATAATACACATAATACTATTCGTATTATAAATATCATATTTATTCAATAAATTCATAATTATTTTTGTCATTGAAAATTACATATAATAAAATGAATTTCACTATTCGATGAGACGGTAGGCCATATATAGGCATGAATATGGTTTCAATTGTTATATCGATGGAATGATAGTAGGGAAAATAATAAAAGAACTATATAAAATCATTATAATGTCTCATGTATATATATCATCTATATCAATTAGATAAATATGTTCAACCTTCCATGAAAACTATTGATGAATAATGAATTACATACCAACAAGTAGACAATAAGTCATATATACACAAAAGTGATGTTCCGACATTTTTGAAGATGTAAATGAAATTTAATATGGTATTCCCATAACAATAATAACATCTAAAAATATTTATATACATGAGTTATTATTTGAGGATGGATACATCACATATGGGGTAAATAGTCGAATAAATATACTAAAAATCCCAATAAGGATGATTATGTATTCTTAAGTCGGCTTCATTTAGATATCATTTTAAGGGACCTAAGATTTCTATTTTTTAGCGTTTGAACCTCAAGAACTTGAATAATAAATTTTTTAAAGGTATTATTCTTGGTATGGTCGATCTAGATGGTTTGATTGGTTTATTGAATTAAACTAAGTGGTTCTATTTTATTAATGAGGGGAGGGGAATTGTTTGAATTTCCGAAAATATTTAACTGATATAAACTATATACCATGTCCAAATAAATTCAAAATTTTAATATTTGAAAATAACATGAATATTTGAAAAAAAAATTCAATCAAAAATCTCAGACATGTTTTTAATTTTTTTTTTCACAAGTACCTTTTAGTTTTAACCCCCAAATCACCCTTTCGAAAAAACACCACTATTAATATTTTCTACTCAATAAAGGTAAAAAATGTTACTAAGTAAAGATAAAATACAAATAAATGGAATATTATATATTTAACTAACCATAACTTATTCATTTGTACAAGATAATGTTTTTTAGTAATTTTATACCATTTAATAAAATGTTATCCGATATTAAATATCAATGATTTCAATTATTAGAAGAATTATTTACATTGACGTAAACAATATCAAGTCAACACATATAATTAAATATTTATGTTATAAAAATATTATGTAATGGTAATATATGAAATTTTTTTACAACATTTTTATATCAAATTATATTAGTTTTTTTACTTTATCAAATATCATTCAATTTTTTCCAATAAATAAATAATTACAGTGTCAACGTTGTGTAAGAATTTTAGATAATTATATTATAAATAAATAAAAAAAATAAATTCCCATGAATAATATAAATATTTTAAATTAAAAAATATCATTTATTTCATAAAATATCATTTGCAAAACACCATAATAAAAATATTATAGTTACTAGGAATATGAGTGTGACATGTATGACTATTATCAATATAATAGAATATATATTAAATAATATTATCCAAATGGACATAAAATTATATATAATAGAATCCTATATGTTTATAGATGTACATTAGTCATATGATAACATTCATTAATTTGTTAGGAACATTTTTTATTCATTAGTAGTTTTTTAACATTAATCACTTGATTAACCCATTACTCTGGTACCAAAAAAATACCAAGGTTACTATTTATATTGAAAAAAAATATATAGGAAATCTTTAGGACATTCATACATCCTAAATTAAAATATGGAATTGATAATATAAAATTTAAAACATTCAAGTGGAAAATATTATTCCAAATTTAAATTGTGAAAAAATGAAAAAAAATTACATTGTAGAAAAATGTTATTTGATTTATAAATATAATTATTATATTAAATAAAATAATTAAATTTATTCTAATGAAATTATTTGATTTATTAATTATGAAAATATTTATAATTTTAATTTCAATATATAACAAAATTAAATGTATGTTTTCAAATGGTTGAAAAAAATGTAGTTTATATTAAAAAGTTGAATTCTTCAATACTCATTTGAAAATAAATATCTTGAAAAGAAATTAATAATATCACTCTAACATATTCTTTATTTGATTATTTTAAAAATTAAACATATTTTATGAATTATAATTTATATTCATCATATAATATAATTATATTATTTGATTAATAAAAATTATGTTTGAATAATACTTATTTCTGAAGCATAAAATAACTTTACTGGAAGCTGAGTACTTATTTCATATGAATTAATCAGTAAATGCTTCCTAATAATATCATATATAATAATATATTTCATAATTTTGTTAATAAAACTCATACCCACAAATTTTTCATCATCTTCATAGTGGTCTTATGTTTATAATATTTTGATGTTTATTTATGCTCTGTGTTATGTGTCATATCACTATTGTTTATGGTGTTCATATTTTAACGTATTGGGGTGTTACGTTATATTGTCTATAAATAATTTTATTCGTCACAATTTAATCTTGTATTCCACAACCTACTATTTGTCATTTAGAAACACCTTTCTAGAAATCCCACATCATGAGAAGGGTTATTAAAATATCCTATTTAAAAGGTATAATTGTATGTACAGAGGTAAACAAGAGTAATCATAGAAATAGTTTTCCAAGTAGAAAAAAATAAGTTGTAATTGAATATATGGACATGCCTGAAAATATTATTTCCCATATAATGATGGAGGTTGATATAGGTCATTTGTTATATGAATGTGAATGAATAATAGATATCAAGACCCACAAAAACACAAATCTGTAATGAGAGAGAAGACCATTGATTAATCTGTTATGATGGAAGTATTATATTTATTTCAATATCAATTTTATATAGTTAAGGAATTCATTTAAAATTTGGACTACATATATAAGTTAATATATTTACATGATAAAATTCAATTTCATGTGGAAACATTTATAAATTGGATGTTCTATATTCAATCCCTCCATCATCACTAACTCCAATATATTAATATTCAATATTTTATATTATGTTTGTTGAAATAATATTAACATTCATCAAATTATTAAAATAATAAAAAAATGATAAATTATTCCTTTTATCTCAAGATATTATTCCAGACCAGAATGGTTATCTTATGTTATCCAAACGGTCCAAAATTTCTATGTAATCTATTACACTAATAGTTCACTATAAGATTTTTCTAAAATACTTCTTTTCACATTAAAAGTAAAAAAACATAGGTCAAAATATTTACAAATTCAACATATAATTTGATTCCCAAAAAGACGTAACATATATCTTAATGTCACCAATAAAATATGTGAATACCTTGATGACATAAAGACATTAATAAATACATGAAAGCTTCCCAAAATAAAATTTTATGTAATTGAATATAATCCAAAATTCGAAACATGTTGTAAACACTTGGAAGGGGTACATAAACAATAAAATCATTAAAAAATCTCATGTTCACGAATTCTATCCCATTAATGTCTCTTTATAATTATTATTTCTTCAAAATATACATATTCGAGGTTATATTAACTCAATAACAAGTTGTTTCAAAAAATAAACATTTTAATGAATCCATTTCCCATGTCATCTAAACCATTCAACTTATACTCTCAAATCCTTATAGATCTTGTACTATATTAAATTCCATATAGATTTTATAATAATTATAAACATAATAACATTGATAATGTACTCCTATATCATAATTCTACATTTAAAACAAAATAACATTTATCATTCATCATCATATATAAAACAAACAAAAAATGGATTCATTATCTTATTACGTAACTCCTCATTCCATTCATTTGTCATTTTTAGTGAATTCATCTTTATAAATATAACCATTACCTATTCTACATTATGATTATCTTCATGTGACATCCTTTTGTTCAGAAATTGTAATGATTCACAAGAATTTGACAATTAAAATGTTCAAATGTTGATAATACATTTGGGAGAAAGTTATTCTTATATATTATATTAACTAAACTATTCACTTTTCCCCAATATTTACATTTTTTGTGTCATTCATTTCCTCACACACAAATTATCTAGTTCCTTTGTGAATCTATAATTTTTGTCTCTTTAGACATTTATTACATGATGCAAATCAAGACCTATTTACTCCACGGTATCCAGTATTAATGATTATAGTGGACTGTATCATTTCCTTCTATTTTGATTCTATGATTTGGTTAGTGTGTATGTTGATAATTATATGTCATGATAACAGGTTAGGCATAATCACAATATTCTTTACAATAGTCAACATACTATTTAGTTTTCCCTCAACACATTTTCTATCAAATTCAATGTTTTTATAGTTTATTATGGTTCTATCCATTTAGTAAAGAAGTATACTATAAACAACATCAATAAAACTAAGAAGTCAAATAGCTATCAAGAATCATTTTTACAAAGTCCAAATAGTGAAAATTATTTTATATATATGTCACATTGTCTCTAAATTAGGTTATTTGTTGTTATAATCAATTCAAATACATCATTTTGGTTCATAAAAAAATCTAAATTAAACTAATAATGTCTATTTGAAGTGTAAATATAGGTTCACCACAAGGTACATTGTCATGATGTAGGTAACACTTGAGTCAAGACTAACATGCCTT
Source organism: Viscum album (assembly GCA_963277665.1). NCBI lineage: Eukaryota > Viridiplantae > Streptophyta > Magnoliopsida > Santalales > Viscaceae > Viscum > Viscum album. Next base: position 1,457,311,248 of record OY728161.1, read on the forward strand.
TTTTCTGTTACTATCCTATGGTATATCTGTATTGGGACCACATACACATTTTATATACCAATAGTGATGTATTTATATAAAAAACAACATAATTTATATCTTAAAAAAAATTATTATGATATTATTCTAAAATTTTAATCATCATATATCATACATTTAATTTCTCAGTTCTACGTTATCATAATTCTAGTTCCCATGGTTTCTAAATCATTTTCGTTGTTATGAACTATAATAACCATGATTTTACTAGAATAAATTAGGTTGAGAAATTATTAAATTATCGCTATATAATTATAATTGCATCCCGAATGACCAAATAGTTTATTACTCTTATTAAACTAGACACATAATTTAATTAAACATTACAACTATCATCATAAAATAAAACATAGTAAAATATTTGACCACACTATTATTCCCTTTATCATATCCATATATATAAATCATAATTAATTTATTTGTCTCATGGAAAAATTAGAACATAATAATGTTCCTAACTCAAATTCCCATTAAGGGCAGGAATACAATAGAAGATAGTATGAATTAATAGTCATAAAAAATATTGCACGTTTATTAACTAGAAAAATTTCCATCTAAACAATAACATGATTAAAATATGTCATGAATAATTGATGATAAAATATATTATATAAGAAATAACTTGATCCCATCATATATCCATTGTTTTTATAACTAATTGAAAAATTAGATGGACATTAGGTAGATCATTTTTTAAAAATGTAATTGAAACATTATGTAAAAAATTCTTTAAAAGTACATTGTTCATAAAATGAATGTGAAGATTAATTTTATGTAATTATGTAAAAAAGTGAAATAATTATATAAAATTTATATAAAAATTAATATTAAAATATTAAAAACGTTTTCTGAAACGTTTTTTAAACATATACATATAAGAGAAATAACCCTAGTCTAATTAATAAAAGTATCCCATCTTGAATAATGATGAGATTGTAAAATAAACACTTATCTATTGGGTTTATCATAAATCAGAATTCCAATAAATGAAATAAAATGAAATGAAAAATTAAAACTAATGAAATAAATTAAATTCAAGATATAATATATCAAAATGGTAGCATATTCACAACATAGATTTTAAAAGTGGTGAATAAGACATTTGTCTCATTGAGGAAAAAGTGAGACAAGGATCTCTATATAATGTTCACAATTCTGAATATGTTCATTTATCCGAATGAAAATTTTATTTATATTTATTATAATTGAATAAAAATATCTTTAATTTCATATATTACCGATTTATATAATTATATTTCTCATTAATTAATGATATTTTTACTCTGATCAATAATTTATATTTTATCTTATTTGTTTTTCAAGTACAGGTTTAACCGGTTGTTCAGATACACATACATTTATTATGGTTCCATAATCTTTATAATAATATAAATTATATAAAAATCATATATATTAAATATAATGATAATTATAGTCTTCATAAAAGATACATATCGAAAAATTAATTACGACGTTAATGGAGACAGTTGGTTAAATGTAAACATTAATGTTGTTTTCATTTTTTGAGAAGTATATGTTTATAACAATATTGAACAATTAACCATTCAAGAATAATTAATATTTAAAATATATTATATACATTAATTAGTTATACATTTAGAAAAATCCAATACATGTGGTGTTAAAATATGAAATAATCTGCTATGTGGAGATGACATGTCGTGAGTACGCATGGGCAATGTTTTTTCTTTTCATAAAATCAAAAAAAGATGAGGAAATTGTTCCATATAATATTAGTATCTATAAATTATATTTATTAGAATTTATTTATTATGTTACGTTTTTATAATAAAATAAAAGTATATATAATAAAAAATTAACTTGAAAGAATCAGTAAGGATAAACGCATCTTCAACATTGGACTCCAATTAAATATTTTATTTTTAAACCCATGAATTCTTTTATTGAAGGTTAAAAATATATGCAACATGTATAATGTTATTTTGAAAAGAAATGGAATGATTTTCGTCAATATAGATGGCTCAATCTGGTGTAAATAGGTGAATGAAGGGATGACCTTTTATAATTAATAAGTTGAAAAATGTTGGAATTTAACAAAATGATAATTAATATAAATTATATATCACGTAAAAATGGATTATTTTTTTATAAATATCACATAAAGTTATTATATATAAAAATATTTAATTTCAATTAATATTTGGATTTGTTTTTTATTTTTTATCTCCCTTATCTTATATATTACTACACAATTAGCTCTTTTGAAATTTAACATTATTTTAAAATATTATACTCTCTAAGGGTCAAAAGTGTTAGAATAAATTAAAATAACACCAATAAATCAGAATATGATCATTTAATGAATGATATCCCATTAATTTTTCAGAATCTATTTTTTTCTAAAAATTTATATCAACTAATAAATTATAATTTATTATAAAACAACTATATTGGAAATTTTTAAAACAATATATTAAATTTAATTTATTAATAGTAATTTAAAAGTAGAATTAAAATTAATATTTTCCTTATATAACTAAAAAATTTAGAGAATATCTGAAAAAAAATTATGCCATTATTTATCTCAAATTATATTAGTTTTAATATTTGTAAAATAATTTACATGAAATTTTTATTGATTAATTAATTACATTTTAAGCATTGTGTAAACATTTATTACATTAATTTGATCACTAATATTTAAAAATAAATTACCATGATGTATATAAATATTTTTCAAAAAATTAAACTTATATTCTAACATAAAATATGGATAACTCCATTTTAAATATATTATTGTTATTAAAAACCGAGTGGAGAAGGTATGAAATTTCATGAAAAAATACTATTAAAATCATAATCTCATTCTAACGACCATAAAATAAGATGTATTGAAAAACCTATTCATATATGAAATGGATTCATCCAATAATATTATGGTATGTTTTACAATCATTTTCTTATCATTATTATTATATATTCTCTTTAATTAAATTAATTACCCTTTATCATGATAACAAAAATTTTAAGGAAACTATTCAAATTAACAGAAAAAGGCTTGAATATAATAAAAATTATGTATCATGTATAAAAATATGGAATTGATTTCCCAAAAATCATAAAACCTATCTTTGGAAACTCTTGAAATAGAAATATATTTATCAATAACAATTTTTATTTTTACCATTCACTAGAAATTAATTTTTTTATGAAAATATCAATAAATACCACCCTTAGATTTATTTTATATATTTATGTTCAAAATGATATCATTTTAATTAAATAAAATTTAATTTCAATTCAAACATTAAGTATAACAGTTTTTAAGTACATTACAATTTAGAAGAAAACATATTTCTCAAGAATAAAATCAAATTACTAAAATGTGCGTACTTATATCATAAGAAATAATAAGTCAATTTTTACTCATTACATTATATTTATATCATAATTCATTTAATATTATTCGTACTCTCCAAATTGATTAAAAGGTTATAATGGTCATATTCAAATAATATTCTACAATTCATTGATTTTTAGTGTTACATGTCATATAAAATATTGAATATGATATAACACATTTACAATAATTGTTGGTTACAAAGATTATATGTCAACAACCTTAGTTTCCTTATAAAATAATGCATTATCCATTTTTAAATAATATTTTCTCATTTATAATAAGTTTATTTCTATTTTGGTTATCGAACGAATATACCATTACAATCAACATTATCTTTTAAAATAGTATTGATAGAAACCTCGGAGAGAATAACAACTTGCTCTCAGTGGTTGTGGCAGAGAAATTAAAGTCCCACACATTAATCATTGTAGCAATAGATAATGGGTAAGAATAATAAGATTAAACACTTCCTACAAGAAATCAAATTTTTTAACAATATCGATTCTATCAATAGAATATAATGAATCAATGGGAGATAATGTGTTAAATGATCTTAGTGATATGATATCATAATAAGAACATAAAATATATATGGGAAGACCGGATTTTGAAACTGAATAAAGTTGAAGGAGAATCAGTGAACATAGCATGTAGGCATTAGATAATTGTTGATATGGAGCGATTGCATATATATGTGACTCTAATATGTATTTATTAATTGAGTTAAATTACTTCAGAAGACATATATAAATTGGTAGATGTAATTATTATATCTAAGGCCATAAGTTAATGATTATTTACCAAAATTAATTTAAATTATCCATCTATATGTATTTCACCATGCCTTGGTGAGAATATCCATATCATATTTTCCTCTATAATTGACCAACACCATTAGTGTGGTCATGAAAAATCACATGCTTGGACATCCATTCCACCCACCAATCATTAATATAACAATTATAGTATGAAAGTGGTCATATTCTCTACTATAGTTGAATAATTTTTCTTAAATTTCAAAAAATTATCTTCAATTATTCTCTTATCCTCCATACAAGGCATCAATGCATTCATTATTACTTATTCAAGTATCCTTAATGATTTTTTCACCATTATAATAATATTTAGTCAATAATAATTTAAAATCACATAATATATAAGATTAATCACTTTAATTAAGTTTTGTGATGATTAGAACTAAATAAAATGCGAATAAAAACAATATTATTATTTTTCATGATATTGTAAAATTTAATAATACTAAAATAAAAAATTAATATAACATTAAAAATTTTGAAAATATATTTCAATATAGATTAATAAAGGGATATAAAATATATTTCTATACTATAATAGAGTAGAAAAGGGAAAATAATATTTAAACAATTACATGTAATTTGTATCGTATTTAAAAAACCCATTTATAAAATAAGACCCCTATATAAAATAAAATTTCTTCCATATTGAGATTATCAAAAAGAATTTTGAGATCTAGATATATTATAAAAACCAAAACGACATATATCGTTAGTAATGATCCTATAAGAGTGATATGATTTTTAAAATTTAAAAATAATAATTATAAAAATATATATTTTAAATAATGATAATGAATAAAGAAAGAAAATAGTTTAAATTTTAAAATATAGTTGAAAAGTAAAAAATAATTAATTTTTTTTCAAAGAACCTCAATAGAATAATTAATATTTTTAAAAACAATTTTTATAAATGTAGCCTCTTCAAAATAATTTTTGATTTATCATGAGTAGATCTAGATAAAATTATATAATTGTATTATTAATAATAAAAAACTATGTTAAAAATTATATAATAAAAAAAAATTCATTCCACATTTTGGTTTAGAAATTATTTTTATTGAAAACCAAAAAAAATTATCATGACTCTCAACCCACTTATGTTGTATTCTCTCACTCATCATTCCTAGAATGAAGATATTTTTATGACCTGAAATACTATTTATTAAATAAAATACTTAAGATAATTTATACTTTAATCCCATATTCTTACTTGTGTCTAGATAGAAATATAATGCATGGATGATCACACTATCATTACCTTAAAAATATTTATGAAATTATTTATAACAATTTTTCAAAATAAGGATAATAATTTTATATGAAAAAAGTAACACTCAAAAAAATGTTAAGTTCACATTCATTTAAATTTAAAAATATATTTTTTCCAAGTAAATCATATCTTACATAAAATTAAGAAATCAACAGTGGTCAAGATGATGTGGTTTAATGAAGTTATAAAGATGTTGAGTGTTTTCAGATTTGATGTGAAAAATGATATCATCTTTTTAAAAATATTATATATTAAAATGGTTTCTTATATCAGTGTTATGACTGAAATAGGGTTTGATATTTATTTTGATATACAAATAAAACTAGTTATTTCACTATTTTATAATGTGAGAATACGTTATCCCAAGTTATATGATATTATGATTCATCCATAAAACATGGGCTCAAAAACTCCAAGTTGTTATATATTCTTATTTTTTTATTAGAGAGATAAATTTTTTATATTATAATTACTTCAGTGTACAATGGATTTACCATGTAGATAAAAATATTCAATATTAATTTTCTTATCTAATTAACATCCTCTAAAATCAATATTAATAAAAAATAAAAATTGAAACAAATTTTCCTTTAGATAAAAATGAATTTTGTTTTCAAATTAAATATAAGAAATTTAATTTATGAGATTTAAAAGGATATTTCTTTTGATTTGATTGAATATGAGTACAAAGGTATACACGAAACAACATGTATGATCAAGTCATCGTTTGGTAAATCAGACTTCTAATCATTATTCAATAACGATTGTTATGGAATGACAACATCCCATTATCTTGATTTAGCTGAACAGATCATCTCATTTTTATTATACATACATTATAATGATTCGCATAAAACATATTTAAAATTATAATATACTATTTTATTTGTTTTTAAAATTCACCATCATAATTTTGAAGAATTTAAAAACCATAGTAGATTTAGACTTATCCCATAAAACTAATTTCAAATAAAATATTCAGCAATAAAAAGTTTCTTAAAAATAGTAGAAGTAGTTGTGATTTAAATAATATTATAAAAATATGGCTTATTAAAAAAGGATTTTAAAATATTTTAAAAAAGTGGAGTCAGATTTTTAATTTTTTTAATTATTTGATATAAGGAATTTAACTATCCAATAACAAAATAAAAATTGCGCCTATTATAAACTATATTGATATTTTCATTATATGAAAAAGAGATTTTTATATTAACATTTTTCAAAATTGGGTTCTTGATCCTAAATAAATTTTTAGAGAAAAAAACATTTACAAATTTACATTTGAAATCCATTTGAAAAAGAACAAAATGAAAATAAAAATTATACTAAAGAAATATTTTAATCTATTATATTCCTTAAATAGGTGTATGAGGTTCAAAGGAGTCAATAAATTATTTATTAAAATATTTTTAACATCATTTTTTTCCATATTAAAATTGATTTATCATTTATTATAAAGTAACAGTAAAAAATCATGGTTACAATAATGAAATAATTATCATGATCTTATATAAGTTTTAATATGTTTTTACAATAAATATCTTCAACTAGCATTTTGAGCGTTGTAAAAATAGTCATCATGAATAGAATCATGAAGGGAATGGGGTTAATTTTTAGAATGAGTATCATGATGTTCTACCTCATTTGAGATAGATATTCTAAAATCTAATTATAAATTATAAATCACAATTTACATTATCAATGGTTAGTTCCACGAATTCAATACATTCTTGGTGTAAATATGTTTAAGGGGTACATAAATATCATTAATTAATTTTATTACTAACATTTAGGTTAGGTAAGAACGTCTCATTCAACATCATAATGAATATGATGATGTAATATATGAACATGCCAATGAAATTTTATGTTAAAGGAATATTATGTTGTTTTTGTCCCCTTATTTTATACATATTAATCATTACATAAGATTTGTCACACATTATTGTTTTCTTCATCAGATTTAGGAACAAAATTACATTTATTTATCATAGTGTTAATGATTAGTAATTTAAAATTGAGATCATTAAAGAAACTATATAAAATATGTTTTTTCTTTTGAATGTTCATAAAAATGTATTCATAAAATTATTATTCAGTGAAAATGGGATTGTATAATGAAATAAATATTGAATAACTCAACCCAAAATAATTAAGGATGGTAAAAATAATTGAGAAATTTCATAGAAGTTTATTATAGGAACGTAAATGGTGTTTCAAAAGAACGAGGATAGCGATGAGTAGGAAAAAATATTTGATGTCATTATTATCAAAATCCCCACCATGACCACATATCTGGGAATAATGTCTACAACATTTACAATTATATAATTACTATAAAAAATATTTAAATGAATTAAAATCCCCCCTTTAAGAGAAAATAAAAATCCCATTTAATTCAGGTTTATTCCTCAATAATTGCACATGTGTAATTTCTACCTCAAACAATAGAGACATAAGTTTCTATAAAAAGGTAAATAATCAGCAATTATAAGGGTTTGGAAGAAGAAATAACAATTTTATTTTAAAGAGTAATTTTGTTTCATTCCTTTGTTGTAAATTTGCACAAAATATGTTATTTTTAAAAAACAGTTTTGGTAAGATTTATACAAGTTAGTAATTGATAAATTTGACAATAATGTGTATGATAAAAAGACATAATAACTGATTAAAAATCCAAATTTTATTTTTATTATTATTTAAAAACATATCATTTTTATCATTCATGATATATTAAATCAATAATATAAATATTTTGAAAATAAGAAAAAGAAAATAAATTCATTATTTTAAAAATAAAACACTACTGGGATCCTTTTTAAATGTAATGTTAAAACAGTTATAATAAAATTACATAATATATACTGAAATTTCCGTCAATTAATAAAAAATTGAAACATTGTTAATTGGTTTGGATTTATAGAAAATAATAATTTATGCCCTGGTTTTTTTACAATTTCAATCCTCTACAAATGTAGCTTGTCCTTTTTTACATTTATAGAGATGATTTAATTATAAATGATCACCACACACATACCTCGATTATTCACAATCTACTTACTAAATGCCTTCCCTAGGTCTCCTAAAAATAACATTTTACAATAAAATATTAATAAATACTACTTTTTTCCCCATATATCATTCCCACGTAAGTTACCCATTAATGAAAATGTAATCCAAAAATACATATAACATAATTTTCCATTAGTAATATGAGTTGATGGATTATCTTTTTTCTTTTACCGTATCTTGTATTTATTAATTTTCAGTCATCAAAATGATCAAAAAATTTCATACAGCAATTTGATAATTTATTATGTATATTTTCTTAATCAAAATTATTAATTTTATATATTTTTGGAAAGAATATTTTATTTAAATGAAATACTAAAATTATACTTAACAAATATAATGATCACAATAAAATTTTCAAGACCTTCTCACAATTCTTAATCAAAGGAAATTACTAATAAAATCCATGGTTATAAATTTCTAAATCTCAAATGTGGTTATTATATTAGTTTTAAAATAATATCGATTTTTTTAAAGATTATATTTTTTTAAATATAAGAATATTTTATTTTTTTTAATGATCCTTAAATTTTGAAATAATTTAAAAAAACCATTCAACGGTAGTTATTTATCACAATTATTATCATTAGAACATAAAAATTGCATGAATAGGTATAAGTGGATGAATTAGAACGTCTAGATTTTTGATAATCAAATAAATTAGTATTTCCCATTAATCAAATAGAATTCTTAACACTTGATTCATATGATGAAATTCAATTTTATATCAAACTAATATTTTATACTTATAAAGAATTATATCTTTTATTCATATTTATTAAATTAATAATATAGATTATTGTGTAACATAATTTCATAACTAAATCTTATAGCTTTGACATATGGATTTTTCTTCATATTAATTGAGTATATAATTTCATGTTAAATTATATGATCATCATTTTTGAAATTTATGAAATATAGAAGTTTATATTGAGATGAATCATTTCATTTTGATTAGAAATAAATTATATTTTTCATTCCCATTATCTCATTTACACCTTTTTTTAATTTCATTTTCGTCATTGTATTATTTGTAATGGGAGATCCAATGATCTCCTAAAATTCTTTTCTAATTATGTCATTGACATTATAGGTCGTGGTCTATTTCAGTTCAAAATATATTGAAAAATCTAAATGTATTTTCATGAATATGAGTTATATAGAAATTGAATTATAAACACACCCTGACTCATTACAAATATCAATAAAATAATAAAATATTGTAGTTTTCGTATCACTAAAATTCATAGAGACACAAACAAAAACATTTTTCTAAAAATATCAAATTTTTTATCATTGAATTTTATTTTTTCCACTATTTGTTACATCAAAAAACTATTGGGAAGAATGATTCTATGAACTTTTTTCTTAATTATGTAATTTTCAACATGTGATGAAGGGATGTCCATATATCTCAAAGCTATTTTGGTGAGGTGAAGCCTCAACAAGGCATCATTAATTTAAAAGGGATTATGTTGTATGATCAACTAGAAGTTCAATGATTAATGATTGGATAATATAGTTTAATTTCTTATCAATGCCTAAATAATATGATAATGGAGGGGATTGACCATCTATATCAGCATAGGCCAAGGGATGAATATTTTTCATTTTATATTATGACAGTTTATGTCAAGGTTCTAAATGATGTATTGTCATATTCACTTATTGTGCTATAAATTATAGCATGAACTCTATTCTATTTTGGTACTATAAATTTTATTATTTCACCACATTTTTCAATGAATTTAGATTATATACCTGAACATCTATAAGTACAGTAATAACTCATTTATCTTGGAGGAATTATCCTCGCCTAAATATGTATACATACATTAGTTTTTACATTGTTGAAAACAATGCCATCATAAATATTTTAGGAAGTCTCATGGTTGAATATGACCTTATACTGAGGATAAATCACCTATGAAAGAATAATGTTAAGATGAAATTCATAAGGAATATAATTTAATTGTTTTTTAATAGAAAAAATACAGTTTATTTCAACGAAGATATTTTATAGCGAGATCTTTTAATGTGCTGAAATTTCTGTATAATATTTTTTTTAATTATTTAGAATTTTTAGAGACTGTGAGATCTGATGGCGCGTGATTCTGAGGCCCAGAGTGCCCAGAATGAGCCGTCGAAGTTTTTTTATTCTATAAATTTCACGCAAAAGTAGTTTTCAAGAAAATGTTTAATAAATGTTAAACTGTTTCTTGGATCAGCAATCATAGGGCACTGTTATGCTATAGATTTCGGTTTTACCCTAGACGTGACTTATGTTTAGTTAGAGCGTGCCTATTTTGAGAAAACCCAAAAATGTAATAAACAAAAATAAAATGGTTAAATATAATTATTTTACTTTTCAAATGCTTATAACTCATAAATGTAAACTCGGATTAAAAATCTGAGAGCACTGTTTAACTTGTGAGGGTATGCTCTCTTTAGGAAGATACCGACATTGGCCAGTGTGGGCGACCAGTGAATGTTAGTTTTTTGCCATAAATAAAATAATTATGTGACAATTATTTAATTTTAGAATATATTACATTTAAAAGGTATGTCAGATTGGAAATCCGAGAGTATCGTTGGGTTTTTTGGGGTTTTTTCAATTAGGCAGAGCCTAACCACGGCTAGCAATGGCCGAGGGTGACTACTAATACTTTTCTAAACATTGTTTTTTGTACGTTCATTAAACACGTGAGTAGCGTTTTATATCATTTAAACCATTACTTTGAATAATAATCTAAGGGAAATATTGAATGTGCAACACCGGGATTCGATTAAGGAAGGATTCAATTCGACCATAGTAGGCATGGAGAAAAATTTAGTTTTTGGAACTTTTTAATAGAATAAATAAAACAACATTATTCTTATATTTTTATTATATTCCTCTAATGGGAAAGGATTAAGGTGGGACCGGTGATGTGTCAAAAAAATAAATGTCTTGACCCTCAAATCTAATTAATAAAAACATTGGGGAAAATTAGGAATCTTCCAAATTAATGAGAAAGCATTAATTTCAAACATCATTACTTATCCTCCCCATCCCTTATATATATGGAGAATTGGGAGACATGCCATCATAACATCAGAAAGATTAAAATTTCTAAAGAAGCACCACGAAGCCGGACCCTTAGAATATGTACCAGAAACAGAGGGACATGATGGGTGACACCAATCCACGAACCGAAAAATGATGTACGAGTGGAATCAGGGGACGATGAACACTGACCCAACATCAAAAGAGGACACTCTACAATAGGTTTAAGATGTATTTGGTTTATTAATTTGTACATTTTAAATTATTTCCACTTCCTTGTTTTTGAAATTATATGACGAACGCGGGTCACCCAACTAATGGGTATACCCACGATTTATTCATCTTTGTTGGAAGTTTTTTTAGGGAGTCTTGTGGTGTTTAACTTGTAGTTAAATTCAATTGGTTATTCAACCCCTTTAAATTTATCCCTCTTCTTTACGAGCTAACGAGGAGGGAATAGTCTTAATGAACATGGACCGAACCCACTGCCACTTTGTTACTTGTTTGTTCCTCCACAGAAGACTGACAACACCACAAAACTGATGACTATGTGGTGTGTAGCGTGTCGACGCACGCCACAAGAGAAAGCATCAGTGGTCATCAGAGCAACTGACACTGCCCGACCACGTAGGAGGTGAGGCATGTTGTTTCCCACTAGTGGTGTGTAGAGAGGCCACATCTCATCAGTTGCAGTAGTAAAAGATGGAAACCAACTCATCAGCCAGCTACAGAAGGGAAGGGTGGCGCGCTGTCTCACACTAGTGGAGAGCAAGATACATCAACCGATGCCACAATAGAGGAGATAGAACATGCAACTAAGATGGGTTCCTTGGTGACTGTGTGGCATCCACGTGGCACTAGCACATCCATGACTGAATGGCCTTTGGCAGTTCGGATTCTTGGGGGTGTGGGTCCCCCAAGATTCATGGAGGAAGCACTGTGGGCCATGCCTTTCATAGTGGGACATCCCTCTCTTGGGCCGGGTCACACCCCACTATGGTGCGGGCCACCCCATTTTGCAGGAAGTGCCAGACCTCGACCCAGCGGGTCGAGTCCTCCGCATCCCATCCCAGACTTATTCGGGCCGGGTCGGTCCGGCCAATTCAGACAAGACTTGGGCCTAGAAACACATAGAGGACATTATCTTGAAAACCTAAATTTCCATTTAAAGAACCATCTATGACATTGGAATACTTAGAGTGAGATGGTCCTTTTGACCTACTCCATGAGATTTTTGGAGATATGTGTAGTAGAATGGGGTTGGATACACTTGAATCTAACTGGGCCCGTGACACTGAAATGCCAATAATGCATAAACTGAGCCTCTGATTGACAAGTCATATATTGGATTGGAGCCCTTATGACATGGCGGTTACTCAGGTTACTTACTTGTGATAATTTGTATTTGTAGTAATATGACTGATGGCTTAAGGAGTAGTTATCCCAAGGAGACTATGTATGGAACCCTGCATCTTGCTGAGACCTGAATATTGCATGACGATGTCCAAGGTGAGAAGAAGCCCTATGTGAACCAAGAGGCCCACTGTAAGAAGCGACTCTATGTGACCCTCCATGACCACGGTACCCATCAGGGATGAGTACCAGTGTAGTTCAATGATATTGGGATGTAGCTCAGTGTGACTCGATAGGACAACTATATTTGATAGATGAAGAGTTCTTCAACAGTTGAGGAGTTGGAGGTTTGTGGATGATGATGCTACAATTACTACCATAGAATATAATTTTTGGTGACTTACATGGATATAAAGATGTAGTGAGTGGATTAAAGAGTGGTTCTCTCAAAAAGACTATGTATGGAACCCTACGGTAGGCTGAGACCTGAAGACTGCACGACGATTGGCCCAATGGGATGAGGCTCTATGTGACCCAGTAGAACCATGGTGGGGAGCATCTTTGTGTGACCTTGTAGAAACACGGAGCTCGATAGTAGTAGTACCTCTATTTGTCCATGGTGTGAAGTGGCTCTCAGTGACCCAACATGCCCACAGTTAGAAGCAGCTCTGTGTGACCAGACATGCCAACCGTACCCATCATGGATGAGTACCACAACAGTTTAAGGTTAGTGGGAAGCAACTCTAGGGGACCCGACAGACCCACTGTACTCGATAATGGAGGAGTTCTCAAGTATCTAAGGAGTTCGATGTTTCTGATGGAGGATGTTGTCGTTACAACCCTAGAATATTCATTGTGGGGACATCCATGGATATCAATATGCAGTGAGTGGCATGAGGAGAACTAATGTCAATAAGATATCATATGGATCCATGCAGTTAGATGTGGCCTAAATACTGCATGATGATTGACCATGTGAGATGTGGCTCTGTGTGACCCAGCAGGCCCACGGTGGAGAGAGGTTGTGTGTGACCTTGCAGACCCACAGTGCTCGACAGGAGGAGTACCTCAGTTCGGCCTATGTGGTAAGAAGCTATGTGTAACTTAGTATTCCCATGGTCAGAAGCAGATCTTTGTGGCCCGACATTCCCATGGTACCCATTAAGGTTGAGTACCAAATCAGTGCAAGGTTAGTGGGAAGCGACTCTATGTGACCCGACCTGCCCATATTACTCGACAGAGGAGGAGTTCTCCAGTAGCTGAGGAGTTAATGGTTTGTGACCGATGATTCTATGGTTACTACCCATGAATATACATTTTGGTGAATTCAATGGATATCAAGATGAAAAAATTGGATTTAGGAGTGGTTCTCCCAATAAGACTACGTACGGAACCCTACGAAAATCTAAGACATGAATACTGAAAGACTATTGGCCTAGTGGGATGTGGCTCGATGTGACCTAGTAGACCCATGGTGGGGACCATCTCTGTGTGACCCAAAAACCCACGGTGCTCAAAATGAGGAGTACCTCAGTTCATTCAAGGTGGGAAGTGGTTTTGTGTGACCTAGTAGGCCCACATTCAGAAGCATCACTATGTGACCCAACACACCTACGATACCCATTAGGGATGAGTACCATAGTAGTTCATGGTTAGTGGTAAGCAGCTGTATGTGACCCGAAATTCCCACTATACTCGATAAATGAGGAGTTCTCTAGTAGTTAAGGAGTTCGAGGTCCGTGACTAACGATGATACGGTTACTACCCTAGAATAATCATTGTGGTGACTTCCATGGATATCAAGATGCAGTGAGTGGCTTGATGAATGTTTCTCTAAGCAGACTATGTATGGAACAATGTGGTTGTCTATGAAATGAAGACTTCTTAATGATGGGCCTAGTGGGATGTGGCTTTGTGTGACTCAGCATTCCTATGGTGGAGAGAGACTTTGTGCGACCCATCAGACCAATGGTGCTTGGAAAAAGGAGTACCTCAGTTCGGCCAAGGTGGGAAGCAGTGTTGTGGGATCCGGAATTCCCACAGTGGGAAGTGACAATGTGTGACCTAGAATTCCTATGGTACTCATTAATTATGTTTACCAAAACATGTCAAGGTCAGTGGGAAGTGGCTTTGTGTTACCCAGTAGGCCCACTGTACTCAATATAGGAGGAGTTCCCCAACAGCCGAGGAGTTCGATGATGTGATAACAAATCTCTCATTGACCTAATGTGATACCAGGTTTGACCTGACTTTTTTTTGTACATTTTATTCATGATTTGTGTTTTTTCCTTTGTGGAACTCTAGGAGACCTACAAGGGTCGTGGGGTTCCTGTTGAGTTTCGTTATACTCACCTCTGCATGGGCTTCACCCGCACCATGTTGTGTCTGGTGAAAATGATGTACAACATTTTTTGAGGCTGAGGGAGCTAAGACCGGGCAGTTATTAGAGCTATACTATGTTTTCATGACGTGATACAGGGACTTAAGATCATGATTTGTACCTACCATTCTTACAGGATCCATTGTGGAAGATTCAGAATTAACTTTCACTTTTCATCTATTTTGTACTTTTTCGTTGTACTTATACTTTTCCACATGGTCTTTTATTCCAGAAATCTTTACATTCAGCATCAATTACTATAAAATTTTACTTCAAAGATGCTTTTTTTGATTTATAGTCTATGTAGATTCTCCTTACTGCATTATATTTTATGATTTTGTACAATTTTTAAGGCAATGCCTTCCTGTTTTAGGGATATGCCTTTCCGATTCTAGTCGCCACCCCCTGGAATATGGAAGGCGGGCTTGGGGTAGTCATGACATGGGCCACGAGGGATGGGTCATTAAAACGTGGAATCATAGGAGTTTGGTTTTACTGAATAACTAGGAATCAGGTCTATTCTGTGTGGAAACAGTGTTAGGTGTTATGGGTTTGGTTTTGAGTTCTAGGAGTACAGTGTCGGTGTGGTGGTCGACGTATCTGTACACCGGGATCATGAATTCTTATTTCTGACTCAACACACAAAAACACCAATAGTGTGTGCTTTGAAAAGTTTTCTTTTTGATCTTTTAAGTCAGCTAAAGAGTTATAAATTAATTTTCGAGGCACAACTGTTCCTTATCATGATGCCGCCACGAAGACAGCCACCCAGGTTTCCTGAGAGAGTACACGATGACGGCCCATCGAGCTATGGGGGCTCATTGTAGAGCCCTTTTACGGTGTTATCACCTTTAGGTGGTGAACCAGTAGTACCACTACCCATTGGACAAAAACTATCACAAACTCCACTAGAAGAGGATGCACGCCGACTAAGCGCATTTCATGAGTTTTAGCGGTAGTGGCCTCCGAGGTTGCCAGGTGAGACGGTCTCGTAGTTAGCTGAAGACTGAATGGAGGCTGTTTCCAGATATTTTATCTTAGATGGGACACCAATAGATAATATGGTGATCATAGTTTCTATTATTTTATAGTGAGTGACCATGAGAATGGTTCACATAGTGATGAGGCTTCGATACATGGACCGTTTCTTGAGATAATTTTTCGGGTAGTGTGTCAGCTATAATACTGCCCCTTGGTCAGCAGTTACAACTGGTGGTATCAGTAGAGGAAACATGTAGTCTTAGTTCCTTACACATGTTTCACCATCATATACCCCTCACGTTCTGAGGTGAGCCCAATCCACATGCAGCTATGGAAAGTCTTGAGGAGGAGGTCGAGCTTCCATCTAGTCAGGGCACCATTCAATCAAATGGTTTTCCTACTAGAGAGCCCTCTATGTGGCTCAACAAGATGATGAAAAGGTTTAGAGTACACTGATCTTGAGAAAAGGTGACTTTATCTGAGGATAAGCTTGAGATCCTTCCCCAATGAAGGGGGTCTGTTTCCATAATGATCTAAGGGATGAGAGTTCTCTAGAGATTCTATAGCTTTGGAAGGATGACATGTCGGTAGTTGAGTATTTAAAAAGGTGTACTGACCATTCTAGGTACTCAATGAATATAGTACAATCAGTTATTTAGGGATCAGACCTCGGATTGAGGTGTTTTTAGGGACATACAAGGCAGCACTAATCCTATATGCATTCCAACTTATGTTTGGGTTCTTGATAGAGCCTTTTTGGTTAAATGTTTTTTTGGATAAGTGAATACTTCCAGTGAATGTTAGCTGTATGAATGCAGGAAAACGATGCTAGTCTCAGAGACCTGGGCATGTAAATATTTTCAGGAAGATTAAGTGTTAGTAATAGATGAATCTACAAGGCTACAGACATGGAATCAAGGCTAGGAGGGTAACACGAGGTGGTCTATATTTTGACATGTTACTACCACCACCTCAATGTAGTTCCCAACAATCTCTAGGAGCTCGACGACTGTGGATGGGAGTAGCTGCAAAAATCATGGAGTGTGACCCAAGGACTCCAGGAATGATTAGAGGTACAATTTGTGTCTACTACTACCATCCATATCAATAGATATAGGTACCAATCATTCCTTCCTTCCAGAAATCTTTTCCAATACCTAGAGTTTCCGGTTAAACCGTTGACTTGAACCTCACGCTTTGAGAAACCTTTGGGGGAGACTCGATAATCACACTTATTCCAATGGTGTGATCTGACCCTTAAGATGGGAGTTTCAGTTGGAACCTTTTGGGGGAATCTTCGAGGCCTTACAACATTAGTTTGGGTATGGACTGGACATCCATAGTTCATACTCAGAGATAATTTATTAGGAAAAAATGATGTGTTTTATCTATAATGTGGTAATGAGGTTTTCCTTGGTCGGCCATAAAGGATACACATGCAACAAAAGATAAACTCATGAATAGGAGGGTGAAACCAATCACTAATGTGTGGGGAAGAATTAACCTCATGGAAGTAGTAGTTTTTAGTTATCAATTCCATATATTAGTGGAAGAGCATGGGGAAATCTTTTCAAAAGTTGTTTCTAGGATTACCTCCCTTAAGGGAGAGGGATGTCTCCTTTGTCTTGGGATTAACTGAGATTTGTACCCAACTTCTACATGGTAGTGAGACCCTTTTGATCTTTGATAAAAAAGGTGGATCCTTACCTGTGGATACAGAAGTGTCAGCAGAGCATTCAGGAACAGAGACAGAAACTACCAAGTAGAACTATGCTACCTAGGATATAGTGTTAGCAGCAGTGGTCTTTGCACTAAATATGTGGTGGCACTACATTATGGGTGACCAATTTACTATTTACTCTAATTGAAAGAGTCTATATGGTGTCTTCTCTAAGAAGGACCTGAACCTGATACAAACAACGACTCCTTGTGTTCATCCAGGACTGTGAATTTGTGAAAGTCTGTAATCAAGTGAAATGGAACATGGAAGCAGATGCACTCAGTAGGAGGTCTGGTCTACAACTACTGAGGGAGGCGTCAGAGTAGCTAGTAGTACTGTGGATAACCTTCATAGATAAATATGGAGCAACTACATCCAATCTATGATTGCCACTCCCCTATGTTTTCAGCAAATTTAGGGGGCCCAACATGAGATGTTGACTACAAGTCCCGACAGATATCCTTATGATGGTCTCCATAAAGATTTTAGGATGTATGGAAGTGTGTCATCTTATTTAGAGGACGCGCCATGATACCGATGATTCTTTATAAGGAGGTGTTGAGGGAGATACTTACATACCCTTTAACAGAACCTCCTAGAGTTTAGAAGATGTACCAGGACCTACAAAATTAGTACAGATGGACCTATATTAAGGAAGCAGTGGAAGAGTTTGTATCACGATGCCTCATTTTTTAGCAAGTGAAAACTACTTAGATTAGGAAGATGTCTTATTCCAATAGGAGGATTGAAACCATGTCTCCCTACAGGTCTCACCTCGAAGAGGTTTTTGGAGATTTTCTTATCGCTGAATGTTATCTTTGTGATTCATATGACCTTTCTATATTCCTAACAGAGTGGGAGAGGTGGTGTGTTTTCAATCTCTTTCCCCACATTTTCACCGGGTGGTTAATTAAGTCATTGTGTTGTGGATGAGGAGATGCATGCATGATCCATCACATGTTATCAACTAGGGTGAGTTGTACATTTATGATGGGGTGATTTTTACGGTGTTCCTGGTGGTGTTTGAGTATCGACAAGATCATTTCATTTAAGGGTATTCGATACCTCTGGTGCACATTCGCTAGTAGCACAAGAACCTCTAGGAGAGAACATGGGAGCGGGAGGCTCAAATTCATGCTCAGTACCCCTATATGGTTCTGTAGTCTATATTTTGGCTTTCAAGGATGAAAAGCCGAAAGGTGGTGAGAATTTAATGTCCAAAAATTTCCATATAATTTTTTATTGCATGAAATTTTTCGAGATCATGAGATTTAGCGACACATGATTCTGAGGCACAGAGTTCCTAGAATGATCCGTCAATGTATTGTTAAAAATTAAATAGAGGGCACCAATATTTTTTTGGAGAAAGTTGAATAAATCATAACCAGTTTCCCATATCCAAAATCTTAGGGCACATTTTCACTTAGGATGGCCAGTTTAGTTTAGGTGTGACTTGTGTATAGTTGCGTGTGCTCTTATGAGAAAACCCTAAAATGGAATAACTATAAATAAAATTGTTAAATAAAATTATTTTATTTTTCAATTTTTTATAACTACAGAACGGTAACACGGAATAAATTTCTAAGACCTCCTTTAAACTAGTGAGGGTATTCTATTTTTAGGATGATACTAACATTGGCCGTCAAAGGCCACCAGTGAAATATAGTTTTTGTCTGTATATAAAATAATTATGTAACAATTATTTTGTTGTAAAATACATAACATTTAACTGGTAAATAGGATTGGAAATCTGAGAGTACCATTGGGTTTAATGGGGTGTGTTTCTCTTAGGCAGAGCCTAACCTCGACCATTGTGGGTCGAGGGTGACTGTTAATAATTTTCTGAATTTTTTTTGGGTATGTTCAATAAATGCATGTGCGGATATTTAAATATTTTGAATCGTTTCTATGATTTAAAATCTGAGGGCCCCATTGAATCCCCCACTCTAGGATTCTCTTAAATAGGCTTCACATTAATCACTGTATTTCTGGAGAAAAATTTAAGTTTTGGATATTTTTAATAGAATAAATAAAATAACTCTTTTATTTTATTTTTATTCAATCCATCCAATAGAAAAATGGTATGGTTGGAATGGTGATGTGTTGAGAAAATAAAAGGCTTGACCCTCCAATATATGTAACAGTAACATTTGGGAAAATTATTAATTTCCCTAATTTAAGTGCCACAATTAATATCCAACACCATTACATACCCTCCCACTCTTATATATATATATGGAGCTTGTGGGGAGGTACTAGAGCAACTTCCCTAAGCTATGAAGTGCTGAGGGAGTGCCACGATGCAAAACACATAAAAGACAGAGCCAACCCAATAGGAGGTGATGGGTGACACCGAACAATGAACAGGAAGATGACATATAGGTTGCGTCATTGGGAACCAGTTAGAGGGAAGAAGAACACCGATCCACCATCAAGTGCAGATTCGTTCCAAAAGGTTTTCTAGGTAGGGGGATTATTCATTTACACTTCTAAATGATGTACATTTACACATTCATGAAATCATATGATGAACATGGGTCAAATGACTAATGGGTTGACCCGCGATTCATTTATCTTTATGGGAGGTTGTTTCAGGGAGTCTTGTGAGGTTTAAACTTTTGTGTAGTTTAATTGATTATTCAACCACTTTAAATTTATCCCCTTGTCTATGAGCTAACATGGAGGGCACAGGCCTAATGAACACGGCCCGAACCATCCACCACTTTTTTTACATCCTTGTTGTAATGATCCAAAGTTTTTCAATGGAAATTACCTTCTTATAATAATGTCATAAAATCACATGAAAACACAATATAATGAACTACTAAGTGATAAGTGACATTTAAACATATGTTTGTCATTTCGGTGTTTTTAATTTTAAAAATCTGATAGCCACGGTTATGTTCAACATGATTTTTGTAGTCTAATGAAACCAAAATAATATTTGGTGAATAGTAACCTACCCTTATTAATTGTAACATACCCTTATGAATAGTAATATGAAGTTTATGAATAGTAAATCATCCAACATAATATTAACCTTACTCGAGAATAATTAAATAAAATTTAGACATTCTAGAAAGCGACAATTTGACCTTAGTAAATGTTTTGGTATTTTGTAAGTTAAAAATAATTAATTATAAATAATTAATTAATTTTAATAAAAAATTATTTTCATAAAATGTTTCCCATAATTATCAAATAATTTTCTTATAGTTTTTAGATAATTTTATAAGACCCTACGTAATTTTTTAAAGCACTCTAAAATTAGTTTTAATTTTTAAAAAAGTTTTTTAGATAAATTATGAATTTAAAAAAAATATTAAATTAATAATATTTAGAAAATTATTTTTTAAAAAATGGAAATTATTTTTGGATTCTACACATTGAAAAATAGAATGGTTAATTTTTGGGGATTTTCTGAAATAATTGAATTTTTGATGAATATTGAAATACCGTAATTAGAAAAAATAAGCTAAATAAGCTAATTATAGAATCATTGGTGATGTTATGCTAATGTAATCCCACTTTTTTCAGGATCATATGATAAAATTACTATTCATGGGAATTCAGGACTCACTATTCCTTGTCATATGGGAAATTAAAAAACTAATGAATTTTATATTAAAAAAACCCCTCTCCCCACCATTATAATAACCACACTTCACTCCCTCATTTCCTTACATCTCTCAAGCTCCAAGACTTCTCTAAACTCTGCACAAACACCTTCCCTAGCCCCCCCCCCCCATGTTCAAGAGATTCTGTTCTCATCAAAATACTGTGACTAGACTCTTAAGGAGGTTCTCAAGAGAAGGATTCAAGGGGTAATTTCTCTCCCTCTTCTCCTTTAATTTACTTTCAAGTTCAAGTTCATTTCATGACCTCTCCCCACCTATATTCGTCCAAATGGTATTTTAACTCCAGTATTATACATATACTGTAATTTTTTTATTCTAATGTGATATTATGTCATCCAACCCCATTTACCTCTTCCTCTTATTTTATAAAAGAGAACGTTGTTCGAGAGGTGTTAATTTATCATCTTCAAGAATGACATGCTTTCTTCTTCCATTAATACCTTTCAGATATATTCATAAAAGCATTTTTATGGTTTAAACAGAGTATATTATAAGCATTATTTCCTATTTAGTGTTATGGAAATTCATTATGGTGGCATTACTAAGTGTTAAATTAAACCAAGATCTTTGTGATTGAAAAAATTCCCAAATTAACCCAAACAATCATCATTTACCTCTCATCTAATGATTCATCCACATGGATATAATATGATTCCTTATATAATCATTAAAACTCCTATAATATCATTAATAACTTTTAATATCGTTTCTTGAAGTTTACTCATGTTCTACCCAATCTTTAATTTAAGAATACAAGTGAACCACTCAAGAACACCATGAAAACAAACATTCTCGAACAATGTTTGAAAACTATATAACTCATCAAAAGGAACATAAAATCACTTAATAAAACCATAATGAACCATATTAATCCACACAAGGTTATGGATTTCTAATTTGTGAATATAATGTCATTATACATGACATTAAGGAGAATGAATCATTCAGATACATGGTAAGGGGAAATTCTCGAACCCAACTTTCATCCTTCTGGTTCTCCCTCTATCACTAATTTTTTATATGGTTACTCCTAAAAAATATTGTGTTCATCATTGTCTTTAAATTTCTGATATATACATGTTTTTCAATTGTATTTATGATAACCCAAATGTTTTTCCAAAAGAACACTTCTTTCAAGAACACGCCTTTTACCTCTCATTCAAGTTTGACGGTTCATCTAACATGTATGTTATTCCATCATTCTTTTGGGAACCCAATGATTATGAATGTGTTCTTATGAGATGAAACCCATCCATTTTCATGGGTTCATTATGTTCATTTATTTTATATGTTCATTATGGAATGCATGATAAATGATAATGTTATGATGTGACGGGTGCACCTAGAATTATATAACACTATATGAATTTTTCAAAGTGACGGGTGCACCACGAATTATTCAGCACTCCAATGAATTGGGTAAAGTGATGAATCTCATGATTAAATGTGAAATTATGTGTTAACAAGATTCTAGATTAGTTCAAAATTATGTGTGGTAGTTAACCACTAAGACATGATGTTTCATTTTTATGCATTTCCACATTTCAAGTCTTATATTTATGCTTCCTCTCATGTCCATGATCTTTTTCCCAAGTTCTGATTATACTCACCCCATGCTATATGGTTCTTATCTATCCTCTTACTAGGCTTTTAGGTCACCCTTTTTGATGTATATCCTCAGGTGGCTACATTTACGAAGGAGAGGACAAGTGCCAATAAAAATCTAGAGAAGAAGAAATTAAATAAATGTTTATGCTTGATGTTGTATTTGTATGTCCCAAGTTTGTCCAAGAGTCAAAACCGTTGTATCCTCTATGTGTAAAAATATTATATTGTTTATCTTTAAAATGATGTAATAATAATGTAAGAAATGTATCAGGAAACTATTGTTGGTATACGATGAATGGTTTAGTTAATTTGGAAATTGGGATTAGTGAACCCTAGAGAAAACCTCTAACATGAGATTAAGTACAAATATTCACACAAGAATATTTACATATGGATACCATATATTATAAAATATTCAAATGAATATGTTATTCATGACTTGTTTACTAATGTTTTTTTCTAACCTTTTCTATTTTAAAAAATGATGGGAACTAGGAGAAATTAGGCCAACTACTCATGTGAGGGCCAATGAAATGATTGCCCGAACAACATCCCCAATGATTTGGGAGCTGGAGTTTAAAACCTCGTGGCAATGCTTACCCAATTATCTCAGTTTATGAATAATAACCATTATAAGCGGGTATGCCCTCCCTCACCAAAGAGGGTGAAACTGGCTATTGAATGTTTTATGCGGCAACGACCACCGACGTTTAGTGGATCTTCTGATACACTTGTTGTGAAACAGTGGGTCAACTCCATGGAGAAGATCTCTAATGTTCTTCACTATTTCGAGATAGAGAAAGTGACCCTAGTAGTTTATCATCCAGATGGAGAATCCAATCAATGGTTGACTTTGATTAAGAACACCATGCCAAGGGAGTAAATTGAAGAGATGAAATGGGAAGACCTTAAGATGAAGTTTCTTAACAAGTATTCCCCAAGAATGCTTCTCACGAAGATGGAGAGAGAATTCATTGTGCTAAAGAAAAAATATGGAGAATATGTCACATCCTTTGAAGCAAATTTCACAATTCTTGCAAGGTACGCTTTGGGTTTTGCTATCAACAATGATAGACAAATTGATAGATTCTTTAGTGGATTAAAACCACACCTTCTAAAGACTCTTGCAATTAGAGACATTGGGAGTTATTAAGATGTTGTTTGGGGTGTTCTCAAAGTGGAGATGGAGTTTGGATAATGGTCCCATGGCTATGGTGATAAGAAACGAAAGATGGAGTTTCAAGATGGTGGAACTAATGAAAATGGTGGGATGAAAAACCAATGACCCACATGCCAAAAATGTGGGATGTTGCACCATTGGAACTGCCTCAAAGGGACGGGGAAATGCTGCAAGTGTGTGAAAGAAAGACACCATGGTCAAGAGTTTTTAAAAGACATTTAAAGGAAGGATAATGTAGCAGATGAAAGGATAGAAACACTCATGGTTCAATGCTACAACTATAGGGATCTAGGGCACTATGCAAACTAGTGCACTGAACCTCTAGTTCTCGAGGGTAATCATCGCCAACAACCACCAAAGCCAAAGGAACAAGGGAAGGCTTATTCCATCACTACTGTGGAGGTGGATCATGATAATGAAGTCGTACAAGGTACACTTCCTATTCACTCAAGAATGGCAAAATTATTATTTTATTTTGGTTCTATGCATTCCTTTATATCAGAAATGCTTGCTAGAACTATAGAATAGAAGCCCTGAATCCTTGCAGTAGAGATATCTGAAAAAACACCAAGTGGTGAAATCATTGCAACCCACATGTTTTAATCATCAATTGTTGGCATATGTGGAAAGATTATTCTGTAAAATCTCATAATACTTCACTTGGTGGAATTTTATTCTATAATAGGAATAGATTGTCTCTTGTTATATAGTGGAAATATCAACTGTTGGGAAAAGGAAATATCTTTTCATATTCTGAACCATCCCATTCACCTATAAAAATGCAAGGAAGATCATGAATATCCTTTAAAAATTACTTCAATGGTGTGGGTAGTGATTATCTATGAAGAATAATACCTCTACAAAATGGTTGTGTCGAAGGAAAGTTCCATCCTTGAGGAAATACCCATCTTGAGGGAATACAACTTTGTATTTAACGAAGAGTTACCCGGAATTCCCCCAGATCGTGAGGTAGAGTCGTCAATTGAACTCATGCCCGGAGCTACTCCAATCTCAAAGTGTCCCAATATGATGGCTCCTATTGAACTGGAGGAGTTAAAGAAGAAGCTTCAAGAGCATCTAGACAAAGGGTTCATACGTCCTAGCGCATCACCTCAGGGTGAACCAGTGCTCTTTGCGAAGATGAAAGATGGTACAATGCGGATTTTTATCAATTATCAGTAACTCAACAAGATTAGAATAATGAACATGTATCCTCTTCCAAGGATTGATGACTTGTTTGATCAGTTAAAAGGAGCTCAATACATCTCAAATGTCTATCTTTGTTCTGGATATCATCAGGTAAAGTGAAGAAGGAAGATATTCAGAAGACTTCCTTCCATACAAGGTATGTGCACTATGAGATTTTGGAGATTCCCTTTGGACTTACTATTTCCCCATCAATCTTCATGGATTTTATGAATAGAGTCTTTAGACATTACCTCGACAAAATTTTGGTAGTGTTTCTTAATGATATTATCATCTACTCCAAGAGTAGGGAGGAATATGAAGAACATCTAAGACTTGTGTTGGTGACAATGAGAAAGGAGAAGTTGTACACCAAGTTCAGCAAGTGTGACTTTTGAATGAAGTAAGTCTTGTTCTTGGGACATGTGATCACAAGTGAGGGAATTTCTTTGAATCCTTTAAAGAAAAAGGTGATTGAAAAATAAACCAGGCCCTCTAGTGTAACAGAAATCTATAGTTTTCCTGGATTAGGTGGGTACTACCAATGTTTTGTGAGAATCATCTCACGATTGTCAGGACAGCGAACTAAGTTAACAAGGTAATGGGTTAAGTATTTCTGGGAAGAATACTGTGAGAGAAGCTTCAAGGAGCTAAATAGGAGGATGATCACTGCACCAGTACTCACAATACCGAAATGTGTAGAATGTTTTGTGATATACAGCGATAATTCAAAGAAAGGCTTGGGTTGTGTAATCATGAAAAATGGCAATGTGATAGCATACGCCTCGCGACAGTTGAAGATACATGAGGAGAACTACCAGACACATGATATAGAGATGGAAGTCATGATTTTTCCCTAAATATCTGGCGGAAATACCATTATGGTGAGAAGTGTGACATATAAACCGACTACAAGATCATAAAGTATATATTCACTTAAAAGCAGATCAAAATGCATCAAAGGAGATGATTAGAGTAAATCACGGATTACGATTGCTCTATTGACTATCATCCGTGAAAGGCGAACAAGGTAGATGAAGCTGTAAGCAGAAGTGAACCTACTAATCATTCCACGTTGCAGATTGAGAAAGACCATATCTTATTGGATATGAAAATAATGTATTTTTAAATCATAAGGGCAGCAGATACATCCTTCCATGCCCAAATGATTGTGCAACCATCCATCCAGGAGAAGATTAAGGAAGCACAAAGGGATGATATGGAGATACAAAAGATGGTGAATGCAGTAAAGGAAGGGAAGCTGTGAGAGTTCCATATTGATGATGATGGTGTCATTCAGTTTGGACTGCAGATTTGGGTGCCTTCATCACCCGGAATAAAGAATGATCTATTGTATAATGCACATATCTCAACATTATCTATACATCATAGGAGTACCAAGATGTACCGTGATCTCTGAGGACACTTCTGGTGGGATAAAATGAAGAAGGATATTGCAGAATATATATCAAGGTTGTTGGTATGTCAGCAAGTTAAAGTTGAGTGAAAAAAGTCCAATGGTATGATACAACCATTTCCTATACCCATGTGGAAATTGGAAAATGTTACTATGGACTTTTTCACAGGTATCCTAATGATGTCGAATGGAAATAATGTGATATGGGATGTGGTTGAATGACTCAGCAAGACATCCAATTTTATCGCTATTCGGGATGATCTATCGCATGAACAACTTGCAAAGATATATGTGAAGGAAGTGGTGAGACTGAACCGTGTTCCAATCTCGATTGTCTCTGACCGTGAACCATGTTTCACCTCTAAATTATGGAGGATCCTTCAACATGATTTGAGAACTGAATTAAATTTCAGCATATCCTATCACCCCCAAACTGATGTCCTATCTGAAATAACTATTCAGACTCTTGAAGATATGCTAAGAGCCTACTCTCTTGAATCCAAAGGTGGTTGGGATCAGCATCTCCCATTGGTTGAGTTCTCATACAACAATATCTTCAACTCGAGTATTCAGATGGCTCCATATGAAGCTCTGTATGGAAAGCGATGTAGAACTCCAACCTGATGGGATGAAGTTGGAGAAAGAAAGCTACTTGGACCTGATAATGTTCAAGAGATGACAGAGAAGTTTCATATCATCTAGAAACACATCAAAGCTGCTCAAAGTTGGCAAAAGAGATATGCTAACAACCGTCTACGGGACTTGGAGTTCAACATTGGAGATAAATTCTTCCTTTGAATATCTCCATGGAAGAGAGTCATGTGATTCAGAATGAAAGGGAAGCTAAGACCGAGGTTTATTGGCCCCTTCGAGATCCTTGACCACATAGTAGTTGTGTCCTATCGTGTTGCACTTCCACCGAATATGGATCATGTTCACGATGTGTTTCATGTGTCACTATAGAGGAAGTACATACCAGACCCCTCACATGTACTAAATTCAGAGGTGGTGCAGCTGGAAGATGATCTCTCATATAAGCACTAGCCATTAAATATTCTGGACTAGAGAGAAAAGGATCTACGCAACATGTTAAGTTCACAAGGCTGAATACCCTGAGAGGGGGGGGGTGAATCTGTGTATGACTAATTTTAAAATTAATACCCATTCTAATCTTGTTCAGCTGTTAAGAAAAATAATATTCTCTCTCTTCTCTATTGTAAAATGTAAACAGAAAGTAAATCATGCACAAGACACAATGATTTTTACTTGGTTCACCCTCACTGGGCTACGTCCAAGGAGCATACGCCGACAAGTTGCCGGTCGTACCAAATTCCACTAAACGTCAATAGCTGTGGATATAAGGTTTGGGTATAGTCACTCTATCCCAGGCTCACATACTTAACAAGATTTAGGGTCATCTCACTGCTTTCCCAAGGGTCACTCCCTGTTTCTCTCTCTGGCTTGCTGCCGATGGAGAGGATGACCTTCTTTCCGCTTCCTTCGATCACTACTCTGGAAAGGATCCACTCACAGTTTATAGACCTATAGGTGTCTTCATTTGAATGAAGTAATTCATCTTCCTCTGTATGTAGATTCTCTGTTGATGTACAACCCTCACCCATAGAAGAATATCTCTTTTCATCGAAGGTATCAGGAAAACTTCTAGCTTCCACGTAGCCCGAAAATCACGGCTGGAAATACACCATACTTGGAGTGCAAGTCAATCTCGGCGCGCAAGTATCAGAACACAAGTCACAACTGGTTCACATGTCTTCCTCAACTACTTGAGTGACTCAAGCTTATACAACTCCAAACCTGTGAGACTCACTTCCTTCCTAGCCTAAACCACCTCAGGCGCGCAACTAACACTTGGAGAACAACTTCCAATACTAGCATGCATGTCCCACTTGCCCGACACACTACCACATGAGCAACCACCACACCTTCATGAAGGGAGATTTGAATCTTTAACATGTTGAACTCCGGTGAAGAATGAGGAGGGGTGGTCCAGTATTTAAAGAAAATTTTGACCAGCCTGCGCGACGGCGCGAAAGTCAACCATCGGCACGCAAGTCTTGTCGCGCATGTCTCTTCCCATATAAGTCACTTGCGCAACCTACTTCCAAACTTGTGCGAAACTCTTTATTATGACATATTTTGATCTTCTGATCTTGAAAAACCATAGGCATGAATGTTATCATCCTTTCAAGGCAACGACGCTCAAGTCTCTTCCCGACGCGCAATTCCCATGCAAGACACCACCAATACTCGCGCGAAACTTATACCTTTGCCATATTTTGGTGATTTGATCTTGAAAAACATATGGCGCGAAAGTTTCCAAGCCTTAATGTACACGGTGTGCATGTCCCTTTTCCAAAAACAACTTTTCTTCATTTGTCGATTGTCAGGCCCAAACATTTGGGAAACTCTAGAAAACGATGCCACCTTGTATCTATTATTTTTATGCTGCTTCCAGATCATCCATTCCTTTATCGACATTCTTGGATAAAGCATGGATCGTGGACCATAGCTCTTGAACTCGACATTCCACTATGAAATCCCCTTTGTCTACAAATTTGTATGTCATGGTTTTCTTTGTCAACAATCACAACACAATTGTCGAGTTTGTCAACAAACACAATTACCTGAAAAATACTTCAATGATGTCTTGAGGGAATTTTCCCAATAATATCCCCCTTTGGGTTTGTTGAAAACTCTTCCATAAAATGATACATCATTGATTCTTCAGCCACCATTCTCCTTTTGCGATTCGGATAGCGATCAAGGATTTACTCAACACTTACTCTAAGCCTACATGAGCAATTCTCAGCGTGAGAAACAAGAGTAAATGAAACGTTCATCAATGAATCACTTCATCTCTGACATCCACTGTTGACAAAAAATTGATACCAATTTTTACCAAACTGCTACCAATATTTGGAAAAATTCTTCCAACACCACTCCTCTGCTATTATCATGAGCATCAGTTGTTATGATATCGATTCTTTGATCGATCAATTCTAGCATCATCATATTATAAATGCTCCCCATTTCTTCTCATAGATTCAACACCTCTTTATTCCTATTTCCTATGTTGTCCAAGCTAAGCTATGTCTAAGAACGTTCAACTAGCTTCAACTCCCCCTATCTGGCTGCTCCACTAGTCAACATCCACCCTTATCTGTCAATATTTCTTAAATAGCCACACTGTCTCCCCCTTGAACAATCACTATTCTCTACCCCTTTGTCAAAGAACCCAAAGGTTTCTCCTTTGAAGTCTGCAACTGAGTATAGAACACATATCAGCACATTAGGGAAAACACATCATAACTTAGGGAGAGGGGGGGTGATTCCAAATCCACACTGTTTCAAGTGCGGGGAGTCGACTGAACTCCCAGAGCCAGTCGATGCTTCTCAAAAGCTTCCTTGGTTAAGGCCTTTGTTAGAATGTCTGCAACCTGTAGCTCTGTAGGCACATACTCCAACTTCATGATTCCCTACTCAACCTTCTCCTTGATAAAATGAAATGTTATCTCAATGTTCTTTTTCCTTGAGTGATGAACGAGATTTTTTCTAAGATTTATAGCACTTGAGTTATCACACTAGATTCCGATCAGAGACTTCACTTAAACTCACATATCATCAAGCTACTGCTTCATCCACAATAACTGTGTGCATGCTTGAGTGGCCGAAATATACTCTTCTTCCACAGTGCTCAATGAAATGCAATCTTGCTTCTTGCTAAGACAAGAAATACACAATACACTATGATAGAATGCACCACCTGATGTTGATTTTCTATCATCCACTAAACCGGCCCAGTATGCATCTGTATATCCTAATAACACTGTTTGAGATTTGTCAGTATATGTCAAGCCGAAGTCCACTATGCCCTTGATATACCGAAATATTCTTTTTACTGAAAGCATGTGGCTTTCCTTGGGATCACTCTGATATCTCGCAACTTGGAATGTGGTGAAAAAAATATCATGCCTAGTTGCGGTCAAGTACAACAAACTTCCAATAATTTGCCTATATTCTTTGATATTAACTACCTTTCCATCCTCATCTTTTGATAATTTCATCCTGGTAACAACCGGAGTCTTCAACTCCATGGAATTTTCCATTCCAAACCTTCTCAAAACCACCTTGGCATATTTGGATTGAAAAATGAATGTTCCATTACTTAGTTGTGTCACTTGTAAGCCATGGAAAAATGTTATCCCTCCAATCATTGACATTTCAAACTCATTTTTCTTGAATTCAGAAAAATGTCTGCACTAAGCTTCATTGGAACCGCCAAAAATTATGTCATTGACGTACACCAACACCATCATCCTTTGATTACTGTCATTTCTGAAATAGAGATTGTAAATAACTCCTCCATGCTGGAAACGAAGTTTCTTCAAGTACTGATCAAGCCTTGAGTACCATGCTCTTGGTTCTTTTTTCAGCCCATACAATGACTTCTTCAGCTTGCAAACATTGTTCTCATCCTCATGAATGAGAAAACCATATGGGTTCCCAATGTACACCTCTTCTTCTAGAACCCCATTCTAGAATGTGGATTTGACATCCATCTGGAACACTTTGAACATTCTTTGCACTGCTATGGAAAAAAATAATTTGTTTGTCTCCAGCCTTTCAACTGGTGCAAATGTCTCATCTACATCTATTCCCTCTATTTAGGAGTATCCCTTGCACACTAGACGTGCTTTGTTTCGAATCACGCTTCCATCTTCATTCATCTTGTTGCAATAGACCCATTTAGTCCCGATGACATTCCTGTCTACTCACCTCGAAACAATCTCCCTTGTCTGGTTATTCTCGATTTGATCATGTTCTTCATTCATACACTGAACCCAGTTTTCATCTTCAGCTGTATCAGAAAAACATTTCAGCTCCACATGAGATAAAAATGATGTTTGTTGTAATTACATCATTCTTCGAGTCTAAACTGGAGTTGTCTAATCACCAATGATATTATTCCTCTCAATTTCAGCTCTACTATTTGGATTCCTTGAAGAAACAGACTTGACACTTTCTTGTTCATCATCAGTATCTTCTTCTTAGTCAGCCTCTGCCACTTATACTCCCCTGGTGTCACTTACCTCATCATCACATTCATCCAAAAACGGTTCACTAGGTCGTTGAGCATTCTGTTCATTTTTGACTATAGTGAAATCATTTCTCTCAACAATTTTTCCCAGCCTTTTATTGAACCATTTATATGCTTTACTTTTCCCTGAGTAGCCAAGGAATATACTCTCATCTCCTCGTGCCTCAAACATCATGTGATTTTCATTGTTTAGAATGAAACACTTACCGCCAAAGATTCCAAATTATTTAAACGTTGGATTATATCCATACCATAGTTCTTATAGAGTATTCCCTTACGTTAGACACAACGAAGACCTGTTCGAAACATAGACCGATGTCAAAACTGCCTCCTTCCAAAATTTATCTGGTAGGTCTTTATCAATAAGCATCGTTCTGGCCATGTTGTTGATGATCCAATTTCTCATTTCCACCACTCTATTCTATTGGGGAGTTATCACTGATTAAACTTGATGACTTATTCTGTGTTTCTCATGATAGTATTTGACTTGACTGTTTGTGAATTCCATACCGTTATCAGTACGAAACTTCATAATTTTCTTCCCACGGTTCCTTTCTGATTCCCTCCTATACTACTTGATACTACTAAACACCTTTGTCTTATGGGTAATGACAAATACCCAAGCCATTCTAATATAATCATCAATGAAAATAACATAGTACCTTTTCCCATTTATGGATCATGGTGAGATAGGTCCACATACATCAGCATGCACCAATTCAAGCACTCTGGTTGATTTCTGTTCCTTTGGTCTATATGTCTTTCTTATGATCTTCCCTTGTTGACAAGCATCTCATGTATGAGTACGATCACTTGATAGTTTGGGAAGGTCTCTAACAACATCACATTTTACAAGTTCATCCATGGATGATTGACATAGGTGACCAAGTCCCTTATGCCACAACTGATTTTCGTCCTCTATGGATAAAGGGCAAAAATATTCTAACCCACCTACAAGGTAAAGATTTCCCTTTGTCCTTTTTCCTTGTAGAAAAACTGCTCCGTATTTTTCTTTCACAACACAAATCTTCTTGTAAATCGAATAGAGTGGCCAGAGTCACATAATTGACTAACACTGAGTAGGTTATGACTAAGACCCTCTACTACCAAGACACCATCAGCTCTTATTTCTTTTCCCCCAAATTTGGCCTTTCCGGAACCAACAATCCTAAGCCCTTCATCATTCCCAAACATGAAAACTTCTTCTAAGTCATATTTTATATCTGTAATTAGATCCTTGTTCCCTTTCATATGAGATGTGAAACCACTGTCCAGGATCTATATTCATGAATGATCTGATGCTTTGAGATCAATTTCCACAACTACATCCTTTTCTTCTTTTTTCTTCTTGGTCCAAAATTTTCCCTTCCCACTCAGCATACATTGAGACTTATGTTTTTTCTCATAGTATGATAGACCAGCTTCATCTTGAAAAGCCACAAATATATGATACATTTTTAAATCACCTGTGGGTTTATTGATCTACTGCTTGTGAACTTTTTCATTCTTCTTTGGTTCATTTATTTTTATTGTCGATGTACATTACCTAACCATGTGTCCAAATCCTCCACACCAAAAACAATGTCCTTCGAAATATGTTTTGGAAAACTGTTCTCTGTTTGGATGCCACCTCTTTTCGTGTTCCCTTCTATATCTCATGGCTATGGAACACACATACTGTGAATGTCCCATCTTCAGACAATAGTAACACCTAATATAGAGTTCATTCCTTCATGTTACTTCAGCACTCTGATTTTCCCTTTGGGATTTTTGAATATTCTGATTCTGTTTTGTGCCAAAATCAACCTTCAATTTCGGGACGGGTGCTTGTGGTCTGACATCAACTACCACAGATTTTTGTTTCTTATCAATCCCTGAATCAACCATAGCATTTGATATTTCTTGCTTCTTCACTCATGCTAAACTAAGAGCCTCCTCTTTCATATTCTTTGTCTTCTGAATGGCCTTCTTTTCTGATATCACATTGTTGGTCAAGAGTTTTTCTTGATCCTTCATTTTTCATCACAGACTGACAACATTTTCTTAATGTTCTTTGATACGTCTGACCTACTCCTTTCATGTGTTAGTCAAACAATCAATTTCCGTCCTTTCTTCTTCAATTTTAAGCTTATACTCAATACTATTTTCTGAGCTCTCTTATGTTGAGGATTTTAGTTTTTCAATTTATTATAACATCTCAGACTTTTCTTAATCATGTTGTTGTATACAGAGTTTGGCATCATGAACCGCTTTATTGGCTTTCTATGTTTTGGCTCTCCAAATGTCTATCTCCTTAGGAGCTGCTTCCAATTCGGCTTCCATATCAACTCTCCCTTCAATTTATTCTCCTTCTTCAGCATCATCTTCTTCCATTTTCTATGAACTACCCACAATCTCCACAAAGGGATTTATCCCACGATCTCTGAAATTTTCTATCTCCTCAACCTTTTCAACCACAGACTCATCTGAACTTTAAAATTATTGTGAAATAATATTCTTCTTCTTGATGAAATTTTTCTTGAATTGTTTCTTCCCTTTCACAAATGCTGAAGACTTCTTCTTGGGAATTTCGACTTCATATTCATTATTTTCTTCTTGATAATTTTTGGGGAATCTTGTAGTAAGATGATCAACTTTTCCACATCTAATGTAAGTGAGTGGAATTTTCCCATTGAACTTTCTTTTTCCTCTTTGAATATTTGAGGAAAAGAATGACATAACCTCATCTGTCACTTCTTTGTCCTGAGAATATTCAATGGTGAGCTTTTTCATGGCCTTAAATGTCATCTCTTCGGATTTTCCCTCTTCCAAAACATCGTTTTCATCATTCCTCATCTCATATGCAACCAAGGTACTGGGTAAGTTTTCCAGGTTTAGCTCTTTGGGATCTTTATCTTCTAGAACAGAAACTTTCGGATTGAACTGGGGTGGAAGCTTCCTCAAGATGTGCTTTACGATCATTCTGTCTTCAATAACATCACCAGGAACCCGCGTATCTTCCACAACAATATTTACCCTATCAAATAATGCATCAATAGACTCATTCAGGTTCGTCTTCGTATCTTCATACTTATTCGACAACACTTTCAGCTTTGCCTCTCTGTCCTTTGTATCTCCTTCATATATATTAAATAGCTTTTCCCATATGGAATATGAAGTTTTTCATGACATCACCTTTGTATAGATAGGATTGGATATGGCTCCCCCTAAGGAATTAATTGCTTTGGCATCTGCATCCAACTCTCTACATTCAGCTTCTGATAATGTGCCACTATTAATATCAGCTGTTATGCCATGCATTACTGTTATGAATACATCCATTCCGAAAGATCGGAAGTAGTGATGCATCCAATTCATCCATAGATGAAAGTTGTTCTCGTCGAATATCAAAATCCCATTATATTTGGTGACCTCCTTTGAGAGAAGTACTAATATCAACCATTCCCTCTGATACCAATTCTTAGGTTCAACAGGCTAAATACCCTGAGAGGGGTGGTGAATCAGGTTATGATTAATTTTAAAATTAATTCCCGTTATGATCTTGTTTCGCTGTTATGAAAAACACACTTCTCTCTTTTTCTTGTTGCACAATGTAAATGGAAAGTAATCATGCACATGACACAACGATTTTTACTTGGTTCACCCACACTGGGCTACGTCCAAGGAGCATACGCCAAAAAGTTTCCGGTCATACAAAATTCCACTAAACATCACTAGTTGTGGATACAAGGTTCGTGTACAGTCTCTCTATCCTAGGCTCACATCCTTTACAGGATTTAGGGTCAGCTCAATACTTTTCCAAGGGTCACTCCCTGTTTCTCTCTCTCTGGCTCACTACCGGTTGAGAGGATCACCTTCTTCCTCCTCCTTCGCTCAATACTCTGGAATGGATCCACTCACAGTTTATATACCTGTAGGTCTCTTCATTTTCATGAAGGAATAAATCTATCTCTGTATGTAGATGCTTTGTTAAAGTAATGATTTCACCCGTAGATGAATATCTCTTTGAACTGAAGGTATCGGGAAAACATCCAGCTTCCACGCATCCCAAAAATCACTGTTGGAAATAAACCATACATGGCGCGGAAGTAAATCTCGGCGCGCATGTATCGACGCGCAAGTCACAAATAGAACGCAAGTCTTCCTAAACTACTTGCATGACTCATTCTTCTAAAACTCCAAACATGTGCAACTCACTTCCTTTTTCTCCTAAACCACCTCAGGTGCGCAACTAACACTTGGTGCGCAACTTCCAATACTGTCGTGCAAGTCCAACTTGCGCGACACAACACCACCTGTACGACCACCACACCTGCACGACGGGAGCTCTGAATCATCAAGGTGTTGAACTCTAGTGAAGAATGAGGATTGGTGGTCTTGTATTTATAGGCAATTTTGACCACCCTGCGCGACGACGCGCACGTGAACCCTCGGCGCTCCAGTCTCGGCGCACAGGTCTCTTCCCCTGCATGTCACTTGCGCGACCTACTTCCAAACTTGTGAGAACCACTTTACATTGCCATATTTTGATCTTCTGATCTTGAAAAACCATAGGTGCGCAATTTCTCAAGATTTCAAGGCATCGGCGCGCAAGTCTCCTCACAGTGCACAAGTCACCTGCGCGACACCACCAAGACTTGCGCGACACTTATCCCTTTGCCATATTTTGATGATCTGATGTTGAAAAACATATGGTGCGCATGTTTCCAAGCCTTCAAGTACACGGAGTGCATATCCCTTTTCCAAAATCAAATTTTCTTCATTTGTCGATTTTCAGGCCCAAAAATTTGGCAAACACTGGAAAACGGCACCGCCTTGTATCTATTATTTTTATGCTGCCTCCAGATCATCCATTCCTTCATCAACGTTCATGGATCAAATATGGATCATTGACCACTACTCTTGAACTCGAAATTCCACTATGAAATCCCCTTTGTCAAAAAATTTGTATTTCATGGTTTTCTTTGTCAACAATCACAACACAGTTGTCCAGTTTGTCAATAACACAATCACCTAAAAACACTTCAATGATGTCTGGGGGGATTTTTTCCCTACACAAAAAGACAACCCATCTTGTCAAAGTGTTTTGGATGAACCATAATTTTGAGGAAGTATCTTGGGAATCAGTAGAGGCAATGAAAGGGAAACACCGTCACCTGTTTTTGTAAAGTGATATTTTTGGGACGAAATTTCTTAAGGGGGGAAGAATGTTACGACCCAAAGTTCTTCAATGGAAATTCCATTATTATAACTATGTCATAAAATCACATGAAAAAACAACATTATGAACTACTAAATACTAAGTTACCTTTAAACAAAATTTTTCCACTTTTGTGTTTTCAATTTTGAAAATCCGATATACACGGTTGTGTTGAAGATGATTGTTCAAGTCTAATGAAACAAAAATAAATATTTGTGAATAGTTACCTACCGTTATGAATAGTAACATAATCTTATGAATAATAATATGACCCTTATGAATACTAAATCATCAAACATAAGAGTAACTTTTATCGAGAATAAATAAATAAAATTTGGACATCTTAGAAAGTGAAAATTCGACCTTAGTAAACATTTTGGTATTTAGTAAGTCATAAATAATAAATTATAAATAAATAATTAATATAAATAAAATGTAGTTTTTTAAAATTTTTACATTAATTATCAAATCAATTTCTTATAGTTTTTAAGTAATTTTATAAGACCCTGCGTAATTTTTGAAATCACTCTAAAATCAGTTTTAATTTTAAAAACTGTTTTTAAGATAAATTATGATTTTTATTAAATATTAAATTATAATTTTTTAAAAATTATTTTTTGAAAAATGGACTTCATTTTTGGATTCTAAACGTTGAAAAATGGTAGGGGTAATGTTTTGTGATTTTTCAGAAATACTTTAATTTTTGATGAATAGTGAAATACCGTAAATAACAAAAATAAGCTAAATATGCTAATTATAGAGTCATGTGTGATGTTCTTCTGATGTAAGCCCACTTTGTTCAGTGTAAAATGATAAAATTACTATTCATGGTCATTAATGAATCACTATTCCTTGTATTTGGGGAAATTAATAAACTATTGAATTTTATATTAAGGAAACCCCTCTCCCCTCCACTATCAAAACTACCCTTCAATACATCATTTCATCACACCTCTCAAGCTCCACGCCTTTTCTAAACTCTACTCAAACACCTTACCTAGACCATCCCCCAAGTCCATGAGATTCTGGCCTCATCAAAAGACCAAGCTTTGTCCCATAAGGAGGTCCTCAAGGGAAGGATTCAAGAGGTAATTTATCTCCCTCTTCTCCTTTAATTTCCTTTCAAGATCAAGTTCATTTCTTGATCTCTCCTCACCTATATTCATAAAAATGGTATTTTAAATCCAGTATTATAAATATACTGAAATTATATGATTCTAATAGGATATTATATCATCCAACACCATTTCAATCTTCCTTTTATTTTATTAAAAAGAATGTTGTTTGAGAGTTGTTAACTTATCACCTTCAAGAACGACATGATTTCTTCATCCATTTCTACCTTCATATCTGGTCATGATACCATTTTTTCGATTGAAAAAGAATATGCTTTCTGTAATCTGTCCTATTTAATGTTTTGGAAATAACTTATGTCCACATTACTAAGTGATAAATTAAAACAAGCTCGCTGTGATTGAAAACCGCCCAAATTAACCCAAATAATCATCATTTAACTCTAATCTAATGATTCATCCAAATGGATATAATATGATTCATTATAATATCATTAAAACTATTTTAATATCACTAATAACATGTAATATCATTTTTGGATGTTTACTCATGTTCAACCCGAATATTAATTTAAGAATACCAGTGAACCACTCAACAAAACCATGAAAACAAACATTCATGAAAATGTTTGAAAACTATATAACTCATCCAAATGCACATAAAAACACTTAATAAAACAATAATGAACCATATCAATGTAAAAAATGTTCTTTATTTCTAATTAATGATTATAATTTCATTATATAGTACATTAAAGAAAAGGAAGCATTCAGATACAAGGTAAGGGGAAATTCTCGAACCCAACATTCATTCATCAAGTTCTCCCTCATTCAATAAATTTTGATATGGTTACTCCCTAAAAAACGTTTTTTCATCATTGTCATTAAATTTCCGAGATATAAATGTTTGTTACTGGTTTTTAGAGAAAACCAAATGTTTTTCCAAAAGAACTGTTCTTTAAAGAACACACCTTTTACCTCTCATTCTAGATTGATGGTTCTTGTAACATGTTTATTATTCCATAATTCTTTTGGGAACTAAATTATTATGAATGTGTTTATATGATATGAAACCCATCCTTGTTCATGGGTTTATTATGTTCATTGTGGAATGCATGATGAATGATAATGTCATGATGTGACGGGTGCGCCCAGATTTATATAGCGCAATATGAATGTTTCAAAGTGATGGGTGCGACCGGAATTATACAGATCTCCGATGAATTGGGTAATGTGATGAATATCATGAGTAAATGTGAAATGATCTATGAACATGATTGTAACTTGGTTCACATGTTTTTGTGGTAGTTAACCACTAAGAGATGATGTTTCATTTTTTTGCATTGCCACATTTCAAGCCATATATTTAGGATTCCTCTCATTTCCATGTTCTTTTTCCCATGTTATAATTATGACCACCCCATGTCATATTGTTCTTATATATCCTCTTACTGGGCTTTTAGCTAACCCATTTTGATGTATATCCTCATGTGGCTACATGTACTAAGGAGAGAACATGGGCCAAAAAAATCTAGAGAAGAAGAAATTAAATAAATGTTGATGCATGATGTTGTATTTGTATGGTCCTAGTTTTCAAAAGACACTAAACCATTGTATCCTCTATGTGTAAAAATATTATGTTGTTTATCTTTAAAATTATGTAATAGTAATGTAAGAAAAGGCTTGGGTCACTATAATTGTGCCTCCACAGAATACTGATTGTGTGAGGAAACCGACTGGCTAAGTGGTGGGTAGCGCGTTGACGCACACCTTAAGAGGAGGCCGGGATGGAAAATCATGGTGTTCATCAGATAGGCTGACATAGGCTAGCATCAGAGGTGGTGCAACACTCCATCGCACAACACTAGTGTGCAACGATTTTGTGGCCCATCAGTCACGATAGTTGGAGAAGGCGGCCGGCTCACTGGCCATCCACCGAAGGTAAGGGCGGCTTGTTGTCGCGTGCGGTCGGAGAGAAAAAGACCGTGGATAAAGTGACGGTGGAGGAGGTGAAACCTGTTCCCCGGAAGGTTCCACGGGGACCGGGTGACACCAACATGGCGTCCCCATATCATAGAGTAAACTACATTTGGCCCATCGGGATCTCGGGAGAGTGGCTCCCTTGAGCCACCTGGTTGAATCACCGATGGACCGCCCTCTAGTGGGCCACCGCCCAGCGGGGCAGGTCGCCGCCCCCAACCCCCCCCCCCCCCCCACTAGGTTGGGCCACGACCCACTATGGGCCCTGCAGAGCCCCTCCTTGGTTCGGGTCGTGCCTCACCACAGGATGGGCACACCCCACCGCAGGCAGGGCCACCCCTTTTTTCGGGCTAGGTCGGTCTGACCGGGTCGGATCGGACCTAGGACTAGAAACACCTAAAGGGTCTTATCTGGAGAACCAGATGTCCATTTGACAAACTGTCTATAGATCTGATATCCTTGGAGGTAGACAATCCTTTGGACCTAATCTATGAGAGTTTTGGAGAAACTTGGAGTACGAATGAGTTGGATCACACCCGAATCCAAAAGGTCCCTCTACACTAAAATGTCAATAATGTATAGACCGAGAATCCTATTATCACATTTTCTGTTTCTTTGGAACAATAATTGCATTTAGGGTCATTGGGTTACTTTATTGTGAGTCTTTGTGCCAGTTGTAATACGACTGATGGCTTGAGGAGCGGTTCAACCAAGAAGACTACGTATGGAACCTTGCTGCTGGCTGATAACAAAATACTTCTTGATGATGGCCAAGGTGGGAAGCAGCTCAGTGTGACCCAACATGCCTATGTTGGGAAGAAGATCGGTGTGACCCATCACGACCATGGTACCCATCAGCTATGAGTACCACAATAGTTCAATGTTAGTGGAAAAATGGCTCAGTGTGACCCGATCGGCCCACTTTACTCGATAGAGGAGGAGTTCTCCTGTATCTGTGGAGTTCGAGTTTTTTGACAGACAATGCTAAGGTTACTACCCTAGAATATACATTGTGGTGACTTCCATGGACATCAAGATGTATTGTGTGTCTTGAGGAGCGATTCTCCTCAAGAAGACTGTGGTTGGAACCTTGTGGTTGGATGAGATTTGAAGATTACTTGACGATTGGCCCAGTGGGAAGAGGCTCTATGAGATCCAGTAGTCCCATGGTGGGGAGAAACTCTGTGTGACCCCACAAACCTATGGTACATGACAAGAGGAGTACCTAGATTCATCTAAGGTGGGAAGAATCTCTGTGTGACCCGATATGCCCACTGTGGGAAGTGGCTATGTGTGAACCAGCATACCCATGGTACCTATCAGGGATGAGTACAACAGAATTACAAGGTTAGTGGGAAGCTACTTTGTGTGACCCGGTAGACCCACATTACTCGATAGAGGAGTAGTTCTCCAGTAGCGGAGGATTTCAATGTTTTTATAACCCTTCTACGCTTGACCTAAAGTGATACTAGGTGTGATATGACTTGTCTTGTATACATTTTCTTTATGATTTGTGGTTTTTTATTTTTTGTAACTCTAGGAGACCTAAGTGGGTCTTGGGGTCCAAACTGAGTATCCTTATACTCACCCCTTCACTATCTCTTCCTGCACATTGTTGTGTCTGGTGCAGATGATGTTCGACTTTGATTAAAGCTGTGGGAGCTAGATAGAGTGGTAGAGTTGTCAATTGAACTCATACATGGATACAAACCAATATGAAAAACCCCATATTGAATAGAAAATACAGAATCATAGATATTAAATAAACTATAGAAGGATCTTTTGGGGAAATGATTTATCATACAAGTCTGTTTTATTAGAGAGAAACTATTCTATTTATGATGAATATGGATGGATCAATTTGGATATGGATTTATTATAGAGAACATAAGAGTTTCACAATTATGAAAAAGTACCCACTCCAAATGAATGATGATTTATAATACCATTTTCATGGGGATCAATTATTGTTTAATGATGATCTATGATATGGGTTTCATCAATTGATGGTGAATTAAGATATGAAAATTGGGAATAACATCAAAACAAATATGGGAATTTTGTGGTTGTTCATAGTTCAATGTATTAAATAATTCTCAGGCTTTATTTATGGTTTTTATGAACATATTCCTTAAGAAGTACCTTGAAAAATTCAAGCTAGTTTTCTTTTATGACATTTTTTTTATCCTAAATTAGAAATGTCGATGAGGATCATTTAAAAGTTAACTTGGGAACTACGAAGAAGGAAAATATAATTTTTATAATTCATAAAATTTTATTTCTGGTTACAAAATGTTTTATTATTAGGGAACATTGTAACCAATGGTGTAATATTAGTTTCACCTTCAATGAAAATTTATGTAGAAGAGTGGAATCA
Organism: Viscum album; assembly: GCA_963277665.1. Taxonomy (NCBI): domain Eukaryota; kingdom Viridiplantae; phylum Streptophyta; class Magnoliopsida; order Santalales; family Viscaceae; genus Viscum; species Viscum album. The sequence goes on from OY728161.1 coordinate 1,457,354,092, forward strand.
TCTAACTAAAAAAACTATGACTCAAAGATTCCCTGGATTATTTGGATATTATTGGTGGATTGCGAAGAACATTTCATGAAATTCTAGTTCACTACTTTTTTAACAAGTATTGGATATTAGTTCTTATTGAAGAAGGAGTGTGAATAATGTTTCAATTAACTGGTGAATAGATTGGTTACTACAACTATGTTATCTCTACCCTCTGTTTGATAAGGATTAATTATTTATAAAAAATGAATCTATAATATATCTTTGGTTAATACCCATTCAAAATAAGATGGAAATTTAATATTCATTTTAATAGTAAAATCTTCATGAGATGAATTATACTACGCATGACCTGGAGGTAGTTGTGATTATTTTTACACAAATAATATAATGCAAAAACCATTATATGGAATATTGGATATATATAATCAAAAAAATTGATGTCTATTTTGTGATTAATTTATTTTAACATCAGACAAAGGAGATGGCAGGAACATCTTAAAAACTATTACTATTCAGTTCATTATCACCCTAGATGAGAAAAAAATCATTGATGCATTACGTATAAAAGAACATGTTATGGTCAAAATAATGTGGATTTTATGAAATTCATTGACCTATGACCTAGTAAATTTGGAAATTGGAATCATAAAGGATGGGACATTATCATACCTATCCCAGATGTCTTTAAATCATTCATTACTATAGAATATCTATAAATCCCGATGAAAAATTCATTTATTAAAATTGAATATAGATTCATTATAGAAGTAGAAGTTTCCCATGTTCAATATTTCGAGTGAATATGTACTAAAAATTATTATAAATATATTTTTCCCATATATATAGGTGATTATGAAGGATAATATCTATGAATCTCATATCACTAAATTCAAAACTCCAATTTCTAAAAATATTTAAATGTATTCTCCATAATTTAACAATTCAGTTACAATGAATTTTTAAAATGTTTAATATAATTATTTTTTATAATTTATTTTTAATGATATGGGTTAAAAAAAGTTTTAATACATCTTTTAAATCCATTAATGAAAGTTATTTCAAATAAGTTTTCTTAATTTCAAATTTCAATGAAAAGGTTTTCAAAATGTTTGTAAGCCTATTTCATATGTATTAAATTAAAACGGATTTAATTTTTTTTCATGTTTATTTTTAATTTTGTCAAGGGAAAAGTCTATAAAATGATTTAACTCCTTCATTTTACATTTGTAACGGAAAATGGTTTTTAAATGATTTGTTTTTTAAAATTATTTTCAATTAGGAATAGATATTGTTCTGAATAAATGTATTTAAATAATTTTGCAAAAATATTTTCCTTATATGAAAAAAAATATTTGACGATTCTCCTGAACCAAATGTACAATTAATATTATATATTGAATAATTTCAATTGTTATGGAATTATTCTTATGAAATATATTTCTCTTCAAAAAGGTAATATGTTTTTGAATTATACTTCTTTTTAGGGGTATTCATTTAATAATATGATTAGGAAACAAAGAAATTTTCCATAGATTATTATGATATGAAATTTTAATGATACATATTTCATTTCATGGGTTTTCATTTTATTTTATGAAACCCATATCATTATTAGGTCATGATATGATGAATGTTTGATTATAATATGAAACTGGTCTGTATGATTTTGTTATTTTATGGGTGCGACCAATATGTTCCTCCAATGAAATTGTTAATGATAGTAGGTATATGAGCTCAAAAGGTACATGATTTGTAAGAAATTTCCAAAAAATACGCTACACGGGTTATAGACCATGCCTGAAAATGGGAAGGTACCCAGGTTGTAACCCATGAGTGTTGGAACACGAGTTGTAGCCCATTTCGAAAAAGTAAGAGGGTGAATGTGTTGTAAACGAATCCATAAAATAAGATGGTATATAGGCTATTAGTCCCTGATATAATTTTGAACATGGGTCCTATAAAAATTCATAAATATTATGAAGTTCTTGGTAGAAATCCTTAAAAATAGGATTTTTTATGTTTATTGTTATTCCACAATTAAATTTCATACTATTATGTTATTTTTTAATTATCTATTCTCTTGACACCATTATGATTCATGTATTATTAAATTCCATTATTTATTACATGATTTTGGTTTATTATATTAAAAATAATGGTTATGGTATTAAAATGATATGATCATGTTCTTATACACTTATAATCATGTTTATGCGTATTTATCTCCACGTTTTACCCTTACAAAGCATCTGAGCTCACCTATTTTGTTTCTCCTTTCCTAGGTATGGGATATAATTTTTATTTAATATATCTATAATAGTGCTTTTAGTCTCTATGAACAATGGGGGAGATAATGTATCTCACCTGTGTACCAGTTTTTATGTTTCCATTATTTCAAAGGCCCTTAACTAATACAATTTTGGACATATGTTTGTATAATGTATTTTGTTTTTCGCAAAATGTATATAAAGTAATTGTATTTTATGACTCTGTCACTATAGATCGTATCATATAAAATTCATAGAAAACCATAGGATAATAGAATGTGAAACCATATTGATAGCTTTAAGAAAATTTCAAAGGATTACTCTAATAATAAGGAAATTTAAAGAAAAATGTCCTGGAATTTTTTTTATGGATAGAGCGAGTAATTTCCTAGAAATACATCAGTGTCTGTATATTACTAGTTTATGTGGATCTAGTCCATATGTAACTATGTTTAAAAATTCTAAAAAGATATATCATGAATGACTCTATATAATCTATTAGGTTACAACAACCGTTTCTTCACACCTAGTTTGACCCTCACAAGTGATATGCTTTAAAAATTCACAAACTCTTAGCAAACAATGATTAATGATTTAAAAGTATTCTCAATATGAATAAAATTGGATAAATTAATGGTATTGATGATACAAATTTTGGTGTTATGATATAGATAGCCCATATGTTTATATTCTTGATAATGTGGTTATTCTCAAAGATATATTTTTATCACCTTATGCTTTCTAGTTTTAGTAAATGAAGAGAACTATATGGTACATGGTTAAAATTAATTTTTTTATATGTGAAAATTTTCATAATTGATGAAATAAATTTCCAATGTGGAATTCTCATAAAGATAATTAGGATGGACTTAGGAGTATTTGAAATACTTTTGTAGATAAGGAGACCCCAAACACTATGTGAACGATTTGTGATGTTCATAAAGTGTAGTTTACATTAAACATATGATGAATGATTATATTTAGGTTAAGTAAAAAAATAAAATTATTCATATTTCATATTTTATGATAGAGGTATTAAGGAATATATTCATGAATACGGAGTAATATATCATTAATAATTTTATATGAATGAAGTATTTATGTTTTGGAATTAAAGGATCATGTTATATGAATCATGAAATATATATGTATGTTCAGTATAAGTTTTCACTAAGGATTTTAAAATATATTTTGAATTGTGATAAATAATTATAAAATTTGAATTTTTATTATGGTAAAGTAACCCATAATGTGTTCATGATGTTCATAAAATTAGGTTTAACATGGATAAAGAGATGATTAATATATACAACGGAAATTGTATAGTATCAAAGAACAAATATCCAAATAAGGGTTTCTATTCACGATTAACCATGTCATTATGAATTATATTTAAATATTATTGAATTTTTGGAATAAATTGAGTAAGAATTATAAAAATAATTCATGTGTATCTTTCAAAAGGTTTTAAGGTAATTTAGGTTATTACTATGTTCTTAGAGAATTTATGATGAGTGTATTCACATTTTTTGAATATGAAAACTAAGAGATAGTTTGTGATATATAGTAGATCAATGATAAGATAATCTCATTATAGAATTTTTAATATTATAGATTTTAATCTTTTATAATTGTTATAAGTATAACCATTTATGGAATGATTATGTTACTCTTTGGATGATGTTTGTGATATAAAAATATTATATAACCAGATATGAAATTATGGACACTGGATAAACATTTTATTTTAATGGTATCTAGTGAAAAATGTGATGAATTATCATAGATCTAATGATATATTAGTAAATATAAAATTAAAATAAATTCTCATTTATTTCTAACTTAAGATATAATGTGGAAATATATCATAGTGTATCCATTGTTTGATATTATCTATATGAAGTAAATAATATTCTTTATAAATAACTTCACATGAAAATTTGTAAACTCTATGGAAAGAAACGTGAAATAAAAAAGGTTATCCTACTACCTTTGATTCCAACGAATCATATGGTTCCTTAGATAATTGGATATTTGTGGCTATTTTGTCATTAAAATTATCCTAACCATGTTCCCTATCACTCTCCATCAAAACACAATAGTTGGATTTATCATCTATGTCTATTATTTTTCTTTCCACCATTGTTATCTATTGTGGTATCATAGTTATGAGATAATTTTGAAATCATTATGATTCTATCTATATTTTTTAATGATGTTTTTGTATTACTTTTTTTCTAGTGGGTTTCTATGAAAGGATCATTAAAGTATTATCTCTTTGAGAGCCTATAAAAATTTAATGGGAGAAATTCAATTTAAGAAGCGTAGAATATAACGTCGTTAGTTTTACGAATTTTTTTTTTCAAATGAATTAATATTAAGAAATGTATTTATTAGAATATGACAAATATTCCTTTCCAATGGAACATAGTTTTCATTTACTAGCATCAACACCAACATCCAATGTGTTACACAAAACACTAAGTTTCTACGACACATAATTTTATTATTATATATATTAAATTGAGATAATTATATCATAATTTTTAAACATAGTAACATGAATAATACTATAAAATTATAAAATAATAATTTTAATGACTACATGTAAATAAAAAATACTGATAATGAAATATATAATTTTTTGAAACTTTTTTATTAGTATAAAATTACTACTTTTTAATGAAAATACTCTTATTGTCATTGAGTGAACAACAATTAAATTAATTTGACATAGTTGTTGAAATTTAATTTGATAAAAGTAAAAATTATTATTTAATTTAAAATGGATAAATTATATTAGGGTTGATTTTTCATGTTTTTGAGAATCATTATTTCATAGTGAATATTAAAAATTTCTATCGTTTAATTAAAAAGAGCCTTTTTATTTAAATAATCATTATGTTTAGTTATATTTTAAACTATATTTGAATGATATTGTAGATAAATTAAACATATATTAATATAATTTATTTAATTGTATTAATTTTTTCATTGAAATTATATTTCAACACATATTGAACATTTGAACATTTTTTCTTCCAAAACTGTCTATCTCGCTAGGTCTCTAAGATTAACGTTAAAATTATTTTTCCCAATTTTATGATATGAACTTTGGATAATAGACATACACAATTGTAGTTAGTCTAATATTTATGTCCAATTAAGATCAATATAGTGTTTTACAAAAAATTACAGTGAATGTAAATGAAAATAATTACAGTGACTAAGGTAATATTAGTCATAATAATGTTCTAAAAATTAATAGTAAGGGCCAAGAAGACCTGTAAACATTCCCAAAAGACATTTAGGCGAATAATTTAACCATATACCCCAGGGATTGAATTTTATGGTTTATTTATATATTATTAAATATAATATATATATATAAGGTTTTTTACGACACAAAAAGTAAAATATAACTTTACTTATATTTAAAATTTACAACACATTGAAATATGTAAAAATAATAATTATTTCAATTATATATAATTTTTTTAAAATACATGTTTTTTTTGTAATAATATTTTATCAATAATTTTTAGTTAATATTTATTTACTTAAAAAGAATAGTAAATTCCAATGTAGTGATTATTTAGTTAATAATAAACTAAAATGAATGATACTATAAATTTTAAAAGTAATGTACATTTATTAAATTGTTTTATCTAATTATTTTTAGCTAAATATTCAATTTTAAAAGAATTTAAGCATAATATATTTGAAATAAAATTTTCTTTTTATATTATATTTAAAAATAAATAAATAATGTCTAAATTGACATTAATGTTATTTTATAATAAATGATATTTAATTAAATAGAATAAAATAAATTAAAATCTAATACTGTTCCCAGTGACTTTTAAGAGTTAATAAATAATAATTTCATTGCACAAATGGACCAATATATCATTTTCTATTAACATATTGAGCCATAGATTGGAAAAACATTTTTAGCATGGAAGGAACATATGTAGTGTTTTTGCGTGTTAGATGTGTTTGTTTTCAAATTAATTACCCCAATCATGAGATTTTATTGAGAACAAGTTTTAGAATTTATTATTAAGTGAATATATAATTTTCGAAAAACTATCTTTATAATCTATTCTTATGTTTAAACTACATAGGGTAGAATACTGGAAACATGAATTGAAACCAAAATTATAAAACACGAAGAAATAGATGTTAAGGAACCAAATTTATAAAATGAAAATATATATTGTGTGGTGGGGGTTTTTATCGACAATTATTACCCAATTATCCATTAATTTTTTTTTTTTACAATCATTAGGAATTTTATACATCACATTAATGTATACATGTTGGTATATACAAGAACAACACTCCCATTCCACTATAAAAAGGCAATAACTCTCTCACTTCATCACACAATTCAAACAACATAGGATCAAATACGATATTCCAAATACTCTTCCCAAAAACAATTCGTTACTCCTTGAAGGAGACATTTTTTTCCAAATACATCTGAGGAATATTTTTAGTGCAAAACAATTGGTTTTACATTATTAAGAGGTATCACCCTTCAAGATGCTCTTTTCTTTTATTTACATTCTCTACTCCCTAATCACTTCATAGTAAAATATATTGCATGAAAACCAACATAATAAAAATTCTAGGATGTTTTTATTCAATTTTTTTTACTATAATTTAAACAATATTCAAAATAACGGGTAACGAACATACTATTTACGTGTACAAGGAACACCATCTCATAAGATGACGATTATCCATATTTAATTTACCAACTTTCTTGGTTGAAATTATGATAGAAACTATATTAATATATGATATTAATAATATATTTCTGCTTATTTAATTTTTATTTAGAACATAAATTTTTTCTTTCCCTCTCTTGTAAATATGACAATTTCTATTGAGGAAGATTGGACTACTACCCAAACAAAGTGATATGATATGTTCACACACTAAATTTAATGTATTAGAGTTATTTTAGTAAAAATAAATGATATATATGACATAATAATAATATTATAATTAAAATATATACTTATGTGAATATAAATATACATATATTTAATTTACAATATTTCGTTCAACGTGTCAACAAAACAGATGTACTGTTCATGCGTACGTATGACCTAACATCCCAATGAATAGTATATTCCATTAAAAAAATATAAATTAAATAGGTTATTATTAAAAAAAATATAATGAATATATATGATATTTATATAATATTTTAAATTTTATAAATCAGGATATATGTATATGGACAATAGATATAATAAATTAATATGAAACTGAAAAACACAGAGAATATCACCCGAAAAATAACCATAATATGTAATTATTTACTAAAGCGTAAAATAAAGTCATAATAAATCCTTACATAGAACTGTATATATATATATATATATATTAAAAATATTTTTAATAAAAAAAAATTTATAATATAAGATGGTTGAATGAGTTTGATGATAGTCAAGACACAAGGTATGTGAGTTTCATGCCTTCTATCTGTGGGATAGATTCCATGTTCACAACTCTTTTATTTTTATTGGTTCATATACTAACCAAAAATGTAAATTATAATACAAATTATCATTTTTATTCATATATAAATATGGATTTTATTTAATTTATTTAATTTTGTTTATATATAAAATTTAAACAAATTTTTAAATTTGTTTTGTCTCAATATGCCTTCTTTGAGACACATGCCATGTTATACACCCATATTTTTCTATGATATGTATATACAAAAATTAAAACGTTATATCATTGATAAAATTAATTTAATGATATTTTAAGAATCATTTAATTTTATTAAATCAATTTTATTACAAGTCAATGTTACCTAAGTTTTAACTGTTAATTACTACAGTCTCATTATTTTTAAACATTTGTTATGATTATATATATATTGATAAAAACATATAAACCATATATCAATAACACTATTGAATTTTTACAACCTATTTATATGGATTTTTTCTCCAACTAATAGTACAATTTCATATATTTTTTAATATAAAAAAGAATTTTTTTATAAAAATCCCACACTATTTCTCTATTCTGTCAGAAATCTATGTTCTTCCAAATCCATGATTTCTAAACTGTTTTTCAAGATTTAATAATATTTATTTAATTTATTATCAATTAAAAATTTATTAAAAGTGTTTTCACTAATTTATTATATATATTAAATATATTTTCATTGATAATTTTGTCAGAATGTTTCTATGACACTTTCATATGTTTTCATGTAAAATTATTTTCAAAAGTTTTATATACCATTTTAATTCCAAAAAATTAATTTCCAAATATAGTCAATGTTATTTAATATTTTATATGGAATATGGTTTTAAAAATATCTTCTTGATTTTTTATAAGTTTTCAAGGTAACTGTTTTCCAATAATATTTTAATCATTCATTCTAATTATTCAATTCATTTTTTAATTAATTCTTTATAATGTTTTTATGTTTTAAAAAATAATTCTAAAATATGAAATGATGTTTTCCTAAAGAAATGTTTCTAATGTCATTTAAATTATTTTTCTATATAAGATCAAATTTATTAATGATACTCATGATCTAAGTGTTTCATTCTTTTTACTTATTTATTGTCTTTCATATTGATGAAATGATTATTATGACATATGTTAATCTTCCATGGGATATATAGTTATGAATCAATCTAATTTTCCTTATTTAATATTTAATGAAATTAATAGGAAACATATCTATCATTCATATTTTATGATGTGAGTAAATGTAAAAAAAACCTTTATTTCATGGGTTATAATTTTTGTCTATGAAACCCCTCTATTTTTTGTTTCATGATATGGTGCATGTATTATTATCCTAACTAATAAGTATGTATGATTTAGTTATGTGATGGGTGGGTCCTATTTATCCATCCAATAAATTGTGTCATAATAAATATTTTATGATCTCAAAGGGTTCATGAGTTGTATCCCAATCTAAAAAACTGAAATATACATGGGTTGTATCCCATGCCTAAAAACAAGATCATACATAGGATGTACCCTAAGAATGAAAAATTGAAGGTACATCAAATGTAACCCAATCCTTAATGTAATATGGTTCTTGATTTATAGTCCACTCATGAATATTATAGCTTATGTAGGTGGTTATATCATGCTCAAATTAGGTACATAGGTGATAGCCCAAACCTGAAATGTTCAGAGGGTCTTGGTAGGTATCCTAAACATATGAGTTTAAATGTATATGATTATCACAAAATTTTATTTCTTAATACAATTTTATGACTTCATTTAATACTCAATTTATTCTCTTATGATTCACATATAATGATCATCCAATATATATTATGTTATTTATTTTTATGATCTTTCAAATGAAGGGTATGATCTTTTAATTTTATGATCACACTATAAAACCCTTATGTTTTGGTTTATGCTTACATAACTTCCTTAATTACCCTTGATGAGAATATTAGATAATATATTTCAATTTCTTTATACATAGGATACGAAGATATATTTTATACACGATATTTCTATGTGGGGTTGTTGTTTTGGATAACATAGGGGAGATAAGGTAGCTCACCCATGTTCCTGTGTTTATGTTTCCATGTCCCCAATAGAACTAAACTAATTAGTCATTTGATGTCCATTATAATAATATTTTAATTATTATTAAAATGTTATGTAATGTTATTTTATTTTAGGATTGGGTAATTATACAATTTATCTTCATTTAGAAATATATGATCAGTTGAGATAAAAGAGAAGATATTATTTACAAGGTTTTGATTTATTGTATTATACTTTGATATGTGGAGTTTGACATGATAAACCAATTTTATATTAGTGGTTCTCTATGAAAAACTAGAAGAATGATTATGTGGAAAATATCCTTACCTTGTTCACTATTAGTCATGATTTGAAATTTATTTGGATGTTCTAGTGATGATATGACCAGAACATATTACATTAACACCTTATTCTATTTTATGGTACAAATCTAGCTTATTAAACAAAAAAAATTAATTTCTATTATTGATGTCCATATGGAATTCAAATATTCCGAATGATATAATTATTAATGTTGATAAGGATTCATATTATGATGATCTTATTTCATCCTTTCATAGAATTTAATGTTCTCTCCATTTATTATTATGTATGATCTAGTAGAAAAATCAATATTCATTTATAAATTTTTTGATTCACATATTAAAACTTATATGACATGTATATATTTCATTATTTTAAGATAATAATTTTTATGTGAATTTTATATATTAAATTATTTTATATAAAAAAGAAAACTATTCATTTTTATATTAAGACAACATTAGAACCTAATCGTTTATTTTCAATATGTTATATAAAGATCATGTGGTAGGATTGTACTATTAATTTTCTCTCATACTCTATATACACACCATTGTGTGAATATAGATGGAATTCAATAGGAAATTTGTACAACAATGGATACATGAAATTGTATTCCTTGTTACTAGTCCATTATTTCGATTAGGATGTGACTTGGGAGGTGGCATATAGGCAAGTCTGCGATTCATGTGGAGTTAACATTTTATTTGATTAATTTTATTTATTACAATATCCTCTATCAATGTTATATTAAATTTATATCCATATTGAGGTAAATATATTATTTAATGTATTGGAAAATTATTAGTGTTGTGTATTATCAGTTGTTTCCATTCAGAATAATTTATTTTCCATGTGGAAATTGTATCTAATGGTTATGACTTTTTCTATTAAATCTTTTTTATATCATATGATAAAAAGTAATGCACATCAATAAATATAGATGAATGAAATTTGTGTTAAGGTAGTTTATTTGTTTGTTAGATCATTAAATATACTAAGAATTTATGATACAGACACTACCATCTAAGCCTGATATTAGTAAATATGATATCATTCCATTCATGTATGGGTTTTTTCGGACATATTCCTATGGTGTAAAACTCTACTACACCTCACTAAATATTAGAATAAGTTATTTACTTTTATTTCATATACTAAATTTAAAATTGTTTCTCATCCACACCCTATGTTCATCCATAAAATGTCCATATTGATGAGAATTAAGGATATTTAGTTTAATTTGGACTCACCCTATTTTTAGTAATCATAATAATAAAATAAAATTTATATTATCATTCAAAATTTTGTTCATTATTAGAAAATACCTAAAAATGAATTAAAAATAAAATATGTTAAAGGAAAAGATTGATCATTGGATCCATTTGAGGTCCTCTATGAAAAATCTTCCTAATTCATTGGAAAATTCCTATAACTATATCAAATATTCCTATAATTATTCTCCATAGATGAACTTTACAAAAATAATCATATAATACCTCTATTGTTACTCCGGACAATGACCACTTCCTTCATTCCCGTCATTTTCATATTATAATAAACATTTAAACAATGATCACTCCATAGAGAATATAGTACATAATAACCATTCCTCATAGGTAATTCTTACCAAATATTAATTGATTCCCAAATAATCATGGGGTTTTTTCCCATTTTCTCTATATACTATCATATTCATCATATTTATTTTTCTGATACTTTACCTAATTTAGTTAGGTGAGTTAATAGTGATATTTTTATTTTTCTATGCGGTCTTGTGTGATATCCACATAGATAATCATCTTTATCAATTACCTTTGATCGATTTTTTTCATCATAACTAGAATTAATGATATTGTTAATTTGAACACCATAATGTAATTAATTAATGATTGATATTTTTCTTATAAATGATATATTTTTTCATCTATAGAAAATAATTACTCTTATATATGTCATATTGCGGAATAAATTTAATATTAAATGATTCTCAATTACCCAAATGTTATATTTATTTATGCATACATGAACTTTAGTATTATATGAATTATTATACATGAAACCAAACATCTATTTCATTATATTTTTTAATAAATAATCACATCAATGACCATTTTAATCATTCAAGAGTTCTTTAATTTATAGTTATGTCATATTTGACTCTTTCATTTCTCATATATACATTTTTATTAATCATACATATATAATTTAGAAAATGAAAATCAATTACATATATTGAACCCCCTTAACTTCATATTATTCTTCCCTGACTAAATGGTTTATTAATAATAAATAAAATAAACATATTATTCATTCAAATGTCAATACGAATAGTGGAAGAATAATAATTAAAAAACAAATATTGTTAAATATATACATATAACTACAATAGAATAAATAAAAATATAGAATAACTGTTAAAACAGAATTATGATGGCATAAATATATTTATATGAGTCTAATTTTTTTATTTAAAATTACTAAAATTATATATGTTTAAAAAACAAAATATTTGTAACTAAAATCCATGTTTCTACAATATTTTCTGTTAAATAGTAATATGAGGAAATCAAATGAACATTTATCATAGTGATGTCATTGAATGTTCTAAAGCTAATAAAAATTATCATTGCATCATGTTTATTTTTAATGAATAAAATTCTAAGACCACATGGTGAATTATTAAGATGAATGAAACATTTATCATGAAATTAATGTCACAAAATTTTCAAATCCCAAATATCTAACTGAGTTATTTAATAAGGGGTTTTAAAATTGGATTAGTAATAAAAATGGGTGAATAATAATCCCAATTTCCCAATCATAAAGAGATGCCATAAAATAAATACTAAATAAATCATTATATTCATTAAATACCTGAAATCATAAATTTTAATAGATTAAATATATTAAAAAATATGAGATTCATAAATTTCAATGCAACCATTTATCAATTTATTACGTTCTTGATTTGATATCAATGGTTTCATATCATTAAATTATACCAAAATTGATCTGTAATTAATATTCTCATGGTAAACTAAAATCTAATCCATACCCATAATAATAATAATAACTCTATTAGAATTATCACAATAGATTATTTTGGGGAAAACCCCCAATAATAATAATAATATGATTACAGTAATTATTGTTTTTTAAATCGTCTTTGATTTTTCCTGAATTTTTTTTCCATTATTTAATGAGTTTATATTACTATATTAAATTTATATCTCATATAAATGAATGAATTTGTATATCCATGGTATAATATGTAATCAATAAAATTACAATAAATATGTAACGTATATGTCAAAAGTTCATTAGATGACCAAACATCAACATTATTTGTATTAAATGATATTTAAATGAAATTTTATTTCTATCATGATGATTTACAACCTTTGTAACAATATTTGTACAAACATAATTAAAATTTACCAACTCTTTGAAAATAATTTACCAATATGTAACCCTATTATTGGATTGGTCAAGACAGATATCGTTATAGTCCAAAGAATTATGACCATACATAAAAAACCTATGACACTTTCCAAATCCTTCCAAACTTTTACTTTATTTTTTATCATAAATATAAAATGATAGAGTCTTACATTCATATTAATTAATTTAATGATTTTCCAATTATTGAAATATCAAAAACATCTTAATATTGTCAACAGGAGGCACATACTTCTTACGAAAATACATCTTAACATTATCAGAATAATGAAAAGAAATTATAATAGGGTTTACATTATCAATATTATGGTTCTCTTAATATAAATTGTTTCAAACTAAAAAATTTACAATATTTCATATAAAGTAAATGAATACAATTGATTGCATACATGGATAATATTATAGAATATTGATCATTTCTTCCAATTTAATCCTCCATCTATTTCTTAAATGTCATGAATTTTTTCTCCATTCCAATTATAAAATGATTAGGAAAATATATTACCAGGAGAGGACTATAAATGTTATACAATTAAATGACATGAAGCTCATTTCATAGTATGTTATTCCTAAATAAATACCACAATATATTATCATTACTTATAAAATGGTAAATAGAAATAATCAAAATTTGATATTCTAAAAATCCCATAAAATTTAATATTTTTATTAAATAAGTCTTCATTAGACTTCAACTAGATATATGGTTACCCAGAAGACCAGTGGGTCTTTTTTCATGAAATTATAAAATCATGTGATATTCTTCTATGGTTAATCTTTTTCCTCACTCACATTAATACGACCACAATTTATAGCCTCCTTCAAGTGAGTTTCCACTACAAGAACCCACCCAGTTCTAATTCCAAATATTCCACATTATTATTAATTAAGGATAACGTACACTTGATTACTTCCAACTTCATAATCCCCATTACATTTGTTGAAATCTATTTTGAAAAAAACATATACATTGTAATGAAAAAATGATAATAATCAAATTAAATAACATTTCATCATACCCATAATGACAAATTATCCATTGTTATTATATTTTACACATTCAAACATATAATTTTGTATTAAAATTTGGTCGTATACTAACCAAAAAGATGAAACCTTAAAACATTAATAATATTTGTTTTTTTAATAAGATTTAAATTTATTTCATTCCCAAATATAATTATGTGTAAAGACCCTGATTACAGTAGTCAATAGTTAGTGATTACATACCTAGATAATATAGGATATAAACGAATCTAATACTAAAAAATTAATAAAGCAGAGGGACGATACAATATATGCTCAGGAATTATAGGGGTTTTTGTAGATGAAAGTGTGAACCACTTATTACAAGTCATCATTCAAAAGATATAATGGTTACATTATTAAATAGGCACTAGATATAAGGAAACACCTGCCAAATAAAAAAAAGAGTTTAGTAATATTGGAAAACATGATACAATATAATATATCACATGAATATTGAAAACATAAAATACATCTTTGTATATTCTTTGATTACACCATTAACCACTTTAGAATATCCCTCCATATTAATCATGAAACATATATTGGTATCCTATGATGAATGATACATAAGAAATGATTGAACTAAAATGATCAAAAGGGTTTTCATGGATTGGAATATGACATGAATAAATAATATTAAACAATTTGATGTAGTAAATAACTAAAAATAATATATTTAAACTATAAATTAATCATAATATTGCTTTAATAAAGGACGAACACACAATCAATATAAATAGTCACATGAGCTCATAACATTTATAACGACCCATACATTACATACATTTTTAATACTTCAAAAATTGAAGCACACTTATTACAACATATGATAAAACCACAAAGAACCGTATAGGTATAGTGTCTTTAGAAACTGGGAAACATAAACAACTGGTTCATAAATCTTCTACAGTGTCTCCCAATTATTTCATCATATCTAGGGTCCCTTTTAGCATATTCTACTTAATATCCATCTTCCTGACCTGAGGAAAAGAAAACATAAAAGGGTGAGCTCAAATTCTCAGCAAGGGCAAATAAAGGAAATAAAAATCATATCATATCTTTTTGAAAATCAAAACCTGCAAAAGAGATCATAATATCTTAACATGGAATAAATCATAGAAGTGAAAATGAGATCCCCATAAAACTTGAAACTTTGTGGCATGCACACATAATCATGGAAAATCATTTCTTGTTAGTCATGACTCATTGCCAAGACTATCTTAGTCGACAAAGTCCCTTTCTGAACCGAGTTCACTCCTCGTTTCAGTCCTGTATCACTGAACCGAAATAACCTTCCGTTCCAGCCATGTCTATCTCATTAGATATAAAATCTTTACCCAATGCATTGGAGGGAGATATAGGTCCCACCCTTCTTATAATGAATCCTTTCTTATGTGTGCCACATAATCATAAAACATACATCATCGCATAACACATGTAACAAAAATGGGATTCTTGAAACATCATGACATCATAAAACAATTCATATAAGATAAAGGAATTAATAAAAATATTTCCATCACAACATAATCAAATCCATGTAATAATAGGGATAAAAACAGAACCCTTTTATTATCTTAGATGGAAAATAATTTTGATAAAATACTTGAACTCCATTCTTGAGGAAAATATCCTTTCTACTTCAAAAACATTTTTCCTTTCATAACATGTCATACGACTTTAAAATAAAAGAAGTTGATTAAAAATAAAATTGATAACTTGTAAAGGAAGCTTCTTGGAAGTAATGTTTTAAAAATCCATCCATGCCGTATAAGTTAAAAAAAACATTCTTCGTACTTTTGTCGGAAAAGTCAAAAAGTACCTCGTATGACAAAAGATTCCTTTCATACATATTACTAAAAACTCACCGAAGGGAAAAAATGGATTTAAACAATTGTAGGTGGATGGAAATAATATTACATATTGATGAAACATGGATGTGGATGATAAAATACACCCCAGTGAATACTTACGAATAAACAATCTCGGATAAAAATGAGATTGTGATATTTCCCTTACCTTATGTCCGATTTGCTTTGTTCGTGTCCGAAGCTCCTGTATAATGGTTTAAATAATGTTATTGACTTATTCCAGAATCATACATACTGATATGATATCATATATGGTCATATTATTAGCTTCTTGTTAGTAATATTTCATTGTTACTTGTTACTCGGGTCTTTATAACTTTTTGTTCTTATGATTGTTTTGTCGAATAAATTCTTATTCTTATATTTAGGTTATAGGTAATTCATTTACAGAATGGTATTAGTGTAGTATATACCATATTCATTCATTCAATTCATTTATATAATCATTATGAAATGAAGATCATGTAGAACGAGTCGCATCACATCGTGGAGACGGTATTCCGTACGTACGCACGAGTGATGATTTCGTTCCTATGATCGTGGAATTGTATTGGAGTATATATATATTATTTCAGTATCAATATTACTTCATAATAATCATATATAGTTACTCATTACACCATTATACCCATCCTTGTAAGGTGATGGTGGAAAATAGATTACACCACGGCGTGGAGACGGTATTCCGTACGTACGCACGCGCGGTGATTTCATTTTTCCGTAGGATGGATAGAAGGTGAATTAGGGTTGTTTCATATTTATAATAACATATCAGTATGTAATTAATACTGATGTTATTACTTTATCATGAAACAACTAAAGAAGAAGAAGTTGAAGAAGAACGAAATTGAAAATATCGGTAATGGATATTACCTCTTCTTTGGAACGCCTCTTTGAATCCTCCACTTAAAGGACTAATATTGGTCTTTGGAGAAGACCAGGACCTCTAGGATTATTCTAGGGAAGTGGAGAGGAGAAAATGTCAGGGGATGGCCGAGCTTGAGTGCTCAATTTGGTGTGAGGAGGAGGGGGAGGTGGTGCCCTTTTATAAGGGAGGAGAGGGGCACCTTAGGAATATCTCAAAATATTATTTTATATTAAAGTCAAAATCTGTTTATAATGGTTCCAAAGGGTCTTATTTCTAAGCTAAAGTGGGTATGGGTCGAAATCCTATCAACCAATAGGATTTAGACAAGTTTAGGGTATTATTTTAACCATATCAATTAGATTTAACTCTAAGTTAATTAATTTATCTTTTACCGTGTCTTTTTGTTTTCTTTCACTATATGGTTAATACACTTACTATAACATGCCAAACGAACCCCAAATTGTTTATTATTAATATATATATCCTTATCTAAGTCATTTGGCCGAACCTTAGATTTTTAGGAATAAAATAACAATTAATAATATAATATTTGATTTAAAAACTATTTTGTGTCAATTTTGACACTATTTGATATATGATTTTTGTGAAAGTCATAACAGAATTATATGTTCGAACCAAGTTGATTGAATCAACATTAATATATCATAGTAACCTAGAAAAGTAGTGGAATTCATAAAAAGTCTCAAATTACATTTATTTTGGTGTTTATAACATCAATTATGTCAATATTTCATTTATAAGATAATTACTGCATCATCATTGTGTCATAAATAAATTAACTTATTTAATGTCTAAAAATTACAAATAAAATACCCTTATGTAGGAAATCTTTTTATCTTTCTAATGAATATTTATTGTCGAATTTATCTTATGTATAACCCCATATTAAAAATGATTTACTTATTAAACTTTGATTTTAACTATTTTAAGCCTTCTTTAAATAAATTAATAATAAATGTCCTAATCTAATCCAAGTGGGCCTAAATGGTCATATTTTATTCCTAAGTTTGTTTTTGGTCGAATTACACTTGTCCAATAGAATTAGGACATGTGTTAGGGTAATATTAATATCATATTTACCCTTAGTTACCCTATTTACTATTAACCGCGGTAAAAATAGTAAAAAGTTATTATTCACCAAAAAATTATTTTCATCTCATTGAACCACATTTTAGTCCTTGATATTAACCGTGTCTCTCGGATTTTTGAAATTCCATTCACAGAAGCGGTAAAATTAAGTTTTATGCAAAATTCAGTTTTTAACCTACCACTTAGTGGTTTCACTATTCATCAAAAATTGAAAGTTTTCAGAAAAATACCAAAATTTCACCCTAGGCTAATTTCGATATTCTGAGTCCAAAAATGAAGTCCATTTTGAAAAATAAAATTTATAAAATTTCAAAAAGTGGTTATTACTATTCATAACGGCTAGTTTTAATAGCATATTGTTGTTTAGTGAAACTCGGTATTGCGTACGATGCAAGCTATCGAGGAAGGTCGCGATTGCGTGTAAAGCAAGCCAAGCAAGTGTTGTGTAGAAAAAGATTCCTTTGATGATTTATATAACATAAAAGTCTCGGGTGTTACATTCTACCCCCCTTAAAAAGAATTTCGCCCTTGAAATTCATCACTTTGCAACAAACAAATGAGGATACTTCTCCCTCATAATATCCTCAAGCTCCCATGTAGCTTCTTCAAGTTGGTGGTTTCTCCATAAAACTTTCACCAAGCGAGTGGTCTTGTTTCGTAGGACTTTTTCGCTACGATCCAGAATCTCTATCGGCTGTTCTTCATAAGAAAGATCTTGCTCCAGTGGTACAACTTCTGAGCTGAGTACATGTGAAGGATCTGGTATGTACTTTCTCAGGAGAGATACATGGAACACATCGTGAACTTGAGAGAGATTTGGTGGAAGCGCCAATCGGTAAGCTACCTTCCCAACACGATCCAGTATTTCGAAAGGACCGATATATCTAGGGCTCAACTTCCCCTTCTTTCCAAATCTCATAACCCTCTTCCAGGGAGATATTCGTAAGAACACTTTATCACCTACTTCAAACTCTAGGTCTTTTCTTCGGTTGTCGGCATAACTTTTCTGCCGACTCTGAGCTGCTCTTATGTGTTGTTGAATAGATCTGACCTTTTCTGCCATTTCATCAACGAGATCAGGTCCTAATAGCTTTCTTTCCCCAACTTCATCCCAGCAAGTTGGAGTCCTGCATTTCTTTCCATAGAGAGATTCATAAGGAGCCATCTGAATACTGGAGTGAAAGCTATTATTATAAGAAAATTCCACCAAAGGTAGGTGTTGATCCCACCCTCCTTTGAAATCCATAGAGCAAGCTCTCAACATATCTTCTAGGGTTTGAATTGTTCTCTCAGACTGACCGTCTGTCTGGGGATGATAAGCAGTGCTGAAACTCAACTCTATATCTAGAGTATGCTGAAGACTTCGCCAGAACTTTGAGGTAAATCTTGGATCTCGATCAGATATAATAGAAAGTGGTACACCATGCAATCTTACCACTTCCTTTACATATATCCTGGCAAGCTGATCTAGAGAGAAATCCTCTCTAATAGGAATGAAGTGTGCAGACTTTGTAAGACGATCAACTATGACCCAGATAGCATTATTGCCTTTGGATGTTTTAGGAAGTCCTATGACAAAGTCCATAGTGATGTTTTCCCATTTCCATTCGGGTATGGGTAATGGTTGTAACATCCCCTTAGACTTTTGTCTCTCAGCTTTAACTTGTTGACAAACCAAGCATCGAGAGACATATTCAGCAACATCTCTTTTCATGCCATCCCACCAGAAGTACTCTTTCAGGTCCCTATACATCTTCTTGCTTCCATGATGAATAGAGAATGAAGAACTATGAGCCTCATCCAGCAGCTCCTTCATTAATTCGGGGATGGGAGGAACACAAACCCAATTCCTAAACTTTATTATCCCATCACAATCAAGGTTGAATTCAGGAACATTTCTCACCTTCTTTTGTAACTCGGCATCTTATTTCTGTGCCTCTTTAATCTTCACATGTATAGATGGTTGAACATTCATTTGATAAAGATAATATTTTTCCCCTTCCATTATAATTCCAAGATCCATCCTTTGTAAATCCATAAATATTGGATCTTTTGTGATCCTCATCAGGGATAAACTAGCATGGTCTTGTCGACTTAATGCATCTGCCACCTTGTTTTCTTTCCCAGGGTGGTAATGGATTGAGTAGTCATAATCCTTAATCAGCTCCAACCATCTTCTTTGACGTATATTCAACTCCTTTTGTGTGAAAATATACTTTAAACTTTTATGATCAGTATAAATATCACACCTTTCACCATAAAGGTAATGCCTCCAAATCTTTAATGCAAAGATTACCGCAGCCAACTCCAAATCATGTGTTGGGTAATTTTGCTCATGGATTTTCAACTGTCGTGAGGCATAAGCTATCACCATATCATTTTGCATAAGAACACACCCCAATCCCTTCTTGGATGCATCACTGTAGATCACAAACCTTTCTCCACTACAAGGTAGTGTGAGCACAGGTGCACTGGATAACCTTCTTTTCAACTCCTTGAAATTCTCTTCACATTCCTCTGTCCAGACAAACTTAACTCCTTTCCGAGTCAACTTGGTGAGTGGATTAGATAATCGTGAAAAATCTTTTACAAAACGTCAATAATATCCAGCCAAACCAAGAAAACTTCGGATCTCAGTTACTATTGTTGGTCTTGACCATCTTTCGATAACCTCTGTTTTATGCTGGATCCACAAATATCCCCTCTTTTGAGATTATATGACCCAAAAATGCAACTTTTTGAAGCCAAAATTCACACTTGGTAAATTTGGCATAAAGCTCCTCCTTTCTCAGGGTCTTCAATATAATTCTCAAGTGATCTTCATGCTCTTCCTTGCTCTTTGAATAGACAAGAATATCGTCTATAAAGACTACCAAAAATTGATCAAGATAGTCTCTAAAGACTCTATTCATTAGATCCATGAAGATAGCAGGGGCATTAGTAAGACCAAATGGCATCACTATAAATTCATAGTGTCCATACCTTGTACGGAAAGCCGTCTTTGGTATATCCTCCCTTTTGACCCTTAATTGATGATACCCTGAACGAAGATCAATCTTGGAAAAGTATTGAGCTCCGCGTAGTTGGTCAAATAAGTCATCAATGCATGGGAGAGGATATTTGTTCTTGATAGTGATCTTGTTAAGTTCTCGATAATCAATGCAAAGTCTCATTGATCCATCTTTCTTCTTAACAAATAGAACAGGTGCTCCCCAAGGTGACGCACTAGGGCGTATGAATCCCTTATCAAGATTCTCTTGGAGTTGCTTCTTCAATTCCTGCAACTCAATTGGGGCCATTCTATAAGGTGTCTTTGAAATAGGCAAAGCACCTGGTACGAGTTCTATTGAAAACTCAACTTCACGATTTGGTGGAAGACCCGGCAATTCTTCCGGAAAGACATCATCAAACTCCCGTACAATGGGCATATTCTTAATCGTGAGTTTCTCACCAACCATTTGAGATAAATAACCTTCATTTAGTGGAATCAATACCCATAAGATGGAAGAAATTTCCACTGGAAGGTTATGTTCATACTTGCATTGATAGACGATCGTAGATTGATCTGGAATATGAAATGTGACTTCCCTTCTTTGGCAATCGATATGAGCTCCATGTAGAGAAAGCCAATCCATGCCAAGAATCACATCAAATTCTACTAAAGGAAGGATCACAAGATTTGCAGGAAGCACTTTCCCACAATCTTCGATCGGAGAAGAATTATAAACTTTTGATGCGATTGATGTGCCATTAGGTGTTGTCACAGCTAACTCAACATCTAATTGTTGAGGTAATAAGGTGATACCCATAGAAAAGTCTTCAGAAATAAAAGAGTGGGTGGATCCAGAATCAAATAAAACATTTGCTACTTTAGTGTGGATGGTAAGTGTACCTTTCACCACATCGTTATCGTACTCCACATCGCTGATAGAAATTGCATGTGACTTTCCTTTGTCTTTAGCCTTATGATTTTGTTGACGTCGGCCATCATCATCAACCCTTGGATTTGGGTATTGATTGTCATAATGCCCCATCTCCTTGCACTTGAAACATTGAAGTGTAGTAGGTTCATTCTGTGTATCCCTTCCTTTGTTTGCATCATTAGACATCTTCTTCCAATTATCACGGCATTCAAATGCCCGATGACCTTCTTTTCCACATTTAAAACATTTACTTGTCCCTTTAAGACAACTCCCTCCATGTTTCATTCCACACTTTGAGCATAAGGAAAAGCTCATCTTCTTTTCTGTGTGCTCTTTAGATTTTTCTTTGAATTCCATCTTCCTCTTCTTATCAAACCCATGTGACTGATGGGTTACTCCAATCTCCATCTCGACTTTGAGAGCACATCGAACGATTTCCTCGTAGCTATTGAAGTCCCTTATGGCTAACGCCCTTCGAAGACTTGGTTTTAAGCCACTAAAGAATCGATCGATCTTACTCTCAGGTTGGATAATAATACCAGAAGCGTACCTTGCAAGTCTTGTAAAATTTGCTTCATAGGTACCAACAGATTCATCATCCCTTTGCTTCAGTTCAAGAAACTCTTTATCCATCTTTGTTCGGAGATACGAGGGAAGTACTTATTGAAAAATAAGTTCTCGAACTCGTCCCATTCCAAAGACTCAATTTCATCCCTTTGCCTCGTATTCTTAACAAGATTCCACCATTTATCAGCATCTCCTTCCAAACGATACACTGCTAGGATGACTTTATCATGCTCAGAACATTGAAGAACTGAAAATATCTTTTCAGTAGTACTAATCCATTGTTCAGCAACTAATGGATCAGTAGACCCGCTGAAAGAAGGTGGATGCTGCCTCATGAAGGATTCAACAGAATGTTGCTCCCTCCTTTGCTCGTTTGGAAATCCTGCATGATTCATAGCCTGAGAAAGTTGTGTGAGCATGGCTACAAGATTTTGCATTCCAGCTCCCATATCGTTTGTTTGCTCAGGGGGACAATCATTGCATTGCCCATCGCATTCCGCATTAACACGGTTCCTTCGGGTTCCAGCCATTGACTAAAACCAAGAAGAATAGTGTGAGCAACACTAATCATAATAGGAAACCACATAATTCAAGAATTTTTTTTTTCATGCTTATGGTCTTATCCTAGGATATTCATGGCCATTTCTAAGATTGTGTTCTATGCTTAGATTTATCCTTAGGGTTCTTACTAAGGCTTTCACATCCTAGTTTCCAAAGGTTGACTATAACTTTCCTCTGATACCAACTATAACGACCCATACTTTACATACATTTTTAATACTTCAAAAATTGAATCACACTTATTACAACATATGATAAAACCACAAAGGACCGTATAGGTATAGTGTCTTTAGAAACTGGGAATCATAAACAACTGGTTCATAAATCTTCTACAGTGTCTCCCATTTATTTCATCATATCTAAGGTCCCTTTTAGCATATTCTACTTAATATCCATCTTCCTGACCTGGGAAAAAGAAAACATAAAAGGGCGAGCTCAAATTCTTGGCAAGGGAAAATAAAGGAAATAAAAATCATATCATATCTTTTTGAAAATCAAAACCTGCAAAAGAGATCATAATATCTTAACATGGAATAAATCATAGAAGTGAAAATGAGATCCCCATAAAACTTGAAACTTTGTGGCATGCACACATAATCATGGAAAATCATTTCTTGTTAGTCATGACTCATTGCCAAGACTATCTTAGTGGACAAAGTCCCTTTCTGAACCGAGTTCACTCCTCGTTTCAGTCCTGTATCACTGAACCGAAATAACCTTCCGTTCCAGCCATGTCTATCTCATGAGATATAAAATCTTTACCCAATGCATTGGAGGGAGATATAGGTCCCACCCATCTTATAATGAATCCTTTCTTATGTGTGCCACATAATCATAAAACATACATCATCGCATAACACATGTAACAAAAATGGGATTCTTGAAACATCATGACATCATAAAACAATTCATATAAGATAAAGGAATTCATAAAAATATTTCCATCACAACATAATCAAATCTATGTAATAATAGGGATAAAAACAGAACCCTTTTATTATCTTAGATGGAAAATAATTTTGATAAAATACTTGAACTCCATTCTTGAGGAAAATATCCTTTCTACTTCAAAAACATTTTTCCTTTCATAACATGTCATACGACTTTAAAATAAAAGAAGTTGATTAAAAATAAAATTGATAACTTGTAAAGGAAGCTTCTTGGAAATAATGTTTTAAAAATCCATCCATGCCGTATAAGTTAAAAAAAACATTCTTCGTACTTTTGTCGAAAAAGTCAAAAAGTACCTCGTACGAAAAAAGATTCCTTTCATACATATTACTAAAAACTCACCGAAGGGTAAAAATGGATTTAAACAATTGTAGGTGGATGGAAATAATATTACATATTGATGAAACATGGATGTGGATGATAAAATACACCCCAATGAATACTTACGAATAAACAATCTCGGATAAAAATGAGATTGTGATATTTCCCTTACCTTAGGTCCGATTTGCTTTGTTCGTGTCTGAAGCTCCTGTATAATGGTTTAAATAATGTTATTGACTTATTCCAGAATCATACATACTGATATGATATCATATATGGTCATATTATTAGCTTCTTGTTAGTAATATTTCATTGTTACTTGTTACTCGGGTCTTTATAACTTTTTGTTCTTATGCTTGTTTTGTCGAATAAATTCTTATTCTTATCTTTAGGTTATAGGTAATTCATTTACAGAATGGTATTAGTGTAGTATATACCATATTCATTCATTCAATTCATTTATATAATCATTATGAAATGAAGATCATGTAGAACGAGTCGCATCACATCGTGGAGACGGTATTCCGTACGTACGCACGACTGATGATATCGTTCCTATGATCGTGGAATTGTATTGGAGTATATATATATTATTTCAGTATAAATATTACTTCATAATAATCATATATAGTTACTCATTACACCATTATACCCATCCTTGTAAGGTGATGGTGGAAAATAGATTACTCCACGGCGTGGATACGGTATTCCGTACGTACGCACGCGCGGTGATTTCATTTTTCCGTAGGATGGATAGAAGGTGAATTAGGGTTGTTTCATATTTATAATAACATATCAGTATGTAAGTAATAATGATTTTATTACTTTATCATGAAACAACTAAAGAAGAAGAAGTTGAAGAAGAAAGAAATTGAAAAGATCGGTAATGGATATTACCTCTTCTTTGGAACGCCTCTTTGAATCCTCCACTTAAGGGACTAAGATTGGTCTTTGGAGAAGACCAGGACCTCTAGGATTATTCTAGGGAAGTGGAGAGGAGAAAATGGCAGGGGGATGGCCGAGCTTGAGTGCTCAATTTGGTGTTAGGAGGAGGGGGAGGAGGTGCCCTTTTATAAGGGAGGAGAGGGGCACCTTAGGAATATCTCAAAATATTATTTTATATTAAAGTCAAAATCGGTTTATAATGGTTCCAAAGGGTCTTATTTCGAAGCTAAAGTTGGGATGGGTCGAAATACTATCAACCAATAGGATTTAGACAAGTTTAGGGTATTATTTTAACCTTATCAATTAGATTTAACTCTAAGTTAATTAATTTAACTTTTACCGTGTCTTTTTGTTTTCTTTCACTATATGGTTAATACACTTACTATAACATGCCAAACGAACCCCAAATTGGTTATTATTAAAATATATATCCTTATATAAGTCATTTGGCCGAACCTTAGATTTTTAGGAATAAAATAACAATTAATAATATAATATTTGATTTAAAAACTATTTTGTGTCAAATTTGACACTATTTGATATATGATTTTTGTGAAAGTCATAACAGAATTATATGTTCTAACCAAGTTGATTAAATCAACATTAATATATCATAGTAACCTAGAAAATTAGTGGAATGCATAAAAAGTCTCAAATTACATTTATTTTGGTGTTTATAACATCAATTATGTCAATATTTCATTAATAAGATAATTACTGCATCATCATTGTGTCATAAATAAATTAAATTATATAATGTCTAAAAATTACAAATAAAATACCCTTATGTAGGAAATCTTTTTAGCTTTCTAATGAATCTTTATAGTCGAATTTATCTTATTTATAACCCCATATTAAAAATTATTTACTTATTAACCTTTGATTTTAACTATTTTAACCCTTCTTTAAATAAATTAATAATAAATGTCCTAATCTAATCCAAGTGGGCCTAAATGGTCATATTTTATTCCTAAGTTTGTTTTTGGTCGAATTACACTTTTCCAATAGAATTAGGACATGTGTTAGGGTAATATTAATATCATATTTACCCTTAGTTACCCTATTTACTATTAACCGCGGTAAAAATAGTAAAAAGTTACTATTCACCAAAAAATTATTTTCATCTCATTGAACCACATTTTAGTCATTGATATTAACCGTGTCCCTCGGATTTTTGAAATTCCATTCACAGAAGCGGTAAAATTAAGTTTTATGCAAAATTCAGTTTTTAACCTACCACTTAGTGGTTTCACTATTCATCAAAAATTGAAAGTTTTCAGAAAAATACCAAAATTTCACCCCAGGCTAATTTCGATAATCTGAGTCCAAAAATGAAGTCCATTTTGAAAAATAAAATTTATAAAATTTCAAGAAGTGGTTATTACTATTCATAACGGCTTGTTTTAATAGCATATTGTTGTTTAGTGAAACTCGGTATTGCGTACGACGCAAGCTATCGAGGAAGGTCGCGATTGCGTGTAAAGCAAGCCAAGCAAGTGTTGTGTAGAAAAAGATTCCTTTGATGATTTATATAACATAAAAGTCTCGGGTGTTACAACATTTCTATCAATCCTATAATTAATCATATAATAACAATGACATGCATAATGTAATTCATAATAATGGAATGAATAATTATTGATATCTAAAAAACAACATCAATTTCAAGATCATGTCATTGAAATAAAATCAAGGCCTTGTGCTAGGACATCATAATATATGTGTAAGGACTTAGCCAAACCCTAATTTATTACGTCCAATGAGACCTAACAATTAATTTAGGTGATATTCCACTATATTCACATATTATGTCCAGTAAATGAATCATTTTTGTTAATAATACAAGACAATAAATATTGATTAAAATAATAAATGATTTATTGTATTTGAAGAACTTGTCATATGAAATATCAATTCATTCTCTAGTCAATTTTATTATTAAGAATAAAAATAAAAATTTGAATAGTATCATTTGATTACCACCTCATCATGTTATTTATCAATGTTTTTTTGACAAATATAAAAATATTAATTTGATATTAATTGAATATTTCATTGGGGAAACATAATATTTATATCGAAAATAATTTATAAAATATAAAAACTATAAACATAATAATGAAAATATTTTCATTGAATATAAAATTTTAATATTATAATCTAATATTCAATTAATTTACGTTTTATGATAAACTTAATTTTTTTCATTCCATATATATAAAAGAAAATTGCTTTCAAAATTTATTATTGAAATAATATTAGTACATTTTTCCTAATACAACTCAATGATTCTTTTTAAGAAATATTTTAAAAACAAAAAAATTAGTAAAAATGAGTTAAAAAATAATTTGGAGAAAAGAAAAACATGTTTTTAATTTTTTTTACCAAATATGAATATAGTAGCGAAAAATTCCATAGATTGGAATTAAAAATAATAAATCCCGAATAATGATGAGATAGTGAAATAACCCTTACCTCATTAATTTTTTTAACAGGAATCCCCATGTATAAAAAAATTCAAATTAATGATTAAATACCATCAATATAAATATATCCATGATATAATTTATTATAGTTTTATTTTAATTGCCACAAAAAATAAAAAAGTGGTGAATATTACATATATCACATAAATGTAAATATTATTTGAGAAACACAAACATTATATTTTTCTTCCTTCCAATGCAATAAAAATTCATATATTATAAATAATTCTTTAATATTCACTTGTTCGATAACAATATGGATATATACTATACCATGTATTGTTTATATATAATTTTTTCACCCTTGTATTATAAATTCCATGTAGGAATCACTATTTCCGTTGGTAACAACTTCTTTTTCCATGTATGTTCTGATTTGGCAGTGTAGATCCATATAATTTTATCATGGATAAATCATATCTGAAATATTAGTAATTTTATAAATATAATTTATATTAAATATATATATATTTACAATCATATATAATGAAATAGATTAAAAATAAATTACACTATTAATAGGGATAATAGTTTATACAAACAGATAATTTTCTTCCTCACTTTCCATTTGATTGAACAAAAGAAAGATGAAAAATAATTAATATTTTATGAATCATAGTTTTTTATAAATATCATATATTCTCTTTGGTTTCATTTTTTGAACCACCCAATTAAATGTGTGATGAAAAATGAACTACATCGTTATGTGGCGATGATTAGACTTATGTATGCATTAAAGATGTTTTATGAAAATTTATGATATTAAATAGATGTAATGTTGTTATACCATAATAAAAATTAAATATCATGATATTTTGGATATTATAGTTATAATTTGAGGATTGTTACACCATAATAAGTGGAAGAAGAAGAAGAAGAAATAAAAATGAAATGGTTAGTAGACCTGATTACTTATTATTTGGTGGAATCCCATTAGATATTATCTTCAGGTATATAAAATTGAAAGTTTGGATTGTTAAATTCTTTAGTAAATCTAATATATTTGTTTATAAATGAAATTTTCATGTTTTTTTATCAATATTTCTCAATTTGTTATAATTATATCAAAGAATAACTGTCCTTTTAAAATTGTGGGGAAGTGAGCTCCTATAATTTCAGAAAATTAAAATTAATATTAATTATTTATCAGGTTTGTATCACCCAAAAATTATATATTTAAATGATAATGTTAATCTATGTCTAAATATTTTAATATGACAATTGTTTCCCATGTTTATTATGTTGTTTATCACATTTCATTTTCTTACCCCCATTATATATTTTGACAACTATCATACCATTAAATTTTTATACTATTTACTGAAAAATAATGGTACAATGAAATTAGAGAAGTAACATTAGTGGAATTTTCTATATTTCATTAACTATATCTCATTGATTTGGACAAATAAATAATTTTTCTTAAAATTCTATATAATTTAAAAGAAATCATTTATTATTAAATATCATTTTTTTCATTAATCATAACTACATAGTAAATTGACTTAAATAATATAAATAAAATCAATTGATTTAAAAAATAAAAATATCCAAAATATTTCATGATAATATTTTAAATTCATGGATCGGTTATTTTATCTCAAATTATAGTTGTTTTATTATTTTATGTATCATTTATTTTATTTTTCCATTAATTAAAAAAATTACTGCATTATCATTTTGTAAGAGTTCAATACAGTTATTTTTCATTCATATTTATAAAAATATTATTATTAGGAATAAAAATAAATTAAATTCCCAAATAAAATTCATATTAATAATTATCCTATATATAATCCAATATTATAAATATTCTAGTTAATAATAAAAAGAGTATGACATGTTTTTCCTTTCATGAAATTAAATATTCTAAACGTCTTAAATTAATCTATACTTCCATTAAATTCGATATCACCAAATCATGAATTATTAAGAGTTAAATGTATAAATCAGATAAGAATAATTAAATTGTTATGACAATTTTCTAGACATTTCATTTAATTTTTAACTATCATTGCATGATTTGCTGATTACTAGGGTAAAAAATACTAAGGATAGTAATCATATTGATCAAAAGTAAAAGTAAAATATTTATATATATAGACATTATGAATAAAAATATTAAAATCATATGAAAAAATATATAATATTTTTTGAATATTATTTAAAAATAAATCATAAACATGCGACGAAAATAGTTCGTTAGAAAAATTACCTTTTAATTTTTAAAATGATTTATAATAAATTCAACCAATAAAATCATTCCAACAAAATTAATAGGAGTAATAATATTATTAATGAAACAAAAAAAACATTGAAACCATTTTAACCTTATATTTATCAATGAAAATGGTGGATAAAAAAATAATGTTCTAAATAAAAATCGTTATTTTTAAATATTAACTGGAAAATAAATTTTATCAGAGAAATAAAAACATTAAACCAAACGATTTTTTATATATACTAAAATAAAAATTATAATATTATATACTTATAATATATTATATATATTCCATTATTTAATTATAATATTTTCTCTATATTAATTATTTACATAAAAATGTATTTTTGAGGGGTAATAACTCTACTATAAATTGAGTACTTTATCATATTCATTATTGAAGACATTTTTATAGAGTATATCCTTTATATAAATATTTCATAATTATGTTAAAAATATTTATACCCTCTAACTTAACAGTATGGTTATAATGGGTTGTTGAACTTTTAAAATTCTTTTTGTATACACTATCAAACATATTATCCTTTTAAAACATTAGTGATGTAAGAATGAAAAAATAATAAACGAATTTAATTCATTATAAAATCCTAAAATATTGTGGTGTTACTTTAACTTATATAATATGTGATTAATGTATAAAAATCTATTGAATATGAAATTAAACTTTTTAAATATAGTCATGTTACAATATAAACACAAAAATATATTGCATTCTAACAATTTAATGTAGAACTTTTTAATAAATGGTTTGAAAATTGAAAATACCCTTCATAAAATCCCACACCATGCGAATTGTTAATGAAACATATTCCTTATATGAGAGAAATGTATGTACAATTTCATCTAGAAAATTCACATAACTAGGTTTCCAATTAGGAGAACATATGTGGTAAATAATCATATATATGTGAAAGATTAATGTAATTACAAAATATTGAAGGATGGGTATAAATTCTCTTATCATAATTTTGAGAATGAAAAAAGAATTTCCAACAACTACAAATACATAAAATTGTGATGATCATAATTTCCATTTATTCATTGGATATGATGGAAATATGATAACATTATTATGTCAAGATCATATAAATGGAGTTGACTACCAACTCAACAAATTTGAATAATAACAAAAAAATTATGGCATGCTATATTTCTACATCAATCAAACAATTTCATATAGTCAAAGTTATTCAATAAGTTTTGACATCAACTATTGATAATTGAAATGAATATATAATATGATTTTTTAGTCCTAATGTAATAAAATTAACATTAAATAGATCATTAGCTCATTAATAGATTAAAAGGTCACTCCACTTCTCTCTATATATTTTCCAAGAACAAAATTGTTATTTCCTTCTATTAAAAACATCAAATGTTCAATATAAATAATTCCTTTAATATTTATCCAGAATAATTGTCCAATATATGTATTTCCAAATTCTATGACAAAATAATTATAAGTATGGTCATTATATTTTCAAACAAAACATAAAATTAGATTCCAAAATAAACCTATTGTTGATATTATTGTATCGTTCCAAATATGTGAAAACCTTAATTCCCATAAAACCATAATTAAAACACTCATGCCTCTAAATATAATATAATAGGTTTTTCAGACTAAGGGAAACCCCTCTTATGATATCAATCTCTATCAGCATTAAACTGTGGAAATTGTGGATATATAACTTCTCCGAGCCAAAGATATCCCGAGAGGAAACATAGTCAGATCCCTCATTCCCCTCCCACCAGTTTTGAGTGACTCTGGTAATGCTTCCAAGCCTCCCATGATAGTAGTAGATAATGTATTCTACAGACTAGGGTGTCGTACCTTGTCTTTGAAGCGCATTAAAAAACTGCATGGAATCAGTTACCACCTCTACAAGCTCCAGGCCCCCTTTGCCTACAAGATAATAGTCTTGAACACAAAGTATTGGCCTCTTCTTGCGACGATGTCCACTGACCTAGGAGTACTGTGAAATCTTGGACAATTGAGCCATTGCTGATATATACAAGCCCTCCGACCTACTTTTCACCTGCAATGAATGATCCATCAGTGTTCATCTTCAAGCCTTGCGTAAGGTGATGCCTACTAACTTAGTTACCAGAGGAGACGTTAATTCTATCCTCATTAGAAGGAGTACCATGCATGATCTGGTGTAGGGTGGGAGAATCCTGCCACATGCTAAGATCCATAGTCATGTCCAGTAGATGATTTTGAGTTCTAATGATAATTTCACACACCTAAGTTCTAACCCATTCATGAAGCAACTAGTTCTGCGCCTACCAGAGACTCCAGCACCAAGAATGAATGACCAATGTGTGCACCCTCCTATCATTCCCCTATCTCCACATTCAAAGAAAACAGATAATGGGAAAAGGATGGTCATCTATTACTAGAATGTTGAACACTGTAATTTCATAGAAGAACTTCCACACCCCTACCGCCGATTCACTCCCAAAAAACAAGTGATCTGCGTAGTCCTCCATATTTCGACTACAATAACCACATATTGACTCCATTCTAAACCAACATCGTTCGATGTTCTCATCTATGGGGAGTTATTTTTTAAGGATTATACAAAGTAATAAATTATATTTTTGGGGATTTTTTTCACCACAGTGCCACATTTAACTCATTACCTACATCCCGAGTGAAGGAGACTCTCTGATAATCTTTGGTCCGTAAAGAACCTAACTGAGTCGAAGTGAACACAAATTTTTTGGGGGTAGAGTCCAGTCCAATGACCTGGAAGATATCATGTTGGTTGCTATTCAAAAACATGTTGGATAATATTGGATATAATTTTACCTCTTTAATGGAAATATCTATGACTGAACACCAAAGGTACCCTATAGTCTCCCCACTCCAGTTATAATGCCAAAAAGAATCTTCTCCAGTCCACACAATCCATTGCAATAGGGTTTGTATTGTAGAGACCAAAAACAATACATACATGTACATTACATTGCTTTTTTGGAACACTTAATACATAATAAAAACACACACCCAAGGACCATAACAGTTTAGTGTCTTTGGAAACATGGAACATATTCTTATAATCACGATGAAACATCTTCAACATCTCCCATAAAGATCTTCCCCTTTTGTTTTCTAACCAGAAAAATTTCTTTATATCTAGGGGAAATGAAAGAATATAAAGGGTTAGCTCAAATTCTCAGTAAGGGTAAACATGGAGAATAGAAAATAATCAATAAAAATTTGAAAGTAAAAACATGAACATAAAATTTAAACATCAAAATCATGAGCAATGTCATAAAAAATCGGAGTACATAAGGCATAGATCATAAATGAAATTAAATAATGATAAAATTTCATGGTAATAAAAAATGTAATTGTTGAAAATGATTAAGGACATGATATGATTTCCATATTATCCAAGGCATTACTTCCAATACCATCATCGTTGACGAAGTCTATTACTGAACCGAGTTTACCACCCGTTCCAGCCCTATATTACTAAGCAAAATTTACTTTCTATCCCAGCCATGTCTATCCCATGATATATAAATCTTTACCCAACTCATTCTAGGGTGATATAGTTTCCACCCATCTCTTATTGATATCATTCTTACATGTGCCACAAAACATTCATAAATCATTCATCATAACCCAAATAAAAAAATGGGTTTCATAAACATCATCCCTTCATGACATAATCCATATAAAAAAATGGATATCATTTCATAATTACAAATAATAAAACTATTTAAATAATAGAAACATTATACTTGAAACATAAACATATAAATAATGTCATCATATATGGAAAATAGTTTTGATAAAACACTTGAAATGAATACTTGAGGAAAATATCCTTTCTTCTTCAAAATCATTTTATTATCACAAAATTTTATGTAATTATAAAAGAAAAGGATTTTGTTGAAAATAATCATGAAATATTATAGAATAATATTCATGTAAATAAGGTGTTATAAAATTCTAAAAATCCATTCACACCGTATAAGTTAAAAAACATTCTCCTTGTACTTTTTACCAGAAAAGCCCAAAAGTACCTCGTATGGTAATCAAAAGAACGAATCCTTCCACACAATGTGGTAAAAGTCAAAAAGTATAAAAATGACTTTAATCATACATGTTATAATAGTAAATAGTATTAGAAAATTTATTATAAAAATTGGACATGGATGATAAATTTAACCACAGTAAATACTTAAATATAATGAATCTGGAATAAAAATGAGATTGAAAAATTATCCCTTACCTTAAGTCCAATTTCTTCTTTACATGCCCTAAAATATTTTATAATGGGTTTAAACATGTTATTAACATGTAACAAAACCATAATAATATTTATGATATCATATATGATTCACTTATGACATTATATTACTCGTTCTTTTGTCAATTCAATATTAAAACAGCGTTTTGGGTTAAAACGTTTCATTTATCCTACGTGTTTAGAATTTTTTTTCTTGATATAATTACATATATATTTATCTAATTACTTATAGAATGTAAAAAATAAGATATATATAATATATATTTTGAAGATAATATATATAATAGATCGATAAAAGGAATGAAATACACCGTTCATGGAGACGACCATCCATACGTACGCATGAACGATATTTTCGTTTCCTAATTAAATTGAATGGAAGTAAATGACACACATATATATATATATTAATCCAGTTGCATTATTATGTAATATTTTTCATGATTAATTATTATATATACTTTATAATCATTTTGGAGTGGTTAACATGGAAAATGAATCTCATCGCATCATGGAGACGGTAATCCGTACGCACACACGAGCGATGATATCATTACCATAATTATTGAGTTGAATTTTAGTGGATGATATATTATTTAATATTTCTTATCATGTAATAATAACAATATATAGTTATTATTTACACCATTA
The DNA here is from genome assembly GCA_963277665.1 of Viscum album. NCBI lineage: Eukaryota > Viridiplantae > Streptophyta > Magnoliopsida > Santalales > Viscaceae > Viscum > Viscum album. The sequence continues at coordinate 1,457,389,471 of OY728161.1, forward strand.
TAACCATACAAGTAAGGTGGTGGTGGAAAACATATTACACCACGGCGTGGAGAAGGTATTCCAGACGTATGCACGCGTGGTGATTTTTTCCCGTAGGATGGATAAAAGGTAAATATGGTTGTTTCAAATTTTTAATAACATATAATTATATTAGTTAAACTGATTTTATTACTTGATAATTAAAAATCTAAATAAGATAATGTAGAATAATAAAGAAACTTGAAAGAATCGGTAGAAGAGCTTACCTCTTCTTCAACGTGCCTCCTCTAATCCTCCTATTAGGGAACTAAAGATCATCTTTGAAGAAGACCATGACCTCTAGTATGTTTATAGGGAATTGTAGAATAGAAATGGGTATGGGTTTCCAAGAATTAAGGCTCAAAATTGTGTGAGGATGAGAGGGATTAGGATCCCTTTTATATGAGAAGAGAGGGGCACTTTTGGAAACCTCAAAAATATTAATTAATAAAAAATTCAAAACCCACCTAAAAACCTCTAAAAATGACTCTATTTGAAGTTGAGTTGACATAGAGTTGTCATATAATCATCCAATAAAATTTATACATTTTGGGAATTTATTTTAAACCTTATCAACATGATTTATTCTAATTTAATTTATTTAATTTTATTTGTGGTAACAAGATTCTAAATATTAAATTGTTAAAAATAATTACTAATGTGTTGTTTATTTTTAATAATTTGATATATTATGAAATTTTCGACCATATAAATTTAAATTTATATTTTTAATACAATTTTGTGATTTTTAAACAATTTAAATATATTTTATTTTTATAAAATTACAATAGTGTAAATTTTGTCAGTATTCATTTATTTAAATTTAAGTAAAATCCACACAGAGGATATATTAGATAAAAATTATTTAATAGATTAATAACATGTCATATGTATCTAGAAAATTCTTGGATCACATTAAATAGTTCATATAATATTTATTTTTATATTTTTAAAACCATTTATTTGATATTTGAATCAATAAAATAATTAATACATCACTATTGTGTCATCATTAATGATTATTATTTAATCGATAAAAATTAATAATAAATTCACATGATTTATATAATTTAATTATATTTCTAGAGGCTATTTATGTTTAAAGGTTTATGAAGTTTATCACTAAATTTAAATAATTACACTTATAAAATTTAAGAGAGTGACATGTTGTCACTTTCTTTGGTTTTAATAATAATTACATCATTTTAATGGTAAAAAATCAATGAAATGAATCTATTAAGAAAATTAGGTGATATGGATCGATATGTATTCATCCAATATTTTTTTTAGGTGTTATTGAAATTTTATAATATTATATTTACCCTTAATTATCTGATATACCTTTAACAGCGGTAAATAATCTTTACCGTAGTTACTATTCATACTGCATACAATTAAAAAGTATCATATTAAAATAATTTTCACCTACTAATTAAATATATGGAATCAACTTTCCATATTCTAATCATATAAGATTTTGTATTTAATTTAAAATTAATCCCACTGTTGAAATAAAGGGTTTTAAAAGTTAAAACGTTGCAAAAGATTGAAATGTTTTTATCTATGAATTTAGTGCAAAATTAAAGACAATGAATTAAAATATATTTAATGGTAAAAATATATTCCATTAATACTTTAAAACTATTAAATATTATACTTTAACCATATCATTAATCTCGATGAATTTTTTTAATTAAAATTTTGCATATTTTACTATTCATAAAAATATGAGGGTTATTAGAATAATGTAAAAATTTTATCCAATATAAATTTTTATGTCCTTATTCAAAATAAGAAGTTTAATTTGTCATATTTAACGTATAAACTTTTCAAAAATTAGATTTAAAATTGGTGTGCCATCAAAAGGCGACAAAACTGCATTTTTTAAAAAATAATTCATTTATACGAAAAATTAATTTTGTTCTCGTACCATGTTCTAGAATATGTGTAAGATGAATGATAATGTTATAAAATTATAAATGTGGTTTATACTATTCATAAATTCTATTTCATAATATTATTATAACAATATATCATTTTTTAGTGAAACTCAGTATTGCGTACAACACACGCTATTGAGGAAGGTCTCCCTTACGTGCAACACAAGCCAAGAATAGTTTTTGTGTATAATACAAGATAATTAAGTGTTGCATATAGCTCAAGATAATTTTGGTTTACCATAAAACACAATACTTTATTTTAATTAAAACTAATATTTTTCAAAAAAAATTTGGGTGTTACATTCTACCCCCATTAAAATGAATATCGCCCTCAAAATTCATCGGGGTTATAAATGGTTTACTACTTGAATGTATCTTTCATAGAAACCCACATTGTAAAATGAAATACTAAAACTTAATTTTAAAAACTAAAGTATGAAACGCAACTGTTACCCAGATTAACTCATCACTGGGATTCCACAAAGTGAAACATAGGTGAAAATATGGATATGGAAGAAAAATATAATCATCATGTTCTGATGAAGAGTGGTAGAGAATGTGGCTATGAAAAAGCCAATAATAACAATGCCATAAATTTTTGACGATCTAAAGTACCTTCTGATTCATCAGATATGAGGGTACTAGGACAACATTTTTGGTTTTCAAGATGATTTCCCTAAAGTTGATGAATTTTTCCATAAGGACAAATACTTACTTGATTTCAGTGTAATATCGTCATTGCTCATTCCATGAAAAAATTCCACTTCATCTCTTATTTAATGAAATGATGTTGAATTGGTCCTTCTTGAAATTTTAGCAGTTCATGTGATAGAATGATTGGACTTTTCGTATGTCTCAAACAAAAGTTTAGCATAAGTTATCATATATAAATAAGATCATATATGGTCATATTAATCGTATAAGGTTCTGAAAAATGACATATACTTCATCTATCATACCACTTAATAAAATATAACTAATTTCTACTAACCAAGGATTTTCTTATAGGCCAGTGGTATGTGACAATACCTGTCACACTTCATTTGTAGGTTCCATTTCTGCATCCTTGTCCAACGCGACGGGTTGTCGCCCATCCTATGGGTTGTCCTTTTTCAAAAAATATAATATCAAAAAGTTATATCCTTAAAGAATACTATATGATTTCCAGATTAATCCATTCTAATCTTTTGTCTTATCCAAAATACTTTTTCCCAATATCATAGTATAATGAAAAAGATTACTAGATAGGTCATATACAAAGCATGTGATTACCATCATTTATCCCCCATATATCATAAGATATATTTCTTTGGTTATATTCCAAACTTTTGAATACCATTATAATGTATTCTCTTGATGGATGAGTTACCATAGAACCTTAGTGAGAACCTGAATGCTATCACCAGTTAACTCCTTCCACAAACAAAAATCCCAAAAATTCTATATACTCAAATCATGATATCACTTTTTCCTTATACCAGTCATAAGCTCATTAATAATTTCCAATATATTATTTTTATCTTATCCCTTAATTATGAACATATGAACTTCTTTAAAAATATATCTGAATAACCTTTCATGGTTACCGGTACCATTAAACATATTCTTTCAAATAATTCAGGAAAAAAATAGTGTAACAATCCATTGTTGTTTCATTATTCCATAGTACCATTAAATTACCTATACTACATAACTCATGATTTACAATCATTCAACTACCATCTTGAAACATTGACTGAGATTAATCATTTAATTCCTCAACAATTCTTTCATCCCATATATCATTTGTAGTCTCTTCATCATCATCAACATAAATAAAAATCACACATCCATGCTTATTCTCTTCATAATATTTTCACGTTGGTAATTATTTTTTATAATGCCTATACATTGCATATTTAAATCTTTTAACGGTTGTTGATGTATTAGAAATACCATTATCCTTTTCCATGGTGTTAACTGAACCTTTTCCATTGCAATTATTGGATTTGTGTCCCTCTTTTCCACACCAAATGCATCTTCCAGTTCCTTTGAAAGATTCTCCCTGATGCATCTTACGACATGAATTTCATGATGGAAATTGAACTTTCATTCCTCAATGATCATTATAAAAGTCCATCTTTCTCTTATTAGCCGAGTCAGGAAACATACCAAGTATGAGACTATTAATAATATTAATAGATTTTTAATTATGCATAATAATGATGTTTAGTGTTCCAAATCACATTTCATTTGGTTTCTCATGAAGAATATCATTCCATTGTCTATCATATCCTCCATTATCATGAATCTTATTATTTCCATAAATTTTCTAAAACACAAAAACGATAGTTTTAGAGGAAAAACTAATTCTAGGAAAATATAATAATCAAGGGGGTACATTCAATCACTAACATGTTTGGTTTAATCCTATGTTATTCATGATCGTTATCATAATTCTAGGACTGTAACCTATACTTATACATAACCCTAGGGATATCCCTAGACATACCTTAGAAATATCTCTAGAGATCTCACTAATTTTTTCACATCCTAGTTTCCAAAATTTGACTAATCTTTTTCTCTGATACCAACTACAGATTCCCAAAGCTTGACATACATGGATGTTACATTACTTTTGCAAAATACTAAATACATAACAAAAATAGACACCCAAGGACCGTAACTGTTTAGTGTCTTTGGAAACTTGGAAGATACTATTATAATCATGGTGAAAGATCTTCAACCACTCCCATAAAGATCCTCAATTTTTTTTCTTGCCTAAGACCTTTCTTTATATCCTGGGAAAAAGATAACATATAAAGGGTGAGCTTAAATGCATAGTAAGGGTAATCATGGAAAACATAATACAATCCATAAACATTTGAACGTAAAAACAGGAACATAAAATTAAAATATCAAAATCATGAGCATTGTCATAAAACATTGTAGTGCATAAGGCATAGATCATAAATGGAACATTAATCATGACAAAATGTCATGGGAATAAAAAATGTAATTTTGGAAAACCATTGAGAACATGATATGATTTCCATATTAGCCCAGGAATTGCTGTCATGACCATCATCGTGGACGAAGTCTATTACTGAACCGGGTTTACTAGCCATTCCAGCCCAGTATTACTGAATGAGAGTCACTTGATTTTCCAGCCATGTATATCTCATGAGATATAAATCTTTACCCAATGAATTGGAGGGATATATAGTTCCCACCCCTCTCATATTGGAGTCATTCTTATTTGGGCCACAAAACAATCACAAATCATTCATCATAACCCAAAGAATAAAATGGGTTACATAAAGATCATCTCTTCATAAAATAATCCATATAAAACAAATGGATATCATTTCATCATAAAAAAATCAAGCCATGTAAATAATTGATCCATTATATTTGAAACATAAATATGATAAATAATTTCATCTTAGATGGAAAATAGTTTCGATAAAACACTTGAAATGAATTCTTGAGGAAAATATCTTTTCTTCATCAAAATAATTTTCTTTTAACAAAAAGAAATATATTTATAAAAGAAATGATTTTATTGAAAATAATCATGAAATATTTTAGAATTAGCTTCTTGGACATAGTTTGTTATAAAATTTTAAAAATCTGTTCATGCCGTATAAGTTAAAAAACATTCTCCTCGTACTTTTTACCGGAAAAGTCAAAAAATACCTTATATGGTAAACATAAGAAATATTCCTTCAATAAATTTTTGGAAAAGTAAAAAAGGGTAAAAATGACATTAATCATACGTGGACGAATATTAAACACTTTATGGACACATTTTAAAAAAGATGGACATGGATGATAAATTTAACCCCAGTTAATACTTACATATTAGCAATCCTGGATAAAAATGAGATAGCAAAATTATCCCTTACATAAGGTCCAATTTCTTCACTCCATGTTCGAAACTCCAGTATAGTGGGTTTAAACATATTATTAACTTGTAACAGAACTATAATAATATTTATGATATCATATATGATTCACTTATGACATTATATTACTCATTCTTTTTCCATTTCCATCTTAAAGAAGCATATTGGGTAAAATCATTTCATTTATCTTATGTGTTTAGACATGATGTTCTTGATATCATTACATATATCAAGATTGACTTAATTCTAGAACATAAAACATGATTTATATATATTATATATTCACAATATAATATATATAATAGATCGATAAATGGAATGAAATACACCATTCATGGAGACGATAGGTCGTACGTACACATTAATATTGTTTTCATTTCCTTATTAAATTGAATAGAAGTAAATGATATATATATACAAAAATCCATTATCATTATTATGTCATATAATTCATGATTTCTTGTTATATATACTTCTTAACCATTCATGAATGTTTAACATGGATAATGAATCTCATCGCATCGTGGAGACAGTAATTCGTACGTACGCACGAGCGATGATATCATTTCTATAATTATTAAATGGAATCAGAGTGGAATAAATAATATCTACTAATTAGTTTCATGTTATAATAACCATATATAGTTATTATTTACACCATTATACCAATCCATGTAAGGTGGTTGTGGACAACAAATTTCACGATAGCGTGGGGACGGTATTCCATACATACGCACGGACGATGAATTCGTTTTATGTAGGATGGATAAATTGTGAAATAGGGTTTGTCATATTTATAATAACATATTAGTATATTAGTTATACTGATTTTGTTACTTTATAATGAAAAAACTAATGAAGGGTAAGTATAAGAATAATGAAACTTGAATGAATCGGTAGAAGAGATTACCTCTTCTTCGACGCGCCTCTTGTAAACATCCTCTTACGGCACTAAAGTTGGTCTTTGAAGAAGAATAGGGCCACTAGTATATTTCTAGGGAAGTGGAGAAAAGAAATTTTCTGGTGTTGGCCAAGATTTAAGAATCAAAGTTGTGTGAGGAGGAGAGGGATGAGCTGCCCTTTTATAAGAGAAGAGAGGGACACTTTTCGAAACCTCAAAAATATTAATTAATAATAAATTAAAAACCCACCAAAAACATCCAAAAAATACTCCATTAGAAGATTAGATGAGATACAGTTGTAATTTCATCAGAAAATTAAATTTATACATGTTGGAAATTTATTTTAAATCTTATCAACTTAATTTATTCTTATTTAATCTATTTCATTTTATTTGTTGTTATAATATTCTAAATTTTAAATTATTATAAATAATTACGTATGTGTTGTGAATTTTCTATAATTGGATACTTTATGACATTTTAGACAATATAAATTTAAAATTATATATTTCAAATAATTTAGTGATTTTTAAATAATTTAATAATATTTTATTTTTATAAAATAACAATTTTAAATTTTGTCAGTATTCATTAATTTGAATTTAAATAAAATCCACATAGAGGATATATTAGATCGAAAATATATAATAGATTCATAAAATTTCTTATTTATCTAAAAAATTCTTGCATCACATTAAATAGTTAATATAATATTTATTTTAATATTTTTTAAAGCATTTACTTGATATTTCAATCAATAAAATAATTTATACATCATTATTGTGTCATCATTATTAATAATTATTTAATACCAAAAAATTATACCTCAATTTACATTTTGTATATAATTTTATTAGATTTCTGTAGACTATTTACATGTGATGTTTTCTGAAGTTTATCAATATAATAAAATTATTACACTTATAAGATATAAGAGAGTAACAGGTCGTCATTTTCGTTGGTTTTAATAATAATTATATCATTTTAATGGTAAAAAGTCCATGAAATGAATCTAATCCAACCCTTAGTTGAAATGGGTAGACTATTATTCTTCTAATATAATTTTTGAAGGTGTTAGGCTAATTTTATAATATTGTTTTACCCTTAATTAACAGATTTACCTTTAACAATGACAACTAAAATTTACCGTAGTTACTATTCATGATTCCTAAAAATAAAAAGCAGCCTATAAACATAGTATGGACATAGTGATTCTAAATATGGAATCAATTTTTCTAAATTAAAAACCCATATGTTTCAGTATTTAATTCAAAATTAATCCCACTGTTGAGAAAATTTGTTTTAAAAGTTAAAACGTTGCAAAAGATTGAAATGTTTTTACCTACGCATTCAGTATAAAATTAATGCTAATCAAATACATTATATTAAATGGTAAAAATATATTCTATTTATACTTTAAAACCATTTAATAATATAATTTAACTCTTTAATATATCTCAAATAAAAAATTTGTTTTTAATTAACATTTAGCATATTTTAACTATTCATCAAAATATGAAGGTTATCAGAATAATGTCAAAAATTTATCTGATGTAAATTTTTATGTAAAAATTAAATAGAAGAATGTTAATTTGTGAAATTGAACTTATAAAATTGTTAAAATTTAGATTTAAAATGGGTGCGTCATGAAAAGTTGACAAAACTGCATTTTTTTAAAAATACATCATTTATACGAAAAATTAATTTTGTTCCCATACCATGTTCTAGAATATGTGTTAGATGAATGATAATGTTATAAAATTAAAGAATGTGGTTAATACTATTCATAACGTCTAGTTCATAATATTATTATTACAATATATCATTGTTTAGTGAGACTCAGTATTGCGTAAACACATGCTATTGAAGAAGGTAATTCTTGCATGAAACAGAAGCCAAGAATAGTTTTTTCTTATAATACAAGATAATACGATGTTGGGTATAGTACAAGATAATTTTGGTGCAGCATACAACACAACACATCAAGGAAATTAAAAATAATATTTCTCTTTAAATCTCGAGGTGTTATATGTATGTGGGGAACTAGGGGTCTGATCTCATCCCCAAAAAGAGAGGTGTGCCCATCCCGTGCTTCCCATCCTTCCTTGTAGCCTTCATGAATGATATTCCCCCATAGGGTATGATGATCAAATGCCTCCCATACCAATGTTTCATGCATACAGGTAAGAATATCATTAAGACTAGTAACATTAATACCACCATCACAAATCAGCCACACCATCCTACGCCATGCCTCCTATTATCTTCTAACCTCTGACCTCAGATCCCATATGAATACTTAATTTACTCTATACATATTACAAATAACTCCATTGGGTATGTTGAAAGATGATAATGTGTGCAACTGGGAGGCTAGAACGATGCTATTGACCAGTGCAATCCTTCCCCCAAAGTAGGGGAAACCAATTCTTCCAGTTGAGGAACCTTTCTTCTATTCTACTAACTGGGGGTTCAAAGTCCCAGATGCAAAGCCTCATAGAATAATTGGGAGCTCCTAGATATATCATGGTAAGCTCTGCTTACTCTATTCCCAGACTCTGACTCACCTTGTGAACCCTTCTTGCAGAGCAGTGGCTCTAGATGTAAAAATTACTCTTAACCTTGTTGATAACCTGTCCGCTCCAATAAATATACTCTTCCAGGATGCGGGTCATACCCCACACATCCTTACTCAATGAATTCATGGAGATAGTAGAACCATCATGCGAACATGATATGAGATACTAATGGGAACTGCCTACTCCTTCTGTATGGGGATATCTCTCCCCAATTAATGCAATCCAGAATAAGGTGGTTAGAAAATCATGGGCCATGATGAAAATAGTTAGAGATATCAGATCCTCTTTCCATAGTCCCCACGTATCATTAATGAAGATGAAAATTTTACCCATAAACATGATCGACATCCATGTAGAACTAATGAAACAAATGATATGATCAGTATTCCATGCAGAGATACTGATACCTTCCAGGACACTACTAATAAACCCTGACTCCACATGATTTTACTCATTACTCATATCAAGCCTTACTTCCTTGATTGACCCACATATTTTGAAGTGGATGTCTCTACTAGTTTTTGGTGCTAGTTCAATGAACCCCTGGATGTAGAATCCCTTCATGAACCCACGTTGTTCTATGCTAATCCATTTAGGTAAAGGGATGGATAAATGAGTATTAATGATAATGACAAGAATATTATAGGGAACATTAAAAATGCTTATCGGCCCGAAGTGCTCCACCGAGGATAGAGACTTGAACTAGGTAATGAGAACCAATATGTTTTCTCATGAAACCCTGGGTAATGAGGCTTGATAAAAATAATCTTGAATTTCCTCGATGATATTCGCTTTCATCCTCTTCTAGCAAGCTCTGTAGAAGCCTCCTGGGAAAGTATCCGGACCTGCCACACCCTCATTATTCAAACACATCATGGAACAATGAATATTCTCCTCTTGAGGGATTTCCCCAGAGCATCTTTATCACAATCTGAATAGTTGGTTTGAATCACATAAAAATCCCCTCACAACCATTAGGTAGCCATTCAGGAACTGTGCTTTGGTACCAACCAAATGTTTGCAAAAGTAGTCACTAGCCATCCTCCCTCCCTTCTTCGTATCATCGGTAAAAGACCTATCCTCCATCTATATGCATAGTTTATCTCATCTGATTCATTTTTTAATTCAGGCCTGTAAATACACTGTGTTTCTATCACCTTTCGTGATCCACTTAATCCTCGCATCCTCCCTCTGCTTACATTCTTTTTTGAGAAGATGTTGGGCATGGATTCTATATTTCCAAAAATATCAACCAATAAAAAATTCATCCCAATCCACATAAATATTCCATTAAATCTTTTCCACATTTATCTTGACTTCTTCCAACTCCCTATCAGACATATTGAAATTATTCAACCATCGGTGAAGCTGGGTTTTAAGCCGCCTAAGATTGACACGCCAACCTATTCAAGTACACCCCTGTGACAGAGCATTCCAATAGTTTCTATCCAATTATGAAAATTTCTATGCCTCTGTACAATGTAGGTAGAAATAAAACTGGTCTCATTGCTCATGCCCAAGGGATAGGGAAACCAGTAGTGGGGTGTGATCCAATACGCCACGTAGTAGATGCACCACCCTTGTATTAAAAAAACTGAAACCTCTTGCAAGTTAGCTAAAAATCAATCAAGACACTTCCATGACATGAGAACGCCCCGTTGGTTATTATACCAATAAAAATGATCTCCCACAAACCCAAGATCCATTAGTCTACGGCCTGCCATGAATTGTGAAAAATCAAGACTATCATTCCTGTTAAAAGGTCATCATCTCTTCTACTTCTTTGTATCAAAAAAGGTGTTTAAATCCTCTCTAATGATCCAAGGTAGGATACTTGGATCAAACACACTGATATCCTTCAATATGGTCCCCCTTTGATGAGAATCACAACTTTCGTAGACGAATGAGAATAAAAAATACTAGGGTTCAATGGTAGCATTCACAGTGGTGAATTGATCCCCTACCTATACTAGATTGACCAAGATTCTACAATGCTAGAAAATCCTTATGTGGTGGTTGGATGGTTCAACATTCATATGGCCTTGAATTTTGAGTTTTGTAGAGAAATCCATGATCCTCTTGGAAGGGTTCATGTTCTCAAGGATGGCCACCCTCAATGCATTATGCTTTAAAATCTCCAACACCGATAAGTCTATATTGACACAAGATCCAATACCCTGAACATTCTAGATAAGGATGATTATCTTTGAGAAAAACTATAACTGGGCATGGCCACCGAAGGTGTGGATTTCTAATAATAGGAAGTCCCCAGTCCTTTTTGTTTATATACTATGATCTTGTGCACATGATTGTGCTTCTTGCCATGTTCCCCAGGGCAAGGGACCTAGATCCTCTTATCTGAGAGACCAGACATCAGTTATTTGTCAGATTTAATATATCCTACCTCTTTTGACCACCATCTTCTAGTCGTTGTGAAAAAATAAGGGAAGAGAGAGGTGAAATAGAAGAAGATGTGCCTCTTTTTAGCACAAGTCTCTCGAAGATGTAACCCCAAGGCACCATCTACATGGAACGCTTATCCCCTTTATGATCTCCTCGGGACATAACACCAGACAATGGAAGAGTATTTTACGGACCTAGGTTTAACCATATCTGAAACTGTTGAGCTACATCCTGAACAAGGGGAAGAAGTCGCGACATCAAGGGCACCATATCCCATCATGTTGGTAGGTCTCCCTCCCCAGATGAACCTAGCATTAACACATAGACCACATCCTCAGAGGATGAAGTGAGGAAAACATCCAAACCATGGAAATACTCAGACTGGTGCCCCATTTCATTTTTAAAAGACATGCCTAATCAAACACCTCCACCAGGGGTCCCCTCGGCGTGATGCTCCCTTCCATCCGGTCGAAGGCGTCAACACATCTACACCGTATGTCCCTAAAGAAGGAAGTGAGAGAAGAAACTTGGATGAACATGGAAAGATATATCTTGAACCTAGAGAAGTGAGACCTCCATGAAATGATCTAGCTTGTTCGCCAATAGAAATAAGAGATCCATCGCAACGATGATGCAGGCCACCATAACCTCCACACACTGGTTGGTATGGGGGTCTGAACAACGGATGTCCCCCAATGATTTACGTATATCTTTAGGGAAGCCTTCTTATAGAATGGGAAGTGGAATACATAGGAAATTGTCCCGCACCACAGTGGAGGGACATTCATTCCCTTAGTACACTTCCATGGATCATCTTGAAAGGATGAAACATCACCGACACCAAGCATGGGGGGTGCGACACCAAGCATGAATGAAGTCCTCCATTGAATCTAGAACAATACAGAAGGATCACCTAGGAAGGACATAGATTTAGTCAGAGTGATGATCCCCCAAGATCCCACAAACCACTGAAACATTTAGAGGAGAGGCACCCCGCCTCCGATTAGGGAAACATGAGTGTTTTCCAAATAAGCAAGTGCATCCTCAAAGTAAACACCTAGAAACCCCAAACAAACCGGAGTGCCTTATCACTATTCCCAAGCCAGACCGATGGAGTTCCTCAAGAATCATGGTTGACCGCAATTGGAATTAAACCCACAAAAGGCGTCACGAATGGAAGGGAGAGATGCGGGAACCTATGGAGAAGGACCTAGGAAGGATCTTCTCCATGAAGAAACCACACTCGTTGTACCTGATATGGTGACTAGGGGTGCCACACAAGATGAGATGGGAATTTGTGCATCCTAGGCCAAAATAAGCGGCACTCTTCGGATGGAAGTTGCCTTAACATTTGAAAATATTTGAAAAGGGGGTGGTGCGTGTTGCACATTCTCTATGGCCTCCATCTACGTCTTTTCTACTATTTGTATTCCCATAAATATATCATTATCATTATTATCATAACATTTCACACAAAAAAATCATAACATTTCACAAATATTAAGGGTTTTATTCCCTCAATAATTTTTTTTCATTATGGATCAACATTCCATTGAATCACTTTTATTCATTAGTAGTACATTTCAATATATTCTCTCATATCCATAAATAAATATTATAATAGCACAATACATATACATTTAATAATTTTTATAACCATAATTTCATCAATGAAATAATCATATAAAATAATTCATTAATAGAAAATTTACATTAATCATTCCACTTCATTATTAAACTATTAAATGGTATTCCAAATTTTATTCATCGAAACCAACTTCATTTCATATGTCATTTTTTCTATCCATAACATCAGCAATAAAACAATTTTTCATACAAACATTATTACAAACATCTGGATCCTTTGTTATTGGCTGTTCATTTTAATAATTCATTAAATTTCCAGATTTAAATTATTCAACAATCAATAATACCTTTTAGATAACACTATTCATATAATTTACATTAAAAGGACATATCTATTTTCCTTTAATACTACATTCTCTATGTCTTTATCTTCAAAACAAATATTTTTATGATCCATTGAGACACTATCTTTTATTTCCATTTGAATATTTTTAAAATGAGGAAAATAGATCCCTCATTCGTCAATTAAATCCGCAATTCAATGACTTTTTTATTCATCCTATAATTCTATGAAGATTCAAGAATTAGGATAAGTTGGAGGATGATAATAATATATATTGATAATTGAATAGAAATAATCACAATATCTTTAACACTAGTCATCAACCAATTTATATTGTTATCCTTATATTTTATATAAAATTAGACATTATCCACGTTCCTTCTTGTTAAATCCATGATCTATAACCAAAAAACAAATGTTATAATAAATATTTATCATTGGAAATCATATAGTTTGGAAAATCATTTATTGCATATAAAAATCATTTAAAATTCTTTCCATTATATTTCATATTAGGTCTAACCTAGGTTATTCATTGCCATAATCATTTCAAATCTTTCATGATGGTTTATAAAGAAAATTTGAAATAACCATCGATTGTCACATAAGAGTATAAGACTAGGGGTATTGAAAATCTCATTTTCATGTACTAAGTAACATTTTAGTCAATACTGATAATTTTTTTTTATATTTATTAACCCTAGGAACATATAAACCCAATCCATATCCACTTATTATACCATTTTTAGAACCATTCCAATGTATGAAATTTTTCATATATGAATGAAATGAAGAATCAACTTCCCCCCATTATGTATACTAGTGGATATTTCATTATTTTGTGACATTGATTTACTCCACAGAAATATCATTACTATATAAAATAGAAATGTGGTTAATTCATGGGATTAAATAAAACGATTTTTAGAATCCAATTATGTTTTTAATGGTTGAGTTGAGTTTTCAATCATAATTGTGTCATGGAACTACCATCAAGGAGATCAGGCTCATATGATATTCATTTGAATATTAATTATCCTCACCAATTCAAAGAGTCCCATAGTGTTCAATATTTGAATGAATTTTATTCAGATATATTTGTTGTGTCCTTTAGTACAAGGAAATTATTTTTACAGGGAAATCAAGATATTCTTGAAGACACTATTACATTGGAATTATTGAGACAAATATTTTAAAAATCATATGAAATTTATATATGTCTTACTATATTATATAATTATGAAAAATAGTTAATGACATCAATATCATTAATGAAAAAGTAAACAAACTAGTTTGTATCACACATCACCTGATTTGAGGAAGATAGTTCCTCTATTCCTCAAAAACCACAACTATCAGAATTTGATTGTGGAACATCATACTGTATGAGAAAGAACTCCAAGGACTAACACATAGTAATCAATTTCAACGAATCTAATAAGAATTCATATGAACGATGATTTCTTATGAAACAACCCTTACTACATATATTATATCTAGGAATTCTTGGAAAAGTTGAAAACATTTTGATTTTTTTTTGAATTATCTCCCTAACAATATAGTAAAATGATTCCTCCCTCACTATATAAATATAACATAACACAGGAGGAGGTAAGGTGACCCCATAATAAGGGGGATTCATTGATTGTAATTTTGGATATCAGTTGGGTTTAGAATAGGAAACTAATGTTTAAGAGGCTTCAAGTACTGATGAGAAGGATCTTGATAAGTATCATCAAGATTATCTATATAGTTAGAGGACATAATAGGGGATAAACCATGCACTAGGATTTATGATATGATTACAAATCATTTGTGATGCCACATCCCTATAAAGTGTTCTTATAGATGTCATACTTCATAGAACAATAGATTTAATTGGTAGAAAACATTTGGCCTCATAGAGAAAAATATACAATCTTGAATGAGAATATGTGATGGTAAAGTCATTGATAGATCTCATTAAAAAATGTTTAATGAAATAGATATATGTAAACCCTTACTATCATCATCCACACTCATGGCGAATCCTTTCATATCACCATTTTTTTTTTGATAAATTGGTGTTATACAAACACAACATATGACATGACCAACCTCACCAAAACATTCACCATAGTCTTTTTCTTCACAAATATACTTAAAAAAATACCTTTCCACCAAACCCAAACTACCAACAAGCATGATTCTTTCTTAAAGTGAGAATCTCATATCCACCATCCATGTATGATCACCCATTTTAAAAACATCAAATCATTCTGAGATAAATAATTCATTAAATCGTCCGTATTGGAGAGATGGATGAAAATGGAGGTCCCCATGATTTTCAACACATATGTTGGATGGAATGGACCCCAAAATTCAAAAGAGTCTTTAAATATGTAAAAGAATGATCTATAATGTAATAAAATCACCACAATATACCATTGGTGGTAAGATAAAGCCATGTTGAGATCTTGTAGTGAAGGATCATCTATAAGGAATCCATTCACTCGTGCTAAGAAGTGATGAGTGGAAGGGATGTTTTTTATGTTGGGAATAGTTTATGCTTGAGCGAAGATGGACCTGGAATCCCAATATTTAAAATCATTACCACCGACAAGACACCTATAATTTTATTAGGTCTCGTTCACTTCTATAAAATAATCTTATACCAATGGTTACCAATCGTTGGTTAAATCCCCAAAATTGTTGGGATATTACTTCCCAATAGTTCAGTGAACTATTTGGTTGTGAGGTGTGGCGATAGCCATATCCCAACAGTTCAAATTGAACCATTGGGGTAGGATGTTGGGATTTTCAAAATACCATCTATTTAGTGTTATCAATGGGTAATTTTCTATCCCTAATGTTAATAACAGTGGGTTTATAAAACTAGACCAACATTTTTTAACCATTGGTATACAAAAGTTGAAATGGTTCATTGTGAACTTTTTCCATAAGTCTAGTTGTAAGGGTATACACCAATTGTTTAACAACCATTGGTGTACTAGCTACAACACACTACTCCCAACAGTTTCATAGAAACCATTGGGATATAGAAATAAAAATGGGTCTCAAACTGTTAGTATACACTACTTAATCTGTATACCAATGGTTCACAGAACTTTGGTATACCATCTTCTCTGCAAAAAAACTATACGTACCTCTTACAGCCAGCACCTCTTGATGAAAACATTCCAGCAATCCCCTCTTCTTGCTAGCCAGAACCAACATACAACAACCTCCCCTTTATATCAAGCAGCATATAGCGACCTCCCCTCCTATGAAATTAGAGAAGCCTCCCCTTATATGAAATTCTAGTAACCTCCCCACTCTTATTATAAGACTGAATTTCTAACAAGAATCATATAGCTACCTATACTACACAAATAATGTACAAACAAATAGAATAGTGATGAATATAAAAAAACACTCCTAAAGAAAATTTTAAATGATGAATAAAACACCTAAAAATTTATGAATAAAAAAACTCATGCAGATAATAAATGTACAAAATTAGAAAAAAATTCACTCATGAAATAGATTTTATGGTTGTATGGCGATATAATTGGGAATTAAATAAGAAAACATTGAATGTATTCCCTTATTCTCCATAGGAATTGAGTTAATACTCGTATATCGGAGATTGGTGCACTAATTAATGGAGGGGTGTTCAATTCAAATTTTTTATTGTTACTACTAATGAATTTCAGTAATATAGAATGTGATTAAGGTATTTTGGGAAAATGGATAAAGTGGGGGGTACTTCATTCAGTGTTTTAGATCATCCTATTGTATTGTTAATTGTCATGGGTTTTAATCACAACCCATTGTTACTGATATCATGTTTTGTAGAATTTATAATATTCGACTATTTTTCATAAATTATTAGAGTTTTATCATGCTTTAAATGAATATAATGCTAAAATATGGTTTAGTTAATAGGGTATTTATGGAATTTCATCAAAGATAATTTTTCATGGTTATGAAGTTTATGTGTCACTCTCGTTTAGGTGGTTTAGTAAACCTGAAATTTCATTAATTTTGATAATTTTAGGGATCTCAGATAAGTGAAATATTAATAAATTTTCAAGTGGAAATTGCAGGATACAAGGGATGATGTCTTATTATTCATTGTTTTTATATTTATAGTTGACATATTTATTATATTATTATTCATGTAATAGAAATTAGTATTTATGGTTTTGGTTCTTCTTTTGTTGTAGGAGGGCCTTTCAACATGAATAATTCATTAAATTTATGGTTTAGTTGACATTTTTTCACATTAATGTATCGATTTTACTAACGATGAGGGCTCAACTTTTTAAATTAATAAAACCTATATGGTTATTTTCTATATAACTTATTGGATGTATTATACATATTTGAACCACAGTATTAATTTTAATTAATGTTATTGTAGATAATATGGTGAGATTCTCCTTGATGATGACTACATAGACTCTCTATGAATGATATGAACATTGACCCTTGGTGGGTCAGTACAAGAACTGGTTATGTTGGTAATTAATCAATTTTTTGGATATTAAAGTTCCTAAATACACATTATGTCACCAATAACCTATATTATGTTTTACTAGATCACTTATTGGTGAAATTATTCCTAACAAAATCATTATTCTATTGTTTTATATGATACAAATAATCATATAATTAAGTCATTATATGTTCCTAGATGTGACCTCATATTTGAGGGGGGTGGTCTAGTATACTGATTCTAAAAAAGGATGGGTTCTTCAAAGAGGGTTATCTTCCCAAATAATTAGAATAATTATATGTGTGGTAGTTTAAATGATCTATTAATGAATTCTAGTAATTAAACATCGTGATTGAGAGGTTTGATATCACATTGGTATGTGGGATAGATTATTTCTAGGTGAATTCATCTAGAGGATGACTTACCATCATTTTTATATAATGCTTGTTGTGGTAAGAAGGGAATTGTATTAAGATAGTCAATAGACCATTGGGGATACTATATCGATAGGAGATTCCAATGATGCAGAACACCATTTGTTGGAATTGATTGTAGTGGTCTATGTATTATGATGCGGAGAGCCATATGTTTGGGGATGAGTGGTTTGTGATACAATTGTTTCTTGGAATAGATGAGCGATGTTTCAGGCTCTCATGAAATTAACTATATTGATGAGAATAGATTTTCATATTTTGTGAATATTGGGAATTAGTGTTTGTATCTACAGAGATAAAAATCGTTAGATATTAATAGATTAGATTCAATGAGATATCTATAAATTAATGACCTTTGTAGGGTAGTATTGATGCCAATATTATTATTCGATAATATATGAAATCCTTTATCATTTATCTATTCTCCATGCATGTTGTTGATATGAATCTGATATGTGGTATCACCATGTAAGGAATGTGTACCTCTACTGGTTCAACCTACAAAACATCAAATGACATCATATTTTGATGGAATCCCATAAAATAATACATACATGCCGAAATGTTTGATGCAGTCAGCTAAAAAACATTACCCAAAGTCATTATGTAAGTAGTTGGATTTCTGACATTATTTATCAATTTCATTAAAGATATATTCATGACCTACTAAACTGCATCATTTATCCTAAAGTTAAAAAGAATAAAAAAATATATTCATTAAAGACATTCCTTTCATCCCTTAAACTTTCCCCAAGGCTTGGAAAAGGTCTAAGGGGAGTATAAAATGACCAAGGTCAAAGAAGGGTTAAACCCGATAACTACTGTGGGAGTAATATTCTGTAACAAGGGTTGATGGTGGGAAATTGATATATAGTAGGTTTAGATATCAATTAATACATTCTAGGGTGAAGTAGGGGGTCACCATTACAGAATATAATAGGGACTTTGAATTGAATCAATTAATAGTTAATGTTTCATGATTGGTTGTACAACATCGAATTAATTCCCTAGAAAAATATTTTCTGCAAGAAATGGAAACAGTGACTCACCAACATTCATTCAATGTTTGGAGTGTTAAAAATTGATAGAATTAAATAGGATTTTATCACCCATGATACATGTTCACTATTGCAAATAAGAGAGTTGTAGAACAATATAGGCTCCATGATGTGGTAGAGGAAGCCAAACATGATGTTTCTACTAAGGTAGAGGAACTATGATAGGCTTTATATGGGGGATGAGGATTGAAGTTAGTGAGTAGTGAATAGGACAGGTCTGAGGTTCCTTAGATGATTCTAAAGTGGATGAGATAAAAATGTATATGGGTTCAACATGGTGTTCTTTTGTGACTTAGAAAATCATGAGGTGAATAATTATTTTTGTCTAGTTGGGTGATGAGATGTGCATCGAGGAAAGGGATAATCCTCATTAGATGAGTCTAGAATATGTGACGTAGAGGATAGAATATGATATAATTGATAAGATTATGTGAGTTTTTATCCCATGTGATGATGATACGTTTTATGGAGACACATGGGGTTATTTATGTTATCTCATAGAGACATGTTGGGTTATTTCATGACACCAACATACTCTGGAAAAGTTCCCACACAATGTTTTATAAGAAAAATACATCTTATGGAAGACCCCAAGGAAACTCTTGTATATAATGGTTCATTTCACTCCCTCCTCATGGTATTAAAATATACAAGTGATCAACGTCAACTAGCCATGATAGCATCACTACCCTTCATCTTTAGAAAGTAATAAAAGACCTAAGTGGACAACGTAATAAAGAAAATAAAATAAAAACTAGAAAACATACATACATCCTATGACTATACATGTAATCACCAAATATATAAGTACCATAATGCCCCATTGGTCAAATCATGTTCTTGTAATCAAGGGGGAACAATTAAATTTAATAATCACATCATTTTTCATTATTTTCATTATACAACATGTTTTTGGAAACAACAGACTAGTACACATAGCCAATGAATATTCCCCTCTGGTAAAATATTTTAGTCTAATATTGTGAACATATCCCTCTTCATTATGAATATAACCTCACATGAACCACAATATATGTTTGGTAGATGATCCAACTCATGAACCGGATCTGGTACCAGTCCATGAATTATATAGTTTATTTGATCATGATGGTGTAAACCATTTCATTTTAATATACTAAGAATAAAGGTGTTGGTATCTATTTTACCAAAAATGAGAATTTCTCAAGGATTGAGTTCTAATATACTTCATTTCCTATGTTAATGGACCTTTAACTATCATTAGTTATCAAGAGGTGTCTCTCATGTGTGTCTTGTTGTGTGTAGTATCTATCTATGATTTTTATAGGGCATATGTATTGTGGGAAATATTTATTTCGTGGTCTGTTTAATACATACATTTCTCAATTGGAAAATAAACCCATAGTCAATAGAGACATAACAACATTCTATAAAAAATACCAACCAAATAACCAACTCAGAAATCCAATACCATCATTTAACTCTGCCAATTCCAATGTTATATTATATGCATAACCATAATATGTTTTATGAATAGATCAATTAAAAAGGAATATAATCCTCAAAATAACAAATAAAATCTCATGTCGCATCACTCAACTTTAATTAACCCACATCATTTCAAATCGTAATGACAATACAACCTCGTCTCATATTTACCATGATTAAAAAAATTAAAACACAATATCATGTCTAATAGGGGTTTGTCAAGGAAAATATGAGTTTTTTAAAACAAAATCATTTAACTTTATTGAATTCATTCTTATAATGAATGGTTTACCAGATGTGAATCTAACCCTACATTTCTAGAAATCTTTATTTTCAAAAAAATCACTATTTACCCAATAATTCACCACACCATTAGTTCGTTACTTCCCAAATAAAATGCAATATTTATAAGAATAGTTATCATTACCTGGAAGAACTGATCAAGAACACTCAATTAATTTGGAAGTAATGGTGGGAGTAGGGGGAGCCAACAGAGGGGGATGTCGCGTGGGGTGTTTTCCCATGGTGCTCGCACACATGTCTGGAGAGGGGGTCGGGGGATGTCGTTAGATGTGAGGGATCCGAGAGGGGTGGGGGTATTTCACAAGGATAGGGAGCCTAGTGTGGAGGGGGAATTTCATTAGGATTTGAGAGGGTAGGGGGACGTTGTCTACGTAGATGGAGCCGAGAGGGGAAGGGGGAACGTCGCCAGAGGAGTGGTATCTGAGAGGGGATAGGGGACAAGAGGAGGAGGTAGAGGCCCAGAGGATGAGTAGGTCGAGGTTAGGGATGTGAGGAGAGGTTCGGGAGGTGGAGGTCAAGGAGGGTTCATTATGGGGATTAAAAATCGTAAGGTATCCCAAAAATATTCGGAAATCATGTGTTTATTTACCAATGGTTAAAAAACCCTTGTTTGTAACATTTGTCTTTCCCAATAGTTTTTTCAAATTGTTGGTAAAACCCACCACATATTATCTCTACCAAAAGATTAATTAAACCATTTGTATAGGTTCAGTATCCTAAAGGTTTTTTCAAAAAGTTGGGAAATAACTGTCATTATTGGCTGGATTTCCATTAGTGAGTAATGATGACTACACCATCATTGGAGCCTTTTCCACCACCTCTAGAATTAGAGAGGTGTGTGATTCCACAATGAGACCCGCTAACCAGGAATCATCAATGTTAATAGTTTAAATTTAAAAAAACTGAGGAGTAGTGTGAGTTTTTTTTTTGTTTTGGAGAGAAGCATAAATCCATTACTAATTTTATTTTCAGTTCATGATTTTATTCGTAATGATTTTCAACATATATAAAATGTATAAAACGAATATTTTGAATAATTCCCCTTCTAATAAAATTTTCACATCTCACCGTCATCTGAATATATGTTACCCTATTATTTGATTGATCAAGACTTATTTATTTTCATTCACATAACTTATTAACAATATTTCCTCACCGTTAATAGAATCTATACACTCTAAAAAATTTTCTAAATTGTTTTTTCTAAACTAAAATCATTTTGAGGATAAATAAATAAATTAATAATTTTAATGCCTCTCTATTTCTTACCACCTTGACCAGATCCTAATCCTATCATAATGGGGACAATATGTATCAGTGAACACTATCTCATCTTTCATACCAAAATTTATAAATTTCTTATAAATATTAAAATTTAAAAAGGAAAACATCAACATAAAAATTATTTCAATCATTTGTAAAATAAATTATTTTCTATATAGAGGTCTTAAATATATCCCCATGAGTAGTTTTCAAATACAAAAATACATTATTCATATGTTACTTCTGAATCATCTTATATTTTCTTCAATTCAACAATAATTTTCACAATCCTAATTTAAAAAACCATTAGAATATTTTTCACTATAAAAAAGATCATAAATATATCCAATTTAAGGGCCTGAATATTATATCTATCTATTAATCATAATAAATAACCACTATAGATTCACTCCACATTCAATATAGTTAATGTAATATTCTACCATTTGATTTTATATAACATCCCATGACATGAAATATTTTTCTATTCAGTGATATTAACATTGACTATCACTGGATCTATGGTTCATGAAAAACCATAAGATTCAATTTCATTAATTGATTGGATATAGATATATACCAATATGTAAAATTTTATTTATCTATATCATGGAGTCCACCATGATTTATTTCTAAAGTCAACAAATCTATCAATTGTAACATTTATTAGTTAAAATTAAAAACCTTCCATGTTTTTAATTTTGAATGATAATTCCCTCTTGATATCTTCCAACTTCATCTTGTCGAATTTTTATGTGGATTCCCACTATAAAAAGGAATATTGTCTATGAATAAACGTTTTTTCCTTAAATTTGATATCCTTATAACATTTCCATAGAGTATAATATTTCTAGGGTATCTATGATCATTATTATATCCTCTAATTTTATCTAAAACAATTATTTGATACCAACTAAATTAATACAACAATGAAACATTACATATTATTTAATTTATATAGAGGAATAAACATAATTTAGTTCATAAATATCATTAAATTCAGATATTTATAGAATTATTTTGTCACAATCGCACAAAAAAACCCATATTAAAAATTTTATACTTCCAAATAGTATCCATTTTTTATATGTATAAAACCTTCAAAATTTTACATTATTTGTTTCAGGATACATATTCATGAATTTCAACTTTATTTATCTTTTTCTTACAACTCATACTAAAAAATTGTTATTTTTTAAAACATTAAGTATAAAAAAAATATGTGTGTTGGATATAGAAAAATGAAATTACATAGTCTTGTGAAAAACATTAAATTCATAAAAACAAACATTATTTTCACATTAATATTTTAGAATATAAAATTAATAATTTCAATATTGGAAAATTTATATATTTTTAGAAATAAATTAATTAAAATCCATAGAAGTTCAACTAAAACCCTTATTAGTATTTCAAATAATTTTATTCAATACTTTATTACTCTTATTGGAAATAGGTGGTGTGTAATTAAATAGATAGGGGAAGTATTCTAGTTTAATTCATCGTTCTATAATATGAGGTCATGTGAAATTACCCAGTTCATTATAGAGGTATTTCAGGCTCACCCATAAGACAATATATATCAGGCTCACTAGTTATAAAAAACGTATCAGGCTCTCCTATCATCGTCTTTATTGAAAATAGAATGTATCAATAATAATTCATTTTTAAGAATTTACATTTTCCACATTAAAACATTGAAAATATATTTTTAACCCATAAAATCATATTAATTAATCTCATATTAATGTGAAATAGTTTATATATCCATTGAAATATTATTAATCACCTTAAATTTATAATATATTAAGAAACATATATATATAACTACTAACAGATACACATAATTTAATATTGATAAAAAATTAAAGATATAATTTTGGAACAAGAAATTGAATTAATATATTTAAAAATATGAAATTATTTTTTCCCTATGTATAAAATTTTAGAACAATACTAATAAAATGCACAAAATATCTTATCTAAAATCTTATTAATGATTGTGAAAAGATATATAAAAAATATATTTGAATTAATTTATGTTAATAAAAAAACATCTGTAAAATAATATTAAAAATATGAACATTTATGAAATATATTTTTAAAATATATATTTAAAACATAATAAACTATGGATTTATAGTTATAGTCCCTTAACATGGGTCACAATAGCCACAAATGTTCTTTATCAACCTAAATAATTGAAATATATCAATTAATTGATTACATAATATATATTCCAAATTTTATTAAACCTTTTATTATATTTATTGGTATGTTATATTAAATATAATAGCAAATTTATATTGTATCATTTATTTTGATTTTATTAATCTCTTATTTCCAAAATGACTTTTCCAGGATGGCTCTGGAAAAATAGATCCTCAATATACCATTTTTAGAATCATAATACTCTATAATTTATATTTTTATACATTAATTATACTTTGATAACCAACCCTGACATTTTTTTTATGAAAATTGATTATGTTACAATATAGAGATGATAGTTTATATATAGATATGTGATTTTTAAAGTAGGTAAAATAGGGATTCAAAATAAAACACTCAATTTTCAACTATATCTTCTCATTAATCAATCTCCATGATTTTATACATAATTATTATATTAATAAGTACTAAGATCATATTACGACCATTAAGAAATAGTTTTTGATGTTAGAAATGGATTTGGGTATGAATAATCTTATGTAAGAGGTTATTTTAGTGTTGATATGAGCAGATAGGGGGTGTTCGGGAATATGTGACGGATATGACACCATTTTGTTTTTTTTTCAAAATATTAAAATATATTAATGTATTATAAAATCTAAATAACTCCCAACTGGATAATGTTTTCCTCAAATAAATAATATTATTTCTATATATTAATATTCAATTTGATTTTAAAATTTTTTATGACATTTTAATATTAATAATTTTGGATTTTATTTTTCAATCTATTTTAACTCTTATTATGATAAAAGAAATTTTCTGAACGGTTATTATTAATATTTAAAGAATTTATTTTTCCTAATTAAAAAGTTGTTCTTCATGACTCTAGATATGGATTTATTTAATCAAATTAAATTACAATATTTTAAATAAATTACATTAAAATTAATACATAAGAATTATGTGAAAAATTATTTTCACTGTAAGTGAATTTTTACCTGTAAAAATTATTTCACACCCAAATCACATGTAGTTTTTAATCCAATTACATTCCATTTATAATTACAAATAAAAAAGTTCATGTTAAATTTTAAAAGGGATAAAAAATTGAATGGTTTTTTTTAATTAATATGAATACTTTTTGGTGATGTTTTTTTTGCCTGAGATTTTGAGGGATACTTTAGAGTAAAATGTGTATGAAATAAAATAATCAATAAAATATTAATTTGATATTATTTTTTAAATTTTTATTTTATTTCTATTGGATGAATGGATATATTTATATCTACAAAAATATCAAATATTCATTAGTGATTATTAATATTCACTAAATGGTGATTGATTTTATGAGGCATGGGGAATTAATTTTTATACTTCATGATTCAGTGGGGATTATATAGTAGGAGGTTCTATCGTAAGAGTATTTTGCTATGAGAGGGTTGAAAATATGGATATTTCTATGAAAAAATATATAATTTTGATATTACATAAGTCGTCTAATTCTTTTAGTACATTATATAGAGGTATGCCAACAAGGACGATATCCCATAATCAATGAAGTGAGATGTTTATTTTGGGAAGTGTAGTGATTTAATTTTGAAGTAAACAAATAAATAAAATTGTAGGATATGTTATAAAATTTTACACATGAGGGATAGGGTTATATAATATTTATGATGATGATACTCTACATTTATTTTACAATATCTTGTCGGGTTAACATAGAATGATTAATATATATATAATAAAATTTAAATATATCTATGCTTTCATGTTAATTTATCAATATTGAAAAATTTTGGAATCATCATGATGGTGTGAAGAACTTAAATAGACATTAATGTGTTCTATCAATAAAAAGTAAATATTCTTTTTATAACTAAAACTATTTCCATTGAATTGTGAAAAATTAATTTTATATAATTTATAGATTACATATAGATGTTATATGAAACTTTTATTGGTGTAGAGATAGGGTTTTTTGTGTATTTCTAATTTAGAGTGAGATAGAGGTGTTATATGAGAGTTTGATATTGGTTCTAGAGGACTTTTTCCAATGAAGAAAGTTATGTAAATGATGAGAAATGAAGAACAGAAATTATGTTTCTATATAAGAATGTTTTAATATGATGTTTGTGTATTAATGACTAGTTTATTCTTGTCTATATTTTGATGAGTTAAATGAATGATTATTTAGAGTTTAGTTATGAAATTATTGTGTAATGTACTGAAAATAGTTTTTAGGAAACAATATATTGTTTTATAAATCTATTTTACTAGTCTGGTTAGTGTTGAATTTAATACATAGATAGTGGATATAAAGACTTATATCAATAATATTTATAGGGAATTAAATTTTTGATGGTTGGGATATTCTAAAAAAAATAAATATTTAATTTTGCTATAAAATATAAGCAATAATTGATAATAATTATTACATTTTTTGACTAATGAAGAAAATGAAAAAAGGTAGATGGTAATTTTATGGACAATGTATTTGAAATTTAATTCCTGTGAAATTGAATTTTACCATTTAAATATAGGTCTAGGAGAACACGATCTAGAAAATACATGGCATTAGTACTATGTAGTATAATTTAATATCAAACAATTTGTTGGAGGACATAATAATATAATGATCTCACTAAATAAAAATTTAATGGGTGAAAATTTGATATTTTCCTTAGGGATGTTTTTAATAAATAGGGGTAGGGGTATAGACCTAGTTAGTAATGACCAGAAGGGGGATTTGTACCCTCATTTCCACTCTTAAATTCCAAATTTTGGTGTCCATTTCCTCTCAAATTGTTGATTCATTATTGAAAACTAAATCATTGTACAATATTAATGAAATTTCACAAAAATTTCAAAATTATATACCTTCTATTTAATTATTTAATAAACATATTTTTTATGTGTTTCCTCTATATTATTAGTGTTGGGGGTGATTAGGTAAATTATTTCAATGATAATAAACAAATGGGTTCAAATTATCATATGATTTAGGTGATCATAAAAATTGTTCCATTACTTATATAATCTTTATATTTTTTGTTCTGATAAAATTATGGGTATTTGTACATGAAATAATAATTAGTTCCCTTAGAGAGCATTATATTATAAAATGTATGGATGGGATTGTTATATTTTTTTTATTAACATTCTATATAAGGTTTATTAAATTTAAAATGAACCTATAATATAAAAATATTTCATTCATTAAAGGAATATGTGGTAAATTAAAGAATTATTTTTTTTTAAAAAAATGAGTGAAATATAATTTAACAATATTATATTATTACACACTCTGTTTATTTTCTATATGATTTTATATGATTTATAATTTTATATTAAATTATTTTTATATTATATATACTATTGTTATTATTTATTTATACACATTTATTGAATATTTCATGATATACATTATTTTTCCAAGATTGTCTTCTATGAATTCATTAATGTAAAACATAATTATGGCTCTTTATGAATTTAACATTACATATTTATATATAAATAAGAAAAAATTATTGAAATGAACAGTCACTCTGAATTAATTATTTCATAAATCAACATTTGAATTTGAGAAATTATTTTTCTTTATTCAATTATTTTTCATTTTTTATCTGTTTTATATTTATTGAGATATTATTATCATATGAAATTGACCTATATCGACTTACATGTTCTCTTTTTCATTATAACATGATTAATTATTATCCTACAGTTACACCATGTTTACAATAAAACATGCAAGATATTAAAAAATATATATATGTAGGATTATTCATTAAGTATATAAGTGAGAATATATTTTAATAGTGTAGTATACCTATTTCATGAATGTGATGATGGGTTAATGAAATTTTTAGCTATGTTATTGAAGTAAGAAATATATTTATGTTTTAATATTATTTGAATTTATTTTTTATATTAAGGGGTTTACTCAAATGAATATATATTTTTCCTTTTTTGAATAAAATTTCCATTATTATTTTTTATGAATATTTTAGATACTACTATCATAATTTTTTCTAGTTCCAAATTGATTTATATTTTTAAAAAAATATGAAAATGATACTCATTAAATATCTGGATGAAATTACTTACTAATTTTTTTAATGAAAAATGGTTTTATTCTGAATATTTCCAATTGATAGATTTCATTGTACTTATATTTTTAATTTTGGTTATTCATTTATAATTATGTTTATTTTGAATTTGAATAGAATTATCATACAATTAAATTTTTATTTTCAATTTTAATGATAAATATAGAGATTATCTTGAGTTTGTATGATTATTGGAAATATCGGAGAATTACAAACATTGAATATATATATAAAGTCGTCTGCATTCACTCAGTACTACAATATGATGAATATTAACATAGAGAAGCATAATCAGTTTAGGGGATCAACTAGAATCATTCAAAGGTGTAGTTGAACATCCATATTTACCATGTTGAGGATATAAAAATATTGAAAAATTATTCTTATAATGATTGATTTTTGATGAAATTGGAATAAAAACTACATGAAAAGGACCTAAACATAATCAAAATCCCAACATTATTCAATAAGTATATACTATCTAGAGATGATTTTGGTGAGACGCGACAATGTTTTTATGACCGAAGACACTTCTCAAAGATAAAACTAGAGACACACGACTAAGAGTGAGTATAAACATAATGATATTTTAGAGTAGGATGTTTTTTGAATTCAATGTGGATGTGGGTAATCTATTTATATATTCTTCGTCATCACTTGTCTTATAACAGGATTAATGTCTCATGATGTTTTCATTAAAATTTGTTATTATCATGTCCTAACTATTTAGGTAATGCCTATCTAGTGGATGGATGGGTGTGAAAACCCAAGGCATACCTCTAACAACTTAAGGGTGGGAAACATTCCCAAATAATGAATAACTATAATGAGTGGCATTTCCAATATTTACCTATATCCATCTACATAACTATTTATAAGAAAGTGAGTAGAGGAATTAATATTAAAAGACTATAATATCTAGAGTAAAAACATTAATGAAATATATTACGTGGAATACATAAATTACCCTAATATAAACAATTTTAAAAAGGAAAAAATACATGCCTAACATGAAATGAAGACCAAACCGGACAAAAATGGGAAAAGGGGAGATCAGGGATCCTTATCTCTATGTTTGAACATTATACATGGTCAATGGAACCAGGAATCAATATGCTCTATAAATCCATATTCCATCTATCTATTTTCTACATACTAAAGGAACCATGTGGGAAAATCCTAGTCATGGGTGAGAATAAACATACACATTTTGATGACATTGAGTCCAATATGTGTGTATGATTTGGGTAAAAAAATTGTCTTCTCAAACAATAAAAAGATTTAATGGAAAATGAATTACATATACTCTCATATCGAAAGCCAGTTTAGAGAGAAATGAGATATATATATCACATCCCATAGAATTAATATGTCTATTCTTGAAACCCAAAATGTTTATCTATAATTCCCACCATTATAAAAAACCTTGTAATAAGTATTCTCTCAGGGACCACCCATAACTACTACACTTCATAACCGAGGGAGCCACAACTCCCGTGGAGGATGAAATCTCCATTAGATCTAAAAGACAAGGGGTTACCACCTCGAATGTAGAGTTTATGTGCTATGATATGGGTGCGTACAGACTTTACCTATGTAAAAAATATGTGGAACTGGTGACTCAGTATGATAGGGGAAATCATCCCAGGTAATACTCCAATGATCTCATGCATATCACTATCTTCGTGAAGCATCTCATAATGAAATGAATCCCTCAAAATAGCTTACTTCATATCTATTATTTATAATCTAAGGACATTATAAAATTCTAGATGAATAAAAATCAGAAGCTACTCATGGTACAAAATCCATGCGTCAATGAAGGAAATATGAGATGATGCAATTTATTGATGAAATAGATAGTGTGTATAGTTTCCCTATGACTGGTTACCCCACCTTATCGCATGTCCATGTTCCCTCATAGTTGTGGATTGGGGATCCATGACATACAAATTAGAATGTACAAGTTATATAATATGTTTCATAGTGATCCATACAATACCCATTATATTTTGGTAATGACAATGTACATCAGTCCATTCCCATATACGGGACCTTGTCCCCGTACCCTGGTCACATTATAGGTTATGTCAATGGTCATGTAATATATATATGCCCATGTTCAAGGCCGTGTCCATGACCATGTATCATTGGAGAACATAGTTATCCTCTATCATATGGTTACATGGTGTGTGATTGGTTAATATTTCATGTTATATTTTACTAGTCAGGAAACCCTACTCGTTGTAGCCAGTTGAAAATACATTTTGTGTCTATTATAGTACATGAAATGTAGTCATTTTTTTCAATGGGAACTCTGTTTCCTCCTAATGATACAAATATTTTTTCAATACCATGAAATATACAATTTTAATACTCTATGCCATAGACAAAAGACTCCAACAATCTGTTACAAAACTATAGTGGTCATAAATATAACTTCATTCAACCACCAAGGTAGACCATCACGTGTCTAGTGCACCAATTATCACCCAAAACTACTGTAAATCCTAGATACCTAAAGCTTCAATCAGGATCCATCATTATTTTACAAAAAATCACAATCCTATCCAATTTTCATAAACATACAAGAGTATTAGATTACGATCACATTTGAACAGACCACAACAATTTGGGACCAAGAACCCTTAGTCCAACAATGGTGAAATGAAAAAAGGTGGGGAAAATTACTATGAATGAATTAAATTATTTATTTACAAGTGTTCTTGGAAAATTATCACTTAAAATAGGATATTGATTTGTGATAATAGGTGTCATGAGCGAAGAAAATCAAATTAATGTAATTGAACTACAGTAGGGCTCATGAAAAGATCAAAATAACAATGATCCAAAAATATTTATATAATTGATTCCATGAATAGAAATTAACATAAATAATAAATATGTAAATAATATTCCTTATATCTAATAGTGATTGATCATTGTGGATGAAAACATTCCCAATAGATAAAGGAGAATTGTTACTTTCACTACCCCTAGATCCAACATTATCTGATCACTTATATTTCTCCAATATCAATCCACTAGTTATGAATAATAGTCCTACTCCTCCTCAAATACACCCATGAATATATGGGTTAACCTGGATTTTTTTCAAAATTATAAATATGTAGGATAATGTTTAGATTATTACATAGATTACTTAAAGAAGTTATTTATTTAATTTGATAAATGATCTCAACATTTGAAACTTTAATGGATGGATGATGTTGACCTACCTTATTTCATGGCTAGGGTAAACCCTAACATCTAGAATTAACCATGTCTTTGATTTCCAATATGAGTCCCCAAACAATATAAAAACCAAATATTCAAAAAAAATTGCGTGTTCCTAGAAAAAAACATATTAATATTTTTACTACATTAATAATTTGTCCCATGACACCTGAAACCATGTTTATTATGATGATATATCTTGATATATATAAATAATTAATGGAAAATATTTATAAACTTGTTTCACTACATATTACCACACTTCAATGATTTTCACTATGAAAATAAAATGCTACACAAAATGGTAGGGACACTTATGACTCTCACACTCCCATGTGCTCTCTCAATTACCATCATGGTACCAAATAATCCTATGGGATGGTTCCTCAAATAATTATACTCTCATTGCAGTCCTTAATCAGTACTACATACTATGTGAAGGTTTATATATTCATAATTAACATCTCAACCTACTTGGTAATGTGCATAGGTTGAGGAACATTTCACCTTATCTACGAAACAAGGGACATGTAACACAGTTGGCCTAACCAAAAAGGGAAAGGAGAGGAGGTATGAAACTTCCACAACCCACCATTGGATATTTTATATCCCATTGAATGACATGTATTTCTTTCCTCCTCATAAAAACAACCAAATACCTCATAATTTATATAATAACATGAAAACATTACCTTTATAATGGATCTCAAAGGTCCTATGATGAAAATATTCATAATATATATGTCCACTCTTGTCCATCCTCATATTTTTTTAGATCACCCTAACCATATCCATTATTTCTTTAACCATCAGTAGCTACAAAAAAATATGTGTCTTCAATATCAATCTACAAATATGGTAGCTTCTAGGATCTCCCATATATTGAAACAAATGATTACATAACAGTACTTGACTGATAGATATAATTATAAGAAAAAAGTAACAATGGAATGCAATCATCACATCCTTTATTGAAATAAAAGATATATTCCCTCAACATAACATCCATCACCTTGATATTCCACTTAGTTTTATCATCTTTCTGTGGGTGAAATGCTATACTCATGCACAATTGGGTCTTAGAGGCCTCATCTTGGCCACTCCAAAACCTTGTTGTGTACCAAGAATATCAATAAAAACCTATTCTAGGGTTACCCATGATTCTAAATGATATATCTTTTGTAAAACAACCCTAAAAACAATTATATTATCCTGTCTATTTTAATAAAAGAGTATCACATCATTAGTTGGTCAATAATCACATATATAACATCATGTCCTCTTTCAATCTATGGAATTCCCCGAAATATAATATTTGAATGACCTTATACAGCTCTCCTCCCCAATACATTAAACCATTTTGTAAGTGTGAATCTCCTTTATCACCTCCACCTAGAATGTGATCGGAATAAACTCATTCCTCAATAGAATGATGATGTTCACCCATAAAACAGAATATATATATGGCACACTTACCGCAGATAACTAATAATTAATAACATCACCTTAATTTTGAATCAAATAATCCTCTCATACAAACTGAAAATGTTTACGAGTTTCCATGATCGACTAGAGAAAAACAACACCTCACTTATGACAACCCTGCTTTTTATTACAACGTAAACATGATTCATTACATAAAAATTCACTTGATACAACAAATAAGATCGATAGGTTTAGCGTCATTGGGGATAAGGATAATTACATAAAAACTTAAAACCTGAAATACAACATCTTTATTGAAAACATCCTTTACATGACCACTACATTTCCTCGTACATAGCATTTCATGGTATAACCCGAGGACATGCATAAGAAAAGGGTGAGCTATAAATCCCAGTAAGGGAGTATACATGGAATAACATGAGGAGTACAATACATGTTAGGAAGTAGGCATTTCAATAGAGCATAATAGAAACATTAACATAAAGGCATGATAAAGCATGATAATCATAACATGGAAATGTGGCAACAACCCTTAACATTGAATTAGAATGAGCTGTGGCTCATTGCACATGGAGCATGAGTAAACCCTCATTGCACATGAAGAACGAGTAAACCCTCATTGAACTTGAATTAGCATGAGTCAACACTAATTTCACTTGATAGATCATGATACTATACTTTACCCAATGCATTGATGCTCTATAAGGGCACACCCTTCTTAAACATTTAATTTCATTCATAAGTGTGCCACATGGATCATAAAACATGGATTCATAAAACATAATAATTTACTCAAAGATAAAGGAATTCATAATTCATACATG
Organism: Viscum album; assembly: GCA_963277665.1. NCBI lineage: Eukaryota > Viridiplantae > Streptophyta > Magnoliopsida > Santalales > Viscaceae > Viscum > Viscum album. Next base: position 1,457,423,929 of record OY728161.1, read on the forward strand.
AAATATTATATTCAATAAGTAAATGTGCATAAAGTTTAATACCCTTGATAAAGAAATGAGCATGGTATTCACTACACGAAGACCTTGGCTTAGAAAATCGGTGCTATTTCGGCAGCGTAACGACGTGACAGAAAAATTCATAAAAACGATTGATGAGAGAGAAAGGGGTTACTCATCATATTAAAATGTAATGGAATGTAACGAGGTCATATAGATACATGTCCCAACAATTGAAATGGAATTTAGATTCGTGATACAAAAGTATTTCTTGAATGTAAAAGAAGAGAGAGAAGTTCCTTTCGGAATTTCGGCATAGTAACGGGTGTACATGGGAGGCATTTAATGAGAGAGAAAGGTCTCCCATCATTCAAACAATACGAGGGAAGTATGGGGGAGGTTTTAAACCATACCCCAACATTCGTAATTGAAATTAAAAGGTCAATACAACTTAACAAAAATTGAAAAAATGAGAAAAGAAGAAAAAACCCTTACTTGGAAGTGTGCTTCCAAAGGCTAGAGAGAGGCTTGTGAGATGCTTCTTGGGAGCTTGGGGAATCTTGGGAGGATTCTATAGAGAGTAGGTTAGAGGTTGGACGAACACCAAGGGATTTTAGTGAGGAGTAAGTGGGAGCTTGGGTGAGTTTATATAGGAAAGGTGAGAGAATTCTTTATTATTTAGGTTTGGGACCCCTTATATTAAAATAATCCAAACCACAAACCATCCCATGGTATTTTCCCATGGTTTCTGGAAAAGAAAAGAGGAAAACAATATTATACAAGGACAAGGTCCGAACTTATTAAAATATTAGGGTTGATTATGTGGAGGTGAGTCACACTTCCATGGAAATTAATTTAAAAAGACAAAGTGTTGAATAAGTCTTAATGTGTTCATTAATGCTTTGAAAAGTAAGTCAAAAAAACCCAAAATCACATTATATTAATGATAATGCATATATTGGCCGATCATAAGGATTATGGTATTTTATTACATCACCATTGGGTCATTATGATGTCATAAAACAAATTATATAATTAAATGGTATTTAATTTTTACCCAAAAATTTGACTGTCTAATAAAATTATGAAAAATTCACCGTTGGATAATTTAGATGTACTCATTCCAGAAATGACATTTATTTTATCTAAAAAATTCTAAATATGTTAATTTTCACTTTTAAAATAAAAACCATCATTTATCGAAAATTCACGGGTTTTGACAGAAATGGATTTCTAACCTTAATAAAGATTTTAATTGCATTCATAAATTTATAAGATCATTTATATTTAAGAAAATTAATTTAATATTAATAATAATATTTTATGAAAATATTATTTATTTTAAAAATCCATTAATTTTATAAAATAAATGTCTTATTAAATAATAATTAAAAAAACACCATTTGTACTTTAAAAACTATTTACAATGTATCAAAAATGACTACAAATTATATTCATTATTATATAAAAAAATAATGTATATGAACATAGAAATACTTATTTGTTACATAGCCCCTTAAAATAGCTGCAAAAGACCTAAGGGTAAGGTGTGCAATGGTGACAGACTCTTGGGGCGGCTCGGATAACATCGCTCGAGTGGTAATTTCAATCAACTTCCACTTTTCCTGTAGACGGTCACGTTTAAGCTTGATATAATGAAGCTCAGCTTGGGCTTGGTCAAGGGCGAAGCCCAAATATGCCACCTCTTTTCCGAGCTCCGACAAATGCGCTTCGTATGGGGTAATTCTACTGGATGAGGCCATCACTTCCTTTGTCTGAGTAAAAAAATTGGGTTCGTTAAAGCCTTACATTTATACTAATCATGTGATCATTGTTCAGCGGCTATATTAACAACGGTCAAAATTTTTAACATGAAACTAAAGAATTTGAAATCTTATAAAAACATTTTTCATAAAGAGACATTTAACCGGATCAAGAGGGATTTTCCATTAATGAAACTTTGGGTCATTACAATATTCCCCAATTAAGAAATTTCTCCCTCGAAATTTTCCTTTTCCCACACTAAAACAAATGTTGGTAACTCAGGTTCATTATATCCTTCGACTCCCAAGTTGCTTCTTCACACTTGTGGTTTCTCCAAAACACCTTGATGAGGGGAATTATCTAATTTCTTAGTACTTTTTCTCTGCGATCTAAGATCTTCACTAGTTTCTCCTCATAAGAAAGATCATCTTCCAATTGTACCACCTCGGAAAAGAGTACATGTGAAGGGTCCGGTATGTACTTCCTTAAGAGGGATACATGAAAGACATCATGAACCTTGGCCATAGTAGGTGGAAGTGCTAGTCGATAGGTCACAACCCCATCATGATCAAGAATCTTGAAGGGGCTGATGTGCCTTGGACTTAACATCCCTTTCATTGCAAACCTCATGACCTTATTCCATGGATATATGCGTAAAAACACCATGTATCCAAATTTAAACTCAAGGTCTCATCGACGATTATCTTCATAACTCTTATGTCGGCTCTGGGCTGCCTTGATATGAAGCTTAATTGTTTTCACCTTCTCCACCATTTCTTCGACAATTTCTGGTCCAAGCTACTTACGTTCACCGACCTCATCCCAACATGTTGGTGTTATGCACCATTTCCCATAAAGGGCTTCATATGGTGCCATTTAGATGCTCGAGTGGAAACTATTATTATAAGAGAACTCAACCAGAGGAAGATGTTGATCCCAGCCTCCTTTAAAGTCCATTGAGCACGCTCTCAACATATCCTCAAGTGTTGGGATAGTCCACTCTGAATGGCCATCAGTTTGAGGATGATAGGTCGTACTAAAGTTTAGTTCAGTATTCAGAGCATGTTGAAGACTCTTCCAAAACATAGAGGTGAATCTTGGGTCTCGTTCAGGCACAATAGATAGTGGTACTCAATGCAACCTTACCACTTCCTTGATATATATCTTTACTAGTTTATCCAAAGAGAAATCCTCTCGAATAGCAATGAAGTTTGCATTCTTTGTAAGATGATCCACAACAACCCAGATTGCATTGATGCCTTTGGCTGTCCTTGGAAGTCCGGTGAAAAAGTCCATGGTGTTGTTCTCCCATTTCCATTCTAGTATGGGGAATGGTTGCATCATCCCCTTAGACTTCTGCTTCTCTGCTTTCACTTGCTGACACACCAGGCACTTTGATGTATATTCGGCGATCTCCTTCTTCATATTATCCCACCAAATGTTTTCTTGGAGATCTCGATACATCATTGTGCTCCCTGGGTGATTAGAGAAATTTGAACTATGTGCATCATCCCAAAGTTCCTTGTTCAGCTCTAGACATGATGGAACACGTAGTCTTTTCCCAAACTACACAATTCCTTCTTTATTAACATTAAATTCCAAGGATTTCCCCTTTTTGATAGCTTCCACTTTTTCTTGAATTCCCACATCATCCTTTTAGCATCCTTTAACCTTTCCAAAAGATATGGTTGAGAAATCATTTGTGAAAGTATTGATGATGTTCCCTTATTTATGATTCACACATCCATCTTCATCAAGTCTTAGAAGATTGGATCCTTCCCAATTCTCATCATTGATAGTATCACTGGATCCTTTCTACTTAGGGCAGCTTCCACCTTGTTCTCTTTCCCAGGGTGGTAATGTATTGAATAGTCATAATCCTTTATGAGCTCTATCCATATTCTCTGGTGCATATTAAGCTTTTTTTGTGTGAATATATATTTAAGACTCTTGTTGTCAGTATATATCTCACATTTCTCTCCATAGAGATAATGCCGCCAGATTTTCAAGGCAAAGATCACCGCCACCAACTCCAGACCATGCATTGGATAGTTTCGCTCATGGATTTTCAATTGCCTTGAGGCATAGGATATCACTTTATCATTCTGTATCGGCACACAGCCTAAGCCCTTCTTTGAGGCATCACTGAATACACCAAAAAGTTCCCCACATGTGGGTAAAGTGAGTACAGGCGCAGTTATAAGCCTCCTTTTCAACTCCTTGAAGATTTCTTCGCATTCATCACTCCAAGAAAACTTTACTCCCTTTTGAGTTAGCTTGGTAAGAGGGTTGGACAATCGTAAGAAATTTCTCACAAATCATCGATAAAATCCAGCTAACCCCAAGAAGCTACGGATATACGTTACCGATGATAGCCTTGACCATCCCTCAATTGAATCTGTTTTGGAGGGATCCACATATATCCAATTTCTTGTGATTATATGTCCCAAGAATGAGACTTACTTCAACCAGAACTCACACTTGCTGTACTTTTCATAGAGCTTCTCCTTACACAATGTCTCTAGTACAGTTCTTAAATGCTCCTCATGGTCATCCTTGGTTTTGGAGTATATTAGAATATCATCTATAAAGACTACCACAAATTTTCCAATGTAATCTCTAATTAATCTATTCATCAAGTCAATGAATATTTCTTGAGCATTAGTGAGTCCGAAAGTCATTAATATGAATTCATAGTGCTCCTACCTTGTACAAAAAGCAGTCTTGGGGATATCTTCCTTCTTCACCCTTACTTGATAATATCCCGACCGCAAGTCCACCTTGGAGAAGTATTGTGCTCCACACAACTGATCGAAAAAGTCATCAATTCGTGGGAGATGATACTTGTTCTTTATCGTGATATTGTTAGGTTCACGATAATCGATGCAAAGTTGCATTGACCCATCCTTCTTCTTGACGAAGTGGACTGGTGCACCCCATGGTGAAGCACTTGGGCGTATAAAACCTTTATCTAGATTCTCCTGTATTTGTTCTTTCAGCTCTTCAATATCAAAAATAGCCATTATATATGGAGTCTTTGATATTGGTAGCTCCCCAGGTATAAGTTCAATTGAGAACTCAACATCTCTTCTTGGAGGAAGACCAGGCAGTTCCTCGGGAAACACTTCTGTGAATTCCCTCACAATAGGCATTTCTTCAATGTTGGTCTCTTCTTTGGACTCAATCATCTGAGCCAGATAAACATGCTCATAGGGTAGTAATATCCATGCTTGAGATGATGGAGCTTAAGGAGATTCATCTTCCTCCTGACACTTGTAAAGAATCGGGGGTCGATTCTCCATATGGAGTGTGATTTCCCTCTCCGACAATTTATTTTGTCTCTATATAAGGAAAGCCAATCAATGCCAAGAATTGCATCAATTTCCACCAAAGGGAGTATGATGAGGTTCCTTGGGAAATTAAATCCACAGATTATAACAGGGGAGGACTTATATTCATGGGATGCAATGATTGCCCCATTTTCCGTACTCACCAACATCTTTACTTCCATGATTTGTGGTGGTGCTGGGATTGTTCTACTAAACATTCGAGATATAAAAGAATGTGTAGAGCCTGAATCAAAAAGTATGTTCACTATTCTTGAATGAATAACTAGCGTACCTGTCACCACTTCGTTGTCGGGGTTCATTTCAGCAAAAGTGATGGAAAAAGCTCTTCCTTGCTGTTTTGGAGGTTGTTGGTTGCCTCCGATAACCCTTGGATTAGGGCACTGATTCACAAAATGACCCAGCTCTTGGAATTTATATCAATGAACAACGTGTTGAGGTTCGAACAGAGAATTTCTCTCCTCCATCACAGTTGCAGGTCCTTCTTGCCGACAGTTAATAGCTAGGTGCCCTTCTCTTCCACACCTGAAGCATTTTCTCGTCCCCTTAAGGCAATTTCCAGGGTGCTTCTTTCCGCACTTTTTCCAAGTGGGGTGCTGGAACTTCTTAGCACCATTGGATTTATCCGTCGGACCACCTATATTGATGTCCACCTTAAGCTTCTTGTCCCCATGATACCCCTGTGATTCCACAATCTCCATTTCGACCTTGATGGCATATCGGACAATTTACTCATAGCTGTCGAAGTCACGGATTGCTAATGCTTTCTGCAAGCTAGGCTTCAGCCCACCAAATAAGTGGCCAACCTTGCATTCGGGGGTAACGAAAAAGCCCGAAGTGTATCGTGCAAGCCTTGCGAATTTTGCCTCGTACGCTCCCACAGATTCTTCATCTTTTTTCTTGATGGAAAGGAGGTCCCTTTCCATCTTAAGACAGAGGGTGCGCGGAAAATATTTATCTAAAAACATCTTCCGGAATTCCTTCCATTCCAAAGCCTTGATCACCTCCTTAGGCTTCATATTTTTGATCAATGTCCACCATTGATCAGCTTCACCCTCCATACGATAAGCTTCAGGAGAACCTTATCTTATTCAGAACATTGGAGGATAGAGAATATCTTTTCAATGGAGTTGATCCATTGTTCAGCGATCGTGGGATCAGATGATCCACTAAAAGTTGGAGGCCTTTTCCTCATGAAGCTCTCGATAGCGACTTGTTCCTTCTTAGGGGGTTTTGGACATTCATCTTGACCCGTGTTTCTATTCGAAACGTGAGTTAGCTGAGAGAGAAACGTGACAAAGTTCGCGATTCCTGATCCCATTGGATTGGGTATCTCATTAGTACAATCATCACACTGATCTTCACAACGGTTGTTAGCTCGAGTCCTCCAATTAATAGCCATTGGCTGGAATAAAAGGAAAGTTAGGGGTAACAAATAAAGGGTAATTCAAAGACAAAAGTTGATGACTTAAAAATAATCTTTTATTTCCTTAACTCACGGGTCTATAGGATTCAATTTAGGCTTTTCATGATCTACTTTCTAACATATATTCTTAGGGTAATTTTTCCCTTAATAAGGGTTCATACCAAGATTGTGAATTTATCAAAACATATCCCCTGGGAGGGTCGTAACCATGAATGCAGAAAGGCCTGTTGTCGTGCACTAGTTCCCGTTCGAGTCTAGCTCAAAGCGGTGTTTTTGGGTTTTACCCCTAGGATACATCTGTGCTAGAGACGCCTCTACCTGCTCTTATCCAGACAGGGATGAATTTGATTGATAAACCACTTACATAGTATTTACCAAAACTTAGGGATGTTTTTATTATACTTAGTCTTGTATCTAAGGCTTTACTAGGGTTTCCTAATCCCAAAAATAACTAAACTTATCCTCTGATACCAACTATGACAACCCTTCTTTTTATTACAACTTAAACATGATTCATTACATAAAACTTCACCTAATACAACAAAGAAGATCGAGAGGTTTAGTGTCTTTGGGGCTTAGGATCATTACATAAAAAATTAAAATATGAAATACCACATCTTTATTGAAAACTTCCCGTACATGACCACTACATTCCCTCTTACTTAGCATTGCATGGGATAACCTGAGGACATGCATAAGAAAAGGGTGATCTATAAAGCCCAGTAAGGGAGTACATATGGAATAACATGAGGATTAAAATACATTTTAGGAAATAGGAATTTCAATAGAGCATAAGATAAACATGAACATAAAGGCATGATAAATCATGATAATCATAACATGGAAATGTGGAAACAACACTGAACATTGAATTAGCATGAGCTGTGGCTCATTGCACATGGAGCATGAGTAAACCCTCATTTCACATGAAGCATGAGTAAAAACTCATTGCACTTGAATTATCATTAGTCAACACTCATTTAACTTGATGTATCATGATACTATACTTTACCCAATGCATTGGAGCGCTATAAGGGTGCACCCTTCTTAAACATTTCATTTCATGCATAAGTGTGCCACATGGATCATAAAACATGGATTCATAAAACATAATAATTTATTCCACGATAAAGGAATGCGGAATTCATACATGAAACTTTATAATCAATAAGTAAATTTCCTTAAAGGTGAATACCCTTGATGGAGAAATGAGAATGGTATTCACTACACAAAGACCATGGCTTAAAAAATCATTGTGATTTCGGCAGCGTAACGACGTGCCATAAGAATTCATAAAAATGGTTGATGAGAGAGAAAGGGGTTACTCATCATATTTACATGTAATGGAAAGTAAGGAGGTCATATATATACATGTCCCAACAGTTGAAATGGAATTTACATTCATGATACAAAAGTATTGCTTGAATGTAAAAGAAGAGAGAGAAGTTCCTTTCGGAATTTCGGCATAGTAATGGGTGTACATGGGAGGCATTTAATGAGATAAAGGGGTATCCCATCATTCAAACAATAAGAGGTCAGTATGGGGGAGGTGAGAAACCATACCCAAACATTCATAATTGATATTAAAAGGGAAATACAACTAAATGAAAATTGTCAAAAATGAGAAAAGAAGAAAAAACCCTTACTTGGAAGTGTGCTTCCAAAGGCTAGATAGAGGCTTGTGAGAGGCTTATTGGGAGCTTAGGGCACCTTGGGAGGATTCTAGAGAGAGTAGGGAATAGGTTGGACGAACTCCAATGTATTTTAGTGAGGAGGATGTGGGAGATTGGGTGGGTTTATATAGGAAAGATGAGAGAATTCGTTATTATTTAGGTTTGGGACCCCTTAAATTAAAATAATCCAAAACACAAACCAACCCATGGTATTTGCCCATGGTTTCTGTAAAAGGAAATAGGAAAACAATATTTTACAGGGCCAAGGTCCGAACTTATTAAAAAAATAGGTTTTCTTATGTGGATGTGAGTCACACTCCCATGGAAATTAATTTATAAAGACAAAGTGTTGAATAGGTCTTGAGGGGTTCATTAATGCATTGAAAAGTAAGTCAATCAAACCCAAAATCACATTATTTTAATGATAAAAAATATATTGGCCGAAAATAAGGATTATGGTATTTTATTACATCACCATTGGGTCATTATGATGTTATAAAACACATTATATAATTAAATGGTATTTAATTTTTACCCAAAAATTTGACTGTCTCAGAAAATTATGAAAAATTCACCTTTGGATAATTTCGATGTCCTGATTCCAAAAATGACATTTATTTTATCTAAAAAATTATAAATATGTTATTTTTCACTTTTAAAATAAAAACCAACATTTATCGAAAATTCACGGGTTTTGACAGATATGGCTTTCAAACCTTAATAAAGATTTTAATTGCATTCATAAATTTATAAGACCATTTATATTTAATAAAAATTAATTTAATATTAATAACAAAATTTTATTAAAATATTATTTAATTCAAAAATCCCTTAATTTTATAAAATAAATTTCTTAATTAAATAATAATTAAAAATACACCATTTGTACTTTAAAAACTATTTACAATGTATCAAAAATGACTCTAAAGTATATTCATTATTATATAGAAAATAATGTACATGAACATAGTATTACTTATTTTTTACATAACCCCTTAAAATAGCCGCATAAGACTTAAGGGTAAGGTGTGAAATGGTGACAGACTCTTGGGGTGGCTCGGATAACATCGCTCGAGTGGTAATTTAAATCAACTTCCACTTTTCTTGTAGACGGTCACGTTCGAGCTTGACATAATGAAGCTCAGCTTGGGCTTGTCCAAGGGTGAATCCCAAAGACGCCTCCTCCTTTCCGAGCTCTGACAAATGGGCTTCGTATGGGGCAATTCTACTGGACGAGGCCATTGCTTCCTTTGTCTGAGTAAAAAATTGGTTTCGTTAAAGCCTTACATTTATACTAATCCTGTGATCACTGTTCAACGGCTATATTAACAATGGTCAAATTTCATAACATGAAACCAAAGAAGTTGACATCTTATAAAAACATTTTTCATATAGAGACATTTAACTGGATCAAGAGGGATTCTCCATTAATGAAACTTTGGGTCGTTACATCACTCCTCTTTCTAGGTCATCTGCAACATTGCCAACTACTATTTTCCTACACTTCAATATGATAATGTGAACTCTCTATAAGGGAATATGTCACTACATTTTACTTCTCAGTATCATAAAATACCTTATAGTCGTAGTCTTGGAGAACCTCCATTGAATGCCTCTATATCATTTTGATACATCTCAGAATGAATATACCTAAGGAACTATTGAACATATTATACAACATAAAAATCATTCTTAAAATAGTTCCTCCATATTTTTATTGTGAATAATACCCCTACAAAAACTATTTAATGAGTCACATAGTTCTGTTCGTAGGGTATTAATTATGTAAACTAATAAGTGACCAGTACATTCCTATGAATCAAACACAACTGAGACCATCATTAGGGGAACAAAAATTTACCTTGTAATCCACACCATCCTTCATTAGTCTAAACAATAGGCCACTAGTTAGACTAAATTTTTTGAAGAGAACCATACACTACTATGTTGTGACAAATGGATTCTTATTTAAAATTAGTGTTATGAAAGGGGCTAAAATATTAGAGAAGTCCTCTACAAGCCTCCTAAATCTAGAATTGGATCTATGAGATCATCCGATAATGTTAGAACCCATGGAGAATATAGTGAACTATCCTCATATTTCTCATATTATATTATACATATGTCGAGTACTATATGGTGTCTATGAAGAAGAATACTACAAAGCCATCTAAATTTTTTAAGGATTTAGTTCAGCAGTCCCAAAAAATCGGTTTGGTCATTTAACATTCTAATGGGTATCCCCATGAACTCAATGATACCAAATTTGAACTTGAAATATATTCATATTACATCTATATCTGAACATATGATTTTTTGATAAAATATATAGAGGTAAAAATATGAATAAAACATAACTCCAATAACTAGTTGAAGATTTTATTGATTCATCGAGGTGGATACTGCCTCTAGATAGTCACCTGATTCAGGGGATTCAAATCCACAATTACGCTCCCTCTCTGATCAGCCTATAAGTTGAAAAATAAATTTATTAATAGTAAATCAAACTAGGTATAGTAATACCTGACCATGTAGAGTCCTCTAACTCTAAATCCATCTCTTATAGAAACATAAGGCCATCAAATATACTAGCATTGATATAGTGCAATACCTCTTGTAAGACCTTGCATAAAATGATGTCTCAAGGGGAAGATATACTTATTACATCCTAATATGAAAATATCCTCATAACAGTCTACCATTTTAAGATCCAAATGTTACTTCAACATATAGCTACATGGTATATACGTTCCTCCTGGTAAAGAAATATTTTATCCTCCAACACATAAACTTATCTATATATCCATATTATTTCATCAATCAATCTATATACAATTCATTCTAAATATGTAATCTACACTATAATACACAGTAGAAATAGTCGACTTGATATAGACAGTGGGAGTATAGTCTATAAAAAGGAAAACCTTATAAGGACTCCCCACCATATATGAATAATTCATCATTAGGTTCTCTCTCCTCTTATATCCTGGTCTCCATGATTGAAAAAGGTGTTTGATCACTAATCATCTTTCTATGAGTCTTTGAATATAGGGGTCAAGCTATAAAGATGCACTGGTTCAGAATGTCGTTAGAATTGGGATTCATCTATGGAATGGTTTTTTGCAACCTAATAGGAAAACTATAAATAGATAATATAGTAAACATGTCCTACACTGATCACACACAACGCCTTGGGGAACATGTTTCTATTACATGGATCCATATTTCCAATTTCCCTTGTATCGTTCTTCATGAAGGTCCACTCTATCAAGTTGGAATATTGAAATTACATCATACAAAAAATTAAAAGGAACCATTCCAGATGAACTCAACTATATCTTCATTGGTTGGAACATAAATTCCCAAAAAAATTTGGATCACGTCATAAGAATGTGACTCTTTGAGGGGTGTGTATCTACTTATTTAGGGATAGAATTCATGTTCACATCCACATTATAGTGATCTAATTAGTACCATTATCACCCTATGGAGGTCTCACTACATGAACTACCATCGATAGGGGTCTTAGCGAAGGGGAAACCTCACACCGCATGTTCATTCTAGTCCCTTAATGACAAAGAAGGGGGTTAGGATCACTTCCAATCAATGATGATATAAACCCCTAAAAATCAAAATCGGAACTCAAAATACATGTGTAATATATTCATACAACCAAATAGATATTCTAATCCTTGATGAAGATAGGTCTCCGTAGTGGCCATTCATTCAATTGGGGTCATTAAAAGACAAATAACATGGAACACTACCTTGGGGATACAGTTCACTACCTAGGGATATAGATCATTATAAAACCGTAGTAGTCTCTGATGGTAGAACATGAGGTGGAATATAATATCTTATGAAACATTATCCTTCTTTAATGGTTCTAACTTCTACTCAAATTGGGGATGGAACATCTTCCTACAAACCAAGAGGAAAAATCTCACGGTATCGCCCCATATGTGAGGCCTGATGACTCATATGGTTGTCATTATGACACAGTCTCAAAATCCAACATGTAATTAACCACAAAAAAATCATGGAAATTATAAAATGTATCATGCTCATAATGAATATATGTGAAGCTAAATAAATATTAATAGTCCAATTATAGAATCATACACGATGCACATATAATTGGTTTGCTATAACCAATTTCACATTATGATGAGTCAACACGTAGGGAGTCAGAGTCCTAGTGAATGTATATGACAGTTGCCAAACCGAGATTGGATTTTCTATAGTAAAAGCTATTCATGGGAGGATAGAAAAAATTTAACTATGTCACAACCAATCACCAAAAGGGGGAAAACAACCATCCCAAGGAATTAACTAATATTATACCACACCTTCACAACCCGACCATTTTGGAAAAGTTTAGCTAGTAGGATTCTCGATGTCTGAACCCCAAGCCTACATCTAATATTCTTGGGTATACAAATATGTTCTAGAAGGAAAAACATTGATGGCAGCTATTTTACTAATATACATATATTCACAAATAAAACCATCTCCATGAAAACATGAATACAAATATAAATAAAATTATCTAAAAGCTATAGTACAAACATGCATGAAACAACCTATAAAGAATACATCAGTGTTCGTTTTTATAATTCAAAGGAATAATGTGTAAAATATATTCAAAACAAAAAATGATGCACCATTCTAAAAAAAATGGATAAGTGGAAAAATAAGAAATCTAGACTCATGATATCGATGTTTGACCACCAAATGTGGTCAATACACCAAATAATCAATATGATATACCGATCTTACAAACTAGAATCCCATTGTTTTCATAAGACATGACATGTGATACAAAAAACCATTCCTGGTGAGTAATACATCCCTAGTATAATTCCCTAAAAACCACCGATAAAACATGTTATAGAAATTAAAGGGGTAATATTTACTAACAGAAACAGGGAAATGAAAACAAAAACCATTTATTATCATAAGAAAGCCAATATATAGACAAAGGGGGCCCAATATCACAACCTGTCCAATTTCAAGGATTACTCCTATAAATCAACAAGTACATTTATATTTACTATAATCATATATATCCTTGCATTAAGCTGTATGTATGGTTCATCCCCTTACTATTATGCTCCATAGTTGAGGAATCCACAACTCACATGGAGGACACAATCACTGTCATGGATCAAATAAGAGGAACTAAACTATGTATATTGTGGAACCACACCCTTATAAGGGGTATTACTGACATTACCAAGATAAAATTAATGTGGGACCCATTCCCTATTGTGACATGGGAGCACTGACCTAGGAATAACTTAAATGATGCAGATCGAATCACCGTATTCAAAAAACATCACTTGAAGAATTATATCACTTGTAATAACACGTGTCAAAACTCATATATCGCATAATTGGATACAATAACATTTTACACAAAACAAAAACTACTGACATTCTATTAAAATACCAATATATGAGTATTAAAGAAGTCTATAAGAGATGAAGTCGTTTTTTTGGGATATGCATTCCTTATGTGGGGTTTACACAATGTGAGATATTTTATTTTCACCTGGATATATTATCTCATCTATACGGATTTGGAATCCATTTCACACAACATGGAGTGTATAATCCACCTAGGACCTACCCTTGTTTATCTATATGTGCCATTGTACATTGGCCAGAACTGATGTACATTGTAATGTCTAGGTATCCTAGCTATGTCAGATTACAAATTCGTGCCCATATACTCTGTACATGGCCATGTTCTTGACAATGTTCATCCCCATCTACTCCCAGGGTACTTGTTGAGGCAGAATTTTTGGGTCTAAACATGTTTTATTGGTCCACACAACCATTTTTTTTACACCACATGAATCCTTACAAACCATATCTAGAGGACTACACTACATAACTTCTTCACAATACACATTGTGTATTTGATTGTATGATATAAATTTTTTCTTCATAAAGAAGATTCATTTTACCATTAAATTAATATATATTTTTTATTTGACCAAAAAAATCAATGGGAAACATATTGGATATTATATTTTCAACCATTAGTTGTCAGAAACCATATTTTGTTCACCCAACATAGTTTCCCATCATAGATCCAGTTCACCTGCCATTTTTCATTGCCACTATTTATATATGATATATAATCCATCACACATGACACGTCCATATATATATATAATATAACATCCTGATCATTTTTTTCAAAACCACATGAATTTTTGGTTTTGGTCACTTGTGAACCCATCCAAAAATTGTCAAATACGACCCCATGGGCCAATGACAATGAACACGATGAATTATGGGGATAAATAAACATGAAAGAAGATACAATACAATTTTACTAGAATTATTGGAACACGATCACATAAAATGGGAGATCCATCTTAGTTATTAGGTTTATGAAGGGAATAAAATTGAATCAATAAAATTGGAATGTAGTTTCGATCAGGTGAAGAAAAAAGTTCATAAATTTATATATGGAAACATTTTAATACATTCAATTTAAAATCAAATATTATATACACTAATATCTAATATTTCCTTTCTCTATTATGGATTTATCATTGGTATAGAACACATTCACTGGTCATGAAGAAGACATATTATGTTAATAGCCTCTCGATCAATTTATACCACTTTTGTTTAGTTTAATTTCTATTGCTCTATAAGATATTCATCATCCATATTCTAGTATTTTTATAATCATGATAAATTCCATCACCAATATATGATCACATTTGGCACAATATTTTCACCATCACTCTATCACATTATATTTTAGATGTTTTTTTAAATTTCATTCTACAAACATATTGTCTTCAATAGATTAACACAATCTTTTCAATTATATTAGTTAATACATTTTAAATAATTATTTTTAGAAATAAATTTAAATTACATTTTATTCATATGAAATTATTGACTTATTTTTAGGAAGTTAATAAATGCCTAGATAAAGGAAATATATTAATTTAAAACCTATAATAATAATTGAAAATATCAAATTCTACCACATTATTCATTTATAAACTCATATGAAATTATATCAGAAACATCTTACTTTCTAAATAATAACATAATCATTTCATATTAAAATTGTAGTGGAATGATATTTTCCCATATAAATAAAAAAATAATAAAAAAAGATAATTGGGTAGTTAAAATAACTATAATTATAAATAAAAATTCTAATCCATACACCATATTTACCTTCATGAATATATTTCTAATCCTATATAGTTTCATTTCATACTAATTTTTTTAATCTTTCATCTATTATTATTTTCCCATTGTCGATAATTTTTTAACGTAAGGAGTTTTAGCTTTCCATGTAATTATGCATTAATGGATATACCACAATGTATTCGTTAAATTTCATAAGGTAATTTAATAGATCTATGAAATATTCACATATATTTGTATTGATTATGGTGGATATAAGGTTGAGGGAATTAAGATTTGGTCTTCAGTGAATGGATAATATATTGTTCAAGAACATGATGATGTAAATTTTGACACTGAGGACAATGTTTTCAAATCACTTTTTACTATTTTTATTAAAAACCTAATATAGAAATGGTTAAAAACATACAGGGTTTTTATCGGATAAGGGAAACATTTTCATGAAAATTTTAATAAATTTATAATTCCTCTACAGAAATTTTTAAATG
Organism: Viscum album; assembly: GCA_963277665.1. NCBI lineage: Eukaryota > Viridiplantae > Streptophyta > Magnoliopsida > Santalales > Viscaceae > Viscum > Viscum album. The sequence continues at coordinate 1,457,439,815 of OY728161.1, forward strand.
ACCACTCATCTCTATTTAATCATATAAATAATTTCTGTATTTGTCTTACACAATACCATAAATTTATGAGGATTAGTAATTTTATAATGATATGTAAGAAATAGATAATAAAAACCCTTATATTAAATATAAAATGTTTTCCATAGCTTACAACATAACATCTATAGTAAGGTAAATTTTTATATAAGTTAAATCACCCTTTCCTGGTATTGTAGCTAAACTCAAAAATTCAGGTTTTTGAGAGAGTAATTACAACATGGTGTATTTTCAAACTAATAACTAATGTACCAAAATTGACAATTTTTTAAAATTTTGAGTCTTCCCAATTAAAATAATTTAGGGATATAAAACATAGAATAGATGAACCATTTTTAAAAATAATTTACTTATGGATTTGAAAATATGTCAAATCCCTTATAAAAAGAACAAAAGATTATTAATCAATTTAATTCTACCCATATTTATTCTAAAAAAATATAAATTCATATAAAAATTATGGTGGGACACTGAATTATAATTAAGATCGAAAATGTATGTTTTGGAAAACAATGAAAATATATACATAGGAAAAATAAACCATTGGAATATTAAAACACTAAAAGGATAATTATCTGGGAATATAAATTTTAGATAAAAGGGAAATCATCCCTTAAAAACTATAATAAACACTATAGAAAACATAATTTTCATAAAAACTACATCAATATTGGGGACATAAGAGAATGTTAGTTTTTAATATAATGAATTTGAGTTAATATGTTTAATAAAATATGAAATTAAAATCCATGAAAAATAATAATTGGAATGGATTTAAAAAATATTAAACCTAATAGAAAAAGTTAATACACACATAATTTTTTTTGAATCAAACAAAACATATTATTGATTTAAAAATATATTAAGATAAAAAATATTTTTTAGAAGAATTCGAGAGGAAAAAATAATTTAACACATCATGAAAATACCATTCACATTCTCTAATGAGTTAAAAAATTGTTAACCTCACAACATATGTTTTATTATTTTGTTTAAAATAAAATAATACGACATTAACTTTATATGATCACTTAAAAAATAGTCTCACATACGTTAATTTTCAAATATTTTTTTGGATAAAACATAACTGGGAAGAATTAGCCACCATAAGTATAACTAATGACTATTGCGCTAATTTATTAAAGAAATTACCACCAATTATATAACCCAATAAACTTTGAATATCATTGAGGAATTAGAGGCTATGTTAAAGCAATTCATTTAGGGACATAATTTTTTTATAAACATGGTTAATTTTTTATTTATAGAAAATTATGGTTCTAATGGAACTGAAACCAACCAATTACATATTAATTGTATAATATAGTATGATCACTCATCCAAATTGAAGAGTTGATTGTATACTTGTCATTGTAGGGAATATTTCTTTATCCATTTATATTCTGATTCTGAAACAGAGTGTGATTATAAAGATATAATTACCTCAATCAAGAATTTCTATGATAAGAGTTGAATAACTAGAATTATTTCAATAGTTCTATTGATTCTCCATGTTTTTTTATCTAAGAGAATGTTATTTTTTTAGAAATACAAAAATGTGGTCATCTGGTAATTGATTTATGTTTTTGCATATGTTTTTAGTAATATGTAAAAGGGATATTTCCATAATTTTTTTTTATAAATAATTTAGATACTTTTTTCATTAGTATGATTCCATACATGAAGAACAAAAAATTTGGAAATTGGATGGAATATATATGTAACTTAATGATACGAACCATGAAATTTTGCATCATGAAACAAATATTTTTATTGAGAGTGTTTCTTAGGATATTGAGAACCAATCACTATCCCCAATTTCCAATATATTACCCTAATTTACATCTATAATAGACATATAAAAGTCTATTATAATTAATAAGAATTAGTTTTTCATTTTGAGGTTAGTTATGGATTCATATCCATCCATTTAGAAGCTATAAAAATTAATATTTATCAACATGTTGAGAGTATTAAAATTGATAATCTAAACCACATTCCCCTAATGGATATTATCCCATTCACTAAAAAATCAATATTCTTTGATGATTAATTTATAAAATAAGGTGATTAAAAAATATAATATGAGATATGGGATTCATTTTATACATAAAAAAATAGAATTGACAATATGTGTGATGATGGTGATGACAATAAGTTGGGTTTCACTAACTATTTCACCAAATTATGGATAATATAATTAAATTTTTATTGGGAATATTTTTAGGGTTAATGTTACACCTTCTACCTATAATTTGTTTTCCCCATCCTTCTATATTTTTCCCTAATTTTTGTGCATTTAATAATATAAATAGTAGAGGAAAATAATTATATCACTATGACAATATGAATTATAATGATATTCTTGTTAATTCCATTTTATTTAACAACATCATAAAACATAATGAAATGTTCAAAAAAATATTTTATTATATTCTCACTAGTAATTTATTCGATCCAAATGATCATAGATTGAATTTAAGGGGAAACATGGCTAAATAGATTAAATGTAGATTTTCGTTATAGGAAGCCCATTTTTTTCTTTCACTTTTTGTTTAACATTGAAATGTATTTTTATATCTCTATTTTTTTATTATCACGCAATTAACCAAAAAATTTATAGGTAATTAAACATTGATAATATCATTGTCGATGTTCAAAAATGTGTTTACGAGAATACATGTTTAATAGAATGAATCGAACATTTGATAGGTTAATCACATGAATTATAGGTAACCATTCAATGTTCGATTGGTTATATGGTGACTCAATCAAGAACCAGAAGAGATGATGTGACCATATGGTCATTCAATATTTCACATTAATGAGTTGTTCGGGAAATGATTTAAGAAATGTATATATATGATTTTTTTTCAACAATGACAAAGAGAAGTATTTTTTATGAGGAAAAATGGAAAATTTGACTATGTGATAAAAAAATAGCTCACTAAGAGTATATAAATAAAGACAATACATATTATACATATGAATATATAATTGATTAAATATGGGAATTGATATAATATAAAGTGAAATGATCATGTAACATTTAGATACCCTAGCATTTTATACATATCATTAAATTTTCTAAGTATAAATAGACATAATATTACGTTCCATGGATCATTATGTCTAATGTAATGTGAAACGTGGTACATAAAATAAAAAACATGACAATAAATAAATAATTTCAGTTTTTATCATCAATTATGATATCCATGATTTTTTTAGACCTCAGATTATCATAGGATAACATGAGGATATCATGAATAAAGGGGTGCGCTAAAAACGACATGTAGGGGAATATAAATTTAAAAAAAGTGTATCACATGTGTTTAAATTTATAACATAACGATATAAAAAATAATTCAACATGATAAATAAAATGGAATCATAATGTGGGATCATATAATCCTGGATTCATAGTAATGTGGATGCTACATAAAACATTACATTAGAAGGATTCAAGGCCCGTTGCAAATATAGGAGAACGATCCAAGGATAAATACCATAACAATTGCACATGGATCATGATTCAAGTCTTGAAACCAAGACCCTTCCAGAAAACATCTCATGAGACTAAACATTACCCAACACTTTGAAGCATTATTTGGGTTCACCCGTCATAACATGTTCATGAATATTTTTTTCCACATAAATACTCACAAACAATCAATCAAACAAAAGGTTATCCCATATAATGAATTCGGATTCATAATCATTTCCTAAATAGTAAAAAAAATTATATCCTAAAAGTGTCCAAGGAAGAATATAAATAATCATTCATGGAAATAAATAATAAAAAATAGGTAGGGATCATGATATGTTATGTCAAACTGAAGTGATGACTTGTAAAAATAGTACTAAAGAAATATAGAATTAATGAATATCAGTGAGGTTTAAGGAAAATATTAAAGGGAACAAAAATATGAAAAGGTAAATAACTTTTATATAGAACTTTAACTGAAGTATAAATGTTTTCATAAAAATGTTTTATTTTATAAAAAAATTCTTCTTGAAACTTATAATATATTTAATATGAAATTGGATTTTAATTTGAAAAGTTCCCTTAGAGCGGACATACTTAATATGATGAATTGAATAAAGAGACATTTAAAAAGATGTATATCCTAAAAAAATACGGTTGAATGGATCATCATACATTATTTGGGAACATATAACATTAATTTAGAATATATAAATGCATATAAAAGAGAACTAAATGTTGGAAAATATTGAAGAAAAGCATCCCGAAATAATAATAATGGTTCGTGTAGAATCCCTTAGAGTATGTATGAAGGTGTTCTTCAATTCATCTTAATGATGTATATAATAAAATTATTTTTATTATATAGTAATTTTAGAACCATTCAAACTTGTATTTTATTTATCATATCCTTATTATGTTCATTTATGATATTTTTTATGGGTTAAAAGATTCGATTTCATCATTCTAGTGCTTTAGTTACCTTGGTTATCCTGATCGATTAACATTATATATGTATTGAAAATCATGTTTAATGAGGATATAATTCAATAACTGAACATATATTTTAATAATTAACTTATATAAAATTAAAATAAAAAATTTCCCAAAGGGAGGGTGATTCAATAGATAAATTATTGATAATATATTCATAGATTAATTTAATGTTTTTTTCAAAACAAACTCATCCTGTCTTAGAAATTAATATCATGATTAAAAATCACAAAAACATAACCTAACCATTTTTGAGCATGTATAATTCACAAATTAAATACATTTTATTAAAGTAGAATTTTAAAAATTAGAAATTTATTTATTATTTTTAATTATAAATTACTCTAAAAAACTAATTTTTCTATTATAGCTGATTTAGGTCAACATGAATATATTAATAAATTCTCTAAAAATTATAATATAATTATAATACATAAAAATATTATTTTATGGATACAAATTTTTTATAATAAATTTTCTTTTAAATTATTAAAATAGTCATCAAATTATAATTTCATATTTATGACTTAAAAAATTAACGTCACATTATTAATAGTTTTTTAAATATTAATATAATTATAACATGACATTATTATATCATATTATCACTTTTAGGATGGATAAATGTTTTTCATCCATTCATTAGTGAGGTTAATATTCAACAAGTAGGTTTATTATTCATATGGGTCACATTACTATTCCAAAGGTCGGGTTACTATTTCAGGGGTATTGTTATAGTACCTTATATAAGTCTTATTATTTAAATAATTCATGATTTATAAATCATTAATTTGGTAATATTATGTTCTATATACCATATGAAATAATAATAAGAATGTAATTTCAACAAATAAAAAAACATTTACATTCTTCCCCACATATGAAATTTCACCTTCAAAATATCGTTTTACATTCTAGGATTAATATGGGTGTGGGTAAATCCTTTAAATTTTATTCTGTGGCTCCCATGATTCCCCTTTGTATGTATGGATCTTCCAAATTACATTGACCAATTGAGTAGTCATGTTGCATAAAACATCATCTCTATGATCCAATATCTTCACAATCTGCTCCTCGTAAGAATAATCATTCTCAAATTGAACAACCTTTGAAGTCAGTACATCTAAATGATATGGTATTTACATTCTTAATAGAGTTAAGTGGAATATATCTTGTAATTTAGACATGGTACCTAAAATATTTAGCAACATGACACAACTCTGACATGATAATGAATCACGTAATGACCATTTCACTTGGTACGTAGCTTCCCTAACATCCCAATTCCCATGATCATCTTCCATGGAGTTATGTATAGAACACCATGTCTCTAAAATTAATCTCAAGGTCTTCTTGATAATTGCCTTAATATATATTGTGTAGAATATGGGGTTCTATGATGTGTTTCTAAATAGTTTTTAACTTCCCTCCTATTTATTTGACCATTTCATATTATACCAGCTTATATTTAAAAACTTAATCCCAGCAAGGCATTATTCAACAACATTTCAAATCAAGGGATTCATATGGGGCCATTTGGATGATTGAGTGGGAACTAATCTTGTAAGAGATCTTTACTAGATCTAGATATTGGTCACATCCTTCTTTTATGTCCATATGAAATACTATCACTATAACTTCTAGAGTATGAATAGAATTCTCATATTGTAAATCCGTTTGAGGATGATTGGATATACTGAAGTTCAGTTTAGTGGTTAGAGCATATTAAAGGCATTTCAAAAACATGGATGTAAATATTGGAATGTGAGATGATGAAATCAAAAGTGGTACACCAAGAACCACAACCACATCATTGGTATATATCCATGCATGTTGATCTAGTGAAAATTCCTCTTGAATTGTGATAAAGGAATCTATGATGGTATAGATAATGGTTATGTCATACCTTTATAAATTTTTCTTTATAGTCATCACTTAGTAACTCACCAATCACTTTGATGTATTCATCAATCTCATTTTTCATATTTTCCCAAAAAACATCTCACGGAGATCTTGATACATCTTTTGGCTCCTTGGGTGAACAGAGAAGGCTGACCTAAGTGAGTCATTCATAAGTTGATTCTTTATATATAGATTTTATGGAACACGTATTCATGACCCATATATTATGACTCCATACTCCCCAATCTTAAGATAGGTGGATATCAAATTCTTAATAACATCCATCATTTTATGAATCCTCAAATAATATCATTCATCATCCTTCATTTATCCCTAAGGGATGGTTGAAAAATCATTTGAGAAAGGAATGAAAATGTTCATATATTAATTATTACAATTTACATCCATTGTATATATTAGAGTATTGTATCCTTCTTTATTGTAATCATTGATAAATACTTAGTATCTGTTGTAATTAGTTCAAATTCCACAGTATTTATTTCCATGAATATAGTGGAGTGAGAATTCACAATACTTATTGAGGACTAAAAATCTTCTTCAGTGCATATCAATATTATTATGTGTGAATATATATTTTATACTCTCTTTATTAGTACATATCTCACACTTCTACCCATAAAAATAATTCCACTAGATTTTTAACAAAAATATTAAAACCTCCAACTCCAAATCATGCATTTGATAGTTTAAATTATTATTTTTCACCTACCTTGAGGAGTAGGCAATCATTTTTTCATTTTAAATCATTATATACCCTAATCGTTTCATTAATGCATCACTATAAACCATAATGAGTTATTCATTTGTAGATAGTGTGATTAATGATGATTTTATAATCCTATTTTTGAGCTACATAATTAATTCCTCACATTATTGAGTCCATAAAAAAGTCACCCACATTCCTTTTAGCATTGTTATTGGGTTTGAATGTTATTATATGTTCTTTACCAATTTTCAGTAATTCCCTACTTAGTAAAGGTGACTATGAATCTCTATTACATAATTTTTCATGGGCCACACCTCGATTACCATTACCATGGAAGGGTCAATAGATATCCCTTTACTAGTGATAACATTCCCATATAATGATACTTCCACCATAAAGAACTCACATCTACAATTAATTTCATATATTTTATCTAATTGTAATGTCTTCAACATAATATTAGATTACTCATCATATTCCCTTATGTTTCTAGATTATGTGATAATTTCATTGACAAGGAGTAAAAAAGTATTTTTCTAGGCAATACATAGAGATTATATTCACTCTTTCCATGAATACTGCAGGAGAATTATTGAGCCTAAATAAAATCAAAAAGAACTCATAGTTTCAATTCCACATTATAAAGGCTTTCATAGGGAATATCTGTATTCTCTACCTTTAATTTGTGATATCTGACTGAAGGTCTACATTAGAGAAATAACTATCCCCATAGAGATAATCATACAAGTCATATATCCATGGAAGGGTACACTTGATTTTTATCATGGTTTTACTGATCTCAGAATAATCAATGTAGAGTTTGATTGCTACATCCACATTCATGATGAAGACGAACAGACTGACCCCATGGTGAATCACTTAGGTGTATAAAACCCCCATTCCAGATTCTATTTTATTTTCTTCAATAGATCTTCTAGCTCAATGGTTTCCATTTTATAATGTGTATTTGATATAGGTAGTTTCATGGAATAATTACAATTGAGAACTCATCCTCTTGATCATGAAGAAGACATGAAAATTTTTTAGGTAATAAAACATTGTAATCTATCATAATGGCCTTGTCATCGAGCATGACAATTTCAATTGTATGAATACATTGATTGAGATATTCATTCCAATACGGTAGTAATATTTACACTTGAGATGATGATTCAAAATGATATTCATCTTCCTCGTTACACTTGTAATTATTTGGTTGTTGCTTTAGGATGTGAAGAGATATCTCCCATTCCTGATAGTTGAAGTCTTCTTGGTTTAATGTTTCCCAATTCATTCCCAAAGTAGTATAAAAAACAACCAAAGTACATATGAGGGATTTTTCTAGGAAGTCCTCCCCAAGAAAATTAATTGGGGAGGATATATGTACATTGGATACAATTATTTCCTAATTAGTTATTCTCCCAGGTAACTCAACATTGAAATTTCGAGGCGATGTTTAAATTTATCTACAAATCTTGAATGATATGAAATAATACATATATTCAGAATCGAATAAAAAATTCACTATTCATGAGTGAATACCTGGTAAACCTGTAACCACATGGTTGTCTCTCTCTAAATAAGAAGAATTGATTTCATAAGACATTCCCTGTTTCTATAGAAGTTGTTATTTATTTTTCCTATAAAATTTGGGGCATATGGCATTTTTTCTCAAATAAACCATTTACATTTCATTTGAACTACATAACATATAACTTTTCATTGATATGAAGCTTCCTTTATTCACCAAAAACTTGCAGGATTCGTTATATACTTTCATTAGTTCAAAATAATATGCCTCATTGTTCCACATTGGAAGCATTTCCTAGGCCCCCTTAGATATTTCCTAGGATTATTCTTCCCACAATATCAACACGTGTGATATTCATTCTTCTTTCCATAATTGGATTTATTTGGTAATACAACCATTTTATAATATATTTTCAAATTCATTTCACTAGGACCATGATACCATTGATAGTATCTAATCATTATTCCATACTTGTTATCAAAAAAAATCTCCTCATTATTTCTTAGGTCTTGAATCACCAATTCTTTTTATATACTTGACTATCATCTACTAAAGAATCAACCCATATTTATTTCAATGATCATGAAATTTCGGAGGTGTATCTTTGAAGCCTTGTAAATTTTTCTTCATTTGTCCTCATAGACTCATCTTCCATCTTCTTAAATTTGATGAAATCACATTCTGTTGTGATATGCATGGTTCGTGAGAAATATTTACTGAAAACATTTTCTTTAATTTCTCACAATCAATGGAATCAATATCCTCCATAAAGTTTTAATTTTTGTTATATGTACCCCACTTATCTGCCTCCCCATCCAAACACATGACCGACAACATAAATTTCTACTATTCTATGACTCAGAGGATAGAGAATATATTTTCAATGGAGTTTGTCAAATTTTTTATAGGGATGGGATCAAATGATCTAGTAAAAATGGGAGGCATTTACCATATGAAGGACTTGATGGAAAATTTCTCTTTCCATGGAATAATATGGTGTATCACAGGATTGAAGTTAGTCTTTATAACATAATATAGGATAGAAATTACTTTCATGATGTTTTGACGACCAATTCTTTTCATATTTGGAATTTCATTAAGTAAATCATTGCATTAAATATCAAATTTACTATTGGCATGTGTACATATATTTCATCCATTAAATAAGAAAAAATATATTGAAATTAGGGGGGTTTTGAATACATATCTTATAAGAATAATTGGAAACATTAAACAGAAAAGTAAAAAATATTAAAGAAAAGTTTTATCGTAAATTTTTTTCCGAAAAGATTAAATATAGTTTATCTATTATCTATTAAATATTATAAATTATTATGGGAATTTAATTTATTCCATTAATAATTTTTTGTAATAATATTATTAATTTACCAATGCATATCCCCAAGAAGTGTCAAACTAGATGTGTATTAAGGCCCATTTTGGTGTACACTGACACACTGAGTCGGGACCAGGACAGATTGTTAGAATTTTCAACCCTAGGTACATATCTTCCAGAACCATATCTACTTTCACTTCCAGTTAGGGATGTATTTTCTTGATAAACCACATACACTATAGTTACCAAAATTTGATATGTTTTCTTTGACATATTATTATCCATATGGTTCATACCAATATTCCTTATTCCTTGTATCCAAATATTAAAATAAATTTCATATGATACCCTCCATAATGACTCTATCCTTTTACAAAAATCATGAAATTATGTTAATCAGAATTAAATATCTAATTACAAGACAATGATCATTGAGTCTATTGTCCTGGAAGACTATGTACATAAAACTAAGAACATGGGACTAAATAAAATATTTATTTATTTTACATCCATTATGAAATCTTAAATTTTATTGAGACCATTAATCTGGGTTGGATATCCATGGGATAACATAAATAAACTAATGAGATAAAAAATTACCAATTAGATAATATATGTAAAAATAAATCTTAGCATGTGTATTAGAAGACATGACATTACTATATAAGAATTAATTGAACATAATTTAAGATCAGGAATCATAACATGTGATACTATAATAATGGAATACTATTAATGGGACAGAAACATATATCATTCATTTAGCATGATTCAAGGATCATTTCACATAGAGGAGAAAGTGTGAAAGAAAAACTATTAGAACTGTTGGACATAGATAACTAGTCTTGGCCAATAACCATGAAAATTGCACATAAAATCTCATAAGACTAAATAATACCTGAAGAATAGGATATCTCTCTAGCTAAATCCCTCATAACAAGGTCAGTAATATGTTTTTAAAATAAGTAATAATACATGAGAAATAAATCATAGGTGTTACCTACGAAAATAATCAAGTAACATAATCATTTTAAAAATAATAAAAAAGGTAATATCAAAAAGTTTCCATGGAATAAAGGAATTAAATAATACATGGAAATTTATAATGGAAAGTAGGATTAGATAATGATATGTGTTGTTCCAATGAAAGTGATATCATATAAAAATTGTATTTCAAATTCATTACAAATATTACATTGTAGTGCGGTTTGAGGAAAATATTAAAGAGCAACTCAAGAAGAAAAGGGAATTATCGTTTATATAAAAACAGACAAGAAGAAAGAATGTTTTCAAAATAAAATTTATTATTTTTGAAAAATAATAGTGGATTAAAATAGAATGTAGAGTTCACATGAAATTCTGTAATAATTTAGATTGTTTTCTTAAATCATGGGTTTTTAACGAGAATAATTGTTTAGGGATAATTTTAAAAATCATGTATATCCCAAAATAATGAACAATGGATATTGATATGTGAATATGTAACATATGAATAAGAATTTAAAATATTTACATAAAAATGTATGATAATTTCATTTGGGTAAAAATTTATGCAGAGTAACCTCAAAGAATAACGGGGGTTCGGGTCGAACCCTTTAAGATAAGTAGGAAGGTTTTATTCAGTTGATCATTATGTACCATATAATCAAATTAGATTAATTAATTAAAAATTAAAGAACCATATATACATTTCATTAATATATAAAAACCTTATTAATTTAATTTATAACCTTTTTTGTGGTTTAAGATATTTAATTTCATCGTTTATGAGCATTTTTCTCCTGGATTTTAATGATCAGTTAACTTTTATGTGTTTGTAAAATCATGTATAAGGAGGATAGTTTTCTATAAGTAACGTTATATGTTATTAATGATCCTATAGAATATTAAAATAGAATTTTTTCCCATAAATGAGGATTATTCATTAGATAAAACATTAATGATAATCATTTATATTAATTTACCGGTTTGTGGTCCCAATGAACTCATCCTATTTTAAAATTAATACATGGGTAAAAATGATTTAATATCATATTATAAGATATAATACATATATTTTAATATATATCATGAAAAAAATAATTTCATGTTATTATTTGAAGACATAATGGAATGATGAAAGCACGCTGTCCACAAAGGTGGTATATCGACACCTTATAGACGATGATTTAATTTATATAATAAAGATGAGAGGAGAAGGTATTTGATGATAAATTAATCCATAAAAATTATAAAATTCTAGTATATAAAGGTCAAGAGATATTTCATGCAACATGGTCAATGGTATGTTATGTGAAGTTTATAAATTAAGGGAACATGAAATGAAATAGAAATAAATAAGAAGAGATTTTTATAACTTGATTAATTATTATTGAGAACCTACTTATGGATTGGTTTTGGTCTTTTGTTAGGAAAAAATGTTCATGGACATGGGGTGAGGTTTGTAAATAATATTGGGTAGAATATGGAAAAATCTCACTGATTGAAAGGATTTGGGAGAGTAGATGGTGAGGAGTGGTATATATATTAGAAGAGAGGGGTGTTTTCTCATTCATTAATTAAATTGTATAATATTTTCCTCCAGAAAATCAATAATGTTTATAATTGGGAATAAATATTGAAATTAGATTATTTGAGTTAAAACCAATTCTTCATATATCATCGTTGTATAAATTAATATTGTATTTAACTTATAATATATATATATATATATATCGTAAATTACCATAATTTACTATTCAAAAAAACATCTTGTATTTTAGAAAAGTTACCCAAAAACAATCCTATCCATTTTGTTGACATTTATAAATAAACTTTTAACCCCATTTAATGAATGGAATATTATAAATATGTGAACATTATTTATTAATTAAAATCATAATTTTATAAAAAATAACGTATTTTAAAAATATAACATATGTTATATAAATTTGGAAAATAGTCTAATGCCAAATAAAATTATAATATAACTATATGACATGAAAATATAAATTTATCCATAAATGTTTAAAAATTGACTATTATTTCAAATTATTTAATATTTCATAAATTATTAATTAAATATTTATGACTTACAAAAATACTAAAACTTAGTTAATAATTTTTAAAAAATTTATTTGTATATTATATCATATAATTATATCATATTTTCAATAATAATATGGAAAATATTTATTTATACTTTCATTAGTGAAGTTTCAGATCAATTTTATGGTTTATGATTCATAAGGGTCATGATACTATTCCAACTTTTTGGTTACTATTTCATTGGTAAAGGTTTTCTTAAATTATACAAACTCTTCTTATTTTATTAAATCATTATTTGTAATTCATATAATGTGTCCTAAATAGGTTTATACCATATCAAATAATTATAAGAATGTAATTTCTATTGATAAATCTTCGGGTCGTGACATAGAATCTGTACCGTATGAGGGGTTCCATTGGCTATTATTATAGATCAATGACACAAAGAGATAGATACACCAAAAAAGAAAAATGTCCAAATACAAATTGGAATAATATAATTATTGATTTTTTGTGAAGATATGGTTACTCACATGTTTTAATAATGGTAATTGAATAAATCATACAATTTTTTCACTCAACAAACAAATGATGCTCCAAAAAAATTTCACATGCTATTTAAATTGTGCTTAGAGGAAAAATATGCTACTACCATGACCATGTAGATCAAAACTCACACATTCATTCATTGATTCTTATTTTATTTTATATTTACCTAAATTTTTTCTTGATATATTTTAAATTTATAGAAATATTAATGAAAATACAAGGATCTATCTCAAAGATACAATGGGGGGATAAATATGGTCAAAATAAATTTGAAAAATATTCTTTAAAGTGAAATAATTCTATTTATTTTTGAAATTGTATTACAATAAATATTATCTGAAATCTACATCAAAATGTTTTGTGTTGAAACTATTATAAATAGTGTTATGAAGAGTTGTGTTTTTAAGAATACTCTTAAAATTTTTTTTGACGGTTTAATCTTTAATTTAGACAACTATATAGATTAATTTCATCACATACCTTTTTTAGATCATTTTCACTTGTTTTTAAACGATTATAATTGATCATGAATCTCAATGATATTTGTCCTTAAATATTATAATATTTATTTAGTATACAACTAATTTTCAAAAATTGTGATACTATCTTAATTTTTTTTTCTTCGAAATAAACTATGATTTTACAGGTTTCCATGTTTTTTATATCTTAACAGTAAATTTCAATATTTCTTTAAATAAAATTTCTGCTAGTATCCTGTACTATAAGATTCATTATTAGAAACATTTTTTGATTTAATACATGGGTAATGGGTATTGAAATAATTTTATTTTTTTTAATTTTATCCACATTATAGAGCCTATTTGGTTTTTTAAATATTAATATTTGTAAAGATCATTTGTGATATTTCAGTGAGTGAATTTTTTTTTCTGAAAAATCAATAATGTTTCCCCAAAATGTTTTAAACCTTTTGTAATACCCCATGCATTTTACTAGGAAAATCATTTTTATTCCCTATTTGAAGAAAATATTTCTGAAAATTTATTATATTAATAAATTTAATTTTAATTGAAATTTAATTTTATTATTAGAGATAAACATATAATAAATACATCACAATTTTATATGAAATGAAAATAATATTCCATAAAAAAATTTTATTCACTTATTACTAGATGATAAATTATTTCTAATAATTATTAAATCATTCCAATTCTATATAGTGTCTATATTATTTTTGTCTATTCATATATGTGTTTATATAACCTTATTGGTGAAGTGACATTGGGAATATTTAGATAAATAAAAATTCAAAAGTGTTTAATTAATTTAAAAATATTCATTTCCAATAGTTTTTTTATAACATGAATACAAAATATAAATCAAGCCATATATTTTTAAATGGTAAATATCATTTATTACAAGAGGAAATATCTAATATAGATTTTTTTGAATACCAAATTTAGCGTTGTACTATGTTTTTCATTATTCTGAAATCATTTATACCATTGAATTTGACTATGGAAATGCTTGATGCGAAGAATAGTCTAATGTGTCTGGGAATTTGACAGGGCCTATTTTAATTATTTTTTTCCAAACCATTACAAGGACTAATTTGGATTTTAATATCAAACACTTATTTTAGTTGGAAAATTTTAAATATGGGTGTTAATTTGATGAAAAATATATTCAATCACTATCAGGATAAAAATTAGTGTTTTAGATTTAATTTATTTGTGATCTATGGTTCTATGATGAATATAATAGTTTGAACCGTTTTTCACATATATTGTACATTTTGAGAATTTACTTTTTATTAATACTATTTTTTGGTTTGAATAAAATTACAATACCACAATTTTGTTATTTGGATTTTTTTTCAAAGGTGTCACTAAACACAACCTGATTTGATTCATTGAATTACTGAAATCTAATTAAAATTGAAAAAATATATTATTTTTTTCAAGATTATTGTTGCCCAGAGAAGAATAATGATTCATGTGGGATTTTGTAAACCCATTATGGGATTAACTCGTGTCATATTAAGCGGTTGATGAATATCATGGTATAACATGTTGATTAATTTATTGTGATTACTAAAATTGATATCTATGATTTTGGATGTAATGATAATGTTTTCAAATGATTTATTTAAGGAGAAAATACACACAATAAATACTCTTCAAACAAAATTTCCCTATATGAGAATTTATAGACATGATTTAATAAAGACATAATCAAGGAGGTATACATTATATAAACATAACGTATAAGAAATTTTAGGAAACTTATTATTAGAGATGTTGAACTACATGTTGAATTGATCTAGGAATTCATTGGGGATGAAATCAAATAACTTATGTCATTAGAGAATATTTATAATCACTTCTAGTTTTTCGTGATTTGTGTTATATTTTTTTCCTTATAAAAATTATTAATTTTTAGGGGATTTTAATTTTATGAATTGAAATTAAATTTTTTTATGTTTTTTTTAAAAAATTAATCAATGTTATCTATTATTATTATATCAGTTTTTCTCCTATTTTATTACTGGTAAACATCATATTTTCACTATAATCTACATACTGAATTGCGAGGAGAGATGATAAATTTTTTATGGAAGGGGAAACTGGTGAAATTATATGGAAAATTTCTCTATTATAGTTTTCTCTATAACGTTTAGTAATCCTTTTTAGTTATGATAGGTATAACAGTTCTCGGTTTAGTTTATTAGATCAAATTTTCACATATGGATAGTTATGTGGTTGAATTTCATTTTTTTATAACTTCTTTACTTTTATGAATAATTGTCTTCTAGATCTGTGTACATTTCTGAAAATTCAATAATGTTTAGTTTCCCTAGACCTATAACCATATCAAAATCCTTTTATACCATTTTCATTATATTTTTCACTTATTTCAAAATAATTAAATAAAATATGGCACATTATTTTCACATTCATTCCACAAACATGGCTATTATGTTTTCATTATTGATTTTTTTGTTTGGTCACTCGCTTAATCCATCTATTTTTTAACCCTTATTACTATATGAAATGTTGTTTTTTATAAATATTTCTTATTTGATAGATAATCTTAAAATAATATCCATCTTATCAACTATTTTGTGATATTTATATTGAGAAATAATATTAGTTTTATTCATAATGTGGGTTTGATAGATGGATATGTTATCTCAAATACATTTCAATATAGGTATTATGTTATATCATATTTTGGTTGGGGTAGATGGTTATGTTATATTTTATTATAATCATCATTGGAAAAATGATATTCCATGTGTTAGTAGGGATTTATCCCCTGGATAAGTTTTGACATTGAAAAGTGGGAATTTGATGGGGATTTCATGCCTATAATAGTTTTATAGGATGTCAATGAATATGAAAATATAGGTGAAAAAAATTGATGATATTTATTAAATTAAATAGAAAAAAACATCATATTTTGTACGTGGAAAAACCACTGTAACTGAATGTTATATCGAGTTGAAAATTAAACGATCATTATGATAATCAAGAAAAATATTCATTCTTATGAAGATAATCCATTAGAAAATTAATCTATGATTTGGAATAAAATTTTCATTGGATGATTACACAATCATGATAATTATAGATGAAATAAACCATAAAAAGAACATAGACCCCCTAATTTACAAAAATCTATACGCTACAATGTCACTAACAAACTCACAAGGTGAACTAGAAGAGGCATACACTAATGAATAATAATCATGAAAAAACAAAATCAATGTCCATTACATTTAAAAATAATACATAGAATATTTTATCATTCCATGTAAATATACTAAAATATAAAACATTTCCAACCCATTCCACAAAATCCTCTCATGAAGAGAATATATTGACCCTTAAATAGAAAATTAATAAAAAAATTAATAAGAAATATATGTGTGGATGGGATAAGATTTCAACTCCAAAAAATTACGATCTGGGATTATTATTTCACTAACATAAAGGGTATTATTCTGTTTCATATTATTATTATATATTATATTATAGTTATGTTATTTCATTATGACTATAATATACTACATTTTTTTGTTGAACAAATAATAGTGTTGTAGAGGTGAGTTGCCTTACATTCAATCAATCCAATTTAGTGAAATGTGTACATCATGGAGGATTATAGTATCCAATTAAGAATATATAATATTGAAGTTAATGGTTTTACTATTCCATATTAATTAATAAATTATTGTAATATTATAATTGTTTTAAATCCATTTTAGTGGAATTAGGGGATTTTATTACATTTGATCAAATTATAGGAGAAATCACATACCCATTGAAAAAATGTCATAAATGTTGGACCATGTGGTGGTGTAAATAGGTTCGGTATTATTAGAAATTACTAGGAATCCTTAATGAACACTACGTTTTGATTATTAGTTTTTTGGTAGTAGGAATGTTCTTATGGGATGTTTACATACATTTACTGGTTTATTAAAATATATTTGTAGATTGCAGATGGGTGGAGCCTTTTTGGGTTGTCTTAAAGACTAGAAATGACCATATTTGTTTATATATATATATATATATTTCATTAACAAATATATACTTTTTTCAAGGTAGATTAGTCTATTTATTATTTCATGTATATTAAATATTTAATTTATCAAGATATAATTTTATATTTTTTATAAATGGTCCCAATGTCTTTAAATATTTTGATTATTATCCCAAAGGAATTATTATGTTAAATAAGGCTATATTGGAATTATATTTAAGATTTAAAAAATACAAAATTATTGAGATGGATATTTAAATTCCAAATGATTTGGGGAATTCTACATTTGATGGAAATTAATATTTTTTTGGTGAAACCCTACAATAATGCTAGTGGAACATATTAGAAGTAAATATGGTATAATGTTAAATAATAGTATATTTGTTTATAATTCCCACAATAGTCACCTATATTATGTACTCATTCCAATTTTATGAAATGAATCTTTTTGCACCATTTATTAATATAAGTAATTTTCATCGATGAAAATTATATCATTATGTGAATGAATAGACACATGTAGAGTTCCATTTTTATATGTCTTATGAAATTAAACATTATTGTTTCACTGATTCTAAATAAATTTGAATGAGATATCACAAAATGAAAAAATAACACTATAAGAAATAAAATGAATAAAAAATAGATATATGGGTAGAACCAATATACCTTGATTGGTAATTACTATAATGGATGAAATAATTTATTTATTTATATAATTAAATTGTTGGTAAATAATATTACAATGATTATAGAATAACTTATGTAGTTTTTTCCATTATATTTTTTTATAGTTACACTAATATCCTTTTAATAATAAATCATTAATATAAATTCCATTCTATGGTCGGTGGTGACACTGTAATCTACTTGGATATAGATACCAGAATAAGATAACAATTGAAACAATAAATAGATGAAGGGAAATATACCAATCATATTATTTATATAATAATGTATTATTTTTAAAATTATATAGTTGTATGATACATCACATTATAAATGATGTGTTAAATATAATATAATTGGTATGAAAGGATCTCTGAAAATTTGTAACCCTGACAGTATGAGATCCAAAAATATTGAGTGAGTGAATACCTCATTGGTGAGTATCTCATATTCTAGACCATTTTGTATATGAAATCTAAAGTTTTATGAGCATTTTATTTGAAATATATTTTTATTGTAAGAATAACCTTTTCATATAAGGATTGGATTAGGTTTTTTAGTGATATAATGATATTAATTTAGCCTTAATAGGTTACAGGTTGTGGGGATACAAATAATGATTTTTAATTTTATTTCATTCATCATGGTACTGAAAATATGATTCTTTTACTACTGGAAATGTTTTTATTTGTATTTTACCCATATATTTTTATTTTTTCTTCAAAAAACACACATATATATGGTTATATATTATTAGACTCTTACACATGAATGTGGTTGCTAGGTTATTTTCATATTTGGACCTAATATATACCTTAATAATTTTGGATTAATATTTTTATTGGATTATGGTCTAATTAATAACATCCTAACCCATTATGGCTATGCATTTAATGTGAAATTCCCAATGTAATCAAGAATACATGACGACCAAAATAGATAACGACTCACACTGATCATATTAACATATCTCTTGGGGTGTTATTTGTCGTCTAAGGGATAATTTTATCATAACCTCTAAATTTAGAGTAACCAGTAAACTAGAACCAACAATGATTAATCTCAATAAAACATAATAAGCATCACGAGTGATTTTATGCATGTCATGCAATCAAAAAATAAATAAATGTAACTATCAAATATAATTTATAAAATAATTCAAATAAAATAAATCAAAATGATGTAGAGAATAATACTCCATAAAATCATAAATAACATCCAATGGCATCCCAATGGTCCTAGTCTCAAATAAAAACCTACTAAGGGTCATTGACTATATTTTCATGAAAACATATTTAATTTTATGTCAATTACATCAGAACATAAATCATTTGATAAATACGTTCCAATGGGATATAACCGAGTACCCAAACATCACATGAGGTCAAATATGCTAACATTTATGTTGAATATATATATATATTAATGTAAATTAAATATCCAATATAAAAGAATTACATCATAGTCTTTCCATGCTATGACATTTAATAATATACCTTCTTTTTCATTTGATATGATAAATCATAGATTATATTTCCAAATCTATATTATCCAAACATGTGGCAGAAAAATTACCCTTACCTATCACATGACTAAATAAACCATTTTTTTGAACTCACAACATATTACAATATAGAATGAAACAATAAAAAACATATTTCATTACCAATGTAATTTTGTACTCGTATCATATCTTATAGATTTATACTACAATTTTTTTAAATTATGATTTAAAGAAACTAATTGATCAACTATTATTTTTATACATTCCCCACAAATATTGTATCTCAATATTCATTGAAACATCAAACAATTAATAACAATATTTTATAAAAAAATAATTACATAATTACCAAATATGGTTATAACAAATTTTAAAAACAATTTTCAATTTGGATAATATATGATATTTTAAACATAATAAATGATTATTTATAGTTTTAAAAATACAACTGAATCCATCACTAAATATATAAAACAATTCTTTGTTATTATGTATTGAACACATATTTTAAATGAATATTTATAGAAAATTAATACCACTACCTCATTATATATAACCTATTAATAGTAATAATAAAAATTTATTTCAGATTTAATTTTCATGGAATAAAAATAAGAAGTAAAATTTCCGAATTGACCATTCCAAATAAAATTTTTTATGAGTAAAACTAATTTTATAATAACACAAACAAAAAAATTATCAAATATTTTTAAACAACTATGATATATTTAATAATCCTTAATTAATTCTGTTCTTGAATATAAATGGTGATTTCAGATTTAAAAAACTAAATACAGCAATCTATTTTTAGAAAAATTATTAATATTAATGATCAATTTCAAATTCAATATTTGCATAAAAAACCATTTTGATTACAATCACTTTATATAAAATTATTTCAATTCAACAATGAAATTTTTTAATCTGAAAAAACCCTTATATGTTTTACTTATCACCAATACAATTTCATAATTTAATTAAACCAATTTATCATACATCACATACAAACACCAAAACACAAAACTATATGACCCATATCCAATAGTTCATTAATTAATCATTATTTAAGCATATTATAACCACATAACCATCCCATAACCATCTTTAATTTATATATAAGGACATTATAATTAAATCTATACTCATACACACATGTTATGCAACCATATTTTAAACAGAATGAAGGGAATTAATATTTTAAGGAAAATTACATGATAAAATTGGGTAATTTATGGAACATAACAATATTGATTTTACCCATAAAATTCCATAATAATTATCCATTTGATATCATTAATAATTCCTTTCCTTTCCCACTTTTCAATCCATTTAAAATTTATTATTTTAAAGAATACATAGTTAAAAATTATTCTATATTTTATAAACATGAATGAAATTAGTAAACCGATATAATTGATATATAATATTTAAAACCACTTTAAATGTTTAAAAAATGTTATAATAGTTTAAAAACTATTATAAATTATGTATATTTAAATTTTAAAAAAATTAAAATAAAAAAACTAATTATATCACATGGATATGACTATTAAAATTTTATTTCAATAATTAATATATTCGAAAACAGTAAACATTATTTAATTACTATATAATAATTATTCATAGGGAATAACTATTAAATTAGAAATAATCGAGTATTAAATATATCATTTAATTATGATATTTTAATATTAAGTTTTTTATTACAACATGAATACTTAAATAACTATATTTATCATAAAAACCCTAAATATATATAGTTTACATTCATCATAGTAGAACATTGTATGATAGTTTATCAAATTATGTTTATTAATTCATAATTAATATAATCAATTATTAATAAATTCCATGAAAAATAATCACAACATGGGTAAATATAAGTATTAAATCAACTTTAAAATATAAATTATATCATTATAATTACGATGAATTTCATGATATTCTATATAATGATAAAAAAATTCACAAAAGGATTACAGTATTTATTCATCCTCAAATCACTGAATATCAACAGTTTTTTTGAAATAAAAAGAAAACATTAATTAGAATGAAATAGAAATTGAACCCACACACATTATAATAAAATTATAGTCAAAATTGTCATATCAATATCCATGTTAATACAAATAAATGTTTCATAAATCATCCTTGAAATAAAGGAGAAAACCTTAAGAAGGAATTAAGATAATTTGAAATATATTTTCTAGGGAAAATATGATATCAATAACATTATATTTGATAAATAATAATAAAATCAAAAAGTAGATGATTATAATATTACCAATAAAAATATATATGGATAATTTATATATTATTGTGATAGACTATGTCCCTAGTTTCTATTACTTACCACATGGTGGGTACCTACTATGTAGTGTATCCTAATCAGGGACCTAGTGATTGGACCAAAAAATATCACCATTTCCACACTTAATAACTATAATATGGATATGCACATGGTTCCTAGGGGTATATAACACCTATTTGTGAAATAAAAACTAATCATAATCGAAAATATATATTTCAAGCATAAAAATATATTTCGAAACAATATTTATATCTTTGACATGATAAATCTCAAAATTTTAATTTAAAATCACCTAATAAAACTGGGGATGTTTCAAACTTGTATGATTTGAACTTTTCATTCTCATATTGTTGTTTTCATACATTGATTTAGTTAATATTGAAATTTATTTTTTAGATATAAAATGTCCATAAATAATACAATTATTTAACAATACATGATATTCATTTTTGGGATGATTATTTATTATTATAATTTTTAATAGAGGATTACATCCTATTTGTTGTGTATCACCACTCAATGCATTCTAAAACCCATTAACCTATATTATGTGGTGTTATGGTTATAGTCACATTGTCTCAACCAAAAATAGAACTACCCAAAGGATTTTCTATCATGTCCATGTGAAATAATTTTATGTTTATTGACATGTTTTTGTGATTTGAGATTTTTATAGAATATGTAAAATCAAAAGAATTATCTTTTACTTATCATGGTATAAAACCAACCCATATATATTTAATATCAACAGTGTTTTTATCAAGGGATCATAATGATTCACCCCAGGAGAAGGTGAATCATGGTATGAATCATTAATCAAATATAAATATGTTAAAAATAGATAAACCTTAATTATTGTTCATATATTTTACACTTAGTTTTAGTGGTAAATTTTAAGACATATTATATATATTTCATGATACTTAAACCTCAAGAAATCATAACTATAAGAAATCATCATTATTCATTTCAAATTCTAGTTATTTTATACCAGAATTATCTTAATTTTATTCTTAAATATAATTCATGTTTAGAGTTATAGAGAATAAGAAAAAACCCTTTAATATTAACCCCATAAATTTCAAGTCGACAGTCATACTCAGTATCTATTTTCCCAAAAAAATCCTTAAAATAAAACTTGAAAATTTTTAAATAAAAATAGTCCCTATTTTTGTATGGAACAAAATTTTTTTCTAATCTATTCCTTAAATTCCATTGGAAGCCATCGGTCCTATAAGAAAAATTAAAATACCTATTAAAAAAACTTAATAAGATTATTAATTGAGGTTATTGAATAAATAAATTCTATAAGAAAATAAAAAACCAATTTCCATAAAAAACATTTAAATATCCTAAAATAATAGATAATTCATGTTGGAAAATATGGGGAATAGTTTGCGTAACCACCATAGCTACTCATGGAATAACTTGACAATTACATTCTATACATTACCATAGAGTATTTTTCAACGAAAATCATCGATTAAAGATCATTGTAAATCATATAATAATGATCATAGTGAATTCTATAATAAACATCATTGTATATTAACATTATTTATTTGGATAAACCTAATCAAATATCTTTATATCATATATATAATAATGAAACAGTCCACTGTCATAACAAATATATTTGTGATTTCAATTTAACCACCAATCAAATGTCTGTAATGAAATCACAAGTTTCTGGTAAGTATGGTAACCTAAATTACATGGGTTATAACATAACCACAAATCATCAAATTAATTACCAATAACCAAAACATAAATATAAATTAAGAAATATTTCATCATAAATACATTATTAATGAAAATATACATTTTCATTTTGATGTCAATTATTTTAGAAATATTTTCCACATACAAAGGGAAAACAATTTCATTCAAAATAACAGTTTAAACATGTAATGGTATATTCAAAAAAACGGTTAGTCCTGAATTTTATAAATACTGCTCACTACGTATATGTTATAAAGTATTCCTTATGTATTTTTAAAGAAAATTCGAAAATTTCATCATTTAGAAAATAAAAAAATTGTTCCTTATGAACACTCTTATAAAATGATAAACCTGGGAAAAAATTAATGTAAATGTTTTTAGGGTAATAGTAAAATAATAGATAATTAATTTTTAAAAATTAATTAAATGGTTATGTAAGAATAATAGTAAATTAATAGAAACATTAACATATTCTTTTACAAAGAGTCCACCCCCATGAGTCTGAATCATCATGTATATTTTGTAAAATCATGAATAATAAAAATATGGTAATTATTTAATATTTTATGAAAAATTTTACCAGTTATTATGACTTTTTCTCTTACAATTATATATTTTAGTATTTAATAAATGAAATTCACATCACTTGTTTAACACTATTCTTTATAGATGTCCATAATAAACTATCATTGTTTACTATGTTTAAAGAATTTTTCATTCTCTTTTCTACACATAATAATCATAAAATAATTGTCATTATAATATATCAATTATTCATTTTAATCCATCCCTTAATCATGGTTTTGAAAAATGAACTATGTTACAATAATGGAGAAGGTATGTATTTTATATTCATGAGTAACATTTTCATTTATAAACTATCATTATCGAAAAATGATAATATTATTTAAACTGATAAAATTATTATAATAATATTTAATGAAACAATATTTTTTTAAATATACTTACATGTATAATAATAGTTATTAGTTTATGAAAACCAAATCGTATCACTTCATGGAGGTTTCTATCCACACGTATGCATAAAACATCTCATTATTTTTGAGTGAATGAGAATCTATAAAGGTAAATAATATATTATAATTAAATAATGAAATAATTTTCTTGAATATCATATATAAGCATTAATTACAACACTATAATAAATCGTTATGGAATTTTTATTGAAAAATAATAATAATGGATGATGAGGGGGTTGTATATCGTACAGAAAAATGAATGTGTTATATCCCTTATGATAGAAGATGATATTAACATGGGTTAAAATTATAAAATAATAAAATCTTATAATTAATATTTTTTTATTATTCTATCATGGTGGAAAATGTTTTGGGGGATGTTGAAGAACAAAAAAACTAAAACCTAAATAAAAAAATTGTAATTATTCCATGTAAAACATCTTATTCATAACACCATAATACCTATAACATTATCATTTTTACTAAATTTGGACAACTATAATGATCTGGGGAACTATATGGAGGTATTTTGGTAGGGATTTGTAGCAACCAAATTTTTTGTTAACATTTTTTAAATAAATTCCATTTCATTTTTATCTTTAGTTTCACATTAAACCATGGAAAAAAATGTAATCTCTACATGAATTTATTTTTTACTATATACAACATTAGATTACCTTTCTTTACATTGAACACATAGTTTTTATGAAATAAAGTTTTATTATCATAATTTTTTATATAATTAAATATTCATATTTTTATTATACATCAAAATATGAAGAGTAATAATAAGTATTAGATATGATTTATAATTTTTTCATATAAGTGATTCATATTTTAAATAAAATATATAATTCTTGGTAAAATAATATGATTTTTGGATATTCTATTTTCACAAAAGAACATTGTTTTTTTCCAAATATGAATAATAAGTGTATTATTTTGTGGACACTTTTGGATATTTAATTTCAAGAAAGACATAATTATTTAATTTATACTTTTAAAACTAGATAAGTGAGTGTTTTGTTATTTTTCAAAAAATATTCTTTTTTATGAATGGTAATAAATATGGTTTTTTAATTTATTACAAAATTTTAATTCAATGTATTTATAAAGATATATAAAATATTAATAAATTTAAAAAATATAATTATATCTAATATAAATAAATTATAAAATTTTATAATACTGAACTAATTTTAAATTGAAAATAGAAATACATACATTTCATTAATTTTAATTTTTTCTTTCTAAAAATTGGTCATCTCATCTAGTCTGCATGATTAATTTTAAATTAATTTCTACATGCTATATGATTAATGTTTGGAAAAATGTTATAAATATTTTTATTCAGTCTTATTTAAAATATATATTAATTTTACCGTATCTTCTAACTAAATACATTAATGAAATAAATAAAAAATATTTACATCATTAAGGTTAAATAAGTTTACGTAGTGGAAGAAATATAATCTTAAAAGGCTAAATGAACTAGAAACAATGAAAAAAACCATTTTTTTTAAATTTTAAACATTTTAGTATAAATTATATAAAATAACATCTAACTAGATCAATAAGATGTTTGGTATTCTTCTCAATGTAGTTTACCTTTTTTATCAAATTAATTAATGTGCTCCTCCATTAAATAATGACACTCACCCCCCCAATTATTAACATGTATAATGCTTTTTGGATATTCAAAAAATGACTCAAATAATCTCCCAGTGTCCTTAATGTATTTCAATAATACATAATTTTTTTCTGAAATCCTTATAAGGATGTCCTTTTGGTTCAATCAGAATGGAGTTACCCGAAGAAGATGTATTATTATTTAATTAGATGTTTTGTTTCATTTCCTTCTCCACCCATCCAATTATTATTATTAAAAGATTTTATTGAATCCTTAGTATCAATAATATAAATTTAATTTATTATGGAAATACTATTTCCAATATTTTCAACCACTTTTTAAAAATGGGAAATGCAATCATTGTTCATGTGTATGGAGGATTACCGCCTCGCGAACCGATGTAGTTAGTTCTTCAATTAGCACATCTAAAGGAAGGTAATAATCAAATAAATTATATTTTAGTATTATATATTATATATATATAATTAAATTATTTTTATTAAAATATTATATCACAAATACCTCCATACAATCCATTTATTAACATACAATAACACTTTTTTTATAAGTGTGGAGTATCACATCATCAATGAGATTTGATTCATTCACGTTTAAAATGGAATTTATTAGGGAGGATTGAAATATAAGTATTATATATATGTTAAATAATAATTACACTTGAATTATTATATATATATATATATATCATTAATGGTTTCTTTGAATATGAAATGAAATTGGAAACAATGTTCACACACGTAGGGATTATCATCTCCTTGAACATTGTTTTTCATTTCCTATTTATATCTTTTGTAGTTCATTTTATTTATAAATTAAATGAATATATATGATATTTATATCATGTTTAACATTATTTAAATTATAAAATCATGATTTATATAATAATACCTAGAATAATTAGTGAAATGTTATATGAATAATGAAGTGGTTACTACCCTAAACATAACATTAACATGTAATTGTTAATAAAAGGTAAAAATATTATCAATAGAAAAAAAATATTGTCTAATATAAATGAATATAGTTATTTAATAGATAAATAATATAACAATATTTATTATACTATATGTTTTAATGGGTATGAAAAGAGTCAATAGTTGAGGTAAGTGAATTTTATGTCACTTATTTTTATATCTTTGAGATACATGCCATATTCACCACACATTTCATTTGCGTCTGGTATATAATCCCATATGAAATTTTATATCTTGAATTTAATTTATTTCCTGATATTATAAGTATTAATTTATTTTATTCATTCATGGATCTTTTGACTCAATTTTTATTCAAGTAATTACGATACTTCTAGTCCCACTTTAATTTCTACTTGATTTTTCTATTTCTCACAACTACTTTATTTTATTTTTTTATATGTAATAAATGACTTAATTATATTATTATTATACTTAAATTAATGTGTATATAAATAAAAATTCCATGATATCTATTTCATGGTGTTTTACAGTTCAATAGTTTAAAAATTGGTAAGGTAATTTTTCCAAAATTTTCTTTCTTTGAGACACGTGTTTTCATAGACCAGTATTATTTTATGATGTGTATATAATTATATTTTACAGTTTATTTAGATAATATTAATATTTTATTTACATTATATATTTCATTTAATTTATATATTTATTGTTCATTGTGATTCAATGTTAAAATTGTGGTAAGCATTTGTTGTTACAATCAAATTATTTATTTGGATTGTTTATGATCATACATCCATTGATAAAATATTATGATCTGTATCTAAAAAATTCTAATTCATTTATAATAGTCTATTTGGTATATATATATATATATATATTAATTTATTGGTATTATTTTTTTTCTCTTTCATAATAAATATAATTAATATATAGTTCTTACGAAAATATTCCATCATTTCCATCTTTGGAATTTTTTAATGAAATTTCATGATTTTAGAAATGAGTTAATTTTTTTAAAATTTATCAATTATTATTATTTTATGGAATTTTTTTTCAAAATGTATTAATATATAAAATATTGTTGAAAATTGTTTTCAAATAATCCATTATATTATTTAAAACATATTATCAATGAATAATATTTTCGATAAATATAATGACTTAAAAGTATTTTTCAATAATGAAATTATATTACCCTAATGAAATGTTTTAAATTATTATATAGAAAATATTTTTCATCTAATTAGAATTTTTTTTGTTTCATATCTCTTACTAAGGTTATGGTCCCTGGAAACTAATATTATTTTTTCTCCAAATTGTTATTCTATTGATAAAATAAGATTTATGAAATTGATTTTTCTTCTATATATTGTTTGTTAATACATAATAATGAAAAAAACTTCCTTTCCTAAATTATTTTATGATTAAATAATTATTTAACCGATATTATTACCATAGGTTATGACATGATAACTTGTTATTGATGCCCATTTCATTTTATGGGATACGAAAAAATGGTTTTTTATGATCATGTGGTATTAATATGTTTTATTTAATTGTGTGATATATGGGACCTATATCTCCCTCTAATTCATTGGAAAATCATTTATATGTCATCTGATTGTCTTGTATATATTGACTAGTTAACTCGATTGAAAAAATGAATTAGTCTAATATGATGGTATTATGAGTTAAAATTGACTACTAATATGGTTTGGGAAGTGATTTTATTAAACTAATATGGACTCATAATTAATCCTTGTGTACTGTAAATATCTTTAAATATTAATATAGGTCTTCCAAAATTTAATTTCTTATTCCAATGTAATGTTTCCATAGATTAATATCTTGACCACCATATGATTTATGTTTTATAACCTACCAAAACTTATGACATGATTCATGATTCGGTTATTCGATATACATCGCATTATATTCAAATGTAATGATCATCTTCAAAATCCCATATTCTCATGAGTATGCATACATATGTCCATTTTCCATTATTGAGAATATAAGGTCACTTTTTATTATGTTTCCTTTATCAATGTTATGAAGATATGTATTGTATATGATGTGTGTAATGATGGTTATAGTCTTGGGGAACCTAGTGGGAGATAATGTATATCACTTATGTACCAGTGTTATTGATTCCGTGTTTCCTATGGAAATAATCTACGGCAATATTTTTGAATCATTATTATATTAATTAATCCCAATAAATGATGTAATGTCAATGAATGAGAGTATTAATTGATATAGTTGGTATCAAGTTGAATGTTCATTTTTACCCTTAAATCATGGAAGAAAAATAATTAGTCAGAACCCTAAGGGAATTACTCTATGGTTATATATATGGAAGAAAAATAATATAGGTAAATGTCATAAAATTTTCAAATAGAAAATAGTGAGTTGTTTCATATAAATATATCTTAGTGAACATATTAAAAGTGGGAGTGTTTCTAGAAGATATTTACATTGGCATGACAACCTACTGAAACTGTATAGATATAGACTTGATATGGAACTTTGTAAGGACAACGTTACTTAATGAACACCATGTTTGACAATCCCAGAGGATATTATTTGGAAATGAAAAAACACTTCATGAACCACCATGAATGATTTGATTATAATTTGCCTATAAATAATATTGGATTGTCTTATTATGTGATAGTTTATGTAAGGAGGAATAATATTGACATCATAGAGGTAATTCCATGATTATTTAGTTTACCCAATATGATATTTGTTTTGTAATCTATATAATTTCTTATAGTTAATAGATGGATCCAAAATAAATCCCATCAATAATAAGTGTTATAAGAAATGAAATAATTTTCCTAATATAAATCCAAATGATGTGGATTTAAGAATGATGAAAATCATAAATATTCTAACAAAAAATTCTCATGAAGGTACTCATTATGAGATTAAAAATGTGAAAAGAATAGACCAAAAATAAATTATGGCCACTATGAGGAAATATCCCCATTATTTCTGTGGGTCTTTTGAAATATTATTTTCATGAAATGTATCGGTAACACTGATAAGTTACTTTATATTAACACATGTTTGGATCCTGAAGTAGTTATTATGGATGTTTTTCATTAACAAGGAAAAGTTTAATAAAGGTGGACCCTAACAAAGAATGTAGGGAATAAAGATGAACTAAATCCATGGGCAGGGATGATTTCGAAAACATATTTATCATTAAGTACCTTCCATTTATTATTCATATGAATATAGATATAGAGTTTCTCAAGATAATGTAGTGGGATGAGGAATGTATTAGAACCGAAGATTGTAATTTTACAACACATGATAGGTATGCTTCTAATATTATATCCAACCTGAATATAAAATTTATTGATTTATTGGTTGATTAAAGGAAATTATCAGATTATAATAAACCATAAGATACATTAGTAACTATGAAGTTACTTCTCATTGTAAAATATATTTTTAAAATTAGGTTGGAGTTATGTATCACTCTCATGGTATGGAAAATTAATAGAGAATGGAGATTAAAGGAATATAAATAAAACAATGGAGAGAAGAAGAAGAGATTTTATTTATTTTATATGTTTAGGGATATGCATGGATGCAATTTTAAAATGGTATATAATTAATTTTTAATGTGAAGAAGTGATGTTCCTGAGATATTTGATCATTTCTATGATGGAAAGATGTTGGATAATACGGTTAATTGAGAGAAATATGGACAAGAATCACCCCCCTAACATGAGTTTTTAAACACTAAATAAAATTATAATAAATATAAAATGTTAAAAAAATATAATTATAATATAGATTATTGATGTCTTCAACCTGTTATCAAATGGTAAAGTGTAAAACTAATTTTACTAATAACTAGTGGTGTGATAATAACTTAGTGAAAGGTACAAAATTCATCAACTCTATAAAAAAAGTATTATTTTATTTTTGATTTTTCCACTCATTCATATCAAATTAATTTTATTATGATGAAAAGATTCTAAAAAAACAATTAGATTTCAAATAATCATTAAAACCCCCAAATGATATGATGAATTTGAATAAATTCAATGATTCCACTCTAGTTGATATTAGTGGGAAAGTAAATCCTAAATATATTTTCATTCTTCCGCTGGTTTATTGTTTTTTAATTTTAAGCATGGAATTTATTGATCTACATAAACCCCACATTAATTATTGATGAATGTAAGTTAAATTTGTTATTTTTAATTAACTTGTGATCATATTTCAATGTGATTATAAGTCAGAACATTTAATGGAGATTAAATTTAGTTGAAATATTTTAATTCCCTTTGTGACCAAATTTTACCTCCAATGTTTTTGAGCGACATGAAATCGATGATAATCATATTTTTTTTTTGGAAATTTGTTATTTTATTTCTTGAAGTCTTATATAGAATTCAACCAAAACATTAAGTTTAGTACTAAATAGTTCTCATACACGGTTCCACTGAAAATTAAAATACTCTATATAAAATGGCCCTAATTGAGTGTTAGGAATTGAAGAATAAACTCCAAGAAAACATTGAAAATGTATTCACTCATCCCATTGTGTTCTTTTGCTGTGAACATATTCATTTTGTGAAAAGGTGAGATTTATCAATAAAACTCTTCATTTATTATTGGGATTTGAACAACACTATGATCAAGAAAAAATATCATCATCCTCTAATTGGTATTTTGTTTAATGAATTCTGTAGATCACAATACGTTTTATTGATTGAAATTCATTATATAAATCACTAATTATGGGTTTAAAAGGAGGATATACCCAATATTACATTCTGAATATGCTTTAAAAACTATGAATATAAAGTGATGACTTTTGTTGCTTCGAAATACCATGATATTTTCATTGATGTTATGAATATAGTCATTAAGGATTACCTATATCAGTTTGTGGTGGTATTCATAAATAATATTCTTATCTATTCAATAAGAAATTAAGATCATTAAAGCCATGTGATAATCGTACTAATTACCCTAAGGAAAGGTAAATTGAATGAAAAATTTACAAAGTTAATATTTTGGATGTAATGTGATTATTTTTCCTAATATATAATATTAATGAAATGTGTAAGAATAAATCCCTAAATTAATGAGGCTATTGAATGTATGAAATGAAAAACTATAATGAGTGAGATTTGATATTGTCTTGGTTTATTGGTATGTAGTTAATTATTTTTGGAAAATTTATCATGACTTTTAATTCATCTGATAAAGAGAACTCAAATGGATAACTTGGTAAATTGCTAATAAGGGTGTGATTAATATTTCAAGAACCAAATAGAGGGTTGGTCAACAAACATGTACCTAGATTTACACATATTAGTGAATGGTTTTAATTATATATTTATTCGTCTAATAAGAAATTGGTATGTTTTATTATGAAAAATAACATGGTTATAGACAATGTAACATGATAATTGATGAATAATGGGAAATATTTCCCAACTCACCATTTGAATTTACTTGTGGTAATTATTTCACTAATTATATAGAGGCATTTCCATTACAAATACAAGTGTGATAGATATATTGATCACACAAATTATATATATATATCAAATAAATACTTGAACATAAACAAAATAACATGGTAAGAGATGGAAGAGGATTATGACAATGTAATATATTACAACCCATGGAAATACTAAAAGGTTTCTATAGCTTTGAGTCTAAAGGATCGTACTACATTATCCATGATGATGATCTTATTAAATCTAATATTTTGGAAATTTAAATTGATGGATATGTAAATAATAAAGGGAGGGGAAATCTTATCTTTCTAAATTGATTTTTAAAACATATACACCTCTTAATATTAACGATAAAAAAAGGTAGATGTTGAATTGTGGGAGAATGATTGAAATGTTCATGATTTTAACCATAGTAACTATAGAATGATAATTTTCTAGAACTATTCTTGTGTTCATTCTATACCATATATAGAGTAGGTTTTCTTATAGGAAGATCTTAGTTATTCATTCTCTATTCATCATAGAAGTAGAAATATTCATATAATTTAACAAATATATTTGGTGGGATTGCGTGAAGTGAGATATCATGGTGTTTTTTCTCATTTTTTGGTATGATAAAATGTTAATGATGAAATAAAATGGTGTTTAAGGCTATTTCATACATTACCCATACTATAATTGTATTGCGATAAAACCATAATTTATTTCATTGTTGGTCTCCAAAAAAATATTAAAATGTAATAATGGTATATGGGTTATTACTGATCCCCTTACTGTTTTAGCCAACATTTTCACTATCACAAAAAAATTCATCACTAGATCAGATTTCCAGGGAATACAATTTGAAAGTGGTAAGGTTGAGTTATGTTGAATATTCCATTTTATCTCATAGGGATCTGACATTTACCTCAATGATTTTTCAAAGTGTTAATCATGCCCAGGACAGAGGATTGTGTTTCAACACTTATTATCATCCTCATATTTATGGACAGTAGGAATGAAAATTCAAACTCTAGATACATGTTGATATCTTGATCTATAGGTTTCAAAGGTGGTTGTAATCATCACCTTCTTCTATCGAATTTTTCATACAATAAAAAAAATTTCTCGTGAATTCAGATGTATCCTTATGAATACCTCTATGGAATTAAATTTAGTGATCCAATGTTCTGGAATGTTGTTGGATTAATAATGAAATAGCCACCTAAGATCAATTATGAAATAAATATTAGGATAGAACCGTTCAGACTAATATCTAGGTATCTCAATGTAAGAATAAATTTTATATTAATAATATTTTACTTCTCTAGAATTTTATGTCAATGAGAATAAATTTTTAAATATTTATCTCATGAAGAATTTTATGAGATTCATGAATAAATGGTAAATAATCCCAATGTATATTAGTACCTTCAAAATTCTACATTGTAATGTGAAAATATAATATGACTTTTTACACCAAAAAAATAACTATCATTCCCAGTATTTTTTCCATTTATATCTACGATGGATGTACATACCTAAACCTTAACATATACAATACTCCTAGATCATACTGTAAGATAAATATCTTACTTATGAGGAACAATTACTTGAAATTCTAAATTTTAAAGATAAATATTGATGAGACTAGATAACTCACAGGGTAATTGTTTTGTTGATAAATCCCATGATAAATGAAGATATGTGGGATATTTAGGATTTGGTGAGGTATAACTATCCCCAAATTTTGAATCATAACGATTAATTTTTAGATAGAAATTTATTCTATTCCTGGGTATCATGTAAAATCATGTAATGACATGGGCCTCCCAGTCTATTATTTTGTGAATATATTGTCATTGATGTGTTCTTGGAGGTCATGATGATTCATTTCAAGACTTTACCAACAATCAAGTATCGAACGGTAGGTCACAATGGTGAGTGAGGAAGTTGATTCAAATTGATGAGTCATAACAGTAGGCCACGATTGTGGCTCACATCAGTGAGTCACAGCAGTGATTCACAGTGGAATGTCACAATGGTGGATCACACTGGTAACTCTAACTGGTAGCTCACCACTAGTTACTCACAGAGCTATCATTCCACTAGTAGAATTCCACTAGTGACTGAAACTGGTGAATCATCCATTGGTGACTTCTATTGGTATCTCTCCAATGGTATGTCACACTGGTGACACATCCACCATTGAATCGTATGGGTGTCTCATCAATGGTAACTCATATAAGTGACTCGTAACTATGACTAACCTAATGGCGAGTAATATCTTAATGTTTTCAAATTTCAAAATGTTCTCAAATTTTTCAATTTCCCGACCATTAAGGATTTATATGATGTCAAATTAGTTCATTACCATATTTATATGGTATTGTACCCTATTTCATGTTCATAAATAATATATTTTACTTTTATAAAAATTATGAGGTCTTATATGGTCAAATCACATGGATTTGTGGATATCAAAATGTAATGGACATTGAAAACCATTTCATATCCCATGAGTCTCATATCTAATCCTTTATAGTAGGTGTTACTCATTTTATTCATTCCTTCACTTTTCTCCTGGTGTGACCCAAACCCTTCGTCTCCATGGAGCCTGGAATTGGTGTTTCCCCTTTTTGAATCAAAATTTACCTAGAGATTTTTCCCACATGTGTAACCCCCATTCTTTGGAGAAATGATGAAGTGATGATCATCTGTTTTTTGATGTTGGAACACCATTGTCTCTGTTTTATTTGAGAATCATGAAGGGTGTTTGTATTAATGTCTCCTTTATGAATATATTATAATATTAAATAAATAAATATAATTGAACTAGTTTTAGATCAACATATTAGGTCGGGAAATGATACTAATGTTCTACATTGATATCTAATAAGATTGTGATGTGTATAGGTTATATGTCTACTAAAAAATATGTCTCTTGGTGGAACTTTTTTCATAGCAATTATGGGTTTGTAATTAATATTGTCTATATTATATTGAATTATTTTATGTATTTGGAATAGATTAGCCACTTAAAGTCAACATTTAGATGAATTCTCCACGATCAAAATATTTCTTCGAAAACCGTAGATGTTAGCAAGTAGAAGTAAAAAACAAATAGATTACTAAATATGAATATGTCTTATTTGGTTTGTATGGGGGTACAACTATGAGAACCATCATATGTTATGGGCTGTTTTGGAAGGCATAATAGAAACTTGGGTTGAGTGATTTATTGATTGAGGAATGGACGCAATGTATTGTGTTGTGGTGCTTCAATAGTGTTGGGCTATGTTTTTAGGGACTTTATTGGTTTTATGATGTTATTATGGGATGTGTTACTGGGAGTGGTTTTTTATTGGAGGTTTTCTAATTTGAGAGAATGGTTTGGGTGAAATTACATGGTAGAATGATGATGTAAGTGGTTTGTTTGGGTAAATCTCCAGTTGTTTTTCCAGGAGAAGCATGTATAAATATTAACCCCATGTCTTGACATCAGTTCTTTGTGAAATCATGAATGAGTGTTAATGGATCAAAAATATATTGTGTGTTATAGTATATGCCTCTTCACCTACAGAAATAACTATAGTGGTTTGGACCATTTTAATTTGTTGATTATTTCTTGTTGTGTTCTTTGTTACATAGTTTCCATGTTAGTGATTTAATAAATATGTAATTATTTATTAATGTTAAAATGAACATGTTTTAATCAATGGATCATAGTGAAAAACCACCCATTAATCAACTTCTAAAGTTAATATAACTTATATTAATATATACATTTATAATTAGCAGCAATGTTGGGAGCATTATGGGGTGGTTTGTGGGTTGAAAACATAGAGGTTGGAATAATTTTTTGGTATCTATATGTATGTTCTTGTATTTTTTTTGATTTGTATTTCAATCCCACCCTAGTTTAGAAATATGTCCTGAAAATCTCCATAATCATGAGGGAGAGTGTATTTCAAAAACTTACTAGTTTGAGGATTGATGGCTTTCCACTCGCTCTTGGCTTCTCCATGTTCTATGCAATGATAGCCCACAATTCATTACGTAGGATGTGGTTCTTGAGGCCCAGTTCCATGTAGGAAAATCATCATTCCAAAGGGGTTTAGCACGAGATAATTTGTGCATACCATGGGTCATTAAGATGTGGAGAGGTTGTGATGCAAGTGTTTATGGGTGAGATGTGTTGTGGTTCTGGCCTAGGCATGTGCAGTTGAGATGCGATGTGGTATGTTTTCTAGTTAGATGTGGGTTAGATTTGATGTGGAATTTGGACCATGTCTGTGAGGGTGTGTTTTGACATTGTTTATTTGGATGTGGTTGTAGAAACATGATGTTTTTTGTTAGGATCTGAGAGTTTATAATTAGTGTTAACGTTGTGTGGGATACCGAATCATCATTGTGGTTAGTATAATAATTTAGATAACTTATATAATTTTATATGAGTTCCACGAAGTGTTTGGGATGTATAGTATACCTTGGAAGGTGTTGTTTGGTTCTTTTGATTTCTCAAAAGAGCATTATTATTCTTATCGCACTTGTGAATGATAGACTATGTGTTTCTTACTAAGAATACTTCTATTCTCATCATACATTTTAAAACTCTTTTTAGGTTTCTAGTAGAACTACATGGAGAGTACTGGGAGTTACTATCTCGGATATTGGGATAGTTTCAAAGTTAATTCATTTTATTTCTTTGGTATTTTCAATTTATTTGTTTATTTTATTTGTATCAATTTTATATTAAACATGCATTTAGGATTTATTTTGGTCTTATTTTATATGTTTTTATGTTGTTTTATTTGGATGGAACATATTATCTCCAAATATTTTTTTTCTAAAAAAGGAAATGCCTCTCATTTTTGTGAGATTTAATAACCTTGGTGATGGTCTCCACCCAGAGGTCTACTAAAGGTGGGACTCAGGGGTCATTAACGCCCTTTCTTATTTGCAAGCGTTTATGGGGTATCTTTGGAGGGAGGGGATCATGACAGAATTTTATCAGAGGTGATGGTTGAGAGATATGATAGAGTATGGAGTTATGAACTATAAAGGTTTTATGTTTTGGTACGGAAACATTTTCAAGTGATCATGGTGTTTGACATAGGAATAGGAAGACTAGTTATGACATGATATTTTTTGGGCCAATGATCAGATGCAAGGAATTTGAGCTTACTGAAAAACTGTGCGCAGCTAAAATTTTTGAAGGATAGATACCCTATGAATTTTAAATTTATTATAATTATATGAGTTCTTACATAATTTTAAGGTTTTTTTGTAATTTTGAATTTATAATTAAATAAATAATTGAAAATAAATCTTAAATAACATTTCATACTACTCGTGCTTAGGGATTCATTTTTTTACATTTTTTAGCTATAGATATTAATCCTTGTATGACTATTTCTCATGTAGTTGGGGCCAAGAAGGATGATATAGTTGATTGGTTAAGGTTTAATCAGGTAGAGAAGGATGAGTAGTGGTGGATAATTTTATATTGCTTATAGTAGTATGCCTTGGAATAGTACGAGACTAGTGTATCAGACTTGGAGATAGAGAGATGGATAGAGGAACCCGAGAACACCATCATTTCGATTTGGGATCCAACAGAGTATTAGGTTCCATTCAAAGTGATCAAGATATAAGTAGTTTCATTTCACTGCATGATGTTTACCTAGGTGGAGATAAGGGAGGTTGAGGTTATGTGGGTCGATTTCAAGAAGGATTTCCATGCATAATTCCTTTCAACAACCATGATCTATTAGAAGAGGTAGGAGTTATAATCACTCAAGAAGGGGAGTATTTAAGTATATGTTATGGGGATTATGTTCAAGTGTCTCCTTAATGTTTTCACAAATCACTTTTCTGATGTGGAGACACATTAAATATAACTATATTAAGCATGTCATCCTTCTATCTTGTACACTGTTACAGCCTTAAAATTGTCAAAATTCATATAAAAATATAAGAATGAAGAAGTGATTGATTGGATGCACTCATGAGGATTTATAATTTGAGAGGGATCTAGTAGGGTTATTTGAGGGATATGGTTACTGGTAGAAGGTCTTAGGCACTTTGGACTTTGATATTTCTACAGATAGGGAGACAACCTCAGAAGCTTCAATTTTTGAGCTTCTGTTACTCATTCATATATAATGGGATTGGGTATTATGTGTTTCCCTTATGGGGTTTGTGGCCAACTCCAAAATCAGTTTCCAATTTCCATTCGTGATCTGTATGGTGAATGCGGACATGTTCCATTCCATTCTCAATAGCAGTTTTAGTTAGGACATTTCAGTAGTAGGGATATCCATCTCCTACTCCCCCAATGGGATATGGACCAAGTAGTTGCTAACCTCTGGGAGTTCCTCAGGGAAATCAACTCGGGCATGGTCATAGAGGTAGTCATTGTTAGAGGGTCATTGGATACATGGATGTTCTGTTTTAGGCATTAGAGGATGCAGTTACAACAGGGCCAATGATCATTAGATGTATCATCATCTTTCTTATCACCATTAATTATGCATTCCTATATTTAGTATATTCACACTCTTTTGTTTAAATCACTCTATCCCATGATATGAGAAAACATATGGTGGTTATTCTAAATCCCCATGTTTTGATTACGCTATTCGAAGGTCAGACTGGCTTGTATGATGTGTGATGTGGATTCGTAATGTTAATGGGACCACATAAGTCTTACATGGATCATTTATTTCTATAATTTCATCTATATGATGTTATTCTCAACATCAACTGTATATATTCAATGAATTTAGTTATCTAATTATTCTAATGGTGTGTCATGTTTTCATATGAAGATGGCTAATTGATGGTTTTCATTATTGATTAGAGCTGTTAGATGAGTAGTCATCATGTAGATCCTCTCTATTCTTTGTTGGATGAGATGGTAGGGGAATCAATAGGTTTGGTATAGTTTATTTACCGAGACATATTGGGGATTTCATGGATGTTTTTTCCCAATGAGGTACTTACTCTACCCCATCGATGTAATGTAGAGTTTAGGAT
Source organism: Viscum album (assembly GCA_963277665.1). NCBI lineage: Eukaryota > Viridiplantae > Streptophyta > Magnoliopsida > Santalales > Viscaceae > Viscum > Viscum album. Next base: position 1,457,480,199 of record OY728161.1, read on the forward strand.
AGACCTACTACTCAGTGCTTCTCCGATCTTGATTGAACCTTATCGTATGGAACCTTCAGCATTGTGAGGGTTGTTAATTCATTTTTATTAACTGATAAAGAATGGATTTATCCACAAAATTTTGTCATAATGGGGTGATCTAGTTTTGTTAGTAAATATCTATGTTAATGGAATGATTTTTGTGAATAGACAAACTGATGTTGAACCAGTAAAATATCACGAACCGTTACCCCCATCTGTGTATATATGATCATTTTGACCTGATGAGAGGGGGAATTTGGTTTTCAAAGACTAATCTATCATATATAAATCATTGGTTGTGGTGAAGGAGGGCATATCCTAAATACTACTATCAAATTTATGTGAGGGAACTTGAAGTTTGTATTCATGTCGTTCGGGGTTACGAACACATTGGATGTGTTTATGGGGATGATGAACTCTACTATTAATGAGTTCTTATAATAGATCTTAATCATATTACTCAATGAAATCCTGATATACACGATGTTATAGGATGAACCTTCAAAGAAAATCAGGACCATCTTACAAGATCTTTGATGCCACCATCTCTATAGAATATTATCTACGTTCTTTTTTTGGACATAAGAGGTGCATTTCCTTTGGTATGTGAGGTCTTATCTGACTGTAGTAATACTCTTTTAAATTGTAGAAGAATATTTTAATAGGAAACACCAAAAATGTTGATGTAGTGCACAACGTTTTTGGAATGACATGATATTATTGGTGGATTGTGCCCGATTTCTCTCATTTTGTAGTTCTATTGATAGCCTTAACTATAAAGGAATAATGGTTTGTGTAGATAGATAAATTACAGCTAGAATTTGATTATCTAAAAGTAATGTTAGTCTGTGCTCCCATCCCCTTGTTTCCAAAGGAAGGGGGATGTTTGATGTGTTTTGTGATTCATCCCATTTTGGCTTGGGATGCATGTGGATGTGGCATCGGGGGTAATATATTATGTTTATAGATAGTTACATCAAAATGAACATAACTTTTCAACTCATTATCTAGAAGTAACTGTAGTCATGTTTTCACAAATGTTGTGGTGGCATTACCTCATTGGGGGGAACATTTTTGTCTTCATACATCACAAGAGACTGAGGTATACCATTTAAAAATGTTATTTTAATAATTTAAAATGGAGGTGGATATTGTTTATTCATGATTATGATTTTGAGATCTCCTACACCTCATGAAAGGTAAATTTTGTAGTGTCTAGTGTGATCAGAATTTAAAAAAGTTGGTTTTTTGATAATCAACAGACTAATTGATGGAAATGGAAGAGTTGGACAACTTTCACATAAATGCATGAGTGGATGGTGGTATACCATGTTTGATCAGATGACAATGTACTCTCCTGTAGTGTAATCGTTGAAGGAGTCCCAATACGGAGTAATGTATAACGTGGTGTTGAGTGATTATGATAGCTATGGTGATTCTACAATTGGATGGTCAAAAGGTGGTTAGAATCAAATGTTGTTCCATGTAATGCTATTTTTTCTTTTGGAGTTGTGCGAGGGTGTCTGATGTGTGTTTCATAGCTCACATATAGTGGTACACCTAGTGGTCTCTATGTTTTACAGTGTATTGAGGAATCCATTTATCTTTTCTAGGATGAAATAGGTAGTGGAATAGTTTATAGAAAGGTTCAAAGAGATCAAGAAGGTGAAAGTTGATCTATGTATTCTATGAGTCTTTTATATCACTTGGATTTTCATGAGTGTAAGTGGAATGACATATCAATGGATTTATTCCCAGATTTACCCAAGGTTTCAGGATTCTATGATCTTATCTGGTGATAGTAGATCAGATGATGACATTGAATAACATCATATACACCATTGAGTTGATCATATTTGATTTCATAAGAAAGAGTAATATGGATGAGGTGGTATGAATGTATGGAGTTTCAAGATCCTTTTTCATTTATTGGGACAATTTTTTACCTCGTGAGTGAAGAGTAGACTATAGCATGCATTTGGAACTCAGTAACACCTCATCACAACCATACACCCTCAAATAGATGGGTATAAATATTGGACTATACAAATTCTAGAAGATCTTTTTTGTTCATGGGTCTGGTCATTTATTGGATCTTGGGTGCGACACTAACCCTTGGATAAGTTTGATTATAATAAAATCTATTACTAATTTATTGTAATTGCTCCGTTTGAATATTTTTATGGAAGATAGTGTCATTCACCATTGTTCTAGGTTGAGGATGTGGAGATAACTATTCTTGTCTCTAAGGTAGAGTAGATATTAGTAAAGAAAGTTTAGGTCATACTAGAGTGGATAAAGGATGATTAGAACGAGTATAAGTTATATGTGGATCATAGGAGGAGTTACTTGGAGTTTGAGGTAGGGGACAACATGTTCTTGAAGGTTTCCCATCAACGTTGGTAGTATATGTTTGGAAGAGGGAGAATGATTTATTTTAGTTTTGGGACACTTTAATGTGTCGGGACGAGTTGGTGAAGTGGAATCCTAATCATCTTTCCACCATAGATTGAGAGGGAAAATGATTTCTTTCAAATCTCATGGAATCTTTGATATCTAAATGATGAATCCCATGTCATCGACTTTGGATATTTAGATATCGACCATGACGCAACATTTGTAGAACCTCTAAGGGATATTCGAGATTGTCATGAGAAGCTGCTTCATGGATGTAGCACTCCTAGGGTACCTGTGGTGTGGAGACATAGTTTCATGGAGGAGTGTACATTAGTGTGGGAAGTTTAGATTCATGCCTCGTACTATGAGTTTTTTTTGAATTATTCCTTGTACTATTTTTCATTGTAAAGTGATGTTTGCACCCTCTTTTCTATGAGATGGGTTGTTTCTTTGACCTATAATGTGTGATAATTTCCTACATGTGAAATGGGGAGGACCTCATTTGTAATTATGGAACATTGATTAGGACATGATTAAACCTTTTTGGGAAAGTTAGTTCCACCCAAAGAGGACAATATCTAGACATGAAAGATGGAATTTCCCAGTTCACTTGTTCAGAATGTGTTTTATATTTCTTGTGTGGAATTTATTGTTGTTTTTTGGGGTGGGAGATGTTAGAGGAGTTTTTTATGGATGTTGAGGTTCCAATACAAATTTTTAACAATAATGGGTTTTATATCATTGAAGTCTGTTATGTTTAGTTAGTGAGAATTTTTCAAGTGTAATGAGATCCATGAGAAGTTTCACACAAAGTGGTTGTTCAGACCCCAATTTCATCTTGGATTAATCATAGTTTGTCGATGAAAAGAATAATTTGAAATGTACCTGATGTAATGTGCCTGACCTACCAGTCTATTAATGGTTAAATATATAGTCTTTTAAGTGTTTTGTGATGTCACAATGACATAATTAATTAGTTTTTAAAATTTATTGTTTCTTAAGTTAGGTATCAATTGTATGTTAGGATGGTGACTTGCACCTGTGAATCATAATTTTAGGCAGCCCCGATGAATCACATAAGTAATATGAACTTGTGAGTTATTCTGGTGAGTTGCAGAAGTGAATTGCATTTGTGGACTGCACTGCTGACTCGCACAAGAACCTCTATAACAGTGACTCATCAACTAGTGAATCACACTAGTACTAGTAAATGTAATCTCACAAAGGTGAAACAACCATTGGTGAATCACACTAGTAGCCTGCCCTGGTGACTCACTACAGAGACTCACCTAGTGGTGTGTCATTCACGACCATTTGGTCAAATATCATGAAATCCTCTAGGATTCTGGGTTCTCACTTATAACATTTTCATCGACATAAGAATAGTTTAATACCATATTTATGTTGTTGTGGATCTGATTAAATGATATAAAAATATCATTAACCTTTATACTAATATAGAGGATCTTATATTGTCAAACCCCATGGATTTATTGAGATCCATCTATAATGGAAATTAAGAAATATTTCATATCTAATGAGTCTAAGATATAATATTTCTTTGCCATGGACAGACTATTAATTTATTCATTCTCTTTTCTACAGGTTTTCCCCTAACCCTTTCTCTCAGAGGAACCATGTGTTATTGTAGCACATGTTTTACTATGTTTCTGTATGAGAATATATATTCATCTGATAATGAACTGAGAACAAGGAACTAAAATTTATAGTGGTTTGGGGAATGATGGTCCCCTATTCTACTACACCAATCACCAATATCCATGGTCTTGGTGAATTTCACTAGTATGTTCCTCGTATCATAAGACTGATCCACAACTGAGTGCAAGAATAATTCATCCTTACCAACAAAGGCATACAAAATAGAGCGTTCTAGTATTTTAAATGGAACTCATAAAACCACAACATAGTGTGGGATTCTGACACACCATTAAAACTAAATACATGTTGTTGAAACACAAAAAACGGATAATATTTACTTTGGATGAGAATAAGATGTATCTTACAATTTCAGTAAAACACAACTGATAAAAGATGAATATTTTCTTCAGAA